>JBBDGP010000775.1:0-1200000 GCA_037952835.1 Lithobates septentrionalis
TTTCCTTCTGCCTCCCCATCTCTCTCTCTCTCTCTCTCTCTCTCATTCCTTCTCTCTTTCCTTCTGCCTCCCTTTCTCTCTTTCTCTTTCCTTCTCTCTCCCTCTGTCCTTATTTCTCTCTTGTTTGTCTCTCTTTTTCACTTTCTCCCTCTCTCTCTTTTATCTTCTTTTCTCTTGCAGGTATACCTTTTTGCTTGCATGTTTCTCTGTATATCTTGTTCAAGTGTGTATCTTTTTCATGACCATTCATTTTTTGGCCTCTCACAGATCCAACCACTAGAAAGAACGCCAAGGCCGGCCCAGCAGCTCGGAACAGATATGCCAGCCAATGGACATTGAACAGACCGCATCCCACCATATCCGCACACACACTGACCACAGATTGGAGACTACCCACTCCCAGAGCCACAGGCTCTGTAGACAAAGAAAGCGACAGCTACAGTGTCAGCCCATCGCAAGACACAGGTAACTTGAATACAATACTTTATCATATAATTTTGAAGGGGAGTTCCCACCTACGAGGAGTGGTGAAGGGAATGTGGTCTGTCAGAACGCCACCCGCGACGCCCTTTTGCTAGCTCTGGCTTGTTCTGGCTTCTTGAGTGTATGATAGTATGCTCAATATGCTAAGCTACAACAATCGTTATTTACCATATTGTAATTTTCTGCAAAAGAATCTGTCTGATTATGGCGTATAGCACAATGTGGCATTATTCCTCGCATGAATACCAATGATGGGTACTATTCCTCCCACTAATACCAATGATGAAGTACTATTCCTCCCACTAATACCAATGATGGGGCACTATTCCTCCCACTAATACCAATGATGGGGCACTATTCTCCCCACTAATACCAATGATGGGGCGTTATTCCTTCCACGGATACCAATGATGGGGCATTATTCTTGCCACTAAAACCAATGATGGAGCATCAGCATTTTCAGAAGGAGGACAATGAAGCCAGTTGCATTCTAACCATTTAAAACAAAATGTACTGTAAAAAAAAGTGCTCATTATTTAATAATATTTTATGCGCATTATTATTTTTTACTAGTTTTTACACAACTAATGAATCTTTCTTCTTGCTACCAAGAGCTTTGCACCAGTGATCAATGTTTTGTGGAATCACTGTACCATTACTAAGTGCCCCCTGACATTGGCAAGCAACCTTCATCAGATTGCTGGTTGCTTAGGCTTCCACTGCTTAGACCAATACTTCTCAACTTTTTTTCAGTCAAAGCACCTTTTAGAGATCATGGACAGTCTCGAGGCACCCCATTCTAAAATGTAAAGACTATTCTAATAGTTTTACATAATGCAGCAACATCCACACAAGTAGGACACCTAATGTTAGAGGTGATTTATTCTTCCAAAGCAAATATACTTTTGTACTTTTGCAAATTGGTACTGACTAGTATTCCAATGTTTCTTAGTTTTTCTCCATCACTCAGCTAATGTGACCCCAACGCTGATGGAGAGAGGCACAGTAGGGACAAACAAGAATGCTATGCAGGCAACTGATATGCTCCATATTATCTGATGACACCATTGGACGTTAGGATGTTGGCAGTCTGAAGGTCGTAATGGTGCACAAAAACCTGTGGCTTTGTGTAACTAAAAGGCAGGCTTCATCCACACGCCGACTTGAATACAATTTTTGGGCAATTTTTAGGCATTTTGCCAAGGCACCGCTGAAGAAACCTCAAGGCAACGCAGGGTGCCTGGGCACCCTGGTTGAAAAAGGCTGGCTTAGACCATTAGTGGTCCACTTGAAAATTATAAAGTATCTCAAGTGCCATCCTTATACTTTCAGAGGGCAGCACAATAATGCACCTCAATGCCCAAAAATTTTGGTACTGTGAAGTTACAATAACCCCCCATCATTGGTCTTAGTGGCAGTAATAACCCCCAGAGTTGGTATCACTGAGTGCAGCAAAACCCCCAAACATTGGTGACAGTGGACAAAATATTAACCCCCATCATTGGTGTCAGTTGACCCAATAATAATCTCCCATCATTGGTGTCGGTGGACACAATAACCCCAAATATTGATGTCAGCGAGTGTAATAATAATGCACAACATTGGTGTCAGTGGACACAATAATAACCCCCCATATTGGGGTCAGTGAGTGCAATTATAACCCTCAACATTGGTATCAGTATATGCAATAATAACTACTCATGATTAATGTCAGTGGATGCAATAATAACACCCAGTGTTGATGTCAGTGAGTGCAATAACAACCCTCAATATTGGTGCCAGCGGACGCAATAATAACCCCCAACTTTTTTGGAGTCAGTGAGTGCAATAATAACTTTCAGCATTGGTGTCAGCGGATGTAATAATATCCCCCAGCATTGGTGTCAGTGGACACAATAACTCACAGCTTTGATGTAATTGAGTGCAATAATAATCCTCAACATTGGTATCAGTGGACCCAACAATAACCCCCAATACTGGTGTCAGTGGACACAATAATAACTCCCAGCATTGGTGTCAGTTGTTGCAATAATAACCCCCCAGCATTGGTGTCAGTGGATGCAATAATAACTCCCACCATTGGTGTCAGTGGATTCAATAAAAAACCTCTCAGCATTTGGTGTCAGTAGATGCAATAATAACCCCCCAGCATTGATGTAAGGAGACACAATAATAGCCCCCAGCACTGGTGCAATAATATCCTCCAATTTTGGTGTCAGTGACTGCAATGATAGCTCAGGTTTCAGTATTATTAACCCCCCATATTGGTGGTCACTGGTAATGAAATTCAATAACCCCACTGCTGCATATTGGTGGTCATTGGCAGCACAATTTAACATCTTCATCCTGCCTGCATTGGTGGCCATGGCAGTGAAAGTTAGGCTGTGGTTGGAGAGGGTATTGTGGGAGTCTGTAATACATGTGGGATTCCTTCTTTAAAAATGTATCTAAACCCGCCAAAAAATGTAATATTGTGCGGCTTACCAGTCCTTAGATGTGGTAGCTGCATTAGTTATCTTTTTTCAGGCTTTTTTTTTCACCTGGTGATCCTGCCAGTAACACACTTCCTGGTCTAGGGTGACAGCACTCACTCAACTACTGTGTGTATATAGAAGTAGCATTGTCACCCTAGGACAGAAAGTGTCACCCCTCCATCCTGCCTTGTTGCTAGGGTGTTGCTAAGACCCTCCCAGTTGTTACTGCTTACCCACACCATCACAGGAGCAAACTCTCAAAGCCCTGCACATGCTTGGTTCACTATCTCCTCCATCTCAGCATCGCTGAGCTCAGAGCTACTGTGATGGAGGAGCAAAAGCACATGTGAGGGGGTTTTTATTGGGGAATGAGATTGCTTCTGTGATACAGTGAGGGAAAAAAGTTTTTAATCCCCTGCTGATTTTGTAGGTTTGCCCACTGACAAAGAAATGATCAGTCTATAATTTTAATGGTAGGTTTATTTTAACAGTGAGAGACAGAATAACAAGAAAAATATCCAGAAAAAGGCATTTCAAAAAAGTTATATATTCATTGGCATTTCAATGAATAAAATAAGTATTTGACCCCTTCGCAAAACATGACTTAGTATTTGGTGGCAAAACCCTTGTTGGCAATCACAGAGGTCAGACATTTCTTGTAGTTGGCCCACCAGGTTTGCACACATTTCAGGAGGGATTTTGTCCCACTCCTCTTTGCAGATCCTCTCCCAGTCATTAAGGTTTCGAGGCTGATGTTTGGTAACTCGAACCTTCAGCTCCCTCCATATATTTTCTATGGGATTAAGGTCTGGAGACTGGCTAGGCCACTCCATGACCTTAATGGGCTTCTTCTTGAGCCTTTCCTTTGTGGCCTTGGCTCTGTGTTTTGGGTCATTGTCATGCTGGAATACCCATCCACGACCCATTTTCAATGCCCTGGCTGAGGGAATGAGGTTCTCACCCAAGATGTGATAGTACATGGCCCCGTTCATCGTCCCTTTGATGTAGTGAAGTTGTCCTGTCCCCTTAGCAGAATAATACCCCCCAGAGCTTAATGTTTCCACCTCCATTTTTGATGATGGGGATGGTGTTCTTGGGGTCATAGGCAGCATTCCTCCTCCTCCTCCAAACACAGCGAGTTGAGTTAATGCCAAAGAGCTCGATTTTGGTCTCATCTGATTCTGACCACAACACTTTCACCCAGTCCTCCTCTGAATCATTCAGATGTTCATTAGCAAACTTCAGACAGGGCTATACATGTGCTTTTTGAGCAGGGGGACATTACGGACGCTGCAGGATTTCAGTCCTTCACGGCGTAGTGTGTCACCAATTGTTTTCTTGGTGACTATGGTCCCAGTTGTCTTGAGATCATTGACAAGATTCTCCTTTGTAGTTCTGGGCTGATTCCTCACCGTTCTCATGATCATTGAAACTCCACAAAGTGAGATTCTGTGCGGAGCCCCAGACCCGAAGAAGATTGACAGTTATTTTGTGTTTCTTCCATTTGCGAAAAATCACACCAACTGTTGTCACCCTCTCACCAAGCTGCTTGGCGATGGTCTTGTAGCCCATTCCAGCCTTGTGTAGGTCTACAATCTTGTCTCTGACATCCTTGGACAGCTCTTTGGTCTTGGCCATGGTGGACAGATTGGAATCTGATTGATTGCTTCTGTGGACAGGTGTCTTTTATACAGGTAACAAGCTGAGATTAGGAGCAGTCCCTTTAAGAGAGTGCTATTAATCTCAGCTCGTTACCTGTATAGCAGACACCTGGGAGCCAGAAATCTTGCTGATTGATAGGGGATCAAATACTTATTTCACTCCATTAAAAATGCAAATCAATTTAGAACTTTTTTGAAAAGCATTTTTTCTGGATATTTTTGTGGTTGTTCTGTCTCTCACTGTTAAAATAAACCTACCATTAAAATTATAGACTGATCGTTTCTTTGTCAGTGGGCAAACGTACAATATCCGCAGGGGGTCATATACTTCTTCCCCTCACTATAGTTGGGGTGATCTGTAATGGCTGAAGAGTATCTTGGTAGCACCCTAGCAACGAGGCAGGACAGGTGGTGGTGATGGCGGAAGGGGGGAATTGTTTCCTATTAAAAAAGAAACGGCAAGATTTTACGACGACGAAATGAAATGGACAGATTTGTGAAGAATGGCGCTTTGCTGTTCCCTATTTTTAATACATTATTCTGACCTCTCGCTGACCCATGTGGCTGCAGTCGATCTATATCTCCTGCTTACGCTCATTCTAAACAGAACCCAGAAGTAATAAGAATAATCTAGAGCCGCAGAAAAGTGAAATTCCGGGAGCAGATAAAAAGTTCCCTCTCTAATTCTCCCAGAAAGTAAATCTCTGATTTTTATTGCTGTTCCTATGGTAACTTCATTTATCAGCCCGCCCAACAAAACTAGATTAGAAACTGTATTACCCGGAGATACAAGATTATATTTATTGTCTGGATTGCTTTGTCCTCTCAGACACACAATATGCATCATTTTATTCTGGATTTTGAGTGTCTGATGGAATCGAAAAAAAAATGATTGGTACTCTATGACTCTCCCGTGCGTTATGAATATTGCTATGAAAATGCTGCTTTCTGCATGGAACATAATAAAGCCTGGGTTGATTACAGCTAGTGCAGGCTGATCGTTAAAGTGGAAGTTCAGACAAAACCTATATAACGTCAAATCTACTCTCAGCCACGTTCTAAACCTAATCTATCCAACCCTGTAAAGAAAAAATTGCTATGCTTACCTTTTCTGAAGCTGAACTGGTCCGGTCTTCTTTCTCTGCTGTGTAGAGAAAGAAAGCCGACAACGGTTGTGAAATGCCTGGGAGGTGACGTAACGCATAAAGTAACTATGGGGCTTCCGTTGTCGGCTGCCTCACCTGCATACGCCCACACACTGAAGCCGCCGCTGACAGCTCAACGTAGGACTGGAGTGGCTGCAGATCAGGTAAGTATCTTCTTTACAGGGCTAGATACAGTGCCTTAAAAAAGTATTCACACCCCTTTAAATTTTCCACATTTTGTCATGTTACAACCAAAAACGTAAATGCATTTTATTGGGATTTTATGTGATATACCAACACAAAGTGGCACATAATTGTGAAGTGGAAGGAAAATGATTAATGGTTTTCAAACTTTAAAAAAAAAATGTATATCTGAAAAGTGTGGCGTGCATTTGTTTTCAGCCCCCTTTACTCTGATACCCATAACTAAAATCTAGTGGAAACAATTGCCTTCAGAAGAAGTCACCTAATTAGTAAATAGAGTCCACCTGTGTGTAATTAAATCTCAGTATAAATACAGCTGTTCTGTGAAGCTCTCAGAGGTTTGTTTGAGAACATATTTGTGAACAAACAACATCATGAAGGCCAAGGAACACTCCAGACAGGTCAGGAATAAAGTTGTGGAGAAGTTTAAAGTAAGGTTAGGTTGTAAAAAATATCCAAAGCTTTGAACCTCTCATGGAGCAATGTTCAATCCATCATCCGAAAATGGAAAAAGTATGGCACAACTGCAAACCTACCGAGACATGGCCGTCCACCTTAACTGGCAAGCCGGGCAAGGAGAGCATTCATCAGAGAAACAGCCAATAGGCCCATGGTAACTTTGCAGGAGCTGCAGAGATCCACAGCTCAGGTGGGAGAATCTGTCCACAGGACCACTATTAGTTGTGCACTCCACAAATCTGACCTTTATGGAAGAGTGGCAAGAAGAAAGCCATTGCTGAAGGAAAGCCATAAAAAGTCCCATTTGCAGTTTGTGAGATGCCATGTGGGGGACACAGCAAACACGTGGAAGAAGGTGCTCTGGTCAGATGAGACCAAAATTGAACTTTTTGGCCTAAAAGCAAAACGCTGTGTGTGGGGTATGGCAGAAAACTAACACTGCACATCACCATGCAAAAGACTTGAGACTGGGGCGGAGGAGAATGGCCTAGTGAAAGTCCAGACCTAAATCCAATTGAGAATTTGTAGTAAGACTTGAAAATTGCTGTTCACGGACGCCCTCCATCCAATCTGACAGAGCTTGAGCTATTTTACAAAGAAAAATTAGCAAAAATGTCACTCTCTAGATGTGAAAAGCTGGTAGAGACATCCCCTAAAAGACTTGCAGCTATAATTGCAGCGAAAGGAGGTTTTACAAAGTATTGACTCAGGGGGGGCTGAATACAAATGCACGCCACACTTTTCACATATTTATTTGTAAAAAACTTCTAAAACCATTTATCATTTTCCTTCCACTTCACAATTATGTGCCACTTTGTGTTGGTCTATCACATAAAATCCCAATAAAATACATTAACGTTTTTGGTTGTAACATGAAAAAATGTGGGAAATTTCAAGGGGTATAAATACTTTTTTAAGGCACTGTAAATTAGGTTTAGAATGTGGCTGAGAGTAGGTTTAGCGTTAGACTGGTTTTGACTGAACTTCCACTTTGAGTGAACTTTTTATGGTAGCGCTAGTAGTTGCTGGTTCTTCCATAATAATGTAGAGGCTGGCCACAAGCACCAGTCCATTCACACTGGCTCCAATAACTCTGTCTAGGACAGTGTTTCTCAACCGTTTTTCATTCAAGGCACCCTTTAAAATTATAGACAGTCTCAAGGCACCCAATTCTAAAATGTAAAAAACTATTCTAATAATTTTACATAATGCAACAACGTAGGACTCCCAACGTTAGAGGTGATTTATTCTTCCAAAGCAAATACACTTTTGCACACTGGTACTGACTAGTATTCCTATGTTTCTCTTCTCCTTCAATTTCTCTCCATCAGTCAGCTAATGTGGCCCCAGTGCCGAGGGAGAGCTGCAGAGGAGGGTCAAACAAGGATGCTGTGGAGGCAACAGAGATACCCTCCTTATTAACTGATAACATCATTGGTTGTTAGAATGCCAGTGTCTAGAAAGTCATAAAGGTGTATAATGAAAACCTGAGGCTTTGTGTAACTAAAAGGCAGGCTTCATCCACCTGCTGGCTTGTATACAATTTTTGATCAATTTTTAGGCAATTCGCCAAGGCACCCCTGAAGAAACCTCAAGGCACCCTGGTTGAAAAAGACTGGTCTAGGGGGATGTCTTTATGAATATATTGCTTGCAGAACTTTAAACAGGAGAGGGGTTAGGGCATGGGATACTCCAAAATGCTGCACAGCAAACAGGAGAACACTCTCCTCTTGGCTCACACTCTCAGATTCTGCTGTAGACGGGGAATGGATAGTATTCTAAGACCCTATGGGGGGATTTGCTAAAACTGGTGCACTCAGAATCTGGTGCAGAATGCGTGGTAGCCAATCAGCTTGTAACTTTAGCTTGTTCAATTAAGCTTTGACAATAAAACCTGGAAGCTGATTGGTTTATATCCAGATCTGCACCAGATTTTGCATGCTCCAGTTTTAGTAAATAACCCCCATGAGAGCCGTCTCAGTTGAAGCTAACGGTGGCACTTTTATCCCAAATTCACTCAGTCACCAGGAATCAGTTCAGAGTCATTACTCACAAGTCCTCAGAACAGCTGCACACCTTCCAGCTTCCCCAAGGCACAATCCAGTGAGGGAGAAAATACTTCTCCAGACCCGATCCGCTATGGTGAAGTCCCACAGTCAGCTCCTCAGAAGATCACTTCAGACCCTCAACCCAGCCTCACACCACTGAGGCCTCAAGAATAGCTACACAATCAACGGGCTACCTTAGAGGAGCAGTAGGCATCCCCCTAAGTTTTGGAACCCTCATAAAGAGAGGGAACACTATCTCCAGGGTTATTTATCACCTCTCCAGCCACCTTCTGATCACTCTTCTTAAGAGATTGGCCAAGGCATGTTAAATATTCAGGCTGGTCATTTGAATCTCCCTCCCTATGTTCTGGAAGCTTCTTCCAGAGGCAGTGGGACACAATCAAACCCCCAGCCTATAAATCGCTGAACAGACCACAACAATCACTGTTCCTTTAAATACAGAAGGAGCTAAAAACGAAATTTGCCTAGCACCCTATGCTGGAAAGGTGCTACACTAAAGTGAAAATAAGGTTGCCAGCTTTGTTCTGGCAAAATATGGGACAGGGTGATTAAGAAATTGGGGAGATTTTCAAGGGAGACCCCAGGCAAAAAATTCAAAATTCTTACCATCCACTTAGCCAGGCTTGCAGCCTGGCTGGCCAGGAAGGATAGAGGGAGTGAGCGTGTGCAACCCCCCAACCCTCCTGAACCATACCATTCCACATGCCCTGAATATGGAGAGGGTACAGTGCCATGGTGGGGGGGGGGGCCCTAGGCAAAGCATTTTGTCCCCATGTTGATGAGGACAAGGGCCTTATTCCCACAACCCTGGCCCGGGGGATGTAGGAGTTGGCAGGGGACATCGAACTTAGCTTGTGCAGTGCCACCATTCACTTGAATAATGGGTCACGATCAACGGATGCTACGCTTGCTGAAAGCAACAGGATATAATTCTTGCCATGGCATGTGAACACCCCAAGCTGCTGCCTCTGCTACTAAAGAGGGGGAGGTCAGGGGGATGAGGGAGAGAAGGTAAAACCGTGGCTCAACCATGGGGTTTTACGACCCCCCCAATCACTAGTGTGAACAAGCCCTTAGGGTGGCTACTTTCACTCCTCCACTGTATCTATGGGGGAGCAACTGAGATCCCCTTGGACAGCAGCATTGCCAGTCCACGTTGGATCAACTAGTAGATTTAGATGGACTCTACATTTTGGGAATAAAGGTTTTTATAAATGAATAGAAGCTGCTGATTGTAAGCACCCCTGAGAGTGTTAAATGGCTTGTTTCAACCCCCTAACCACCACTTTTGCTGGACTGCTTGGTCTGTCAAAGGGAATTGAAAAATAACAGAGTTACTGGCAGGATCACCAGGCACTCAGTTAATAAACTATGTTACGGGGGGGGGGGGCATTTGTTATTGTTGACACCAGTAAATTACAGAATTTTAATAGAAATGGACTTTGCTTTTTGCAGACAGAGCAAGGAGCAGCATGGTCTCCACGGAAAGTGCCTCGTCTACCTATGAAGAGCTAGCAAGGGCGTACGAGCATGCCAAGATGGAGGAGCAGCTGAGACACGCCAAGTTCACCATCACAGAGTGCTTCATATCAGACACATCATCAGAACAGCTCACAGCAGGGACTAATGAGTACACGGACAGTCTGACCTCTAGCACTCCCTCAGAGTCCGGGATATGCAGGTTTACTGCATCGCCCCCTAAACCCCTGGACGGAGGAAAGGTGCAAAACATGGCAGCCCCAAAGGCACATCGGCCAGGTAAGAGTATGGCAGCCAATATTATTGTATCACAACCTGCTCCGTTATCTTTTGTCTTAGGAGGATACAGCTCTACCATTTGGCTTTGAAACGACAGCAATGTTTGAACTGGGGGGGTCCAAAAGGGAAGAGAGTGATGGGGCATGTACAAATGCGCAAAATAAATGCACCTGTGCAGAGAATGTAATTCCAACCCAGGCGGCAACTAATCAAGTGATTTTTGAAGCTTACTTTCTTGTGTGTCTCCAGCCTGTAGATTTTAATAGCCAGCCAATAGCAGTGCCCAGGAATGCAACTAGTATTGAATGTTGACCATCTAATGTAAATTCAGTATTCATGTTTACATTTTTTGCATCAACATTTTTTTACAGCAGGGTTCCCTCTTTATATCAGGATCTCCATCAGAGTCCTGCTTAAATCAGGGTCTTCATCAGAGTTCTCCTTACATCAGGGTGCCTATCAGAGTCCTTCTTACATTGGGTCTCCATCAGTCCTCCATACATAAGGGTCACCTACAGAGTCCTCCTTACATAAGGGTCAACTACAGAGTCCTCATGCCAGTGCCTCAGACTCTGTGATTTAACCTCCCCGACCCCCTGGGGCACAAGGCTCTTGACAGGGGCAAGGCAATCTGGTCCACCTAGCTAAAAGGTCAAGTAGACCCCTCTCCTCATACACAGCAGAAGCCAACCAATCTGAAGAGAGACCCCCCCAGCAGGGTGTGGAAGGAACCCAAGGGCCACACATCCTCCCCTGGACTTCAGAGCAGGCCATGAGACCCATACACTTCAGTCCTTGGTGAGTGAATAAAGGATCCATTGCTGGCCAAAAGGTCTAGCCCTTAAGGCGATGTGCAGAGAAAACAAATAGTTTGTGGCCTAATGTCCATTCTGGCAGACGGGTCCCGATCCCATAGTGATACTGGGAGCACCCCTGGGTCACCACTCCAGAGGCTCTTAACACTGTAGGCTCTCTGCCTTCCCAGCTACTGGTCAGCCAAGGTAACACTGCTAAAATCAGGAGGCACTGGGCTCCTTGGGTCCCTTCATTATAGATCGGTACTACCATTCCCCACCTTACTAATTGGGCACTTAATTCGGAATCCTTCCCACGAGGAAGGTCCCTCAGGACCCCCATCATACCAGCAGAAATATTATACAGCCAGCCATCCCAGCCAAAGAAAAACTGAATATTACATGGTCCTAAGTATTCAGACCCTTTGCTCAGTATTTAGTAGAATCCCCCTTTTGATCCAATACAGCCATGAGTCTTTTTGGGAAAGATGCAACAAGTTTTTTGCACCTGGATTTGGGGATCCTCTGCCATTCCTCCTTGCAGATCCTCTCGAGTTCTGTCAGGTTGGATGGTAAACGTTGGTGGACAGCCATTTTTAGGTCTCTCCAGAGATGCTCAATTGGGTTTAAGTCAGGGCTCTGGCTGGGCCATTCAAGAACAGTCACGGAGTTGTTGTGAAGCCACTCCTTCGTTATTTTAGCTGTGTGCTTAGGGTCATTGTCTTGTTGGAAGGTAAACCTTCGGCCCAGTCTGAGGTCCTGAGCACACTGGAGAAGGTTTTTATCCAGGATATCCCTGTGCTTGGCCTCATTCATCTTTCCCTCGATTGCAACCAGTCGTCCTGTCCCTGCAGCTGAAAAACACCCCCACAGCATGATGCTGCCACCACCATGCTTCACTGTTGGGACTGTATTGGACAGGTGATGAGCAGTGCCTGGTTTTCTGCACACATGCCACTTAGAATTAAGGCCAAAAAGTTCTATCTTGGTCTCATCAGACCAGAGAATTTTATTTCTCACCATCTTGGAGTCCTTCAGGTGTTTTTTTAGCAAACTCCATGTGGGCTTTCATGTGTCTTGCACTGAGGAGAGGCTTCCGTCGGGCCACTCTGCCATAAAACCCTGACTGGTGGAGGGCTGCAGTGATGGTTGACTTTCTACAACTTTCTCCCATCTCCCAACTGCATCTCTGGAGATCAGCCACAGTGATCTTTGGGTTTTTCTTTACCTCTCTCACCAAGGCTCTTCTCCCCTGATAGCTCAGTTTGGCCAGACGGCCAGCTCTAGGAAGGGTTCTGGTTATCCCAAACATCTTCCATTTAAGGATTATGGAGGCCACTGTGCTCTTAGGAACCTTAAGTGCAGCATCATTTTTTTTGTAACTTTGGCCAGATTTGTGCCTTGTCACAATTCTGTCTCTGAGCTCTTCAGGCAATTCCTTTGACCTCATGATTCTCATTTGCTCTGACATGCACTGTGAGCTGTAAGGTCTTATATAGACAGGTGTGTGGCTTTCCTAATCAAGTCCAATTAGTATAATCAAACACAGCTGGACTCAAATGAAGGTGTAGAACCATCTCAAGGATGATCAGAAGAAATGGACAGCACCTGAGTTAAATATGAGTGTCACAGCAAAGGGTCTGAATACTTAGGACCATGTGATATTTCAGTTTTTCTTTTTCAATAAATCTGCAAAAATGTCAACAATTCTGTGTTTTTCTGTCAATATGGGGTGCTGTGTGTACATTAATGAGGAAAAAAATGAACTTTAATGATTTTAGCAAATGGCTGCAAGATAAAAAAAGAGTGAAAAATTTAAGGGGGTCTGAATACTTTCCGTCCTCACTGTATATTCCTACCACTCTCAGGCCTTTATTGCTGTCTGTAATGCCATTAGATAAACTTAAGTTTTAATTCCTGTTCCGGTGGCTAGACGGGAACCCCACTGTGCTCAATAAAAAGCTGAAACCCTACTTTATATATTATGTATGAGTCAGTCACATTCTGTAGTCTAATAGCCTCTTTCAGTATGCTAAAATACGATTTTCCTGCCGATATTAGACTTTCAAACGCCTGGGCTTATTTTTATACCTGAAGATTTTCATAACGAGAATGTTTGGGGAACAAAACAATACCTCCACTTTGTTATCAGAAAACCACCCAACCGTCAGATATTTTGACAAGCAGCATATTTAACTTCAAGTCATAAAACTTTTTCACTGTACTCTTTTCATTTATTCAGCTGGTTTAAAAAAATAAATAAATGTCTACATTTTAATTTCATGGTTTTGTAATTTTAATTGTGCTTGGCAAACGCCTTACATTACTGTAACTGTGTCTTCGGACAACGGGTGATTGAACCTGGAACAAACAAAAAAGGGGAACGCTCAAGTGCCGGAATTAATTTGTGTAGCAAGTAAGGTCAAGACACTTAATCAGTCACTAAGTGGTGGTGTTTGCTTAAACTATATTATGATTTTTCGCTGTGATGTCTGCAGATTCTTCTTGGTGTTCACTAGCCAGACGTTGACTGGTATCGTTTATCATCAATGCTACTGCAAGACCTTAAAGCTGAGCTCCAGCCTCTCCTTCAGTCTTGCTTACTCTGATTTCACTGCACATTGTGGCTTTAAAGGGGGACATTTGCTTTGCCCATGCAGTACAAAGCTACAGGTTCTCTTTAATGGTGCAAACAAATGACCCCTGCCTTCACCTATAACTGGCCTTTGCAGCAAGGAGCACATGGAACGGCAAGGCATGCAAAACAAAACCAAAGAAGTTCAAAGCTCAACTTACCTACCAGCTTGAAACCAACCAAATTTGTCCTGTCTAATAGGTTGCATCAAATACAGGGATTTAGCTTGCACACATTTGCAAATACATGCGTGCGCTACAGAGCGTCCTCAAGGCACCCCATTATTTTCTGTAGTCCTAACTTAAAATTTTGAGAGCCTCCCCAGTGGAAGCACATGTATTATAATGGATAGGCAGAGGGCAGGTAAGTCTGGAGGGAGCCCACCCCTTCTTAAAGGCACAGGGGCACACTGGACAACCTAGTATATGGCACAATGGAAGAAAAGGTGTCCAATGTGTCCCCTCACCAATATTTCTCTTTAATGGTGGCTTTATCTGCAGCAAATTCCCTCTATTGATCCCCCCATTGCTCTATTCAGCCAGCAGAAGCAAAAGAAGGTAAATCTTTGGCATTTCCAAGAATTAGGGTGCATGTGACTTCCTCTCCTTCCTCCCATGTAAAAGTACTAGTGCTTGGTGATTGGCTGCTTCGGCACTGTCATATGAAAAGAGAGTCCTCAACCCTGTTTAAGCTCCAAGGCATGACTTTGAGTTTTCTAGATTGGTATATGGCAGTTTTTTGAGTATCCAATTTCAGAGCTGAGCTTGAAGTATCTGATAGAATGGCCCATTAGTCAGACACTTTTGCCCTAACAGGGAGAGAATACAAGTAAATAATAAAAAAATTAAAAAGCAATTCTTGAGTAAGGCTGTATGTGAGTAGGCGGCAGGGAGAAAACACACGATCCAAGTGCAGTAACAGGAATATATTGTAACAGAAATACAGCAATACACAACAGACCCAGCAGAAAGGCAAACCCGCCCGGGAGCACTCACAAGTTGTAACAATGATGAGACACTAGACTGAAGACACAGAGGTGCTAACAGCATCTCGAGGAGCGGAATGCGGCCTGCCCAAATGGAGAGGTTTCCAGGAAAGATGGTATGTCCCTGCAGTTTCCCTACTCCCTGACGCTAAGCACTGTCCCTGACAGATGGGTGACCTGTCCCTACTCTAGCCACTTGCAAAATGTGCACCAAGCCCAGGAGCCAGGGTCCTGAATTGACTCTACCTGACCCAAGATGGCCACCAAACTCACATGGGGCACCCGCATCCAATCGGAGAGCTGCCTTCTTGTGATCGAAGGAACCATAGAAGAACTGAGCTCCTCTTGACTTCCTCCCCCATCTACAATGCCGCTGCGGTTGAGTGCCACCTGCAGTGGAGAACTTGGACTGCACCTGCCTACACGTGCACCTACCAGTGGAGGTTCAGAATATCACTGATCCACTGGTGAGTTTTTCTCTTTAAAATTCAGCTCCCGAAAATGATCTTTCCATCCATCTCGCTGCCCCAGTCAGTGTTTATAAGTAACTCATTCTCATCACCTCCACCCACTACCATTTCCTTCCCTACTGCGTCCTATTTTTTTGTACTTTGAATTGGGACTTATTGCTTGGACTTCTGCTTTAAAATGTTTCTCCTTCTTATCAGTAGGTCTGTTCAGTTGTGTAGGCTTGATTTCTGCATGTTGTCCCACACTGTGCTTTTTATCAATACAGAATGCTGAAATATGATTGTTCATACACATAAGGGGTCCCTTAGTATTTGTTGTTTTGTGCTAATGGAGAAATCATAAAAAAAAAGTCCTTGTTTTCAATTTTTGACTTAATGTATACTTAGAAACAACAACCAGCGCGACACAATAGAGCGCGTTCTAAGTGCATTAAAAATGCCCCCCCAAAAAAAGTTGTAAAGTAAAAAAAAAAAAAAGAGTGCCGTGTAATTTAACTGTGATTCTAAAAGTATGATATACATTGCCCTAATTGTGCTGCTGACTGTGCCATGGCAAACTTTTATGCTGTTCAAAAAATCTTTGTGATGTGCGGTGTTGACTGCCACCCTACTCTTCAACTCTGGATGCAGTTAGGGCTCATTCACATGACGGCTTAAAAAAAATGCCATGTACAGATGCTTACAGCTAGGGTTGCACCGATACCGGTATAGGTATCAGTGCCGATACCGAGTGTTTTCACGAGTAGTGCTCTGATATCCGAACCTCTACCTTTGCGGTGCGATTTGAGCCCATACAAAATGAACTGGCGCAAATCACACTGCAAGGAACAGGAATGCAGTTTGATTCCTATCCAAATCTTATGCGGTTTTCCGCACAGCTCCTGTGTGAACCCAGGCTTGTCATAGTGATTTCAGCCTGAGTTGACACAGGAGCGGTGGGGAAACAGTAATGCGGTCCAGACAGGAATCGCACCACATTCCTGTTCAAACTGCATGTGATTATTTTCAGTGCGATTTGAGCCCATTGATTTTGTATGGGCTCAAATTGCACCGCAAAGGTATTGGGAATTGTCCTCGCTGATAAAAAAAATCTGGTACCTGTACAACCCTACTTACAGCATGTAGTATTGTACGCAGCAGTGGCAGCTAGTGGTCCATTTCTTGGGGGAGGGGGGGGCAAACAAACCACCCTCTCCCCCCCGTTCGGTCAGTCAGTCCAGGGGGGGTGGGAAAAAACCCGCCCCCTCCCCCTGTTCGGTCCACCATCAGTCAAGCCCCCCAACCCACAACACTCCCCCGTCGCTCGCTCGTCCGCCCACCGACCCCACACTTACCCCATCTAGGTTGCGGGCAGCTTCGGCCCCTTCCTGCTTCTCCTTCTCCTTGGCGGCTTCACCCTGCATCTCCTGCTCCTCCTTGGTGGCTTCCTCCTCGGCACCCAATATGGTCGCTTCTGCTCTCGGCCTATCCGGTCTTAAGACCCACTTCCTGATTGGCTAGGAGGAGAAGCAGGAGGACTATAGCTAATATTTATTTGAAATTTCACACAACTGGGTGGGCTCAGGGCGCACTGCTCTGCGCTCCGAGCCCACCCTTTTTTGAAGCGAATTAGAACCTCGGGCTCTAATCATGTGCTTAAAAAAAAAATACATTGAAAGCCATGCGTCTGGCGCCCTGCATGTAGTTTAGGGGCCGGATGCATGGATTAGAGGGGCAGCGCCCGTGCGCCCCTAATGGAGCGGCCCCCACTGGTATGCAGCATTCTAGCAGGTTATGGGCCCATTCATACAGTGTGACCTGGCAGCGTAATGTTGCGCTGCGTTGAGCAGAGTTTAAAAAAACAAAAAACAAAGTTGTGACAGGGGCTGTATTTGGGTCCATATTTCATGTTGTATGCATGTAAACATGTATGCTAGCACCCTATGCAACGTACATGGACACTATTGGCCATTGACTATCGACATGTAAAATTCAACAATGTGTATCCAACGCTGGCGCCGATTACACACTATTGATGCTTAACAACATAAACCCTATAGAGCAACACTGCTGCTCAGGGTTGACATGTGTATTAACATTGTGTAGCCAGCAGCGTCGCCGCGGCTGGTTACACACTGTTGGCCATTAAATGCTGGCCCTGAAGGAGCCATTTGTGCCATGGTTACATCTCAACCTTTAGTCATTCAGAATCAGCTAAGGTCATTCTGTGCATTTGGTGCCGCCACATGAATGACTGATTTGGGGGGAGGTTGTAAACATCAATAGGGTGTGATCAGCATACTCCAAATAAACTATACACAATAGAGAGCAGCTTTCTGAGTAGAACTGTGTAGCAGACTGTACAGATTGGAGCAAAGCCTCTTGCCAGTAGAAGGACTTAGGAGAACCTTGCTCTTCAAGACACCAGCAGTGTCCCTTTTAGCCTACACCCAACAGCTGACTTCTAGTTGTAGTTCTGACTTCTAGTTGTAGTTCTGACTTCTAGTTGTAGTTCTGACTTCTAGCTGTAGTTCTGACTTCTAGCTGTAGTTCTGACTTCTAGCTGTAGTTCTGACTTCTAGCTGTAGTTCTGACTTCTAGCTGTAGTTCTGACTTCTAGCTGTAGTTCTGACTTCTAGCTGTAGTTCTGACTTCTAGCTGTAGTTCTGACTTCTAGCTGTAGTTCTGACTTCTAGCTGTAGTTCTGACTTCTAGCTGTAGTTCTGACTTCTAGTTGTAGTTCTGACTTCTAATTGTTGGGATTTAGCAAAACCAGTCCCTAGGATCCCTTCAGGGAACTGTCCTGACAAGGCCCTAGTTGCAGGTCACCTTCCTTCATGATACCAGACAGGATCCATGGACATCTTCCCTTAGTCAGCTCTCAGGAGACCCATGGGTTTCAGCATTCACTGTTCAGGTCCTCAGGTCTCCCACCCGAGGCTACATGGCAGCCTGTGCTGGGTAGGGGCGGCAGGCCCCCTCCCTAACTGGACCTCTCTCTCTGGAGAAGGATCCAGATCCCATGTGCTCACCAAATATAGATATCATCACTCATCATGCTTAGGGGCACCACTCCCTGTAATTGGCTAAGAGGGCATTCATATTCATGCTGCTACTCTCTATGGGTCACTCCTGTTCATCCAGCACTTTCCAAAGCTGCCCGGATACAGAGGAGCCAATCACAGCAGCAGCAGCATTGCGAGTCACACAGGATACATCCACTAAACAATTACAGCTTTCTGTTAGGCAGACAAGCCTATTATGTTTTACCTATCGATCTCCTGTTAAGCAGGAGGTCACATTATGAACTACCTACACTCTAGCACCTTTCTAGGGGGTGTTACACCCATTAGGGTTCATGTATACTGTACATATGTAATGTTTGTACATACTTTCCCCGCATCCAATTCGAATGTCAGGAGATTGTGACCAGGTCTCTATGGAGCCGGTTCACACATCTCCGGAGCAAACTGCACAGGAGTTCTGTATGTCTTCTGGTCCGTTTCAAGTCCGAATTCAGCCAAAAATTCCGACTGAAATCCGACCTGAAACGGTGAACAAGGACGCACCGGACGCCTGCAGTGAGCCGCTCCATTCGGCAATGTGAACCCAGCCTTAAAGAGGAAGTAAACCCCTGGTGGGTTTTACGTCCTATTTATTTCCCTGCAAAGGTAAAGCATAAAGGGCTATTATGCATCGTATAGTAACCCATTATGTGTCACCTACCTGACACCGAAGCCTGCGATGTCCCCTTTGTCCCCACGAGCAGGGAGCGTCCATATTCACCCCTCTTCCTTTCGGGGCCGCGAACTCTGGCTCTGTGACTAGCCAGAGTCGCATGACGTCACTCCCGCGCATGCGCTCGGGAGCCGCCAGTCACGGCATGACCCCTATTAGAAACGGCACGGTGTGCCCTTTCTGAAGGGCACATGCGCCGATAACATCAGCACATGCGCCATAGTCATCAGTGCTCGTCTTTTTAGTAGATATCTCCTAAACCGTGGAGGTTTAGGAGATAGTTCAAGCACCTACAGGTAAGCCTTAATATAGGCTTACCTGTAAGTGAAAGTGATTGTACAGGGGGCACAACCACTTTAAGGTAAGTCAAAAAGCACTTCTTCGTCACCTCTCCATGGAATCACACTTGCTTCCTTCTATGGTCTTAAACTCAGTATATATCCCACTAAAAAAATCGTCATGTTCTTGTACCAGCAGATGACTGTGCAATGGTCACGAAAGAGAAAAGAAGTTTCTCGGAATACATTTACTATGAAAGACAAGGTTAAAACCGCAAGGAACACTCCATGACATAAGTGCCTCTAGCACAATCAGATAATCACATATGTATTCAGCGAGCTAGTAATAGAATGTCTCTCGAAGTAGTGGGCATGGACCATTGTTTCTGCAAGCTCTGAGTTTGTCTCTGATGAAGTCCTGGTGACAAAATGAATCAGGCTGGGCTTGGGGACACATTGGTGCAAGCCTGATACTGAGTAACTTACTCTATTACTAGTTTTAGTGAAGCTTTGTATACATATGCGATTATCTGATCGTGCTGGAAGCACTTATGTCATGGAGTGTTTGCTGCTGTTTTAACTTTGTTTCTTAAAATAAACCTATTACATTAAGAGAAGGCTCTTTTCTCTTTCTTGAGCATTGCACACTTATATGCTGGCAAAAGAACATGTCAGTGGGATATACATTTATACAGAGTACAAGACTATAAAGGGTTTTATTCCATGGAGAGGAGATCATTGCGTAAACCCAAACTTTTTTTTAAAAAAAATGTCATAATAAGGTTATACTTACCTGCTTATTGCAATGGTTTTGCACGGAGCAGCCCCGATCCTCCTCTTCTCGGGGTCCCCCGCCAGCGCTCTTGGCTCCTCCTCTTCTCAGTATGCTTCCATAGGAAGCCGCTTCCCATTATAGCACACCTGGGTGCTCGGCCCCACCCTCTGTCCAGTGAGGAGAAAGAGAGCCAAGGCAGTCGCTGCTCTTGGGCACATCGCTGGATCGAGATCGGGCACAGGTAAATATAAGGGGGCAAGCTGCATACAGAAGGTTTTTTTTTACCTTAATACAGAGAATGCATTAAGGTAAAAAAGAACCTTCTGCCTTTAGAACCACTTTAAGCAGTGAGTTTCAGTCTAATAGGTAGTGATGAGCATGTGCCTAAAGTACTGAGTAATAGACATTGGTGGATTTATAGATTATTCAAGACTGTACATAAAGACATGGACTATTGTGTTATATTGCTTGATTTACACATTTCCTTTTTTCACGTTATTACGTGTGCTGTCTATTGTTATTATTTTTTGTTATTTGAATATCTTTTGTGTACACATACATTATTTAAGGTATTTATGTACACTAAATAGTTACATAGTAGGAGGGTGTTACGATATATAATAGTACATTGAATTCACTCTTATAGCATGTCTATAGTCTCTGAATAAACAGAAAAAGAAGGAGGGCGCACTAACCTAGTGCATTACCACTAATAAACTTTATTGCAGCATAAAAACAGCAAAGATTATACTCACAAACGAGCTATCGAAACCAGCTTTAAAAAAGGGCGCAAGTGCGCTGTTCTATGGATCGACACACCAGGACCTATTGCCAAGAGGATCAGACCGGTGCAAATGGCCAATGGCTAACGCGTTTCAGGGGAGCACCCCCTTCTTCAGAGCCTGAATGGGCAATGGTTGGAGAGACCAACCATTGCCCGTTCAGGCTCTGAAGAAGGGGGTGCTCCCCTGAAACGCGTTGGCCATTGGCCATTTGCACCGGTCTGATCCTCTTGGCAATAGGTCCTGGTGTGTCGATCCATAGAACAGCGCACTTGCGCCCTTTTTTAAAGCTGGTTTCGATAGCTCGTTTGTGAGTATAATCTTTGCTGTTTTTATGCTGCAATAAAGTTTATTAGTGGTAATGCACTAGGTTAGTGCGCCCTCCTTCTTTTTCTGTTTTTTCTAGCATGAATACCCATTGTTCAGAGGAGGGCTGCAAGACGCTAGGCAATACCTCGTTATAGGTGGTCGCACCACATATTCAGTTCCTGGACACCTGAGCGCAGGAGAGATTTGTTTTATAGTCTCTGAATGTCTCCTTTAGCATGTCTTCAGTCTGCCTCTCACTTGTGGCATGTCCCTGGCCATCAACCATCTCCTGTAGCATTCCTTCAGTCTCTCTCTATTGTGGCATGTCCTTAGCCATTGACCATCTCCTGTACTATATCTGCAGTCTCTACCTCTTGTGGCACATGTCTGTAGCCATTGACCATCTCCTGTAGTATGACTATGGTCTTTTTCCTTTTCCTGTAGTGTGTCTGCAGTGTCCATCTGTTATGGCATGTCCTTAGCCATCTCTTGTATGGTGTTTGCAGTCTATATCTCTTGTGGTATGTACTTAGCCATTGACAATCACCTGTAGCATGTCTGCAGTCTCCATTTCTTGTGGCATGTTTTTAGCTAGCCATTGACCATCTCCTGTATGATGTCTACAGTCTATAGCTCTTGTGGTATGTCCTTAGCCATTGACCATCACCTGTAGTATGTCTGCAGTCTCCATTTCTTGTGGCCTGTCTGTAGCCTTTGACCATCTCCTGTAGTATGTCTGCAGTAGCTCTAACAAAAAAGGAAGGATTCCCCCTCCCGGGACTTTAAAGGCCCTGGTGATTGTAAATACATTCACCACAGCTACTACATAGTCATAGTAAAAAGTAGAAAATTAGAAAAAGTATGAAAAAATATATATCATTTTATGTTACAAAGATAAAAATGTGCAAAACATGCAGATGCACGTCAATTAACACAACAAAATTGTATACTAATGCAGGGTTCTGGACCCCCGTGATGGACATACGGAGTCTTTGATGGACATACGGAGTCTTTGATGGACATACGGAGTCTTTGATGGACATACGGAGTCTTTGTGGTTCAAAGACTCTGTATGTCCATCACAGGGGTCCAGAACCCTGCAGTAGTATACAATTTTGTTGTGTTAATCGACGGACATGCATCTGCACAGCCACACTCTGTTTACATATATTATATTTATATATATATTTTTGCAAATATTTTTTATCTTTTGTAAAATAAAATGATATATATTTTTTCATACTTTTTCTAATTTTCTACTTTTTACTATGAGTATGTAGTAGTTGTGGTGAATGTATTTACAATCGCCAGGGCCTTTAAAGTCCCTTAAGGGGGGGAATCCTTCCTTTCTTGACCAGTATTGGGGATATTGGCCCCTCCATAGTTCGTCCCATCTCAATTTTTTTGTCCGCAGTATCTCTAGCAGTCTTTTCTAACATTCACTAAAAATTATGTGTGGCACTTGAGTAATGCCAATGGCTGCACTTGGGCCCTCCATATGAAGAAAGTTGACCATTGCTGGTAGAGAATGAAAAGCAAAGCTATGCAATGCTACTGCATGATATGTCAGTTTTCTTCTCTCTCAAATATGTTTTTTACACATCTCTATCGATTGCCTGTTTATTTTCTTACCATCTAATGGATTTCATTGTCTAAAAAAGGAATTTCTGAAGTGCATGGTTATATTCCCAGGGAGTGTAATATCTTTATGAGAGTGGTTTTATGGATCCCAGTGGCACTCTGAAACTGTACTTTCCTAGATTGGCTGGACTCATGGGAATGGAAGAACACTGCACTTCAGATTGTACATATACTATACTGTATATATACTTTTCAGTGTGCTGGGGTGGCATAGGCAATGAAATAAGCCTGTATATTTGAATTTACCTTAAAACCATATCTAGAACTGTACAATTGGTCGCTGGGGCATTAGGAATAGAGCTCAATGACGCTATTCATCATCCCTACATGGAGAAAATGCTAAACCCTTTCACTGTCTGCCCTTTTTTCTATTTTTTACACATGCGCTAAAATTTTTGGCTTGAAAATGAATAACCCACCTTATACAATATATATATATATTTAGCAAAACCGAGAACTTGTTGAATAAAAAGATTATAGTTTATTTGCACAACATTTTCACTAATGATATCAAACTTTTCAGTAAATAATACTTAAATTTTAGTGCACACCGACAATTTGACCTCTATTTATTTTTTTGCAATATTAAAAAAAACGGGACTGTATCAGGTAAATAGATATAAGGCCTAAAAATTGCCTGCCTCCGCAAAACAGCTGAAAACCATGATACCCCAAATTGTACTTATTGGACATTTTTAAAGCTCATTTCTTTAAAGTTGAACGTAAATGATGGCCCTGCAATGATTACACTCACTCCAGCACGGGCAGAAATATCTAATGTGTGTTACGCTATTCATGGAAAAGCGTACATGTGCATCCTTGGTACTACTACCCTTGAGTGGGAGGTGGGGGTCCTTGCAAAATGTCTGCTAGTCAAAGACACAGGGTCAATGGGGGGGCAAGTGCCTGCACCCCCCAGAGCAAGGTGTCGGCACACAGACACCCAGGGCCGATCCAGGCGTGTGCCCAGGGTGCACTGCAACCAGGCGTCGAAAGCTGCCACAAAGGGGGGGCGCCGAAGCTGTGGCAGTCACTTACTGTTACATTCAGCAGCAGCGCTGCCACCCTGACTCCCTAGACTCTCTTATTGCACTGGCCTCTCTGCTGCCCGCTGCACAGGTTGCTAGAATCGCCTGCCGCCTGGTGTCTAGCAACCAGTGATGTCACGTCATGAGGCCGAGGCGAGGTCAGCATTCAGAGCAGAAGAGGAACATCTTTCTCCTTCGTACCTGGTCAATTTTGGCTCCACGCACCTCCTCCACCTTCTCCAGGTAGCGCGGCTCATATCCTGAGTGAAGGAAGGGAGCACGCCTGAAGAGCTGAGTGTGAGCTGTCCACCAGCACCTGCCTGAGGTGAGGCAGCCTGTGTCCATGTTTTGGAGCTTATCTAACAGCGCTACTTGTACAATTGCGGTCAAGGTTTTTAATTATTTCATGATATAGATATGCGGGAGATATCATTGCTAACCTTCGAAAAATGCTCTTTACCTGGTTGTAATGATGACCCATGGGTCTGAATGGAACAGAGCCATGGTACTGGCATTTTCAGAAAGAAAAGTCAGTAGTGGAAACCTCTGTAAACATAAAAACAGATTAGAAGTTGTTTATTAGACAATGGCAGCTTGATCCTTCTATTAAGCATTTGCAGCAGGTTTCTCAAACCTTTGCATGCCTGTGCTTTATGTAATAATGATTAAGCCCCTCCCCTTCATGACATTGTCAAAAAGGGGGGCAGGGAATGGGTGACCTTAAAATGAAAAAAAGGTCTGCAGATACCCATGGTCTCATGGGTAGTCCACAGCCCTGTGTAAACCCATAACTCCAGCAACTAAAACTTAAGCAGGGCTTTTGTTAGCTCCCACTGTTTTTATAAAGGGGACTGTATCATTTAGGATCTCCAGGGCCTATTTTTTACATTTGGATTACTTACTGTTGTTAATTCATCTTTGCCTAAGATTAATCTGTTGGTCAACAGCAAGGACAGTAAACTGTCATTGCATAATGGATACTGGACACAGTTGAGTTTAAGGCCATCACATTTCATAGCCAGACAAGAACTCTCCTATTACTTGGAAATATGGGCACCGCCCATCCTCTCTCTGTCCAATAGGGCTTTTTCTTTAAACCATTGAGTTGCACTATTGGACAGTTGGTCAGGCATGTAAAAGCTTCTGGGATGGAGTGAAATTGTTGCTACTGGAGGAGGTGAGAGACATTAAAACAAAAAAAAACATGGAGTGTGGCCCCCTATATAACACTAGTAGCACTGGTCCACAAGGGACCACAAGGGACATTGTATAAAATGTGGGCATGCAGATATCTAAAAACTCCCAAATCAATCCACAATGATGCAAAGCATGCAAGAAAAAAACGTGCAAAGACAATTTAAGTCATTTCCGCGAACTGAGATTTTGTTAGCTAAATCGCTTTGGACAGCTCATTACTGCAGAGCGTTAGGAAATCTCATGTTCCCGGGCTTTGAACTTTGCTGGAGGAGACGACCCTTAAGTGGCGCCCAGGCTACAATGTAACCGCTAACTGGCTATTTATGGCTGTAAATACGCTCATCCAATGGACACAATCAGTGCAGGGTCATGGTTTCTGCTGGGAAGTGGGATATATCTATTTTTAGTAGCACTATTACTTGAAATTTGCTTTTAGGAGACCAGCCAGAAGAACTGACTGTACCTTCAAGATGTTTCTCTGTATATACTGAAGTCAGCGACCTGGCAGGTAGCATCGTTCAGCAAAGAGTGGTGTGGTTTTCCCCGAAGGCACTGCAGAGCAAATGTAGGCAGCATACCAAACGTCCTTTAATTTACTTGTGTATTCCTTCGAAAGCCATGAAATCATTTTTCATCTCTGCTATTGAAATTAGCTGAGATGTGTCTTTTTAGCCACATACCAGATACAAATTGCTATTGGACTAGCAGCAATAATTCCTACTGAGAAAGCGAAAGGAGTGGGAACGGGGGGTGGGCTACAGGACAGAGAAGGTGCAAAATGGAATTCACTGGTTGCTCGAAAGCTATGTTGAGGGCAGGGCAAGTAGTATGGCATCTAGTGAGGTGCAGGATCAGATCAGGATTGTCACCCAAGTAGTTCTACAGCCTTATAGCACAGCATTTTATTGATGGGCCACAGCAGAAAGCACATTACGGACTTCATGGCAGCTATAGATTCTTAAAAAAGAATCTGTATTCTGTGCTGTTTGGATGGAGCTGTCAGTTTTCCATTAACCTCAGTCTTAAAGAGGACCAGAATTGTGGAAGCTGTGCCCAAAAAAGCAAGCAGAGGCCAAAAGACTAGTCAGCAGCGTTGCATGTGGTCTCTCTGCAGCTCAATTGCCATACTTTGTTCTGCAGTGGAGGTTTTGAGGCAGCCATCTATCTAGATGTAGGGATTTTCTTTCTCTCGTCAACAATGAGAACGGTGAGCAGCACAATAGTGACTTCACCAAATTCTACATTGTCAGCCTATGTCCTAATCTAATTAATCTTAGATTTAAATACTGATTCTTAAGTGCCACAACAAATAGCAACCAAAAATTATTATAATTTAGTGTGGTGTAGTGTTCTAAATACAAAGTATAATAGAATTGTATTATGATCATGTCCAGTGGTGGGTCATGTTGGAGGTGTTGTGTTCTATGTAAAGAGTGTAATAGAATTGTATTATGACCATGTCCAGCGGTCGGTAATGTTGGAGGTGTAGTGTTCTATGCATAGAGTGTAATAGAATTGTATTATGATCATGTCCAGTGGTCAGTCATGTTGGAGGTGTAGTGTTCTATGTATAGAGTGTAATAGAATTGTATTATGATCAAGTCCAGTGTAGTGAAGTGTGATATATAGATATATAGATATATATATATATATATATATACAGAGAGAGAGAGAGAGAGAATTGTATTATGATCCAGTGATTGTCCATGTTGGGGGTGTAGTATTGCTGGGACAAGGTTATCCAGTGCCCAGGGCAAAGATGCCAAACTGGGTCCCCCCCTCCCTTAGCGTTAGTGTCATGGCACCCCCATCCCTGCAATAAAGCATTACGACCAGGACAGCCCTCACTTCTGCCCACCCCTTGTCCCGGCCCTGGGATTTGGTGTTCTGTGTATGGAGCAACCTTTCTTAACCAAGGTTCTGTGGAACCCTAGGGTTGTAGATATGTAAAGTGCTGTGTAAATTGTCGGCGCTATATAAGTACCTGTAATGAATAAGTAAATAATAACCACAAATGTAAGGCGCATCCTTCCAAGTGACCATACCACTAACATACCATAAGCTGTAGATAGAGTAATTACTAGCAGGGGTTCCCCGAGACCAGCAAGTTATTTCAAGGGTTGTGAAAGCCTGTTATAGAGTGTAATAGAATTATATTATGATTATATCCAATGGTTAGACATGTTAGCAGTGCAATGTTTTATGTATGAAGTATGGTAGATTTGTATTATGATTTAGTGGTCAGGTCATGTTGGAGGGGGAATATAATAGATATAATACAGAAATAGATTCTATTATAATAGTGTCTTGTGGCCAGGTCATGTTGGAGGGGGAGTATAATAAAATCTAATACAGTAATAGATTCTATTATAATAATGTTTTGTGGTCAGGTTATGTTGAGGCTCTACTGTTCTGTTTATAAAATGTTATACAATTGTTGTGTGACCACATTTGCGGTCTAATGTTAGCACTTGCCACCTGAGAAGGAAATGTATTATTTGTTATCTACCTGGCTCTTGCACTTTACCAATCTTTCTTACTTGTCATGTGACCCGAGAGTCATCCTTTGTTTTCTAAAGTTGTGTCTTGACTATATTACAGTAAAGATATACGCCCATCATTCTGTATTAAATATATACAGTATAGAAGAAGCTTAAAAAATGTAGTAACTCAGTGCTAACATTTACGATGCTGTTTTTCCTGAGACAGTCTATATTT
This sequence comes from Lithobates septentrionalis, assembly GCA_037952835.1. Classification (NCBI taxonomy): domain Eukaryota; kingdom Metazoa; phylum Chordata; class Amphibia; order Anura; family Ranidae; genus Lithobates; species Lithobates septentrionalis. The sequence continues at coordinate 27,583 of JBBDGP010000775.1, forward strand.
TACCTTGTAATGGAAATGGCACGGGCTCAGGTCCTCTGCAGTGACAATAGATTGTATAATGTACGGCTCTTGGCATCTGCCACTAGATTTGCAGTATAAGGGTTTTTTTTGTTTGCTCTCACTCTGCTTGAGTAACTTTATGTCTTGTAGCAGCTTTAAAAGAAATTATTTTATGAAAATAGTTGGATCAGCCTGAGGCGCCATCTGTGCCCGTCCTCGCTGTGCCACAGTTTAACCTTTTCCATTCCAGCAGGTAAGATTGTAACTACAGCAGTGAGAGGTGCTTGTTAAGTTGCAAAGTTCTTCTGAAAACTCTGCAAATGGCACATTTAAGGAGTACTTCATTCTAATTTTACTAAGACAAAGTCACTAATCTTTTTAAGAAGACATTTCAGATCTGAAATATGGGAGCCCCCACTGCTCCTTGCTTTAGTGTTTAGTGAGTCAGTCAGTAATCTGGACAAGCATGTCCGCCACTGCACTGATGTCCAATTTCTCATTTTCCAACACTGCACCGTCCCAATGCACACCTCTTCCCCCTCTTCCACTGCATGAACATTCACTTCTTTACTTTACACTATTATACTTCTGCCTTTACCACTGCTGCGCCAATGTGTACCTCTTCACACTCCCCTTCACAGGCCCGATGCACACTTTGTTACTCTCAACCACTTCAAAGAATATGATGCACACTGCCTTACTCTTCACCACTGCACAGACCCGATGCACACTGCCTTACTCTCCACCACTGCACAGACCTGTTTCACACTTCTATACTCTCCTCCACTGCATAGATCCCATGTAACCTTCCTTACTCTCCACCATTGCATACTTCCTTGCTCTCCAGCACTGCACAGACCCAATGCACACTTCCTTGCTCTCCACCACTGCACAAATCCGATGCAAACTTCTTTACTCTCCACCACTGCACAGACCCGATGCACATTTCCTTACTCTTCTTCACTGCATAGATCCAATGCACACTTCCTTGCTCTCCATCACTGCACAGACCTGATGCAAACTTCCTTGCTCTCCATCATTGCACAGACCCGATGCACACTTCCTTACTCTCCACTACTGCACAGACCCGATGCACACTGCCTTAATCTCCATCACTGCATAGACCCGCTGCACACTCACTTATGCAGGCTATACACTGAGCATATTTCTTTCCTGCAACCACAGGAAAGTGTTGACAGGGGTCCTCCTGGCAGGGAAAGCCATCCCCACTGGGAGAAGAAAGTGATTATTGCTAGCGGCTATATTATATATATTATATTATTACATGTGAAATCCAGCAGGTTGTACCTAAGTTGATCAATCGATCGATCAGACCCGATGCACTGACCCTACCTTACTCTTCACTACTGCACAGACCCAGTGCACACTTCTTTACTCTCCACCACTGCGCAGACCCAATGCACACTTCCTTACTCTTCCCCAATGTACTGACCTGATGCGGGGAGAAAGGGAGACTGGGTGAGTTCTGAAGTTTGGCCAGGGCCACTATTTGATTACAGTTTTATTGAGCCACATGTAGCCAGCTTTAAAATGTTTAAATGACAAATGTACTTTCATATAAGATAGTGCTCTGCTCATATGCTGACAGGGACCATACTAAATAGAGACGAGCGCAGCATTTACAACTTCTTGCACCATCACTGTCCAATCAGCAGGCTAGGGTAATGACACCACTATGCCCCTTACATAAAAAATGTACCCCTTTCCTGTGTTCATTTTCCTTTTTACCCTTTGATACCTTTTGTGCTGGGTTCTCCTCAATTAACATACTCACCTGCCAAGTGAATCCAGCATTGTTCCGCTGTAATCCACCACCGCACCTCAGTCCCACGCCACCATCTTCCTTTCTGACATCATTGGTAGCTAACTGTCTCTCCAAAGATTTTGCCGCTGACCCCATGATAATGATATGCCACCAGGTCCTTCCTCTTGTATAGAAGGAAAATAAATGTATAAAGTGAATAAATGACAGTGATCAGTCCATAAAAGTGTCCAAACAAATAATGTGGAGGAGTCTTTGCAGTCGTATTTCAAGGATGGTGGACGACTAAACACCCAAAGTGCACCTTTCACTGTGATAGGAAAAGGATGTGCCCTTACCGGATAACTAGACTCCACATTGTAGGAGTCTAGTAAAGCATGAATTCACACGACACGAGGGATCCATCCACTGGATATAAGTGTGTCACACCCCCGATGATGTCATGTATGACGAGACTAGTAGGGTGGAGTTTATGCTCAATCACACCACGCTAGTTTGACTGTGATATGCAGATTCTTTTACCCATGAATTTTTTATTCATGTTTTGTTGGACTTGTGGAATTTTATATGGACTCTTCAATAAACCATCACGGTTTTACACTATGTGGCGACTTTTTTCCATTCTTTATACCGTATCCATGAGAGAGAGGGAGTAACCAGTGCGGTTGGTATCCACATCACTCTGCTTATATCCAGTGGACAGATCCCTCGTGGCATGTGAAATCCATGCTTTACTAGACACCTATAACATGGAGTCTAGTTATCTGGCAAGGGCACATCCTTTTCCTATCACAGTGAAAGCTGCACTTTGGGTGTTCAGTCGTCCACCATCCTTGAAATACGACTGCAAGGACTCCTCCACATTATTTGTTTGGACACTTTTATGGACTGATCACTATCATTTATTCACTTTATACATTTGGAATTTCACTCACACTCTTTTTTTTCTACGTATTTACACAAATGTTCTGTTGTGTGATTGCCAGCTGCTTTTTTTGACTATTTATCATTTTCACCTGCACAATAAATATATTTTTTATTTTGTATAGAAGCAAAGTATATGTCATTCTTGCCTAGGTATGAATGGAGGCAGGGGGCAAGGTGCAGTGTGAAAAAAAAGTAAAATAACATTTTTTTTAAATTCTCGGCTTTTCAAGTTTGCAGATGGGTAGGGGTTGCAATTGTACAAACCTCTTTTTTGGATTGTAGGTCTGCATTAACTCTTATGCTGTGTACACACGAGCGGACTTTTCAGCATCAAAGGTCCGACAGTCTTTCCGACGGACTTTCGACGGAGTTACGATTGACTTTCGAACGGCGGGACTTGGCCACACATGAACGGACTAAAGTCCAGTCGAAAGTCCGTTCTTTTGACGACGTACAACCGGACTAGAATAAGGAAGTTCATAGCCAGTAGCCAATAGCTGCCCTTGTGTCCTTTTTTGTCCGTCGGACTAGCATACAGACGAACTGATTTTTCGACTGGACTCGAGTCCGTCGGAAAGATTTAAAACATGTTCCAAATCTAAAGTCCCTCTGATTTTCGACAGAAAAGGTCCGCTGAAGGTCCAATGAAGCCCACTCACGGTCGGATTGTCCGACGGATTCGTTCTGACGGACCAATCCGGTCGAAAAGCCCGGTCGTGTGTACAGGGCATTAGATAAAGTTCATCCACCCTCCTGGTTGTGCTGTTTGCCAGTGGTGTGCAAATCACAAAATGGTCCAGACAGAATTGCAATCATTTATAGTCAGGATTTCCCAGAATCCCCTGAAACCTGCTCACTTTCTCTTGCTATCATGGTATACAGACCCTGAGGGTAAATTACAAGTAGTCAGCTGTATGAAATATCATAGCCCTGACCATATGTTAGATTTCAACAGAGTTGAAGACACCGACATATTACAAATGTCTAGTAAACTAAGTCTTCCAAAGGTAACAGTTATGTAAACTTTAGGAAGTGAGGCGTCAGTAGAGTTTTTCGGCTCTGGAAAATTAAGCTCTTAGGAGATACTGGCTCAGAATACTAACTGTAAGATTGTGCCAGGTGTGCAGTATATCTTTCAACACTGGCATTAAGAATTTGCTGGCAAAACAATATAGTCATAACTTCTTTCAGAGAGAGTTGAAAGCTTTTGTTAAGGATCTTCAACTATAAAAATAATATGTAGGAAATTTATAATTCATTTTGGCTTTGTGGCCAAGGACCTAGTAGTTCAAAAACTTATTTGAGAAGTAATCTAGGGTAATGGGCATGACAATCTTTCTCTATGTCCTTTCTCTTTCCTCCCCAGTCATCTCCTCTGCCTCTCCTAAAATTACATATTATGTTTTTCCTTTGTGTTCCATATCCCCTGCCATGATCAGCTTTTTCTCCCTCTCCTGCACATGATCCTAGTACAGCCACAATTTTGCACTCTTTCTCTTCTCCAATGATCCATGACCAGCTCCTGCTCTGTCTTTTCACACATTGGTCCACGACCAGCTCCTGCCCCACCTTTTAACCCAGTGGTCCATGACCATCTCCTGTCCTACCTTTTTACCAGTGGTCCATGACCAGCTCCCACTCTGCCATTTCACCCAGTGATCCATGGCCAGCTCCTGTTCTGCCTCTTCACCCAATGGTCCATGACCAGTTTCTTCTGTGCTTCACCCCCCCAGTGTTCCATGACCAGCTCCCACCCTGCCCCTTCTCTCTGATCCATGACCAGTTCTTGCTTTGCCTCTTCTCTCAGTGATCCATGATCAGCTCCCACTTGGCCTCTTTACCCAGTGGTCCAAAACCAGCTCCTGATCTGCCTCTTCGTCCAGTGGTCTGTGACCAGTTTCCGCTCTGCATCTTCACCCAGTGGTTCATGGCCAGCTCCCACTCCACATCTTTACCCAGTGGTCCTTGACCAGCTCCTACTCTGCCTTTACTCCCAATGATCCATGACCAGCTCCTACTCTGCCTTTACTCCCAGTGATCCATGACCATCTCCTACTCTGCCTCTTCTCCAAGTGGTCCATTACCTGCTCCTGCTCTGCCTTTTATCATAGTGATCCATGACTAGCTCCTACTCTGCCTCTTCTCCAAGTGGTCCATTACCAGCTCCTGCTCTGCCTTTTCTCCCAGTGATCCATGACTAGCTCCCACTCTGGCTCTTCTGCCAGTGGGCCATGACCATCTTTGGCTTTGCTTCTTTTACTTCTGAGCTTTACAGCTCAGCTTGCTCTGTCCCCTCGCATTAAGTAAATACTGGAAACTGTTGGCCTGGATGACAAACACAACCAACTGGCCTGTGGACTAAAAAAAAGGCACCATCAAAGTGTGTCTTTGTGCCTCAGTGATTGGTGGTTAGGGTGAGAGGTAGGTGTTCCTAATGAACATGGTTTATTGTGACACATCTTTTCACATATACTATACATGCCAAAAAAGGGCATCGCAATAAATGAATTTTAAATGAGGAATAAAAATTAATTTATTTAAAACACACCAAATGCAAGCGCCTGGTTGTCCCCTTAAACAGAACTTGTACTGCTTTGCTTCATGTAACCAAAGGCAGTAGTCCCACCTAGAAGTACATCGAAGGAGCTTCCTGGAATTGGGTTGCAGTTGATTTGATAAAACTCAGATGAAAGTAACCAGAGTGGATTCCTGACCGTGTTTTTTTTTTTTTTTTTTTAGCAGTTAGCTTTGTTAGTTGGAAATACTCTTGAGCTTCTACAAACGTTTCTAATATACCTGAGCAGTCTTAGAAAACGAAGTGAGATCTTAATCTGTCTACCAGTCTCTGTGTCGTATCCTGCTGATACATCGATAGGTAGTGTCCTTGTGTACCGCTGGTTAGTGAGAAGATCATTATCTTTTTTCAGTTAAAAATATATGAAGATGATCTCGGGAAGAAAACGGATCCTCATGCTAAGTCAGTTTTTCATCATTCTTCTATTATTTATTCAGGATTGTTCCATGTTCACCTCTACAGGTGCAGAGTGATACTCCGGCAAGATCATTTTTCTTCTAACTGCCGGGCTTGCATAAAGCTGATATATAAAACATCGGTGTCTCTTAAAGGGTCATTACACCCCAAACTGGTATATCAGTATTATAAGAACATGCCGGGTTCTTAAATCTCTCAGGGACTGTTTTGGTGAGATCTTTGCTCTGTGTTCCTGGCTATTATGAGTTGCATCATCCCTTCTGGATTTATTTTATATTATGGAGAATGTAAAAGGAGAAGCTGGAACAAAGGTGGGCAGGAACAGAGATCGGAATTATGGTGGTGGGATCTCTATGTTGAAGCATCTAAGACATATAAGAGCCTAGGCTCTGCTTGTAACTGAAATATCACCTTTGGGTGGACTTGTCCTTTTGGAATGGGAAAACGAAAAAAAAAAAAAACTCTCTCTCAATACAAACACTTTGAGGACACAAATAGTCAAATTTAACCATGAATAAAGTCTGATAACATTTTTATGATAAACATGAAGCTTACCTGTATTTCTCAAAATCTGAAATCTTTGGCTAGATAAGGAGTCTCTCACTTTTCAGCATGGGGACCACATATTATTTTTTACAAATATTTTCTGGCCGAACCCCCCCCCCTCTTATATCAGGGTTCCCATTAAGGCCCCTTTCACACTTGTGCGACTTTTTCTGCGACTTTGGACATCAGAGCTGCAATGGCAAGTCGTACCCCATGATTCCCAATGATAACCATTCATATCTGTGCGACTTCAAAGTAGTCCCTGTAATACTTTGGTCCGACTTTGATGCGAGTTGAGGTCCATAGACCTCAAGTTTACACAGGCATTCCCTGAAATCACAGCAAAATTGCAGTAAAATTGTGCGACTTTCAAGTTGCAGCAGTGTGATCGGGGCCTAAACTATTTTTTACATCAGGGTCTCCATCAAAGTCCCCATTACATCAAAGTCCTCCCCTATGTCAGGGTCTCCATCTGAGTCCCTTTACATTCAAGTCTAAATCATAAACCAACTTATATCAGGGTCCCCATCAGAGTCCCACTTACACCATAGTCCTTTCTTACATCAGGGTTCCCGTCAGAGTCCCCCCTACATCACAGTCCATCCTTACATCAGGGTCCCCATCCAAGTCTCCCCCTAACATTTGAGTCCCAGTCAGAGACCATTTTATATCCAAGTCCTTTCTTACAGCAGGGTCCCCATCATAGTCCCTCCTTACAATAGGGTCCCCACCCATGCCCCCCTTACATTCGAGCCCCAATCAGATATATCTGACCTATATCAGGGTCCCCATCAGAGTCCCCCTTACATCATAGTCCCTTCCTATATCATGGTCCCCATCATAGTCTCCCTCACATCAAATTCCTCCATTACATCAGGTTCTCTTTCCGGGGCCCCCCTTACATTCAAGTCCCAATCGGAGACTCCTTCATATCAAGCTCCCCATCAGAGTCCCCTTACAGCATAGTTCCTCCTTACATCAGTGTCTCCATCAGAGTCCTCCTAACATCAGGGTTCCCATCCCAGTCCCCCCCCCCCCTTACATCCGAGTCCCAATCACAGACCCTTTTATACCTGGGTCCTCATCAGAGTCCCCTTACATCATCGTCCCTCCTTAAGTCAGGGTCCCCATCATAGTCCCACCTTTACTTTCGAGTCCCAATCAGAGACCCCCCTATATCAGGGTCCCCATCAAAGTTCCCCTTACATCATAGCCCCTCCTTACATCATGGTCCCCATCATAGTCTCCCTTGCATCAAATTCCTCTGTTACATCAGGGTCTCCATCCGAGGCCTTACTTGCATTCAAGTCCCAATCAGAGCCCCCCTTACATCATAGTCCCCAATGGCCCCCCCCACTTACATTTGAGTCCCAATCAGAGACCCTATTTATATCAGGGTCCCCATTATAGTCCCTCTTACAGCATAGTTCATCATATATAAAGGTCCACCTCTTTCTCCCCATCAGAGTACCCCCTTGGGGGGGGGGGGGTCTAAGCGGTTTCCATGAGCAACCTCGGCTGACCTTATTTCTCAATATGCCACTGACCCTAACTGCAAGCCGGAAAAGAATTCTGCAGTGAGCCGAATGTGGCCCGTGAGCCATAGTTTGGAGACCCCTGGGCTACATGATGCCCATCTAGTCCAACCTCTTCCAGTGTGAGTGCTGCTGTGCAGGAGATAACCAGCGAGACTCTGTTGCTTAAACTATTTGGATTTGCAAATACATTTAGGGCCCATTTGCACTTGTGCATTGTTTCGATGTGTGCTAAAATGCATGTTGCACACTGGATTGGCCCCCAGTCCTGCCCCTCCTTACAAAGTCAAATTCAGGTCGTTATACAAAGTTGCATAGAAAAAAAAAAATAGATATATTTTTAAATACATAACCTGTCAGACAGAGCCCACCTCGAGGGGGTCCAGCATCATCTAGCCTTTTCCTGCCCACCCTTTTCAGTCATCAGATTTCAGGTCTTTCAATCATAGCGGCTTAGCATCACAAGTGGGCGTTACTGAGAGTGGTCTGCCTGCAAATACAGCCTGCCTAGGAATGCCCACTCCTCCAGACTGACGCCTAACTCCTCCCAAGTGCCAGCCCACTGCTTGCATCAGGGCTGAGGACTCTTGAGTACTGTGATGTTTTGATGTCCAGCACCCTTCTGGCCCCTCCCACCAGCCAGGATCAGCCTGCTTTGCATAGAAAGGCACAGAGACCTAGTGATGATGTCATTGGGTCTAAAATACATTGAATAGAAGAAATGATATATCAATGTAATCATAATGAAAATAGAAAGGCTTTTTTTTAAATGTTTCATTACCATGTTGATGAGAGGAGGGAAGGCAAGATACACAATATTGTCAAAAGTATTGGGACACATGCCTTTACACGCACATGAACTTTAATGGCATCCCAGTCTTAGTCCGTAGGGTTCAATATTGAATTGGCCCACCCTTTGCAGCTATAACAGCTTCAACTCCTCTGGGAAGGCCGTTCACCAGGTTTAGGATTGTGTCTATGGGAATGTTTGACCATTCTTCCAGAAGCGCATTTGTGAGCTCAGGAACTCATGTGGACAAGAAGGCCTGGCTCGCAGTCTCCACTCTTATTCATCCCAAAGGTGTTCTATTGGGTTGAGGTCAGGACTCTGTGCAGGCCAGTCAAGTTCCTCAACCCCAAACTCACTCTTCATGTCTTTATGGACCTTGCTTTGTGCACTGGTGTGCAGTCATGTTGGAACAGGAAGGGGCCGTCCCCAAACTGTTCCCACAAAGTTGGGAGCATGAAATTGTCCAAAATGTCTTGGTATGCTGACACCTTAAATCCTTTAGTGGATTTAAGGGGCCAAGCCCAAGCCCTGAAAAACAACCCCACATAATCCCCCCTCCACCAAATGATTTGGAGGGGTGGTCCAATACTCTTGGCAATATAGTGTGGATGAGTGAGTTTGGGGTTTAGGAGCTTGACTGACCTGCACCCCATAGAACACCTTTGGGATGAATTTGAGCAGACACTGCAAGCCAGGCCTTCTCGTCCACATCGGTGCCTGACCTCACAAATGCTCTTCTGGAAGAATGGTCAAACATTCCCATAGACACACTCCTAAACCTTGTGGACTGCCTTTCCAGAAGAGTTGAAGCTGTTATAGCTGCAAAGGGTGGGCCAAGTCAATATTGAACCCTACATACTAAGATTGGGATGCCATTAAAGTTCATGTGTCCGTGTAAAGGCAGGAGTCCCAATACTTTTGACATTATAGTGTATAAACAGATTAAACTTCACCAAGGTGTCGTGGTAACTTTTTCAAGATAATATTTGATACTGAACCAACCTGTTTCGGCCGTGTTCTCCTTACTAATGTCAAATCCACAATGATAATTTTAATAAAGGAGATAAAAAATAAAGCTTCGGGCATCTCAGCTTAATTTCCAGCCTCCTATTTGACTGACCGGCGTCCCAAACCGAGGGCTGCTTGGTATTCTGTGCCGGCCGCCGTTGGGCCTGGCGGTGTTCCCACACACACAAGTTTACGGTCATTGGCAATAACTCAGTGTTTGTTATGGCGCTCCGGTTCCCCGGCTCTGGTGACACATTGATCACACACTCGGGATGATCGTAAAAGGGAGACTTTTCATGGCCTCTGCCTTCCCGGCCTGCCTCTTTCCTTTGCTAATTTTTTAGATGACTTTCTCGAAACAAACAATCGTCAGGAAGGCTCGGCCCGGCCATATCATTAATTATTACTGATTAACGGTCATAGTTCTCTTCTATAACTGCTTGAATAGGCCTTATATCGAATATATTAAATATACATGGACCAGCGCATGTTTAATTAATCCCTTAAATGCATGTTGTTTTATGCTGAGTTTAAAGGGTCGCTATGGAATTAAATATGAATGGACTCTTATTTATCTATCTGATGTACAATTGCCAAAATCATTAGATACACTCCGGCCAAAACCAAAAATTAAATTGGCCAAAGGGTATTTGTTAAATATATTTGTAAACAATGCAAGTAACTAAATTCGACTTGGCATCAGCTTCTTCCTTTTCACTTACAGCCGAGCTCAGGCTAGGGGAAAGAGAAGCAGCACAAGGAGACAACCAGTCTGCTGGTTATCCTTTCAGGGACAACTCTCAGGCTGGGGAGGAACAAGACCTGTGTTACTTAACTGAAGGATTGCAAACTCAAGTCTCCTGTCTTGCCAAAGAGGGCTGGGTGGCAGAGCTGCATGAATCTAAGGAGTGGATAAACAGAGAGTGACATTGCTTAACCTTCATTCTGAAAATGCTTGTTGCCTGGCTGTAATGCAGATCCTGTTGCTTGAAGCCATGTGTGGCTGCATGTTTGTGTTCAGGTAGGTGATAGAGGAAAGGCAGTAAAATTGCAGTTTAACCTCCTGGTATTACTGTCCCCTGGCCACACGTGTGAATGAACCCCTAGAGCAGGGGTCTCCAAATGTTTTCAGTATGAGGGCCACATCATAAACTTTACAAATAATTGCAGGACAAAACAAAAATCCCCACCGGTGTCCCTCCTTACATCAGGGTCCCCATCAGTGCCCCCCTACATCAGGATCCCCATCAGTGCCCCCCTTTACATCAGGATCCCCATCAGTGGCCCCCCTTACATCAGGATCTCAATCAGTGCCCCCCCTTACATCAGGATCCCCATCAGTGCCCCCCCTTTACATCAGGATCCCCATCAGTGGCCCCCCTTACATCAGGATCTCAATCAGTGCCCCCCCTTACATCAGGATCACCATCAGTGAACCCTCTTACAGTGCCCCCCTTTACATCAGGATCCCCATCAGTGTCCCCCCTTACATTAGGGTCCTTATCAGTGTCCCCCCCTTACATCAGGGTCCCCATCAGTGCTCACCTCCTTACATCAGGATCCCCATCAGTGCTCACCTCCTTACATCAGGATCCCCATCAGTGCCAACTCTTACATCAAGATCCCCATCAGTGTCCCCCTTACATCAGAGTTTGCCCTTACATCAGAGTCCCCATCAGTGTCCCCCCTTACATCAGGGTCTCCATCAGAGTTACCCCTTACATTAGGGTCCCCATTGGAGCCCCCTTGCCCCCCTTACATCAGGGTCCCATTAAAAGTCCTCAGAGTATCAGAGTTCCCCCTTACATCAGGGTACCAATTAGAGCCCCCCATTGCCCCCCTTACATTAGGGTCCCCATCAATGTCCTCCTTATACCAGAGTCTCCATCAGAGTTCCCCCTTACAGCAGGGTCACTATTAGAATTCCCCTTTACATCAGAGTTCCCCCTATACATCAGGGTCTCCATTAGGGTTCTCCTGTACATCAGGGCCCCCCATCAGATCAGATCATTCCTATGTCATAGTCCCCCCGGACATCAAGGTTCCCGTCAGATTCCCTCCATACATCAGGATCCCCATCAGAGTCCCCCCTTAGATCAGTATCCCTTTAGGGTCCCCATCAGAGTCCCCCTTACACCAGAAGTGGAGACCATAGGCAGCCTCTGCTGACCATAATCTTCAATCAGTACAGATTGAGGACACACCACTGACACTATCGGGGGGGGGGCTGGATAAAATCTTGTGGCGGGTCATATGTGGCCTGCCTTGGAGACCCCTTACCTTAGAGGAAAGAGATCATCATAGGCAGAAGTGTCGGTTTTCCTCCAGTGATAATGAAGCCAGGTTATCTCAACATTGTATATAGAAGAAGCACCTATAGGATGTCCTCTAATGATTCTGCACACAGCGGTTATGATTACAAAAGGGAAGAATGTTTGAGAATCCACAATAGGGCAGTTTAGCATCTGTGATTGCCGAGTAATCTCATAAGAAATATGTTTTCCTCCTGTCAGCCGATCGGCCTAAGATCTACAGACAATGAGAAAAAAAAAATCATCTGAAAGCCTCCATTAATCTGTTTTCCAATATCTCCAAAAATCTAATTTTCACATCTGACTCGCAGCTAAAAGTATAAATCTGTCAGGAAAAATGGCTTTAAAATTTCATCACAGAAAAGATAATTATTGGCGGCACGGCTGGGCTATTTTTAGGGCTGGAGATGGCAGGGCGTCCGGGGATACGTTGGGAACATTGGCAAGCAAATAGATTAGGAAGGACGGCTGTACACAGAGAGCCATGTGGACCTAGCACCAGGGCTATTTTTTTTCAATGGCAAGTGCAGTATTCTAATTGTATAAGTGTGACACTTCAGGTATTGAATACCTCTCACAGAGATCACAGTACTCCCCCCCCCCCCCGACAATGCTTTTGTTTGCCCTTTTTTTCCAGAAGAATGGTGCCATGTTTGTCCAGGCATCATCCAGAGTCTTTATCTACTTTCTGAGATGTAGAAAAAATGATCCGCACACTGGTTGTTGCTCCTAAAATTTCTTTATTTTATTGAATATCAACAGTGAATAAACCCAGATTAAGTCAGTTGACGGGTTTCAGCCTATAAGGCCTTAGTCATAACTAAGGCCTTATAGGCTGAAACCCGTTACCTGACTTAATCTGAGTTTGTTCACTGTGGCTATTCAATAAAATGAAGAAATTTTAAGAGCAACAACCGGATCATTTTTTCTACATTACTCTACTCAGCCAGCGACTGTGGATCGAGCACCTGGGAGCTCTGCTATCTATGTGGTGTATGGGTAGTAGCACTGACTTTTCTGTTTCTACTTTCTGAGATGCCAGCTCAGAGACAACACAGTCATGTAAACCCTGCTGATGTCTGTTTTCACAAATGTCTGACACAGATCAGCCCTCTACTGCAGCCTCCCACCTTGTGATTGACAACATGACAGTGTAGATCAGAACAAAAATCTCCCTATAGCCACACATCTGAAAAATCCCGTCAATCTATGGTGTGTAGCAATCTCAGTCTGGGCTTCAGCCAGGACACGCCTCCGACACGTTTCACTCCGCCCCTTGGAGTTCAACCCCGATGATTAAGCTCAGAGGGGCGGTGTAAAATGCAGTGGGGGGCGTGGTCTGGTTGGAGCCCAGGCTGAGGTTGCTACACACCATATCACTTATCTTTAAAGCTGCGCTTGTGATATGAATGAAAAATATAACGTGTAAAAAGAATATATAAAGTATATTGAATGAAGGGATCTGTGAAAAATCAAGTCCATCCACTATTGAGTACACCTCCCATCACCGAAATTAGCGTGAGCCTGAGTGAAATTCTCCACCATTCAGTGCCTGCTTACCGAAACACATTGACCTCCTATTATAGAAGGTCAATCTCGCCTGTAGCTTATAACCCAGCCAGGGCCTTTATCCCTCCAGAACAGACGGGAATCCACCTCTTTGTTGGCAATTGAGGTTAGAAGCTCCCCATGCAATAATAACAAAAGCTCGCCATGGCATAAAATCCTTTATACATTTATTATGTATTTCAAAGATTGCACTTACATCAAAATCCTAGGAAACTCACTTGTATAGCAAAAAGCCGGCCGGCTTATGCAATCAGCCCGGCCTTCGGGGGTCTTCTGCACGTGGTGACGTCAGCACGTCGCTCCATTTGACGCGTTTCGTCACACGATGATGTGGTCCTGGGGCACAGGCGGTGTACTGACTCACCGATATAAATAGAGACAACACTAGATAGCCACACCTCAGTCTGAACCTCGGATACTGATCAGTTAGGATCGGCCATCTGATCAGTATCCGAGGTTTGAAATACATAATAAATGTATAAAGGATTTTATACCATGGCAAGCTTTTATTATTCTTGCATGGGGAGCATCTAACCTTGATTACCAACAAAGAGGTGTGTTCCCATCTGTTCTGGAGGGATAAAGGCCCTGGCTACAGGCGAGATTGACCTTCCATAATAGGAGGTCGATGTGTTCCCGTAAGCAAAATACATTTTGTTTGGGTACAATGTTGCACGACCGCGCCATTACCAGTTAAAATAGCGCTGTGTTGAATCACAAAAAAATGTCTTGGCCATTAAGGGGGTAAAATCTTCTGTAGCTGAAGTGGTTAAAACCCATTGGAGTGCCTAAAATAATTTATTTCAGTGGACAGCAGTAGGCACCTTTTTTGTTGATACACTCCGGGCTGCAAGGCTTTGTCCACCTCCGAATCAAATTAAAAGTTTAGGCTCAATTTATCATTTATCATTTTGTTGCTAATTAGTTTTTAACGCATGAATTATTGAAATTTGCTCTTCTGCAGGTTTTAAGTGGTTGATAGGTTTACTCTCTTTGGTAATAAGATGTCGAGACGCTGAAAGAAGGTAATTAGAACTTCGGGGAACTCAACCGTGCCACAAAACTTAATAAAAGCTTTGTCTGAGAAAACAAGATCTCCCAGCCTCATTGTGCTATAACAAATTGCCGGAAGAATGAGACAGATAAATCCTCTCTTATTCAGGGACGTAAGCGCAAGCTCTTATTGTGCCGTCCTTGCTACTTTCAGAACCCCCTATAATTATTTTATCGTGTTAAGAGAAGTAGCGATTGATAATATTTTAATGGAAATCCGATTAGCATTTAGAAAAGCTCATTTGGTGGAAATTTGCTGTTCTTGTGTACATTGACTTCTTGGCTTGATGTATCTGTAACCAATAAGACCGCCATTTTAAACGTTGATATAATTGCAATTTTGATGTGATGGATTGTTGGGTGCAAACGACAGAGGAATGACTTCTAGAAACATAGAAGAGTGACGGCAGAAAAAGACCAAGTGGTTCATCCACTTTCTATATATTTATTTGTACAGTATATATATATATATATACATTCATATATATATATGTATATATAAATATAAATATAAATATATATATATATATATATATATATATATATATATATATACACACACACACACAGACTATATTGTCAAAAGAAGTATTAGGACACCTGCCTTTACACGCAGTTCAATATTGAGTTGGCCCACCCTTTGCAGCCATAACAGCTTCAACTCTTCTGGAAAAGGCTCTCCACAAGGTTTAGGAGTGTGTCTATGGGAATGTTTGACCATTCTTCCAGAAGCACATTTGTGAGGTCAGGCACTTATGTTGGACGAGAAGGCCTGGCTCGCCATCTTCACTCTAATTCATCCCAAAAGTGTTCTATCGGGTTGAGGTCAGCACTCTGTGCAGGCCAGTCAAGTTTCTCCACCCCAAACTCGCTCATCCATGTCTTTATGGACCTTGCTTTGTGCACTGGTCCAAATCATTTGGTGGAGGGGGGATTATGGTGTGGGGTTGCTTTTCAGGGGTTGGGCCTGGCCCCTTAGTTCCACTGAAGGTAACTCTTAAGGTGTCAGCATACCAAGACATTTTGGACAATTTCATGCTCCCAACTTTGTAGGAACAGTTTGGGGACGGCCCCTTCCTGTTCCAACATGACTGAGCACCAGTGCACAAAGCAAGGTCCATAAAGACATGGATGAGCGAGGTTGGGGTGGAGGAACTTGACTGGCCTGCACAGCGTCCTGGCCTCAACCCACTAGAACACCTTTGGGATGAATTAGAGAGGAGACTGTGAGCCAGGCCTTCTCATCCACATCAGTGCCTGACCTCGCTAATGCGCTTCTGAAAGGATGGTCAAACAATCCCATAGACACACTCCTAAACCTTGTGGAGCCTTCCCAGAAGAGTTGAAACTGTTATTGCTGCAAAGGGTGCGCCAACTCAATATTGAACCCTACGGACTAAGACTGGGATGCCATTAAAGTTCATGTGCGTGTAAAGGCAGGAGTCCCAATACTTTTGGTAATCTAGTGTATATGTAAGAGGGGCTTTGTAGTTGGCTGTATTTGGCACCAAGAGCACAAGTCCATAACCCTGCTTCTGTCCTGCTAGAACAATGTCCCTCCTGCTGAGGCTGAACCCTCCACCATCCTGCGCCTCACTTCATGCCTGAGACCTCCACATGACCTTCCCAGCAGTTGACCTTCATATCCCCAAAGGAAGGAATTTCCACACCTAGAAATCGTTTTGCTGCACTTTACTGGTGGAATTCAGGAAATGGCATTACTGTTGCATCACAAGGACATATATATATTCTGAAGTCACTTGACATTTCACAATCACATTTAGTGGATGGTCCACAGTAGCCACAAGTGAAAGCATATGCAGTACCCCAGCAGCCATCTCCCTGAACATTTCTCCTCTATCCAGTGTCATCGGTTCTAATAGGACTATGCTCTCTGTAGTCACCTCCTCACTAGTCACTTCTTTTGCCGGAACCCTCCAGGAAAGCAGCCTCACACAGGGAACGCTTGGCAATCTACCCTAGCCCCTCCTTCATAAGGGATAAAATACTAAAGCCAGCTCCTCCTGAGTATAGGCCCACCCCTCCTGGCCTCCTCTCCTGTCCAGGGCCTACACTTGCCGGTTACATCCACATAGGTGTGGGGTGTTTAGCTCCCATGCCCCAAGTGTGTCTGTGCTCCTCCCTACCTGACTTATATGTGGGTGCTGACTAACCCCTGACATCACTGCAGGGGGTTCTACCTAGAAGGGGCTTAGCACCTGATGACACTCTGTGCTGTAACCAGACACTATTTTGGTACAGAGCCACCTAGTGGCAAAGTAGCTAACTGCACCTGGCTACATATATATAAAACTTTTTTGTCTAAGTATAGATCTATGGTTATCCCAAGCGTGTTTGAATATACTTAATGTTGACAGACACTGTCACTACCTCTGTTGAAAGTCTGTTCCAAAAATGAACAAATCTTTCGGTAAAAGAATACTTTCCAAGGTTAGTTTTGAACTTTCCTCCTGTTACTCTGAATTCATGTTCTTGATCTTAACTCCATATCACAAATGCTGCCCCTCCTCAACCTTATTCATAGCCTTAAAGCCAAACTCCACATTTAATGTCCTTTTAAAAAGTTTGTTTGGTCCAAACTGGCCCAAGCAAACTACCGGTATTTACTGCATTATCAGATGCGCTTGCTAGGCGGACTACATTAACTGTACATAGCCTCAAGTACATATAGTGTTCTGGCAGTTGGACAGAGACTTCCGATCCCACTACCCCAACAAAATAGAGTGGCTGAGCACTGCTCAGCTCTTCACTGGAAGCTTTGCATTCTATGAATTGATTTGCTGACTCATCACTGATCTCTGCGTCAGCCAATCAGAGGAATCTTTGTAATCATTCATAAAATACAAAGCTTCCTGTAAATAGATGAGCTGTGCTCAGCCTGACTCTATTTTGTTACAAATATATAAAATTCCTGTGCTCAGCCAAAAGGAAATAAGGTGGACTGCTGCAACTCAAGTACAGTATCTGGAATATAAGGCCCATAAACCATGCTAAAATAAAAAGGTGCGTTGTCCCTTTGAACCTCAAAACCGTAATAAACAAATTCACGAATAAGTGCAAAAGAGCACATATAAAAAATATAATTAATATGTGTTAACACTTGAAGTCACACACACAAACATTAAAAAATATATGGGCAAATGTGAAAAATATATAAAAGTATACAGTAATTCTCAATATGATATTAAAGTCAATCAAAAAAAATCTAATAAATTAATAGTCCATATGCAGTCGATGGTGACAAGGTGCTCAGTGCTTAAAAGAATTCCACTCAACACTGCTCCAGTGCTCAAAGGGACTCATTAGAGAAAATGAGGGGCCTCTTACCAAATGGAAATGATTTCTGTAAATTACAGAGATCAAAAGCGCACAAACGCCATCTCCAAGATTAGCTCCCTCACTGGCAAAATACACTTTTATAGTATACCTCCATCAATGGATTGCATGAACCAGCCCTTTAGGATCAGAATGCCGCTCTCCACAAAGGCATATAAAAAGTACAAATAGGGAGAAGTCTCATAGCGTAGTACAGGCAAGTCAACTTTATTAAAAAAAAGGAATTGCACTTACATTAAGGCAGATACAAATAGGCAGCAATGGTAAAATGATTTGTCGTGTCCGCGTTGTCAGCCGACTTGCCGGCACCAGATGACGTCACACTCAGACTCCGCCCGAAGCGATTTCCCCACAAATGGAGTCCTCTGGGATTGGAGATCCTTTTTTCGTTCTAAAAAGGCGATATCCCAAGAGGCATGCATTTCTGCTACTATAATGTTTGTAAGGCGCATAAAGACACCTCTCATCTCAGTAGATTCGGAAGTTGCATTATCAAATACTTCTTCCACCTTGATTTTACGTGTACTGTGATATTCAAAGGTATCCATTATTGGCCAGCTGCAAAAAATCATGTATCCAAATAAAGTCACAAATAAATAAAGTAAAATAAATTCTTGCGCTCAGCCTAAAGAAAATAATGTGGACTGCTGCAACTCAAGTATCATGTATCAAAATACAATCTGGTATCCTCCACCCGACACTTTTCAGAGGCTATGTGGCTCCTTCATCAGGGTTATAAGAGGTAACCTTGTAGTCGTTCATTGGTGTATCAAAGAACATTCCATGTTTGGTTTAAAAATAGAGTCTCAGAACTTTCTGCCTTTCTGCTCAACCCTGGAGGTAACGTATGTTGTACTAGATAGAAGAGCCAATCGTAAAGAGGAGCACCAGGGAAACCAGGGGGCACTGAGGCCTGGTAAACAGTCCCTGCTGCACAATTTTATGGAGGACACATCATTTTAGCTTGCTGTCTAAAGCCAGCTCATATTACTACTCAATGTGAGGTCAGCTATTCCATAATGGGTCCTTAGGTGCAGGACCCTGTTTGCCAGGCCTCGTGCCCCCTGGTGTTTACAGGTTGAGTATAGCTCCTTTTGAGTGCTCCTCTTTACAATTGGCTCTTCTATCTAGTACCAGGGGCGGACTGACCATTCGGGCACTCGGGCACTGCCCGAGGGCCCCATGCCACTAAGGGGCCCCATCAGGTTTGCCAGCCTCAATAAAACCAGGGGCAGTATGTAAAAATCTGTGTTTTTTTTTAAAATCCCAAGATTATAGCTGCCCCACCTCTCCAGTACCTTTTCAGTGTGTGTATGTGTATTCTGTGTGTGTATACTGTGTGTGTATATTGTGTGTCTGTGTATGTATACTGTATGTGTGTGTGTGTGTGTATACTGTGTGACCCCATAATCTATTGCCTGGGGGCCCCATAATCCCCTATTACCCGGGGGCCCCATAATCTTCTCCTATTGCCTGGGGGCCCCATAATCTCCTATTGCCCGGGGGCCCCATAATCTCCTATTGCCCAGGGGCCCCATGAGTTGTCAGTCCGCCCCTGTCTAGTACAACATACATTACCTCCAAGGTTGGGTGGAAAGGCAGAAAGTTCTGAGACTGTTTTCAAACCAAACATGGGATGTTCTTTGATACATCAATGAACGACTACAAGGTTACCTCTTATTCCCTGATGAAGGAGCCACATAGTCTCTGAAATGCACCGGGTGGAGGATACCAGATTGTATCCTCATCTTGCTGTTTTAGTTGGTGTATTTTCAGTTGTTCATATCATGTATATTTCATGTTTCCTGTCTTTTACTGATGATTCATAATAAATATCTGTTTTTATCAATTTATCTGTTATATTTGTTTATATATTTGTATGTTCCCAAAGGAAACCCAGGGTGTGTATGTGAGCCACTCAGACTGCATGGAATTTGTCCAGACTGCTCCAGACAATGAGAGTCAACAACTGAAGGTCCCAGGAGCCATGGGTCTCCATGAGTAAGCTCTGGTGGGCGGAGCGAAACGTGTTGGGGGGCGTGGGCTGGCAGGGATCTGGGCTGAGAATGCTACTTGTTCACACATACCAGGTCTTTTTCTGATGTGCGGCTCCCGGGACCTTCAGTTCTTATTTTCCCAAAGGGTTTGTTACTGCATAGATATCCCTCATCCTATCCAATCCAAATGCAATGTTCTACATGCACACATTCAAGAAAAACAGCTGTTCAGTGATGCTGGGTGCTGTAATGACCATTGGCTGGAAACCATGGATGATCAAAGTGAAGAAATATCAGCACATCTTGAAAGTGGCCAAAGTTTTATTCCGTGGTCACATGATAACTATACAGCTGTATATTTATCATGTGACCATGAAATAAAGCTTTGGAACCTTTCGTGGAATCCTTGATGTGGTGATGACATTTCTTCACTCATCCTAGCCAAGGCTCAACTTTCCTGGGCTTCTGGTCTACAAGAGGAATGGACATGTGATAGTGGAATACAACAGAAGAATAATTTTATCTTTATCTTGACAAATTAGCAAGTCTGTAGTTACAGCACTTTGATTAGCTTTTAATGTAATTATTGAATGTCTAACCTCTGTGTTCTTTCTGGTTCTTTCCAAGGTGACGTGATGAACTTACCGCCGTACCTTAGGATGGACTTTTTATTAAATAGAGGTGCTTCAGGAACTAGCAGAGACTTGGGCTTAGGGCAGGCTTGCTTGGAACCTCAAAAAAGCCGAACCCTGAAGCGGCCCACAGTTCTGGAACCAATACCCATGGAAAACCCATCAGCAAGGGAAGTACAGTCATGGCAGTCCAGTGCTGGGGCGACGGCGGCTGCACCGGTACCGCCACGAGAAGCCACAGAGCTAGGACAGGCAGCTAAAATTAGCAGTTCACAAGAATCGCTACTGGACTCCAGGGGTCACTTGAAAGGAAACAACCCTTACACAAAATCCTATACCCTGGTATAACAACTAAACAAAAAAGCTTGTAAATACTAAAAAAACAAACAAATGCAAATCAAAGCTACCTTTTTCTACGAAATTCCAACATTTATAATTTAAACAAAAGAGAAAAAAAAAGGATTGCCAAAACATTTAAAAGAGGAATTTACAGACAGTGCAAAGACTCTTCATTATTTTTATTTTACCCCTTTGGATCACCTATACAACATTCATCTTCCTGGATGTCAAACTCTTTAACGGATTTGGGTTATTTTATTGCCACATTTGTACCACTTTTCTACAGTCTGGTGCATGAGAACATTTTACTTGAAAATTTCCAGCACACCCAAATTACAAAAAAAATAAAAAATAATAATTAGTAAAAAAAAATATCCAGACATTGAATGGTATTGTTATGGAGAAAAATGATTTAGATAACATTCCTTTTTTTAACTAATATTCATAAGTCATTATTTTTTGTTACATAGAGTTCTATCAGAGAAGATAGACTTTTTCTCATTTAAATTATCTTTGACTCGTTGAATTTTGTCCTTGAGAAATAAAGGGTCTCTTGCCTTCTGCTGTGATACCTGCTTTAATTTGCTGGCTTAATTTTTATTTTTTGGGTTGTTTACCAATAGATAGAATATGCACTATACGAGGCTTTAAATAGGTTTCTTTTTTTTGTTTTGTTTTACTACAGCTTGCCGATTTTCTGTATGTTGAAAACAATTTCAATGATACCTCCTTTTCTGATGTTTTAATTTATCAGGTGAAAATCTTCAGAAATGTTTTTTTGTGAAGTCAAACGTGTGATGACGAAGGGCTATATTAAACATCATTAAGGGCTCTCAGATCCACATGTTGTACATTCCCCAGTGTGTATCTACCTAGATTGCTACTCACAGGCAGGTTTTCTGTTGTTTTTTTGGTCAATCAGTGGAAATTCAGCACCTTCTAGCATAGATGTTAATGGCTAAAGTGGGTGCTGATCTTTGCAAAACCTCTTATACATTAGGCCCATCATTTACAGCAAAAAAATAAATAAAAATGTGATACTATAAAAGCATTGTAGGATAGAATGTTTGATTCCATTTTCCAGAGAGAAACATAGTAAAGTGGCAGATAATACACCAAGTGGTCCATCTAGTCTGCCCCATATCTACAGTAATATATATATATATATATATATATATATATATATATATATATATATATATATATATATATATATATATATATATATATTACACACACAAACAGGATATATATATATATATATATAAATATAAAATAAAAAAAAATTTATTAATACTTTATTTTATTAATTTTTTAAGTGTAGATGCACTTTTTAATTTGCAGGCCTTGCGAAAGAGGAAGTAAAACCCATCAGGGTTTACTTCCTCTTTAACCCGGGAAGCAAACACTCACGGCCAACCGTGCATAGCAGACCAAAAACATAAGTGAATGCTGGCATGTCCAACCTACTAGTCCAGACACAGAACAGCTAACACCCCAAAAACTGACAAAAAAATGCCATCCTATACAGATGGGTTCAGGCAGTTAGGTATGAAACACATGTCAAATGGATATCACAAACGGCTTAAAGAAGAATACTTTACTCAATCAATAGTTTACATTATTTAATATATATACCTCTAATTTTCGCCCACAATTAATATATATATATATATATATATATATATATATATATATATATATATATATATATAAATCAGCAATTTCTATTAAATATGAAATAATATTAAGTATTAAATATATATTAGCAGATGTATACATTGTATACATAGTAATGGTACTGATCAAGGGACAGATCTACAGAGGCAACAAGAATAACATAACGGTTAAAGAGAGGAGACAAAAAAACAGAAAAGCAAAAACAAACAAGGGACAGGTAAGAACTATATGTGCACTAATGAAGCACATATTATATGAAAAATCCGCAAACACAGGCATAATCACATACTTATTTGCAACTATAAAAATGGTCTACAGCTCAAAACATCATTTAGCCCTGGCAATGATGTAGCATGTAAGTCGTATATCCATTTGGTTTCTCTCTGTAGAACTCTCTGATCAAAATTGCCTCCTCGTGGATCTTCATATATCCTGTTGAGATATAGAATTCTCCATCACATTTCATGTCAAACTAAGGGAATAATCAACATAATCCTTTGCCAATGTGGAGCTTTTTACATTGGCAAAGCGATCAGACCACTCGGGATAAGAATGAAACACCATATGTACTATGCCACATGTGGCATTCTGAATACCGCTATAGGCCACCGTGTGGCCTTCAAACGCAGGTATGATCTCTATGTGTTCAAGTTTGCCACCCTCGACAGAATATATGAAGATCCACGAGAGGGCAATTTTGATCAGAGAGTTCTACAGAGAGAAACCAAATGGGTATACAACTTACATGCTACATAAATGATGTTTGAAACTAACAGAAATGAAGGAAAATAGAATTCTGTCTACTTAAATATAGGACTGAAATCTTAAAATATTAAATTCATAATTAGTCAAAAAAAACAAAAACGCTGGTATATACAGAGTAAGCCACTGGCAGAGACTGTCAGACACACTGGGGGTTATTTACTAAAGGCAAATGCACTTTGCACTACAAGTGCACTTGGAAGTTCGGTTGCTATAGATCTGAGGGGGACATGCAAGGAAAATAAAAAACAGCATTTTTTCTTGCACATGAGTGGATGATAGAAATCAGCAGAGCTTCCCCTCATTTCAGATCTTCCCCTCAGTTCGACAGCGACTGCACTTCAAAGTGCACTTGTAGTGCAAAGTGGATTTGCCTTTAGTAAATCAACCCTAGTGTGAACTAAACTAAATTCTGCCGCGCTAGTAATAATACAACCACATTAATAAACTGAAAAATTTGCGCTCGCTCTGCCTGGCACGTTTCGTCATAACTGACATCATTGGTAAGCTTTCTGACACTCCTCATCACACAGCGGTGGATGTCACTTTTTGATTGGGACTGTGGTTTCATGTATGCACATTTTAAACTGACATATTATTTATAAATTGTTTTTCACATACGTTTTTCAGTTTATTAATGTGGTTTGTATTATTATTAGCACGGCAGAATTTCATAATTATTATTCTTTTCTGATCAGTACCAATATATTTATTTTGGCACATCTTTCTCAACATTTACGATGTATATTTTTGTATTTATTTTAATAACGCTAGATATTTTACCTATTCCTATATATGTACTATATATCTATTTTTTGAGAGATTCATTTGTTTATAATTTTACTTTTCCTTAAAAAAAGACTATATCTGAAAAGGTTTGCATGATGTATTGAAAGATTTTAACTTTTAGGTTAACTTTTAATTTTAACTAAAGGCAAAACATTTTTTTAGTTTTGGATAGAGAGTGGTTAGAACACCTGTCAGTTTTTATTGCTGTCTGTGCCCCCCCCCCCCCCCCCCCCGTTATCATTGAAAGTAAGAGTAAAAGAAAATCCCAAATTTTGGGTTTCCCCAGAAAGGAAATAGAGGGGAAATCTTCCAATGGGGACACTATTTCTGCTAAACTGAGATCCCCAAGAGATTCACTTAATTTGCAGGGATTTCCTTTCACTTCCTGTTTTGGTTATGGGACCGGAAGTGAAGGTAAATTTCCTCAATGGGACACAGATGACAAAAAAAACATACAGGGGTTATAACCCTCCCTTACTCTATCCAAAATAATAAAAAAAAATGTTGCCTTTAATTCTACTTTAACTTCTACTTTAACTTTTGAGTTAAACATGCAGACTGCAATTATAGTAGCTGTACCTGACCTATAATTTACCAGTAAACATTTGACTTGCATTAAATTGAGTCTCTCATGGCTAGGCAATTAGGTCTTCTCTGTTCACCTAAAGTGTAACTAAACCCCAAAACTAAAACATGTATTGCAGCTTTTTTTTTTTTTTTTCATTTTGAATAAAGTAGGGAAAGATGGGAACTCCTGTCATGTCTTTATTGCTGTCTGTGTCCCAGCTAGGAAGACCCTGTGGAGTTGATTTACTAAAATGGAAGTGTGCAAAATCTGGTGCAGCTCTGCATAGAAACCAATCCGCTTTCTGCACCAGATTTTGCACTCTCCGGTTTCAGTAAATCAACCCAATGCTCTCTATTTGATGGAAATCAATGGGAAGTCCAAAATTTTAGAGTTGTTATCAGATGAAGACCAGAGGTGGTGGTAAATCTTCCAATAGGAACTTTGTAGGGATTTTTTTGTCTCTTTTTTTTAATAGCATCATCAGGACATGAAGTAAAGGAACCCCCTCCCTAAAAACAAAAAAACAGGGGTTTGAAACCTTCCCCACTCTATGCAAAACTAAAAAAAATAAAAAAAATGTACTATGCCTACAATTAAAAAAAAAAAAAAAAGTGGGAAAACAAGTATGTTTTTATGTTAAACACTGTGACCCTGATGATCTAATAAGGAAGGGCATGTTCACTTCAAAAGTGAAGTTTTACGTATCTTTGTAAATGAGGTGAAACAGAGTAAATATTGCCTTTGCAAAGAGTAGTAAATAGGCCTCAAGTTTACAATGGTTACCTTATTTTAATTACACAACTGCATATAAAATTGCAAAGTTAAACAGCCTTTGGTCAGACCTGCTGAGCCGTCATGGAAGTAACAATATATGAAGAGCTTCATTAACACAAAACCAAAAATCAGTAATGTACGAAACATATTGTTAATTCCATAATTATAACCCAAATCCCTGAACCATTAAACAAACCTGAACAATTAAATACTGTTAAAATGATATTAACCACATCTCCCTGGGAGGAACTGTTGAGTAGAACGACAAACTCTGCAATAATAGAAAACCAAAAACTGTTTTTAATAAAACCTACTATATTTCAATCAAAATACTACAATCATCACTTTTTCCATGGAGTAGAAATTACATTGTGAAAAAAAAACAACACAAAACTCCTTTTAATTATTTTAGTTTTTATTTAATACTGCTATTACATTATTGTTGTTCTGGCAAAAATAATTTAAATATTCACTTTAATTTAGACTAATACTAATAATTGATATTATACTAAAATGATATTAACGACATCTCCCTGCGAGGAACTGTTCAGTAGAACGACAAACTCTTCTCTTTAATTTAGTCTAATATTAATAATTTTTCTAGACTAATATCAGTTGATCTTAATAGTGCTATAAGGCACAGCTGTGACATAAAGCAGAACATTAACCTGGCAAAAGACTAGACCAAATGGAAAGTGATGGTGAATAAGGTTCCAAAAGATCACAAGCAGTAAGTTTCTTTTTTTTCTTTCCTTTTATTTACATTTAGAACACATACGGCTTTATTCAAAAAGTTCCTAATTTGTGTTAATTTTTAAGTAACCCAAAACAACGAATCAGAATGAATCATGTACTGGTCTGACATCGGCAAAGTGAATTCAGACCAGTATTGCATTTAAAAGCTATCCAAACCCAAGAACTAAAATTTCATAGATTGCACTTTGCCAGTTCTCAAATCCATTGTCTACATTTGTTTTCTTTTTTCAAACTGAGAACATTTTCAAAAAGTACAAAAAATACCAATTGATCCTGCAAGAAATTGTGTCCTTGTCCTTTTTTTTTAATGAGCTGAGTTGAAAGCATGGACCATGTTATCTTTCTTCTGTAAACTATTAATTTCGCCCCCCCCTGTCATGGAGATGAAGAGTGGAAGACATGTTTGAAGTTCAACCTGGGTGACAATCATGGCTCTCTTAGTGGAGTGAGCGATGTCACCCTAGGACAAGAAGTGTGTTATTTGCTGGAATACTAGTTGGAAAAAAGCCTGACAAAAAGAAAAATAATACAGCCACCACTTATAATGCCGCGTACACACGGTCGGACTTTTCGTCTACAAAAGTCAGACGGACGCCGACAGACTAAAGCTGGCTGACAATCCGATCGTGTGTGGGCTTCCCCGGACTTTCAGCGGACTTTTGCAGCCTCAAATCTGACGGACTTTAGATTTGAAACATGCTTCAAATCTTTACGTCGTAACTACGCCGGACCCAGAAATCCGCTCGTCTCTATGCTAGTCCGACGGACAAAAACCCACGCTAGGGCAGCTATTGGCTACTGGCTATCAACTTCCTTATTTTAGTCCGGTGTACGTCATCACGTACAAATCCGTCGGACTTTTGTGTGATCGTATGTAGGCAAGTCCGTTCTTAAGAAAGTCTGCCGCAAGTCCGCCAAAAGTCCGCCGCAAGTCTGCCAAAAGTCTGCCAAAAGTCTGCCAAAAGTCTGCCAAAAGTCTGCCAAAAGTCCGTCGAAAGTCTGTCGGACAGGCTGTCGGACAGGCTGTCGGACTTTTGTAGCCGAAAAGTCCGACCGTGTGTACGCGGCATAAGAGTTGGCAATATATTAGATTTTTGTTTTTGAGTTTAGATAAACATAAAGATTTTACACCTAGGAAATTAAAATTTTTAAATAAGGATGAATTTAACAAAAATAAAAAAATTCTGTAAATCGAAAACTTATCTTAGAGGTTTGAAAATAGTTCCTTTTTTCATTTATAAAGATGTAAAATAGTTTTTGAAGGTACGATACTGGTACGTTTTGCTGAATTTCCACTGAATTGATACACAATATTGCCTTCGTAAAAGAACATAAAGTAAGCACATGTTTATAGGACTTTCTCAAGTAAACGTATGCAGCCCTGTTAAAAAATAAATTGGATTTTTGATGCCCTTTAGTACGAACAGATGCTGTATTCAACTGTGTTCAGATCTAATACTGACTTCAAATTAAAGAGCCCGAATCCGTTGGTTTCACACTCAGCCTTATGCCTCTGGGAAAGTAAAATGAAAATACCGCAACCATCACACATCCATACCAGTTAGACTGTGAACGTTTCAGCTATTCAAAACTTTAGACTTCTTTTTTCTTTTCCTTTTTTTTTTCCTTTTTCGTTTCTTTTCAAGGACTCTTTTTGAAGCAATGGCAAACAGTCTATTCTTTCATTTTAAATCTGTCCACTGTTGAATAGAGTACATTTCCAAAATACAAACACAATACGCTAGGTTACAGAATTTACATTGTTTTCATAATTAGATTGTGGGGAAACTTTTATTATTTTTTGATGAAACGCATATTTTAAAATACACTTGCAGTCTGCAACTATTTTCTCATTAATATCTTTTTTGATGAGGCTTTATATTATTTCGTAACTCTTTCAAGTTGAACTCCATGCAAACAGCTAGCTACACTGAAGAAATACATATAAGGGAGCTGTTTTACCTGCCAAGAGATTTGTATTACTGTTCATCCAGTCATAAAATTGACACAGCACACTCCTGTCTTGCAGGGCAATAGACATTATTTTTCTCTGCTGAAGTTCAGCAACGCTTAGAGCAGTGGTTCTCAACCTTTTTTTTAAGACCAGGGTCCAACACCTTTCATGCGAAGGCAGAGGACTCTCAGGGGGGCCTGGGAGCACTGTAAGTCACTATGGAAGGTTGATTGGCACTGTGGAGGCTAAGGGCTCTCAGGGGGCCTGGGAGCACTGTAGGCCACTAAAGAAAATTGGGTGGCACTGTGGAAACTGGGAACTTTCAGGAGGCCTTGGAGCACTGTAAGGCCAAGGACTTTCAGGGGGCCTGGGAGTACATTAGGCCACTAAGGAAGGTTGGGGAGGCACTGTGGGTTCTAATGGCTCTTCAGGGGGCCTGGGAGTACTATAGGCTACTATGGAAGTTTGGGAAGGGCACTATGGAGGCTGAGGGCTCTCATGGGGCCTGGGAGCACAGCAGGCCACTATAGAAGGTCGGAGGGCACTGTGGGGGCTAATGGCTATCAGGGGCCCTGGGAGTACTGTAGGCCACTATGGAAGGTTGTGGCAGAACTGCGAAGGCCGAGGACTCTCAGGGAGCCTGGGAGCACTGTAGGTCACTATGGAAGGTTAAGTGGCAGTGGGGAGGCTAAGGACTCTCAGGAGGCCTGGGAGCACTGTAGGTCACTAAAGAAAGTTGGGTGGCACTGTGAAGGCGGAGGACTACCACCGTGGGGGGGGGGGAGACTATAAAGGTCAGGACTCTCAAGGGGCCTGGAAGCACTGTAGGTCACTATGGAAGGTTGAATGGCAGTGAGGAGGTTGAGGGCTCTCAGAGGGCCTGGGAGCACTGTAGGCCACTATAGAAGATTGGGTGGCATTGTGGAGGCTTAGGGCACTCGGGGTCTGGGAGCACTATAAGCCACTGTGGAGGGTTGGGGGGCACCGTAAAGGCCAAGGACTTTCAAGGGCCAGGGAGCACTGTAGCTCACTATGGAAGGTTGGGTGACAGTGGGGAGGCTCAGGGCTCTTAGGGGGCCTGGGAGCACAGTAAGCCACTATGGAAGGTTGGGTGGCACCTTGGGAGCTGGGAGGCACTGTGGGAGGTTAAGGGATCTGCAGCTGGCTGGATGCCAGGGAAAGGGAATGCCATGGCTTGGTGATTGAGATCCACTGACTGACAGAGGTCTTGTCCGCTCCCCCAGCCTGTGACTGGACAGTGAAAGGAAAACCAGCAGAGTGATAAGCTCATCTCTCTGTCACTCTGCTCTGTCTTCCAATCACAAATTTCCTTGCACTGCAGCACAACTGTTCCTTGTTCTGCTTCTCCCTCCAGCATTCTGAGCTCTGCTGTACAGTTCAATGCAAGAAATTGATACCCATTCAAATTCTGGAAGTTACAGACATTCAAATTCAGAAATTTACACTGTTTGCAGTAAAAAAAAAATACATTTAGGGATGTATAAATGAATACAGAGCTGCATTTATTTTGTTTTTTTTTATAACTGCCAAGAGTTCAGCTTTAAATTTTTAAATAATAATGTAAAAACAATATAAAATATGATAAGTACTACTCAAACTGTTGTGCTGTGATAATGCCAAATTTGGAATGTCACATTCAGCTGGTATTCCTGTCTGAACTTTCCGGGCCTGTTTATCTGCAGAGCTGCCATTGCTTGCCATTGCTTCTAAGTAAATGTCAGTCGTTAAACTGCAAAACAAATCATAGAATTTAAATGTAGCCATTCATAATAAAGTTTACAAAGAGATTATGAAATATTTATTTTACTTTATATATACTTTATTTTAAATACACTGGTTTCACACCAAACACAATATATTGCTTGCCATGCTTTTGCTGCCCTCTTATTTTTAAAAACCTACAAATGTGAAACCTTGAATATTTTCAAATAACATGCTTATGGTGCAACACAAATTAGGTTGTTAGAAAATAATAAAGAAAAAAAAATATATAGAGGAGATATTGACTATTACAAAATTGTGACGCATATTGTGGTGCAACCTGATAAGGTCAGCCCATTCCCGGCTGAACCAATGACTTTGAAGTTTTTGATCTTATGGTATCCATGACTTAATATATATTTTTGTAACAGAGTAGATGTCTTCTTTTTATATTTTGTCTAATAACGTAACTTGTGTTGGAAAGCGGTTGAATCGATCTGTGGGATTGTACAGGATCTGTCCATACACTGAACTGTCTTGATTTACAAAACAAAAAGAAAAAAAAGAAAACAATGTACGTGTTTTTTCTTTGGTTTCAAATTTGTATGTATAATGTACGCGACCCATTGTCTTTGGATATAAAGGAGAGAAATATTAACAAAGAACTGTTTGTGATAAATGCAGCTGTTTAACTTTTTGTGGAAAATATTCCTATTCCATATCTGTTCACAAGTAGTTTCCTTTTTTTTTTTCCACACTGCAACTTTGACCAAATCTTTCAAAATTTTGACATAAATTTGTAGGACCGAAGGTAACCATTTTCACCAAAACATGGAAGACCTAAATTCTTTGTGGGTCTAGATCATAAGGATAAATAGAGCTTGTATGAATGTTTTTTTAATATCTTTTTATTTTTATTTTTTTACATAGGAGCAAAAAAGAGTTAAAGGATAAGTTCGGGAAACACCCCAGCCATGCCTCCCTAGACCCATTAATATGCTACCTACCCCTGGCAGGTGCAAACATACCTCTTCTGACCACAGTAACCTCTTGCATTGTCTACAGGAATGGTTCTCAAACTTTTTGAGACCAGGGTCTGGTAAATTCTTCCTGAACCTTCCATGCCCCAACAGTAAAAATTAAAGTTTATACCCACACAATAAAAGTAAGGGAATGAAAAACGTGCATTGAAATGTTGGAAGGCTCTGGATTGGGATGGATGTCCCTGCGGGGGGGGGGGGGGGGTGGAGGTTGTGGAGAGGGTTGCTGGACTTTGCTTCAGACTTAGTGGCCCTTGAGAGAATGAGATTTCTGGAGGGGGCTGGGAGGAGAAGCACTATGGGGGGTTGGAGGGAACTATGGGATGCCAATTGAGGTTTGGGGCACTATGGAGGGCTGGAGGTTCTGCAGCAAGGTGGGGGGTGCACTGTGGGAGGCTGGGTGGCACGGTTTGAAGTAGGGAGTGCTGAGGCTCCCTTGGGGTCACTGTGGGGTAACTACAGGAGGCTGGGGGCACTATGGAACCTGGGAAGCTGTGGGAGGATAAGACATCTGCAGCTGCATGGAGGCTCAGGAGAAGGGAGGCTACAGCCACAAGTGGGCCACAAGTGGGCCACAAGCCTGTGGTTGAGAACCACTGGTCCACAGCTCAGCTATTAAAATCTAGTCCTCGAATGGATCCACATCTCAGCTATTAAAAAATCTAGTTTTGGGATGACCATGTCTGTGCAGTAATGTCCTATAGATTTGAATGAGATGTTGGTCCCACCATACGGGTATGTCCTATTTAATGCCGCGTACACACGACCGGACTTTCCGGCAGAAAAGGTCTGACGGAATCATTCCATCGGACATTCCGATCGTGTGTGGGCTTCATCTGACTTTTTCTTTAGAAAATTCTGATGGACCTAGAAATAGTTTTAAATCTTTCCGACGGAATCAATTCCTATCGGGAAAACCATTCGTCTGTATGCCATTCCGACGGACCAAAAACGACGCAAGGGCAGCTATTGGCTACTGGCTATTGAACTTCCTTTTTCTAGTCCCATCGTACGTCATTGTGTTCTAAACGACTGGACTTTTGTGTGATCATGTGTAGGCAAGTCCGTTTCAGCGGAACTTAGTCGAATAAACCGTCAGAGTTCATTCCGACGGAAAAACCGGTCGTGTGTACACGGCATAAGTGGGACAAAAGTGGGCAGGTACTCAATTTTTACTGGCCAGACTGTGGACAATGCAGGAAGTAAGCGTGTCTCTGCGTAGCACCTTTAGAATAAAGAGCTTTATATGTTTCCTAAACTTGTCTGTTAACAAAAATATCTAAATTAAGGCATGTCAGAAAGTTTAGAAAAAAACAGCTAAATAAACCAATGAAAACACTTTGCAGCTTATGTTCATAGCCCATTGTTATATAAGAACTGTTTCCTTTTAAAAAACAAATTAAATTTCAAATATTGTACAAGATTAAATTCCAATGCAATGTCCACACAACTGGAAGAATATAAAAAGTAAAGTCCAGAAGAGCCTTCTATATGCTCAAAATTCAAAATGTCTTCTCCACTGTATAAATGTATTGTGCCGTTATCATCTTGGCAGAGTTAAGCATTTGTTATTAGATTAAAACTTATTTAAATTGGATGTGACACCCACAGGAGCCACACATTTACCAACATTCCTTAGAAAATGTGAAATGAATTGGCACTTCTGACCACACTGAATTGATATCTCTCCATTCTCTACCTGTTGCCAATGTTAGACAGATCAAACTTTGGGTGAGGTTCCTTCCTTTGATCGCTTTATGATTCTGAATGTATTCGTACTGTGGATAAGTATGATAATGGAAAACCATTTCAAGAGATAACCAATATTCAACAAAGTACACTACTAGAAGGATTTAGAGAGGACAACCAAGTCTTTTGTGTCTTATTAGAGTTGATGTCTTACGGGTGTATTTATGAAAAAAGGCAAATATCTGTTCATTGAAACTGCATCTAAATTTGTACTGTGTGAAATCAAATGTTCTCAGGATGTATTACCAATATACCAATGACTACATTGTAAGAAAGTCTATCTATAAAATTCAATTTATATACAAGGTAGACCAGATCCAAGAAAAATATAAATGCTATAGTTTTTTTTTGTTTGTTTGTTTAAGTAATCGGCTTTTGCTATTCCACAACCACAATTTCCAAGAAATGACCAACTCCTCAAGTCTTTATAAACCATGCAACTCAAACTAAGCCACCCAGCCTATCTCTTTCTCTGACTTCTCATGAATATTGGTTTGCTCTATAAAATGGTTCCTACACTAATCACAGGGGGGGGAACGTCAATGTGTAAAAACAATGTATTCCATGTGTTGTAATCCTAATACGTGCGCCATCACAAACCCACACTGAGTTAAAAAAAAAGCTTTAGTACAAATCATCCAATCATATGATGAAGGACCTAATGACATGCTGTTCCCTAACACCTATTTACCTGAAAACCTGTCAATTCTTTCTCTAACAGTTATTACACTCATTGTTATTATTCCAGCTAAGTTCTCTCTGGAAAATGTTGCAAGGCTTTTCTTGACTGTCTTTATGGTGCCATTATATGAATTCCTCTCCGTTTTTGGCACATTGTGTAGATGTGCCATTATATGAATTCCTCTCCGTTTTTGGCACATTGTGTAGATGATCAGAGATTGTCCACAACTGTGCCATTAATGAAACACAAACGATCCTTGAAGATGCCATAGATATAGTGGTCAATAAACAACTTGTACCCATTTCCAGAAACAGCTTATCTAAAATCTACCATGAAATAAAACCTATAAATGAATACAGTTTAAAATTCCACTTCTGTTTTTTCTCCAAACTTCCAGCACAAGCTTTAAAACATTATAATAATTCTTATTGTGGTAGTTACTCCTATTTAGAAGTTGTAATGGTGATGTGAATTGATGCCAAATGGTGGACTATGACTAGGTCTCTTCCCTTCTGTTCCAATACTTGTTTTAAAAGTCACTATGCCTATCTCTTTAAATGATACCAATGTATGATGACTTCCATGATTATTAGCCATTTTTCTTTTTCTTTCTTTTTTTTTTTTCTTCTAACGATTTTCACTGTGTGGTTGGAAAATAGGTATTCGATGGGGGCAGGAATTATAAGATGTGAAATTTTCAAGATTCAAGTCTCAATCCAATAATTCACGTATTCACTCGAATTTTTATCCCTTTCTGCCTCAGTTTTCCAATTCTAATTGCGTTAATACTGTAATTAAAAGTTTCTCACTTGCTTCTTGTGTGTTGACTGTTTATTTGCTTGAAAAGATTGTCATGTAGGAACATCATAGGGCAAAGTAAGGGCCTGTGTGAATGGACTTTTGGTCCATCGATGAGTAAATGCAGTGTGCGTTCAGGTGGGGTTGCACCAATACAGGTATCGGTATTGGTGCTGAAGTACTCGTGCATATGCTCCTGATACCGAAACCGTTACCTTTGTGGTGCGATTTGAGCCCATACAAAATGAATGGGCTCAAATCGCACTGCAAAGAATTGCATGTGATTTGAACAGGAATACGGTGCAATTCCTGTCCGAATTGTCTGTCTTTGTTTGTTTATAACCCAAAAAATAAAACACGCATAGGTGATCATTCAAATACCACCAAAAGAAAGCTCTATTTGCAGGAAAAAAGGGCCATAAATTTGGTTTGGGTAAAGGGTTGCATGACTGCGCAATTGTCAGTTAAAGCAACGCAGTGCCATATCACAAAAAATGTCCTTGTCGGGAAGGGGGGTAAATCTTTTGGAGGTCAAGTGGTTAAAGAATAAGTTCACCTTTTCGGACAGAATTTCACTTTTCATAATAAATAGAAGCATTTTCCAATGCCATTTCTGGCCCAGCCATCCCAAATGTGCTTTTCCCTCACTTACCTCATCCACGGGAGGTTTCAAATCTTGTCAGTTTATTTGTATTTTTGAAAGGATTTTCAGATTCCATCACTTCCTCAGCTTTCACTTCCTGTTAGGTCATCTCCCAGAAGCCTTCACTTCCTTGTTGCATCACAGAGGGTGTGATAGGGCGTGTTCCCCCCTCTGGACCACATCTCCCTCATTACAATACCACCTTCCACCCACTTCCTATACAATCTGATTGATTGTACAATCTCCTTTAGATCTCCCATCAGCTATGTAGTACAAGGGTCTGTGTGATTTGGTACAAATTAAATGGATTGCTCAGGTTTTTCCTCCTTTTCCATAGTTCTGGTAAAGCTAAAGGAAATTGTACAGAGGTTGTACAGTCAGATTGTATAGTGTGGGCATCTTTATACAAGTCAGTGTTTTTACAGGCAGCCCGTAAAAACCTGGCACTTTTTCCCCTGCCCGTAACAGGGAAAAGTGCCCGTAAAAATTGGCTGAGACAGCTTGGCTCGGACTATTGGGAAGTCATGTTGGAACAGGAAGGGACCATCCCCAAACTGTTCCCACAAAGTTGGGAGCATGAAATTGCCCAAAAGGTTTTGGTATGCTGACGCCTTAAGAGTTCCCTTCAACGGAACTAAGGGGCCAAACCCAACCCCTGAAAACCCCACACCATAATCCCCCCTCCACCAAATAATGTATACCAGTGCACAAAGCAAGGTCCATAAAGACATGGATGAGCAAGTTTGGAGTGGAGGAACTTGACTGACCTGCACAGAGTCCTGACATCAACCCGATAGAATACCTTTGGGATGAATTAGAGCAGAGACTGCGAGCCAGGCCTTCTCTTCCAACATGAGTGCCTGACCTCACAAATGCGCTTCTGAAAGAATGGTCAAACATTCCCATAGACACACTCCTAAACCTTGTGGACAGCGTTCCCAGAAGGGTTGAAGCTGTTATAGCTGGAAAGGGTGGGCCAATTCAATATTGAACCCTACGGACTAAGACTGGGATGCTATTAAAGATCATGTGCATGTAAAGGCAGGTGTCCCAATACTTTTGACAATATAGTGTAGGTGTTCTCAGGGTGGTAAGAGGGCTAAATGGCCATTTGTCACAGAGTGGCAACATTGAAGCACTGTTGGGAAACAGGCACAAAGCTTTGTCACCCTATGCTAAAATTAAATTTTAATGACTGGGTTCACATACATACTTTAAGGTGTATGAAAGTGTTCAGAGAATAATTGAAGTTAACAAAAGAGCTCGTTCTAGAAGGTGCGCCATGCATACATGAGCTGAATTCATTAACGTCTTCATTTAGAAAAATCTTTAAATTAACCATGGGGTATTGATAAACGTTTAAGGATGTGCTATGGATCACAGGCTGGCACTCAGGAACAGTGACTATAAAGATTTCCAAAAGTCAGAGGCAATTGATGTCCCAATCAATAGGCCACACTTCTTCATTTAGACAGGGCCGATCATTCCGCTACTTCCCAATCCGCTGCATAAGCATGAAATACCGCTGTTATCTCATCCGGCCCAAAACTGCACTTGGAGACAAGGATACTGTCAGAAATAATATGTAATATATTGTATGTTATATACAATATATATATATGTATGTTATGTCCCAGAGACACCAACGATGTGGAATTATTCCTTCTGGTGACACAAATGATGGGCCACTATTCCTCCCCCTTTTACCAATTGTAGCAATGGCCCCGACCCCTAGAGGCCTAAAGGTGACCTCCAGAGTTGGGGAGAGCTGGCATCCATCCTCGTAAAGTGGGTTATTAGGCATGGTGGGTGAAATGCAAGATGAAATGATGGGCACCAGTCACTTTTTGAATGAAAATAAAGAGATTTATTGTCTCTTAACAAGAACTGTGGGAGAGGGGGTTAGGGCCAGGACACCCTTAGGTAGATGCAATGACAATTAGCAGACTCCGAGACACAATAGGCAGACAGCTATACAGTTTAAAGCCTCCAGCCGGATGCAACTTCTGTATTGGCAGGACCGCTGTCTCCTATGGCAACTAAGCATTTAACAGTTTCCAAAGATCTTCATACATAGGCATTGGCAACAGAGTATGGTTCTTTTATTATCTCACAGTTTCCCACTGTAGCTCTTTACTCACTGAGCTCCCAGTCTCTCACTAGCCTTCTAGATTCCAGCTGCCCTCTGGATCCCCTGAGCTCTTCCACATCTAACACTCTGTATACTCCTCAATCGTCACCCCCGCTAACCCGCCGGGTCCTTGGCTTGGCACTTGCTGAAGCTTTCTCACTTCTTTACCGTCCCCGGCTAGTGAGAAGAATGCTCTGGTACTTCTTCAGGCTTACTCACTGTAGTCACTGGTAATATGGTAATATGGTGGATGGTCCCTTAGTGGTGACTACTTCCCCTTTACTTTGGACCACAACTGGTTCACTGTCCGGCTAAACCTCTGCAACTTGGTTGGACTCCAATCCTGCAGTCCTAAACCTACGATGCTTCTCCTGCTCCTGGATAGGCCTCAGGCAGCCTAGCAGCCAGGTGTCCCCGGTAAAAGCCTCACGCTTCTGGCCCAGCAACCCGGGACGACATAACACACGTCCATACAGACAGCCGTCCAGGTGGCACAGAACACCGATCACCTGACTCCACCCAAATAAATAGGCTCTCCCAGCAGGCCAAGGGACTAAAGAAACCCCTGCCAATTGTCTAAGACACCCCATCCATTCATAATCTGACATTGCTATGCCCTTGTCGATCTAATGTCACCAGCAACAGTGCCACCCAATGACAGTAGAGAAAAGGTGCAGCAACTCTAGAATTAGAGAGGGTTTACTGGATCTTCTAACAATTAACCAGAACATTTACTATCTGGCAAACTAAATTTGTGAGCAACCCTGCCTAAACACCAGGGTGCTACACAATGATAGGGCACTATTCCTCCCACAGACACCAATGATGGGACACAATTCCTTCTAGTGACACTAATGATGGGGCACAATTTCTTCTAGTGACACAAATGATTGGGCACTATTCCTCCCACGGACACCAACGATGGGGCGCTATTTCTTCTACTGACATCAGCAAAGGGACACTATTCCTGCCACTGACACCAATGAATGGGACACAATTCCTCACTCTAATATGAATAACGGGGCACTATTCCTTCCACTAACACCAATAATGGGGTACTATTCCTTCTAGTGACACCCAAAGATGGGGCGCTACTCCTCCCACTGACACCAGCAATGGGGCACTATTCCTCCCACTAGTATCAACAATGGGGCGCTATTGCTTCCACTGAGACCAGTGATGAGCCACTATTTCCTTCACAAATACCAATAATGAGGCACTATTCTTCCCACTAACACCAATAATGGGGCACTATTTTCCCTCCTGCTGACCACTAGGAATGGGCCACACATTTGCCCATTCAACCGTTCGCTCAACACCCAAATATGCAGGGTTTTCGCCCCAACGAACACCCTGCAATGCACTAAGCGCTGTACAGTGCATTCTGCGCCCTGATTGGGCAAAGCTTTGCCCAATCAGTGGCAGTGTACACTGGTTGTTAAGGAGCGGGGCTGGAAAGCCAGCCGCGGCATACTTAACAACCGATGATACCGTACTGGTGACCCTACAATAGAAATAAAACTTTTTCGCAGAAGAGAGTTTAACAAGACTCGTGGCCACTCATTAAAATTAGAAGAAAAGAGGTTTAACCTTAAACTACGTAGAGGGCTCTTTTCTGTAAGAGCGGTAAGGATGTGGAATTCCCTTCCACAGGTGGTGGTCTCAGCAGGGAGCATCGATAGTTTCAAGAAACTATTAGATAAGCACCTAAATGAATGCAACATACAGGGATATACAATGTAATACTGACACATATTCACACATTGGTTGGACTTGATGGACTTGTGTCTTTTTTCAACCTCGCCTACTATGTAACTATGTAACTATGAGTCATCAGCTGTCAATAGGTTTCCCCAATGACAGCTGAACAATAAAAAAAAAAAATGCCATGAAGAAAAAACTCAACATGGGGGTGGTTGCTTTGGGGCAGGGGGCTCTTCCAAAGCACCTGTCCCCATGTTGATGGGGACAAGGGCCTCTTCCTGTCAACACTGGGCTGTGGTTGTCAGGGTCTGCGGGAGGGGGGCTTATTGGAATCTGGAAGCCCCCTTTAACAAGGGGGCGCTCAGATCCCGCCCCCCCCCATGTGAATGAGTATTGGGTACATAATACCCCTACCCATTCACCAAAAAAGTGTCAAAAAGTAATAAAGACATTAGACAGTTTTGACAAATCCTTTATTTAAAAAAAAAATAAATCCATTGTCAATCACCTCGCCCACCGACCCGAAAAATTAGAACTGCTCCCACTTCCTGGAAGGCCTCCCGGCGAATGCCTTCTCTCCGCTTTGAGATTTCTTATATAGGTGTAGCAATAACTCTCAGGGGAGCTGCTGGTTTAAGCAGGCTTGTTGCCTTCACTCTCGACACCCCTGTTTCACCAGCACCGGGTCTAGGGTTCCGTTGAGTTTACCTCTGGACGATAAAAGCACCAACACTTGAGTACATTTTTAATGCTTTATTGAACCAAGTAACGAAGGAAGTAGCAGGAAAGAGGCAGGAGGGAAGCTGCAGGGAAGCTCAAATACCTTTCTTTAGGACTCTTGAGAACGTCCTTTAAAGTTGAATATTGTAATCGGATGCAATCCCCTTGTGGAACACAATCTTTGCTCGCCTGGATAGGCCTCTCTCACTTGCCTAGCAGCCAGTACGTAGCACGAACAAAATTCTCTGCCACAGACTTGCTCGAAATAAACCCGTACGATCCTCTGCCACAGGATGTATTCAATTTTGCGGTGAATGTCAGACACAGTACTTGGACCTCTAATGCCTCGTTTCCACTGAGTGGATCGGTTCGGGTCGGTACAGTCTGAATGACCTAGAATGGTCCGGTCTATTCTGGTGAGCGTTTCCACTGCAAGTGGGACCACAAGGGGCCATACAGGGTTTAGAAAAAATGCCTCAGCATAGCACAGCAGAGGGTTTTCTGTCAGCCAATCAGTGGAATGTATCGTAGCTCCGCCCTAACCGAACCGTTCCATTTTCTATGGCCCCACATCTGAAGCAGGACCCTGAATGGAGCGGTACGGTTCGGTTGTATGGGCCACTTTCATAATGAAAACACCCAAAATAGCGTACCGAACCAAACCAAACCGATCCGCTCAGTGGAAACGAGGCATAAGCCAACCCGGCAGTACTATGCTGTAAAACTACTTTAAGATACGTCCTCCAACCGAGTCACCAGGCCCCTCTCCAGACAGACCAGCAGTCTGCATGATCCTTCCATGACGGGTCCTCCCCTGGGATCTCCTCGGTTGGCCAGCTTCTTCACTCTGGATAGACAGCTCAGGACCATTCCTCGGCTGCTGTGGTAAGCCCCAGACATGCTTCTGGGCCCACCCACGCGTCGCAGCGGCGCCGGCCTCTGGAACGGAGGACCACGAGGTAGCACTCTAACGCATACCTGTCGGCCAGGAGGGCCAGCAGGTGGCTGTAAAACGAACCCCAAAACATGGCGTCTGTCCCATAAATACCCTCTCCCAGATGGCAACTCGGAGGACCACCTCCACCGAGTTGTCTCCGGGACAGAGGAACAGAGGCAAATCTAACTCCCCTAACGAGCAATTCACTAAATTTACCTATCAGACGGTAGATCATAAATCTACCAGCGCTACATAGGTAAGGGGCGGCCACCTAGCTACGTCACTTGGTGGCCCCGCCCCATGTGACATCACACACCAATTGTGCACAAGGCCGTGACGTCAGAAGGGGCGGTACCATCGGGTGACGTAGCTAGGCTAGGTGGCCCCACCCCTTACCTATATAAGAAATGCCAAAGTGGAGACCCAAAGGGTCTGCTATGGACTAGGGGGGACCCCATGCCAGTTGTTTCTTCATTTTTTCAATAGCCGGGTGCTGACAATTGTAACAGCGAGTCATTTTAAATGGGATTTGACTTGTTTTTTTTTTCTTTAGAAATGTCATTTTTGCTGCAGCCTGTTTTATGCATGCTACAGAAGTGCCACTTTGCAGGCACATTAAGGGGACCCCCCAGGAACTATATTTAAAGGAACTTTTCATGTTTACTGTTGCACTTTAAGCATAATTAAAGTCAATGCAAAAACAATAGTTTAAAAAAAAAAAATTATTGATACATGTCCCCCAGGGCAGTACCCAGACCCCCATACCCCTTTTTATGGCCAATAACTTGCATATAAGCCTTCAAAATGAGCGCTTTTTTCTGTTCGGCTCCCATAGACTTCAATGGGGTTCGCCGTTCGGGTTAGAACATTTCCCCTGTTTGGGAGTTCTGCTGTGAACCGAACAGGGGGGTGTTCTGCCCGTCCTTACTGAGCACAGGCACTATGCATGTTTTTAACCACTGACCACCAAGCCGGAGACATTGTTTACTTTCGTGGACGCCAGGACATTTTCTACTCCCACTGGCCACAATATGGCCCCCCCCCCTAAAGTCGATCGTAAACTGGGCCCTGCACTACTAGATTTTTAAACAAACATTTGAATAAAAATTCATATTTATACAAGTGTGCGAAAAAGTACTTCAAAATTTTGTTCACTTTTAACTTTCAGTTTTGGAACAAATAGATATTCCTGAATGAAAACATTTACTGCTAGAAATTCCATCCCGCGCCTCCAAATTTTCTCATAATTATGGTTTACATTTACAAGTAAAAACAAAAAAAAAAAATTTGAATGAAAGTCTACTAGTATATAGCCAGCTTAACCCCTAGCCCATCTTCACTTGTATAAATTGATTTCTATCCCAGCAAAACAATTCTGTTGCCTTGACACTGTATGTAGGGAAAAGGGCTCCTGGGAGATGTAGTTCTGTAGGCATGCCAACGTCATTAGGAAATAAGCTCCCAGCAGCTGTCCCTGCTGTTTTCCAACTACAATAACAAAGTAAAAGAAAAAAAAAAATAAGCTGGGACATGATCTACAGGGGGAGAGGGAGGTTTAGGTACAAATTTGGTAATGCTTGGACATACACTTTAACCACTTAAGGACCAGGCCTATTTTTCAAACTTTACAAGTTAACCACTTGACGACCGCCTCACGCCGATGTACGTCGGCAAAGTGGCACGGACAGGCAAAATCACGTACAGTGTACGTGATTTGCCTTCCGCGGGTGGGGGGTCCGATCGGACCCCCCCCCGGTGCCCGAGGCGGTCGTCTTTTGTCCAGCGGCGATCGGTGATGAGGGGGAGACCATCCGTTCGTGGCCCCCCCCCTCGCGATCGCCGCCGGCCAATGAGAATCTTCCTTTGCTGCTGTATGCTAAACAGCAGCAAAGGAAATGATGTCATCTCCCCTCGGGTCGGTATTTTCCGTTCCGGCCCGAGGAGAGAAGACATCAATGTGAGTGCACCAACACACACACACACAGTAGAACATGCCAGGCACACAAAACACCCCGATCCCCCCCCCGATCGCCCCCCGATCCCCCCCCAATCACCCCCCCCCCCCCCTGTCACAAACTGACACCAGCAGTTTTTTTTTTTTTTTTTTTTTTTTTTTTTCTGATTACTGCATAGTGTCAGTTTGTGACAGTTACAGTGATGGGACAGATACTGTTACCCCCCTGTAGGTCTAGGGTACCCCCCTAACCCCCCCTAATAAAGTTTTAACCCCTTGATCACCCCCCCTCACCAGTGTCACTAAGCGATCATTTTTCTGATCGCTGTATTAGTGTCGCTGGTGACGCTAGTTAGTGAGGTAAATATTTAGGTTCGCCGTCAGCGTTTTATAGCGTCAGGGACCCCCCTATACTATCTGATAAATGTTTTAACCCCTTGATTGCCCCCTAGTTAACCCTTTCACCACTGATCACCGTATAACCGTTACGGTTGACGCTGGTTAGTTTGTTTATTTTTTATAGTGTCAGGGCACCCGCCGTTTATTACCGAATAAAGGTTTAGCCCCCCGATCGCCCGGCGGTGATATGCGTCGCCCC
The DNA here is from genome assembly GCA_037952835.1 of Lithobates septentrionalis. NCBI lineage: Eukaryota > Metazoa > Chordata > Amphibia > Anura > Ranidae > Lithobates > Lithobates septentrionalis. Next base: position 70,384 of record JBBDGP010000775.1, read on the forward strand.
AGGCAGCGTCAGATTAGCGCCAGTACCGCTAACACCCACGCACGCAGCATGCGCCTCCCTTAGTGGTATAGTATCTGATCGGATCAATATCTGATCCGATCAGATACTATACTAGCGTCCCCAGCAGTTTAGGGTTCCCAAAAACGCAGTGTTAGCGGGATCAGCCCAGATACCTGCTAGCACCTGCGTTTTGCGCCTCCGCCCAGCCCACCCAAGTGCAGTATCGATCGATCACTGTCACTTACAAAACACTAAACGCATAACTGCAGCGTTCGCAGAGTCAGGCCTGATCCCTGCGATCGCTAACAGTTTTTTTGGTAGCATTTTGGTGAACTGGCAAGCACCAGCCCCAGGCGTCAGGTTAGCGCCAGTACCGCTAACACCCACGCACGCAGCATACGCCTCCCTTAGTGGTATAGTATCTGAACGGATCAATATCTGATCCGATCAGATCTATACTAGCGTCCCCAGCAGTTTAGGGTTCCCAAAAACGCAGTGTTAGCGGGATCAGCCCAGATACCTGCTAGCACCTGCGTTTTGCGCCTCCGCCCGGCCCAGCCCAGCCCACCCAAGTGCAGTATCGATCGATCACTGACACTTACAAAACACTAAACGCATAACTGCAGCGTTCACAGAGTCATGCCTGATCCCTGCGATCGCTAACAGTTTTTTTGGTAGTATTTTGGTGAACTGGCAAGCACCAGCCCCAGGCAGCGTCAGATTAGCGCCAGTACCGCTAACACCCACGCACGCACCGTACACCACCCTTAGTGGTATAGTATCTGATCGCATCAATATCTGATCCGATCAGATCTATACTAGCGTCACCAGCAGTTTAGGGTTCCCAAAAACGCAGTGTTAGCGGGATCAGCCCAGATACCTGCTAGCACCTGCGTTTTGCCCCTCCGCCCGGCCCAGCCCACCCAAGTGCAGTATCGATCGATCACTGTCACTTACAAAACACTAAAAGCATAACTGCAGCGTTCGCAGAGTCAGGCCTGATCCCTGCGATCCCTAACAGTTTTTTGGTAGCGTTTTGGTGAACTGGCAAGCGCCAGCGGCCTAGTACACCCCGGTCGTAGTCAAACCAGCACTGCAGTAACACTTGGTGACGTGGCGAGTCCCATAAGTGCAGTTCAAGCTGGCGAGATGGCAAGCACAAGTAGTGTCCCGCTGCCACCAGAAAGACAAACACAGGCCCGTCGTGCCCATAATGCCCTTCCTGCTGCATTCGCCAATCCTAATTGGGAACCCACCGCTTCTGCAGCGCCCGTACTTCCCCCATTCACATCCCCAACCAAATGCAGTCGGCTGCATGAGAGGCATTTTTATGTCCTCCTGAGTACTCCTACCCAGCGAACGCCCCCAAAAAAGATATTGTGTCTGCAGCAAGCGCGGATATAGGCGTGACACCCGCTATTATTGTCCCTCCTGTCCTGACAATCCTGGTCTTTGCATTGGTGAATGTTTTGAACGCTACCATTCACTAGTTGAGTATTAGCGTAGGGTACAGCATTGCACAGACTAGGCGCACTTTCACAGGGTCTCCCAAAATGCCATCGCATTTTGAGAGACCCGAACCTGGAACCGGTTACCGTTATAAAAGTTAGTTACAAAAAAAGTGTAAAAAAAAAAAAAATATGAAATAAAAAAAAATAGTTGTTTTATTGTTCTCTCTCTCTCTATTCTCTCTCTCTATTGTTCTGCTCTTTTTTACTGTATTCTATTCTGCAATGTTTTATTGTTATTGTTATTGTTATTATGTTTTATCATGTTTGTTTTTCAGGTGTGTAATTATTTACACTTTACTGTGCTTTATTGTTAACCATTGTTAACCATTTTTTTGTCTTCAGGTACGCCATTCACGACTTTGAGTGGTTATACCAGAATGATGCCTGCAGGTTTAGGTATCATCTTGGTATCATTCTTTTCAGCCAGCGGTCGGCTTTCATGTAAAAGCAATCCTAGCGGCTAATTAGCCTCTAGACTGCTTTTACAAGCCGTGGGAGGGAATGCCCCCCCCCCCCACCGTCTTCCGTGTTTTTCTCTGGCTCTCCTGTCTCAACAGGGAACCTGAGAATGCAGCCGGTGATTCAGCCAGCTGACCATAGAGCTGATCAGAGACCAGAGTGGCTCCAAACATCTCTATGGCCTAAGAAACCGGAAGCTACGAGTATTTCATGACTTAGATTTCGCCGGATGTAAATAGCGCCATTGGGAAATTGGGGAAGCATTTTATCACACCGATCTTGGTGTGGTCAGATGCTTTGAGGGCAGAGGAGAGATCTAGGGTCTAATAGACCACAATTTTTTCAAAAAAGAGTACCTGTCACTACCTATTGCTATCATAGGGGATATTTACATTCCCCGAGATAACAATAAAAATGATTAAAAAAAAAATATGAAAGGAACAGTTTAAAAGTAAGATTAAAAAAGCAAAAAAATAATAAAGAAAAAAAAAAAAAAAAAAAAAAACCACCCCTGTCGCCCCCTGCTCTCGCGCTAAGGCGAACGCAAGCGGCGGTCTGTCGTCAAACGTAAACAGCAATTGCACCATGCATGTGAGGTATCACCGCGAAGGCCAGATCGAGTGCAGTAATTTTTCCAGTAGACCTCCTCTGTAAATCTAAAGTGGTAACCTGTAAAGGCTTTTGAAGGCTTTTAAACATGTATTTATTTTGTTGCCACTGCACGTTTGTGCGCAATTTTAAAGCATGTCATGTTTGGTATCCATGTACTCGGCCTAAGATCATCTTTTTTATTTCATCAAACATTTGGGCAATATAGCGTGTTTTAGTGCATTAAAATTAAAAAAAGTGTGTTTTTTCCCCAAAAAATGCGTTTGAAAAATCGCTGCGCAATTACTGTGTGAAAAAAAAAAATGAAACACCCACCATTTTAATCTGTAGGGCATTTGCTTTAAAAAAATATATAATGTTTGGGGGTTCAAAGTAATTTTTTTGCAAAAAAAAAAAACTTTTTCATGTAAACAATAAGTGTCAGAAAGGGCTTTGTCTTCAAGTGGTTAGAAGAGTGGGTGATGTGTGACATAAGCTTCTAAATGTTGTGCATAAAATGCCAGGACAGTTCAAAACCCCCCCAAATGACCCCATTTTGGAAAGTAGACACCCCAAGCTATTTGCTGAGAGGCATGTCGAGTCCATGGAATATTTTATATTGCGACACAAGTTGCGGGAAAGAGACAAATTTTTTTTTTTTTTTTTTTTTTTTGCACAAAGTTGTCACTAAATGATATATTGCTCAAACATGCCATGGAAATATGTGAAATTACACCCCAAAATACATTCTGCTGCTTCTCCTGAGTACGGGGATACCACATGCGTGAGACTTTTTGGGAGCCTAGCCGCGTACGGGACCCCGAAAACCAAGCACCGCCTTCAGGCTTTCTAAGGGCGTGAATTTTTGATTTCACTCTTCACTGCCTATCACAGTTTCGGAGGCCATGGAATGCCCAGGTGGCACAAAACCCCCCCAAATGACCCCATTTTGGAAAGTAGACACCCCAAGCTATTTGCTGAGAGGTATAGTGAGTATTTTGCAGACCTCACTTTTTGTCACAAAGTTTTGAAAATTGAAAAAAGAAAAAAAAAAATGTTTTTTCTTGTCTTTCTTCATTTTCAAAAACAAATGAGAGCTGCAAAATACTCACCATGCCTTTCAGCAAATAGCTTGGGGTGTCTACTTTCCAAAATGCGGTCATTTGGGGGGGTTTTGTGCCACCTGGGCATTCCATGGCCTCCGAAACTGTGATAGGCAGTAAAGAGTGAAATCAAAAATTTTCACCCTTAGAAATCCTGAAGGCAGTGATTGGTTTTCGGGGTCCAGTACGCGGCTAGGCTCCCAAAAAGTCCCACACATGTGGTATCCCCATACTCAGGAGAAGCAGCTAAATGTATTTTGGGGTGCAATTCCACATATGCCCATGGCCTGTGTGAGCAATATATCATTTAGTGACAACTTTATGAAAAAAAAAATGAAAAAAAAATAAAAGTGTCACTTTCCCGCAACTTGTGTCAAAATATAAAATATTCCATGGACTCAATATGCCTCTCAGCAAATAGCTTGGGGTGTCTACTTTCCAAAATGGGGTCATTTTGGGGGGTTTTGTGCCATCTTGGCATTCCATGGCCTCCGAAACTGTGATAGGCAGTGAAGAGTGAAAGCAAAAATTTACACCCTTAGAAATCCTGAAGGCGGTGATTGGTTTTCGGGGCCCCGTACGCGGCTAGGCTCCCAAAAAGTCCCACACATGTGGTATCCCCATACTCAGGAGAAGCAGCAAAATGTATTTTGGGGTGCAATTCCACATAGGCCCATGGCCTGTGTGAGCAATATATCATTTAGTGACCACTTTTTGTAAATATTTTTTTTTTTTTTTGTATATTATTTTTAAATATTCAATGGGTTCAACATGCCTCTCAGCAATTTCCTTGGGGTGTCTACTTTCCAAAATGGGGTCATTTGGGGGGCTTTTGTACTGCCCTGCCATTTTAGCACCTCAAGAAATGACATAGGCAGTCATAAACTAAAAGCTGTGTAAATTCCAGAAAATGTACCCTAGTTTGTAGACGCTATAACTTTTGCGCAAACCAATAAATATACGCTTATTGACATTTTTTTTACCAAAGACATGTGGCCGAATACATTTTGGCCTAAATGTATGACTAAAATTTAGTTTATTGGATTTTTTTTAGAACAAAAAGTAGAAAATATCATTTTTTTTCAAAATTTTCGGTCTTTTTCCGTTTATAGCGCAAAAAATAAAAACCGCAGAGGTGATCAAATACCATCAAAAGAAAGCTCTATTTGTGGGAAGAAAAGGACGCAAATTTCGTTTGGGTACAGCATTGCATGACCGCGCAATTAGCAGTTAAAGCGACGCAGTGCCAAATTGGAAAAAGACCTCTGGTCCTTAGGCAGCATAAAGGTCCGGGGCTCAAGTGGTTAAAATCAGGTTTTTTTTGCTAGAAAATTACTTAGAACCCCCAAACATTATAAAAATAAATTCCAGGCACCCTAGAGAATAAAATGGCGGTCCTGGCAATACTTTATGTCACACCGTATTTGCGCAGTGGTCTTACAAACGCAATTTTTTTGGGGGAAAAAATACACTTTTTAAATTTAAAAAAAGGAAAACCGGAAAGTTAGCCCAATTTTTTTTTTTTATATTGTGAAAGATAATGTTACGCCCAGTAAATTGATACCCAACAAGTCCGCTTCAAAATTAAGCCTATTCGTGGAATGGCGGCAAACTTTGACTCTTAAAAAACTCTATAGGTGACGTTTAAAAATTTCTACACGTTACCAGTTTTGAGTTACAGCGGAGGTCTTTTGGTCTTTTCGCTCAAACGATCACGACGATACCTCACACGTGTAGTTTAAACACCGTTTACATATGCAGGCGCGACTTACGTATGCGCTCGCTTCTGCGCATGTGCACTGAGGGATGGGGCGCTTTAAATTTATAATTTTTTTTCTTATTTATTTTACTTTTTATTTTTTATTTTTACACTGTTCCTTTAAAAAAGAAAAAAATTGGATCACTTTTATTGCTATTATAAAGGAATGTAAACATCCCTTTTAACCTCCCTGGTGGTATGATTATTTCAGATTTTTGATGTTTAAAGCGGTATAATTCTTTTGCATGGAAATCTAACATTTTTATATTGTAGGCCTGTAATTCTTAGGAATAACACACTTAAATTTGTCCAAACAAGAGTCTAGTAGACATCCCGGGTATGATAAAGTTTGAAACACAAAATCATAAATTATAATATAATAAATAACTATAAAAATAATAATAATAATAATCATAATAAATATTCAATAATGTAATCATATCAAAAACACTGAAATTTGCTCAGTTGCAGAATGGTCGCTGTCATTACTTTCAGTGTTTGATGACGGATTTCTTCACAAATCACTATCGCTCAATTCTGTAAGTGATTCTAATTTATTATCGCTGTTTTCTAGCTGGTCTAAAACCGCTTTTGATGTAAAGGGACGGTTTTGGTTGCTATGGACAATCTTCAGTTTCCAGGCAGAAAGAACAGTATATATAATATAAAACTGCATGCAGGGCACTGGAGAAACCACTAGGGACAAAAGGGAGGTGAAATGATTTGATACAGTAATGTAATCTGTAAGTTTACAGTGTACTGTATGTATTGTGTGTGTTTCACTTTTTGAATTTGGCGCCGTTCTCTGTCCCCGTGCGTCGCAACACTCGCAGGGAACGGAGCCCGGCACTGTGATGAATCGAGCGGAGACACAACTGCCGCACACACAGAGGGGAGACAACGCAGGATCCTGGGGACAAGGTAAGTTTGCTGTACCTGGATCCTGCGATGCGATCCCGAGTCTGGCTCGGGCTTATCGCTTTTGGTACTGAAAATCCACCCCGAGCCACACTCGGGAATACCGTCAGGGAGGTTAATAGAAAAAAAGCATGACAGGACCTCTTAACCACTTCAGCCCCGGAAGATTTTACCCCCTTCCTGACCAGAGCACTTTTTGAGATACGGCACTGCGTCGATTTAACTGACAATTGCGCGGTCGTTCGATGTTGTAGCCAAACAAAATTGACGTCCTTTTTTTCCCCACAAATAGAGCTTTCTTTTGGTGGTATTTGATCACCTCTGTGGTTTTTATTTTTTGCGCTATAAACAAAAAAAGAGCGACAATTTGAAAAAAAAAACGCATTCTTTTTTACTTTTTGCTATAATAAATATCCCTCAAAAATATATAAAAAAAGCTATATTTTTCCTCAGTTTAGGCCGATATGTATTCTTCTACATATTTTTCGGTGCAAAAGTTATAGCGTCTACAAAATAGGGGATAGTTTTATGGCATTTTTATTATTAATTTTTTTTTTTTAGTAATGGCGGCAATCTGAGATTTATTTATTGGGACCATTGTCATTATACAGCGATCAGTGCTATAAAAATGCACTGATTACTGTGTAAATGACACTGGCAGGGAAGGGGTTAAATACTAGGGGGAGATGAAGGGGTTAAGTGTGTCCTAGGGAGTGATTCTAACTGTAGGGGGATGGGCTTCCACTCACATGATAGCGATCACTGCTCTCGATCACTGGGAGCAGTAGATCCCTGTCATGTCACTAGGCAGAACGGGGAAATGCCTTGTTTACATAGGCACTTCCCTGTTCTGAGGCTCCGTGACACGATCGCTGGTAGACCGGTCCCGCGGGCACGATCACACTGTATGAGGTGGCATGCGCGCGCATGCTATCCCCGACTCTTAAGGGGGATGTACAGGCATCTCCCCGTTCTGCGGCTCCGTGACACGATCCCCGGGAGCCTGGCAGACATCGAGTCCACTGGTCCTGCGGGCATGATCAAGCTGTACGCGTCAGGCGCACACCAGCTAGCCCCACCAATTAAAGGGGACGTACAGGTACACCCATTTGCCCATCACTGCCATTGTGCGGACGTATATCGTCGTACAGTGGTCGGCAAATGGTTAAATATGAGATCTGGAGTCAAAAAGACCTTAGATCTCATATTTACACTAAGATGCAATAAAATTTTTTAAAAAAGGCCGTTGGGCAGAAGTTTGACATCGCTTCCACCATCCAATGTCATTGAGTCAAGTGGGGGGCCATCATTCCCTCACTCTACACAGTGCCTCAGGGGAAAGGATTGTATCGTCTCCGCTGCTACTGACGGCTCCGGTAAGCAGCGGAAACGACTGGAACGCACTGGGAGAGAAGTGGGCACCTCTCCCGCCTCCGATAAAAGTACCGACCAATAACGGCAGCGGGCAGTCAGGAAGAGAGGAACTTCAATTCCCAATAATGCTGGCCCCTATGGCACCACCATCTTGAAACATACAATGTGGTTTTGTTCAGGAATGTCCATTTGTTCCAAAACTAAATATTAAAAGCTAACAACCTTTTTAAGTAGTTCACCTTTACCAAAAAAAGCCACCTATGCACATAAGGGGCACCTGTAGAGAAACCAAACTGTGCAGGTTTGACTAAAGTTGTGTAATAGCCTTGCTATACATGTAGGCTATTTACAGTGGGTATAGAAACAAATCACCCCCTTTAAAATAATCATATTGTGTTGCTTTGTAGCCTGAAATGAAGACAGACACAGTTTTTGTTTTATCCAGCTGTATTTACTAGTGCAACCCATAACATCCAAGTGAAAGATATAACACCAACATGTCAGAAAAAAAAACAGAATCACTAAGTTGGAAAAAGGATCACCCCCCTGTGTCAGTATTTTGTTGAACCACCCTTTGCTTTAATTCCAGCCTTTAGTCTGTTGGGATTTGTCTCTACTAACTTTGCACATCTAGACTTTGCAATATTTGCCCACTCTTCTTTGCAGAACTGCTCAAGTTCAGTTAAATTTGATGGTGACCGTTTGTGAACTGCAGTCTTCAAGTCATTCCACAGATTCTCAATGGGGTTTGAGTCTGGGCTCTGACTAGGCCATGCAAGGACATTCACCTTTTTCTCCTTCAACCGCTGTGTGGTCATTGTCACTGTGTGCTTTGGGTCCTTGTCATGTTGGAAGGTACTTCTTCCCATTGACAGGCAGAGGGCAGCAGATTTTCCTCTGTATTTTGCCCCCATCTATTTTTCCTTCTATCCTGACCAATGCTCCAGTCCCTGCTGCAGAGAAACACCCCCATACCAGGATATTATCCCCTCCATGCCTTACTGTAGGAATGGTGTTATTTGGATGGTGAGCTGTATTGGATTTCCGCCAGACATATCATTTGGTGTTGAGGCCAAATAATTACATTTTAGTCTCATCTGACCATAACACCTTTTTCCATGTGGCCTCGGAATCTTGGCATTTTGGCAAAGCTCAGTTGTGACTGCATGTGGCCTTTCTTCTTTTTTTCTTGCACCCCTCCCATACAAGCCCCATTTGTGGAGAATTTGTGATTTTGTCACATGACCACTCTTTGTCATAAATTCCTGCAACTGCTTCAGAGTTTCTGTAGGCCTCTTGGTAGCCTCTCTGACCAGTTTCCTCCTGGCTCTCTCATCCAGTTTGGAGCAACGTCCTGATCCAGGGAGGGTCTGTGTTCTACCAGATACCTTCCACTTCTTAATAATCAACTTCACTGTGCTTCTAGGCATTGATAAAGCCTTTGACCTTTTATTGTATCCATCTCCTGACTTGTGCCTGTCCACAACTTTATATCGGAGATCCCAGTGACAGTGCCTAGTTGATTGCTTGCTTCAGTTGCACTACCTGGGACTGAAATGCTCCAGAAAAGCTCTTTTCATGCTGAGCTAATCAAAATGACCACAGCTGGTCAAATGTCTTTGTGAGCCGATGAGATGGTGATTAGCTAAAACGGAGTGAGCTTAGAAGTAAATTTTAGTGGTTTGGATTATGATTTGGGGTGTTTTCTATAAAAGAAAAAATAGTAGGGAGGATCAGGAAGTATTTGGTCGCTTAGTATGTGAAGATAAGAATTTAATTAGCTGGGGATGAACGGAGGTGAATATGTGAGTTTATAAGAAGAAAATGCATATATATTGAAGGTTATAAATGGAGGAACATTAACCCTGCTTAAACTGTAAGACTATAAGAAAAGAGTTTTGTATGTTCCTGTGGGTATGTAATGTAATATTTCTTACATTACATTTTGCATAAATAAAGAATAATAAAAATAAAAAAGAAGTCAATTTTAGGAGGGGGGTGATCCTTTTTCCAACCCAGTAATTCTGTTTTTTAAATTTTTTTTAAAAAAAAATTCTGACATGTTGGTGTTATATCTTTCACTTGGATGTTATACGTTGCACTGAGTAAATACAGCTGGATAAAACAAAAGCTGTGTCTGTTTTCATTTTGGCTGCAAAGCAGCAAAATGTGATTATTTCAAAAGGGGGGTGATTTTTTTTCTATACCCACTGTATGTACAGTACCTATCAAAGCCTGGCTGAAAAATCCCCATGAGATGACATCCTCCCATCCTGCCTTGTAGCCTTTGCTGCTCACCCCCACCATCACAGGAGCGAGCTCTTTCTCAGATCCAAACCTCCTCTTATGCTCTTTCTTTAGCCGGTCGCAATAGCTCTCAGCTCAGATAGGAGTAAGAGGAAGAGGAGATAGTTAACCACACATGTGCAGGGGTTTGAGATCTCACTTCTGTAATGGCCTAGTCATGAAGAGCGTGGGGGGGGGGGGGGTAAACCTTCCAAAGCTGAAGTGGTTAATGATAGATTTTCCTGCCAATACAACTCTAAAAAAAAAAAAAAGAAAATTCACAAGGAAAACCGGTAACGCCAACACGCGGCTTTGCTTTCTGACGTTACGGATACAGTTTATCAGGCCCTTTCGTGTTTTTTTTTTTAAGGGTACATTTTTTTATTTTGGCCCTTTTCGTGTTTTCACCGCAAAAATCTATTGGCTGGCTGGAGCGGCAGATATATAAAGTGTCCTCTCGGCTCTATATTTAGGTTGTGGAAACTCTTAATAAAAAAAGCAGAGTTTGAATACAGACCAGAAGTGGCAGGAGAAAGTAATCCTCTTAAAGTCATTCTACAACAATGTCTGCGCTATAATACGGAGCTGCCAGTGGTTGGGGATTTAGCCCGCGTGTGCTGTCCTATCCGGTGCTCTATTGTTTGTCTCCGGCGCGGTCTAAATTACTTTTAAGGTATCTCTCTCTCCGGCTGCATAATTCAGAAGGCCTAATTCCCGTCTACAGAGACTTACTGCAATGTAAACTCCAAGAGAATTCCGGGGGGATTAAATCCAAAAATCTTGATTACAGAAATATATGGTAATATACAGTCGTATGTTATAGGAGTCTGTAGATTTATATTATATATTTATTTACTGTACGAGTATTCCATTGCTTTAGAATATTTTGCTGAGTTGTCACGTGTCTCAGAGCGCCATGATCTAGTAGTAATCAAAATACTGGGAAGAAAGATGGAGGTTAGAGGCTGTACCTCGTTCTTTCAATGATTTGCAAGGTTTTAAGGAAGTATCCTGTTTAACCTTTTTTCTTTTTGTAGTTTTTGCACACATTGTAAACACTTCAGCTCCGGAAGATTCACCCTCCTTCCTGACCAGGTCATTTTTTGCAATACGGCACTGTGTTATTTTAACTGACAATTGCACGGTCGTGCGACGCGGTACCCAAATAAAATTAATATGCTTTTTTTTTCTCCACAAATAGAGCTTTCTTCTGGTGGTATTTGGTCACCTCTGCGGTTTTTATTTTTTGCGCTATAAACAAAAAAAAAAGACAGACAAATTTGAAAAACAAAAAAAAAATATTTTTTACTTTCTGTTATCCAATAAAAAAAAATGTCAAAAAATCAAATACCCAAATTAAATTTATCTTCTTTTTTTCCCACAAATAGAGCTTTCTTCTGGTGGTATTTGGTCACCTCTGCGGTTTTTATTTTTTGCGCTATAAACAAAAAAGAGACAGACAAATTTGAAAAAAAATATATTTATATTTTTTACTTTCTGCTATAAAACATATCCAATAAAAAAAATGTCAAAAAAAATCGAATTTCTTCATCGATTTAGGCCAATATGTATTCTGCTACATATTTTTGGTAAAAAAAAAAAAAAAATCTAAATTAGTGTATATTGATTGGTTTGCGCAAAAGTTATAGCGTCTACAAACTATGGGATATTTTTATGAGATATTTGTTTGTTTTTTTACTAGTAACGGCGGCGATTGGCGACTTATAGCGGGGACTGCGACATTTCGGCGTACAAATCGGACACTAAGTGACAATTTTTGGGTGCCAGTGATACCAAAATAGTGATCAGTGCTAAAGAATATGTACTGTCACTGTACTAATGACACTGGCAGGGAAGGGGGTTAACTTCAGTGGCGATCAATGGGTTAAATGTGTTCCTAGGGAGTGCTGCTAACTGTGTGGGGGTGGGGGGTGCTTTAACTGTGGGAAGACAGAGATCTGTGTTCCTGCTTAGCAGAAACACAGGATTGCTGGATTTGTATTTTTGGATTTTAGTTCTTTTGGGTTTTCGGATTTTCGGTCTTTCTGACAATTCGTTTTCGGATGCATTCGTCAAAAGAGTCTTTCGTTCATTCGGATGCAGAATTGTGTCCGAAAACGAATTTGTAACGAAACGATATGCACATGTCTACTGCCTTGTTTACATAGGCAGACCGCCGTTCTGCTTCTGTCATAAATGATCGGCGGACATTGTGTCTCCCGGACCTGCTGATTGGTTTCCAATGTGTCCAATCACAGTATGCGCGCCGCAGACCCGGAAGTGCAGATTCACGTACCTGCATGTGATTGTGCACAGAGGAGCCGCTGCCCTGCAGTATATGTATGTTGGGCAGTCGGCAACTTGTTACAAAATCATTTTAGGTCTTAAGATTACTTAAAACTCCCATAGTATATACAGTGTAAGCTCGGATTGCGAGTAACGCAGTTTACGAACGTTTCGCAATACGGGTGTAGCTCCCTGGAGTTTAGGCAGGGTTGCTCCCCAAAACTTACTTGCCAGAAATAGTCATCTTGGCTAATTGTTAGAGATCAATTGATTTCTTCATAAGTCTGACCTTGTTGCACTTTTCTCTTTTACCGCTAGGTGGCCTGGTACTTGGTGGTACCAAATACGAGAAGGGTATGCAGGGTTAGATTACGGGTATGTGGGGTGTCTCAGCCAATAGGCAGGGGTTTTCTTGGATCCCTTGGCCTACTGGGAGAGCCTATATATTTGGGTGGAGTCAGGTGATGAGTTTTCTGTGCCCCCTGGATGGTTGTCTGGGTGGATGTGTGTTGTACTGCCTGGGCTGCTAGGCTGGAGATGGGGCCTATCCTGGGGACATCTGGCTGCTAGGCTGTCTGAGGTCCTATCCAGAAGTAAGAGAGCAGCACAGGGTTGGGATTGCTGCTTGCAGTCCAAACAGAAGTGTTGAGAAGAGAACCTGTTGTGGTTGGAGGTAGAGGGGAAGCTGTCACCACTAAGGGACCAACCACCTTATTACCAGAGACCACAGTGAGTAATTGAAGCAAGTACCGGAGCAGCATTTTCACCATCCGGGGATGGTGAATAATTGGGAAACTTTAGTGAGTATCAAGCCAAGGACCCAACCAGCGGAGGTGTAGCTTGCAGAGCAGCCTTGTGTGTCAAGCCAGGGACCGAGCAGGCCAGTGGGGTGAAGCTTGAGAAGTATCTGGAGTTGCAAGCTAGGAACCCAGCAGAGAAGCGGGGGTGACGCTTGAGGAAGATACTACCGTGAAGATTGGAGGAGCTCAAGGGATTCAGTGGCAGTGAATCAGCGGGTCTAGTGAGAGATTGGGAGCTCAGTGGGCTGAAGAACTACAAGAAGCGATTGCAGTGGAACTGAAAGAACTGTTACGCTTTGTGTTAGGAACTGTTAAAGACTGTTACCATAGGAGACAGCATTCCTACACATGCAGATGTGGCGTCTTGCTGGATGCTTTTCCCTGCATGGCGGTCCTCCTGTTAAAGTCTCGGAGTCTGCCAATTAATCTTGAAACTACCTAAGGGTGACCTGACCCTAACCCTCTCTCACAAAAGTTCTGTTAAGAGAAATAAAATCTCTTTTGCATTCAAGAAGTGTCTGGTGCCCAATAACTTTAAACACCTGGCACCCACTATGCCTCACAACCCACCATATACAGAAGGATGTCAGCTATCTCTTGCCCTGGAGGTCCTCATTAGACCGAAGGAGGCCTGGGACCTTGCTACAAGAGCTATTTTAAAAAAAAAATCCTGACTCGCTTTGCGAGCGTTGTCTCGCAAGACGAGCAGGATTCAAGCCTTTGGGGTGTGCAGTACCGCATTTGGCCAGAGGTGCGGGGGCGCCGGTGATGCTCAGAGACACCCAGAGACACTCGGAAACACTCCGTTCCCGAGTGCTCTCCGAGCATCTCCGAGTGTTTCTGAGTGTCTCTGGCGCCCCCACACCTCTGGCCAAATGTGGTACTGCATAGAGAAGCAGTGGCTGTGAAACGGATTATCTAAGTTTCCATTATTTCCTATTGTTTCCTTTCCTACTGTACCGATATTTTCTTTTAGCTAGAGAAGAAAAGTGGTGGTAGTTCCAATTTTGTTATATCATACTATACTATCGCAACTTTTCAGTAAAAAAAACCCTAAAGTTAATTTGAGGATACACAAATGCAATCTATTACCCAATTTTTTTTTTTGGTAAAATATAAAAGGTGAGGTTGCGTTGAGTAAATATGTCAAGATTTTATATGGCAGCTGCCAGTAAAACGGTGACAAATTTTACCCTGGTACCCTGAATTTTCCATAGATGACCTTTTAAAAGCCCCTACAGGTCATCGTCTTTTGTTCCCCTCTGTCCCGTTTCTTGGGTACACCATTTTATTATAAGCAATAAGATGCAGGGTTTCAGACTGACGTGGTTTCATATACATTATCATATACCAAGATTTCTTCTTATTTTAAAACAAAACTCTTCTCAGTTTTGAGTGAAGAACCACTTTAAGGCCTTCTATTAGATGGAGATTTGTGAAAACCCAATTGGTAAAGTGTCAGGATTATGATTAAAGCCGGTAATTAGAAACTTGTTAATGAGATAAGAATATGCTTATCCTGCCCACAGAAGAGCTAATTGTCTTACGAAGCGCTTTCTGCTAAGATGTGACTTGTGATTATCGATCCCATCTATGAAAGTGGCTTTGCAGCGTTTTTTATTGTAAAGCTAGGCACAGGCTATAGAGACAGCGGGGCAGTGCAGAAAAACTGCAAAACCAACAAATATCTTTTTTTGTCCACATAACTTTCATGATTACTATTACCCCTTCTAGATGCTGAGATAGCTGTATAAATGTGTGAGGCTTATGATTGGCACTTTAATATAAAAGTTGCCAATGGCTCGGTCTGGTGTACATTTTGTATTTACCGCTTGCCGACCAGCGCACAATGATGTACGTCAGCACAATGGCACGGCTGCGCCCCCTTTAAATCGCGGTCTAGTGGGCGCGTGCCCGCTGACTCGATGTTCGCCGGTGTCCCGCAATCGTCACACAGAGAGGCAGAACGGGGAGATGTATGTAAACAAGGCATTTCCCTGTTCTGCCTAGCAACATGACAAAGATCTACTGCTCCCTGTCATCGGGAGCAGTGATCTCTGTCATGTTCTAGTGAGCCCATCCCCCCCTATAGTTAGAACACAGTGAGGGAACACAGTTAACCCCTTGTTCGCCCCCTAGTGTTTAACCCCTTCCCTGCCAGTGTCATTTACACAATGGTAACAATAACTGTCAGCGCAGAATACAGTGTACTATAAAATAAATTAAAGTAGTAGTGGTAAGATCACGATTACTCGGTATGTATTGGAAGGGGGGTCATGAGTTCATAAGCACGATGGTGGTAGTCCAAAAATACAGGGAGTAATAAGGTAGTTAGGGTGGCTGCTGTCCTCAGAGAGCTGGCTCTGTATGCAGGAAAATAAGGGGAGAGAAAAAAGGAAGCGCCACCGAAGTGCAGTATTGAAGCTGGTTTTTAATGGCACAATATATATGAACACTCACAAGAAGTAGATGAGCCTGTACCCTATCTACTTCTTGTGAGTGTTCATATATAGTCTGGCGCTTCCTTTGTTCTCTCCCCTTAGTGTCATTTACACAGTAATCAATGCATTTTTATAGCACTGATCCCTGTATAAATGACAATGGTCCCAAAATAGTGTCAAAAGTGTCCGATGCGTCCGCCGCAATGTCGCAGTCACGACAAAAAAAAGCAGATCGCCGCCATTACTAATAAAAAGAAATTTATAAAAATGCCATAAATCTATCCCCTATTTTGTAGAAGCTGTAAATTTTGGGCAAACCAAACAATATATCCTTATTGCGATTTTTTTTTTACCAAAAATATGTAGGAGAATACATATCGGCCTAAACCGAGGAAGAAATTTGTTTTTTTATATATTTTTTGAGGATATTTATTATAGCAAAATGTAAAAAAATATTGCTTTCTTTTCAAAATTGACGCTTTTTTTTGTTTATAGCGGAAAAAATAAAAACCACAGAGGTGATCAAACACCACAAATATCACAAAAGCGTAAAATTCAAAAAGGCCCAATGGCATGGAAAGGACTCATCAAACCCTACGTGTTTCATCTACAAAGACTCTACAAAACTGGTATACCCCAGTTGAAGTCTCGGGAAGTCATTGTAGACGACACACGTTGGGTTTGATGAGTCCTTTCCATGCCATTGCGCCTTTTTGAATTTTATGCTTTTGTGATCAATAGGGAGATTTTTTTACTTGATGCAATACATCTTGGAATCTATGTAAAGCCTTCTTATTCCAAATAAACCATACGGTTCTTCACTATGTGGAGGCTTTCTGGTTTTTTTCGATGGATGCTGTTAACCATAAACCTACCAAACGGTTCTGCGGTGAAAGGAGATTTTTTAGAATCTGGGATATTGTCATCCTAATCCATATTCTCACATGCCGGGTCCAGGTTGCCTGAGGTGGCTCAGCTGAGGAGGAGGAATTGCACCACTAGCTATTCAGAGCTTTGATATCAGATGCCTGATTGAGCTACCTTCTTGTAAGAGTATTAAATCTTCTCCCCTGGGTGGTGGAGCACACACCGCGGTGACTCCTTTAGTCCTACACTCCTGGATTCCTTCCCAACAATATATACTAATGGATTAATGTTTTAATCACCAATGGGACTATACTACCAATTTGATTTCCAATTTGCACAGTGCACTTTATTTAGAGACACTATCAATCAGATGATGGTGTTAGAGTTTTTTGTATATGCTAATCACAATTTATTTTGTATATCACAGTATGTTGATACAGTCAGGTCCATAAATATTGGGACATCGACACAATTCTAATCTTTTTGGCTCTATACACCACCACAATGGATTTGATATGAAACGAACAAGATGTGCTTTAACTGCAGACTTTCAGCTTTAATTTGAGGGCATTTACATCCAAATCAGGTGAACGGTGGTGTAGGAATTACAACAGTTTGTATATGTTGTATACTTTTTAAGGGACCAAAAGTAATAGGACAATTGGCTGCTCAGCTGTTCCATGGCCAGGTGTGTGTTATTCCCTCATTATCTCATTTACAAGGAGCAGATTTAAGGTCCAGAGTTCATTTCAAGTGTGCTATTTGCATGTGGAATCTGTTGCTGTCAACTCTCAATATGAGATCCAAAGAGCTGTCACTATCAGTGAAGCAAGTCATCATTAGGCTGAAAAAACAAAACAAACCCATCAGAGAGATAGCAAAAACATTAGGTGTGGCCAAATCAACTGTTTGGAACATCCTTAAAAAGAAAGAACGCACTGGTGAGCTCAGCAACACCAAAAGACCCGGAAGACCACGGAAAACAACTGTGGTGGATGACCGAAGAATTCTTTCCCTGGTGAAAAAACCCTTCACAACAGTTGGCCAGATCAAGAACATTCTCCAGGAGGTAGGTGTATGTGTGTCAAAGTCAACAATGAAGAGAAGACGTCACCAAAGTGAATACAGAGGGTTCACCACAAGATGTAAACCATTGGTGAGCCTCAAAAACAGGAAGGCCAGATTAGAGTTTGCCACAACATCTAAAAAAGCCTTCACAGTTCTGGAACAACATCCTATGGACAGATGAGACCAAGATCAACTTGTACCAGAGTGATGGGAAGAGAAGAGTATGGAGAAGGAAAGGAACTGCTCATGATCCAAAGCATACCACCTCATCAGTGAAGCATGGTGGTGGTAGTGTCATGGCGTGGGCATGTATGGCTGCCAATGGAACTGGTTCTCTTGTATTTATTGATGATGTGACTGCTGGCAAAAGCAGCAGGATGAATTCTGAAGTGTTTTGGGCAATATTATCTGCTCATATTCAGCAAAATGCTTCAGAATTCATTGGACGGCGCTTCACAGTGCAGATGGACAATGACCCGAAGCATACTGCGAAAGCAACCAAAGAGTTTTTTAAGGGAAAGAAGTGGAATGTTATGCAATGGCCAAGTCAATCACCTGACCTGAATCCGATTGAGCATGCATTTCACTTGCTGAAGACAAAACTGAAGGGAAAATGCCCCAAGAACAAGCAGGAACTGAAGACAGTTGCAGTAGAGGCCTGGCAGAGCATCACCAGGGATGAAACCCAGCGTCTGGTGATGTCTATGCATTCCAGACTTCAGGCTGTAATCGACTGCAAAGGATTTGCAACCAAGTATTAAAAAGTGAAAGTTTGATGGATGATTGTTAATCTGTCCCATTACTTTTGGTCCCTTAAAAAGTGGGAGGCACAGATACAAACTGTTGTAATTCCTACACCGTTCACCTGATTTGGATGTAAATACCCTCAAATTAAAGCTGAAAGTCTGCAGTTAAAGCACATCTTGTTTGTTTCATTTCAAATCCATTGTGGTGGTGTATAGAGACAAAAATATTAGAATTGTGTCGATGTCCCAATATTTATGGACCTGACTGTATGTCAATACTCAACATTTGATTCCTAGCGCTGCACTGTTTTCACTTTTTTTATATTTCTATGCAGAGCTGCACCAGATTTTGGACTCTTCAGTTTAAGTAAATAACCCACAGTGTTTCTATTTTATTTACTTAATTTTGTCTTTTGATTGAACTTGATGGAACTGTGTTTTTTTTTTTAACTTATAAAAGGATGTGATTGATTTACTAAAGACGAATAGACTGTGCACTTTGCAAAGTGCAGTTGAGCTCCTGCTCCAGACCTTAGTAAATGAGGTAAGGCTTCACTTTGCAAAAAGTACCCAATCACGTGCAAGGAAAGTGAAATAAAAAAAAAAACCTGCATTTTTGCTTGAACGTGATTGGATGATGGAAGTCAGCAGAGCTTCTGCTCATTTACTAAGCTCTGGAGCGACTGCTCTTGCATAGTGCACAGTCTATTTTAACCTCCCTGGCGGTATGATTCTTTCGGATTTTAGGTGCCGAAAGCAGTACAATTATTTTGCATGGAAATTTGTAATTCTTAACAATAACACACTTAAATCTGTCCAAACAAGAGTCTAGTAGATATCCTGGGTATGATAAAGTTTGAAACACAAAAACATAAATTATAATATAATAAATAAAAAAAAATAATTAAAAAAAAAAAAAAATAATAATAAAATAAATTTCCCCACGATTCACTATCGCTCAATTCTGCAAGTGTTCTAATTTACTATCTATCGCTGTTTTCTAGCTGGTCTAAAGCCACTTTTGACGTAAAGGGTCACTTTTTGGTTGCTATGGACAATCTCCAGTTTCCAGGCAGAAAGAACAGTATATAAAACATAAAACTGCATGCAGGGCATGGGCCAAAGCACTGGGGATAAAAGGGATGTGAAATCATTTCATACAGTACTGTAATCTGTAAGATTACAGTACTGTATGTGTTATGATTTTTACATTTTTTTGAATTTGCCGCCAGGCTCCGCCCCCGTGCGTCGCGGCGCTCGCAGGGAACGGAGCCTGGCAAGGAGAGGCTTCGGAGGAGACAGAGCTCACGGGCACTGCGGGGGACATCGCAGGATCCCGGGGACAAGGTAAGTAAAGCCACACCAGGATCCTGCGATGTAATCCCGAGTGTGGCTCGGGGTTACCGCTAATGGTCCTGAATTTTAACCCCGAGCCACACTCGGGAAAACCGCCAGGGAGGCTACATTTTGAACAATAACATTTCGATTTTCTTAATAAAAACATTTTTTTGATTATATGTGTTGACGTGTAAAAGTCTCATAAGGAGGTATATTGGAATGTGTTTGTGCAAATTAAAAGGATGATGGCGACTTTGATCCAACGCTGGTTAAATTATTGTTTTGAGTGCACAGTCTATTTGCCTTTAGTAAATCAACCCCTATGATTTGTATTGCCAGTGTGCATTGCAAATTTGTTTCATCGTCACTAATCAGAGGAGTCATGCAGGAAGGTTTGTACTCTCAAGACTATATCTGAGGGTTACTCCACCACCCATCCTCCCTATCCCCTTCCTAATTTTTAAAATTAAGCTTTGATGGCTTAGGTCAAAGTTTTGAGTTTATTTTAAAACAAATGTTTTCTATCTTTTCGTATATAAAATCTTAAGTATTCTGGGCTCCCTGATGAGAGCCTAGCAGTAGCTGCCGCCTTTGTGACTGTTCTTGCTTAATTAAATCTGCATATGGCCCCCTGTGAATAGAGAAGGGAGGAATGGGAAGGCTATTCAGCTCCATGAACATTTTTTTTTTTCTCAAAGCAGTTAAAGTTAATTTATAGACAACGTTTTTTTCCTTAATTTTCAATAGAGCAAGGCAAGATTTTTAGCTCCTTGTGTTCTACTGGGGAGATCCACCATCTCTATTTGCCCTGTTGGATTATCTCTGAGGCAGAAAGTAATTCCAGATTTTAGAACTGTCACCAAAACAGGAGATGAGTGGTAATTTTCCACCAAGGACACCTCTTCCATTACAATCTAAATCTGGTGGGATTAAGGGTCAACAGCAGGCATAGGCGAGATTTGCCGTAGGTGATCTCGCAGATTTAAAGCTCATACATACTAGGGGGAGTACAACTGGAAGAATCCGTAGTGGAGAAGGATCTGGGGGTTTTGGTAGATCATAAGCTTAATAATAGCATGCAATGCCAAGCTGCATTTTCCAAAGTGAACAAAGCCCTTTCTTGTATTAAGAGAGGTATGGACTCCAGAGAGAGAGACATCATTTTGCCCCTGTACAAATCATTAGTAAGACCTCATCTGGAATATGCAGTTCAGTTTTGGGCACCAGTTCTCAAAAAGGATATCAGGGAACTGGAGAAAGTGTGGAGAAGGGCAACCAAACTGATAAGAGGCATGGAGGAGCTCAGCTATGAGGAAAGTTTAGAGGAACTGAATCTACTCCCTCTGGAGAAGAGGAGATTAAGGGAGGATATGATCAACATGTACAAATACATAAGTGGTCCATATAGTGAACTTGGTGTTGAGTTATTCACTTTAAAGTCATCACAGAGGACAAGGGGGGACTCTTTACGTCTAGAGGAAAAGAGATTTCACCTCCAAATACAGAAAGGTTTCTTCACAGTAAGAGCTGTGAAAATGTGGAATAGACTCTCTCCAGAGGTGGTTCTGGCCAGCTCAGTAGATTGCTTTAAGAAAGACCTGGATTCTTTCCTAAATGTACATAATAAAACTGGGTACTAACATTTATAGGTAAAGTTGATCCGAGGAAAATCCGATCAGGGGATCAGGAAGGAATATTTTCCCTGCTGTAGCGAATTGGATCATGCTTTGCTGGGGTTTTTCGCCTTCCTCCGGATCAACTGTGGGTGAAAGATTGTGTATATAGGATTGTATTTGTCTATTTTTTTTTTGGTTGAACTAATTAGACTTGTGTCTTTTTTCAACCTGACTAACTATGTAAAGCTATCATGATCTGGGAACTGGAGGGCCTTGGGAACCCAACATCAGGATGTGCTCTGTAACTTCTCAGAAGGAATTCAGAACAAGTACTGTAGCTTTTTTCAGGATACAACATTGCAATAATTAGGCCTAACTACTGTAATTATACCCCATGAGACAGAAAATCTTCACTTTTTGAGCATAGGTTCACTTTAACATTAGAGTTGGCTTTAAATAAAACTAGCCCCTTGTTTTCCAATTCTTTGATAAAAGAGATGACATGTAAGTGTCTCCTCTTTTAAGCACTTCGTAAAATTAATTTGTAAAAACACGTATTTTATAATTTTTTGCACGCCAGCCAAAAAACAAAAGTTCCAAGAAATTCTGCTGATGTCTATTATCTGGCAGGAATCAGAAGCGTAATGAAGGAAAACTATTATGGGGGTTAGGAAGTGCAGTTTACGCGAGCACCCAGGCTGATGTAATTATACAGGAACAGAATCTGGCAACGGTGAGATGGTATAGATGTTGTGATCGGAGTACCGTGCAAAACTTTCCTCATTCCTTGCTGTTCCTGCACACCAGGTCATTTCTTCTCTTAATGGAACTGAATAATTAGATCTAATTATCTCCAGGCTACAGTTATTAGCAAAATTAAAAAAAATCTCATTATTCCGCTGTGAAATTGTT
This sequence comes from Lithobates septentrionalis, assembly GCA_037952835.1. Taxonomy (NCBI): domain Eukaryota; kingdom Metazoa; phylum Chordata; class Amphibia; order Anura; family Ranidae; genus Lithobates; species Lithobates septentrionalis. The sequence continues at coordinate 92,456 of JBBDGP010000775.1, forward strand.
ATTTTGCAGATTTAACCATAATGAAGTAACTTGTGAACAATTTCAGTGAAGTAAAGCAGGTCAACAAACTCATAAACTTGGTGAATAGTATTCATTGCTTACTTAGTTGTGTTGATCTCTGTTTTCATTGTATCTCCTAAGGTTGTCCCAGGTCCGTAAAAGTAAAAAATATGGGCCTTTGACATGCAAACGATTGTAAAGGCTCTTTTTTTTTCCATATAAAAATAAAAAAACATATTATACTTGCCAGTGGATTTGCACAGAGCAGCCTGGATCCTCCTCTTCTTGGGTCCCTCTTCTGTAAACCTGGTCCCTCCCTCCTGTTGAGTGCCCCCACAGCAAACAGCTTGCTATGGGGCACCCGAGCCAAGTCACAGTTCCCTGGTCCATTCAGACATGGCCCCGCCCCCTCTCTCCCCTGATTGGCTACTTTGATTGACAGCAGTGGGAGCCAATGGCGCCACTGCTGTGTCTCAGCCAATCAGGTAGGAGAATCTCGGACGGTTGACACACTCGTGGACATCGCTGGACAGAGAGGGACCTCAGGTAAGTATTAGGGGGGCTGCTACACACAGAAGGCTTTTTATCTTAATGCGTAGAATGCATTAAGATAAAAAACCTTCTGACTTTACAACCACTTTAACCACACCTTTGGCAGTTGACCCCAGACATGCCTTCTTCCACCCACACTCATTTGGTAGCCAATAGGAAATATACAGTTGTTGTAAAGCGCTGCACAAACTGTTGGAGCTATATAAATCCTGTATAATAATAATAATAAAGTACAGGCTTGAAGAAGGAGGTGAATAAGGGATGCACCATGAATGCTGTGGTTGATGTTTACATAAAATAGTTGAGTGTGAGATACCTTAAAATTTGAAGATAAACCAAGGATATGAGCAGGTACCTCCATGATTCTATGGATTTGTGGTCACTTTAGAAGGCCAACTCTAGCCAGGTTCACTTTGAAGGCCAGTTCTTGCTAAAACCTATAATTTTGTTTTCAATAGAGCAGGACAGTTTTGGAGCTGCTGTTGAGTTTTTATTCCTGTTGTGAAAAATGGAAAATTACTGCTGAACCCGCAGGGTTATCTCACTGATATTGCTATCCTAAAGTTTTTATGTTGATGTACAGTGCTGTGAAAAAGTAATTGCCTCCTAAACCTAATAACTGGTTGTGCCACCCTTGGCGGCAACAGCTGCACTCAAGCATTTGCCATAACTGGCAATGAGTCTTTCACATCGCTGTAGAGGCCTACTTGTACAAAGTTAAAGAGGAGTTTCACCCAGGGGGTCCATTAAAAAAAAAAAAAAATTAAAAGTCAGCAGCTACAAATACTGCAGCTGCTGACTTTTAATTGGACACTTACCTGTCCCAGGGTCCAGCGATGCGGGGGATCGAAGCCACGCTCGTCCCCCCCCTCCGCTCATCGGCGCCGGCATTTCAACTGTGGGTGCCGGGCTTTGGCTTCACAGCCTGGCACCCACCTGCGCATGCGCGAGCGGCGCCGCACGCCGTGATTGGCCGCTCAATCACCTGGGACCTGTAATGGGTCCCAGATGATTGACAGGAGGGAGAGAGGAGAGCCGAGCCCTTCCTGTGCCGAGGGGGAAGTGATGTCACCAGCCCAGGCACTGGAAGAGGCAGACTACGAGGGACCACCTAGCAACAGGCATTTAGAGGTAAGTAAAAAAAAAAATATCCAAATGTTTTTATGTTTTTTTTTAGAATTTTTCAGGTATTTTTGTTTTTTTGGGTGGAACCCCACTTTAAGGGAACATATATAAATATATAGAAAGACTCTTTCCTCTACATTGATTGGCTTTTTGAACCAAACACTGGTCTGCCAGAAAACCCAAAAAAGACCTGTCAGCCAATATAAACTTTTACAAGTTTTTGTATATTTCCCAAAAGCTCTACAAGGTCCTTACTATTACCTCTTTGTTGGTTTTTTTTTTATCTTGATTTCATCATGGTAATATGAACTTGACTTTCCTGACTTTGAGACATTCGTCACCCTTCTGTCAAGCTGGGCAGATTCAGGTCAATGTGCAATCTAGATGGTAATCTCTATATATACAAATAAAAAAAAAGGTATATGATACAAAAATACAAAGATGCAAAAGTAATGCAATGATAAGTTAATTTTTGGAAATACTTAACCCAAAAAAACACTAATGAATAAAGGGAATGTAGCTGAATTAAAAATATAGATTTTGCTGGAGCTTTGGGTGTAGGCAAGGTAATGTATTTTGGATCAGTCCATGATATAAACAGGTCAACCCAGGAGCTGGTGCCCAAATGCTTTACATGTATTGCAGCATTAGGAGCATTGTGATAGGTTGTAAGTCATTGAGGTTATACAGCATCAAACCCTGATGAAGGGGGAGTGCTTAAAACCCAAAACCCCTTGGCTGTTCAATTCAATTAATCAATTAGTCAATTAAAAAAAAAAAAACATTAAAATCCTTTCTGGACTCTACAAATGTTGGTGTGATACTTTCACTGCTTTTATTATATTTTGGGTCTGTGTCCCCATTTGGTAGAATCATCCACTTTATAAATCCTGTTGACCAATTGTCACCTGGATAGAAAGGAGAATTTAAAAAAAGTTTGCAGTTATCACCAGAACAGGAATAGATGGGTCATTTTTCAACAGTTTAAGGATTTTTTTCTTAAATTCTTTTTAAGGATAGAGTAGGAAAACAGTTTTTTTTTATTTATTTTTTTGTCCCATTGGGAAGATTCCCTTGCTTTTGAGATATTTACTGTCAATTCTATTTTTTCTCTGGGACAGAGAAATCTTCCCAGTGGGACACTACCCCCCCCCCCCCCCCCCAAAAAAAAGGAAAAGTTTTGGCTTGTATATACTGCAAGCTATTGTTCTACATGTTATATTATCAATATTAGAAAAATATATACAATTAAGCAGAGGCTGAATTTATGTATATAGTTTCAAGAAAAAAGTAAAATTGATCTCAGCTCTGTGTTTTAGTGTAATAACATTATTTCACTAAAATGTCAGTTAAACATCAATGAGGTTATTCCACATATGTACATTAGCTTGATTAAAACCCATTGATCTTAATTCTGAGAATGTCCCTAGTGTGGATGTTCAGGCTTACCAACAATTGATTTCAGTTAGGAAGTGAATTTATTCTGCAACCTGAACTATTGAAAAGTGGGGTCTGTGATTAGTTTAATATTGCATTTTTATATTATGACATCCATTACAGTTCTAAAAACAGAAACATCTATATTTGATCTTCTCATTTAGGCTGCAGTTTACCTCCAAACATCGGATTTCCCTCTGTCCTCAAATTTTTGGATTTTTTTTATTACTCTCAATGAGTCTTTTTCTTCACAAACTTCCAAAATGTCCAAAATGTCTTGGTATGCTGACATCTTAAGAGTTCTCTTCACTGGAACTAAGGGGCCAAGTCCAACCCCTGAAAAACAACCCCACACCATAACCCCCCCTCCACCAAATGATTTGGAGCAGTGCACAAAGCAAGGTCCATAAAGACATGGATGAGCAAGTTTGGGGTGGAGGAACTTGATTGGCCTTCACAGAGTCCTGACCTCAAACCAATAGAACACCTTTGGGATGAATTAGAGCAGAGACTGCAAGCCAGGCCTCACAAATGCGCTTCTGGAAGAATGGACAAGCTTTCCCATAGACACACTCCTAAACCTTGGGGACAGCCTTCCCAGAAGGGTTGAAGCTGTTAAAGATGCAAACAGTGGGCCAACGCAATGTTAAACTCTACGGACGAAGACTGGGATGCTATTAAAGTTCATGTACGTGTAAAGCGCGGATCTTCAAACTATAGCCCTCCAGATGTTGCAGAACTACACGTCCCACGAAGCATTGCAAAATTCTGAAATTCACAGGCATGGCTAGGCATGATGGGAATTGTAGTTCCTGAACAACTGGAGGGCCATTGTTTGGTGACCCCCTGGTGTAAAGGCAGGTGTCCCAATACTTTTGACAATATAGTGTATTTGACAATAGTGTATGGGCATCTGACCATTACACCTGTATGAGCTTGTTGGACATCCCATTCCAAAACCATGGGCATTAATATGGAGTGTGATTGGAGAGGAGCGCCCGATGTCCAAAAAAAAGTTTCACTTGATGTCCACACTTGATGTCCTTTCCCTTTGTGGCATCACTAGGGAGAAAAAAAAATAAAATAATAAGTGGGTGAATATATGTACCCGAACACCATCTAGTAGTAGTCAGTCACATTCAACTAGACTTGTTCTTTACTGTGGAAGACATTTTTTTGCTAGCCAAGCCACTTCTTCAGGGTGCCAAGCCACTTCTTCTAGAGTGTCAGGAGGATACACCAGCATTTATTCACACCTTAGAACACCTTAATCCAATCATCATGTAAATGTGTAGATGGTGATTGTCCAAGAGCAGGATGGCAGTTGTGAAAGTCCATCCTGTTCTCGTTATATAACCCCATTCAGGGGCGGACTGACAACTCATGGGGCCCCCGGGCAATAGGGGCTCATGGGGCCCCCTTTGTCCCCACCCACACACAAGCCACACCCTCACAAAGCCCCACGTATATATTGCACTGCTACATTACATGCATTGGTCACAAAATTTCTCTACTTCATGTTCAAAATAAATGTTTAAAGATTTAAGAAAATAAAGAAAAATAAACTCACTTTAACCACGTACATTTACTGCGGGGCTGCGTCTCCTGTGAGCAGAATCACGTACAGGAACTTGATTCTGCACTTGCGGGTCTGCATGCTGTTTGACCTGCTGCCGCTGTGATTGGACACACCGAGAGCTAACCAGCGGGTCCGGAGGACCCGATGTCCGCCAGGCCCAGACGATCATTTCCAACAGAGGCAGAACTGTAGTCTGCCTATGTAAACAAGTCCCCAGAGAGCCTCCCTCACTTACATCAGGGGCCCCAGAGAGCCTTCCCTTACATCAGGGTCCCCAGAGAGCCTCCCCCACTTACCTCAGGGTCCCCAGAGAGCCTCCCCTTACATCAGGGTCCCCAGAGAGCCCCCCCTTACATTAGGGTCCCCAGAGAACCTCCTCCTTACATCAGGGTCCCCAGAGAACCTCCCCTTACATCAGGGTCCCCAGAGAGCCCCCTCCTTACATCAGGGTCCGCAGAGAGCTCCCTCCTTACATCAGGGTCCCCAGAGAGCCCCCCTTACATCAGGGTCCCCAGAGAGCCCCCTCCTTACATCAGGGTCCCCAGAGAGCCCCCTCCTTACTTCAGGGTCCCCAGAGAGCCCCCTCCTTACATCAGGGTCCCCAGAGAGCCCCCTCCTTACATCAGGGTCCCCAGAGAGCCTCCCCCACTTACATCAGGGTCCCCAGAGAGTCTCCCCTTACATCAGGGTCCCCAGAGAGCCCCCCTTACATAAGGGTCCCCAGAAAACCCCCTCCTTACATCAGGGTCCCCAGAGAACCTCCCCTTACATCAGGGTCCCCAGAGAGCCTCCTCCTTACATCAGGGTACCCAGAGAGTCCCCTCCTTACATCAGGGTCCCCAAGAGCCCCCTCCTTACATCAGGGTCCCCAGAGAGCCTCCTCCTTACATCAGGGTACCCAGAGAGCCCCCTCCTTACATCAGGGTCCCCAGAGAGCCCCCTCCTTACATCAGGGTCCCCAGAGAACCCCCCTTACATCAGGGTCCCCAGAGAGCCCCCTCCTTACATCAGGGTCCCCAGAGAGCCCCCCTATACATCAGGGTCCCCAGAGAGCCCCCCTTACATCAAGGTCTCCAGAGAGCCCCCCCATACATCAAGGTCTCCAGAGAGCCCCCCCATACATCAGGGTCCGCAGAGAGCCCCCAATACATCAGGGTCCCCAGAGAGCCCCGCCTTACATCAAGGTCTCCAGAGAGCCCTCTCCTTACATAAGGGTCCCCAGAGAGCCTCCCCCACTTACATCAGGGTCCCCAGAGAGCCTCCCCTTACATCAGGGTCCCCAGAGAGCCTCCTCCTTACATCAGGGTCCCCAAGAGCCCCCTCCTTACATCAGGGTCCCCAGAGAGCCCCCTCCTTACATCAGGGTCCCCAGAGAACCCCCCCCCCTTACATCAGGGTCCCCAGAGAGCCCCCTCCTTACATCAGGGTCCCCAGAGAGCCCCCTCCTTACATCAGGGTCCCCAGAGAGCCCCCTCCTTACATCAGAGTCCCCAGAGAGCCCCCCCTTACATCAGGGTCCTCAGAGAGCCCCCCCTTACATCCAGGTCTCCAGAGAGCCCCCCCATACATCAAGGTCTCCAGAGAGCCCCCCCATACATCAGGGTCCGCAGAGAGCCCCCAATACATCAGGGTCCCCAGAGAGCCCCGCCTTACATCAAGGTCTCCAGAGAGCCCCACATACATCAGGGTCTACTCCCCAGAGAGCCCCCCCCATACATCAGGGTCCCAGAGAGCCCCCCATAGATCTGGGTCCCCAGAGAGCCCCCCTTACATCAAGGTCTTCAGACAGCCCCCCTTACATCAAGGTCTTCAGAGAGCCCCCCCTTACATCAAGGTCCCCAGAGAGCCCCCCCATACATCAGGGTCCCCAGAGAGCCCCGCCTTACATCAGGGTCCCAGAGAGCCCCCCATAGATCTGGGTCCCCAGAGAGCCCCCCTTACATCAAGGTCTTCAGAGAGCCCCCCCCTTACATCAAGGTCTTCAGAGAGCCCCCCTTACATCAAGGTCTTCAGAGAGCCCCCCCTTACATCAAGGTCCCCAGAGAGCCCCCCCATACATCAGGGTCCCCAGAGAGCCCCGCCTTACATCAAGGTCTCCAGAGAGCCCCACATACATCAGGGTCCACTCTCCAGAGAGCCCCCCCATACATCAGGGTCCCAGAGAGCCCCCCATAGATCTGGGTCCCCAGAGAGCCCCCAATAGATCTGGGTCCCCAGAGAGCCCCCCCATACATCAGGGTCCCCAGAGAGCCCCCCATACATCAGGGTCCCCAGAGAGCCCCCCATACATCAGGGTCCCCAGAGAGCCCCCAATACATCAGGGTCCCCAGAGAGCCTCCTCCTTACATCAAGGTCCCCAGAGAGCCCCCCATACATCAGGGTCCCCAGAGAGCCCCCCAATACATCAGGGTCCCCAGAGAGCCTCCTCCTTACATCAGGGTACCCAGAGAGCCTCCTCCTTACATCAGGGTTCCCAGAGAGCCTCCCCCCCCATACATCAGGGTACCCAGAGAGCCTCCCCCCATACATCAGGGTCCCCAGAGAGCCCCCCATACATCAGGGTCCCCAGAGAGCCTCCCCCCATACATCAGGGTACCCAGAGAGCCCTCCATACATCAGGGTACCCAGAGAGCCTCCCCCCATACATCAGGGTACCCAGAGAGCCTCCCCCCATACATCAGGGTTCCCAGACTTAACCCCCCCAGAGGTTCCCCTCTACCTGGCTGTGCACCTCCAACCCCCAGCACAGGGGGAGGTTGGAGGTGGCGATCAACAGTTCTATGGTGCCTGTGGATCTCACTGGGGCTTGTAGTTCTCCCTCTGATTCTGTACAGTGGATAGGGGAGGGGCCTCTAACCCAGGCAGCAGTCGGCAACAGTGTACAAGCAGAGAGTGAAACTTGTAGATGCCCGGGTCAGAGGCCCCTCCCCTTTCCACTGTACACATTCTGGAGGAGAAATACAAGTCCCAGGGAGATGCTGCGAGCACCATAGAGCTGCTGATCGCCGCCTCCCACTCCCCCACTGCATCCCAAACTGAAAGCCACAGGTGCAGGGGGAGATGCCGGGTCTTGCCCCCCCCCCCGCACAGCGGCAGTCGGCAGAACGGCTCCACCGCAGCACGCCCAGCAGCATACCCCTAGATCCGACGAGCATGTCTCACGGGCCCCCTGCTGGCCGCGGGCCCTCGGTCGGCGTCCGAATGACCGAATGGTCAGTCCGCCCCTTACCCCATTACAGTATTTGTGTAACGGTAATATATAGGAAGAACTCAGAAAGATCTTTAACAAACACTGTGTCTTTCAGCCCTGCAATACACTAAGAAGCTTGTAATTCCTAAAGTTCCAACACCCAAACACAAGCAAAGTAACTTCTTCCTGTAAATTCTACAGGCCAAACAGTCTTCCAACATCTAAAAGGAAAAGGGAGATTTTATCAAGGACAGTGATGTGTACATTTTGGCCAGCGAAAACAACTGGCTTGCAAAAGACGTGAAAGAGGCCATGTACATCAAAATGGAACAACCATTCCAAGCCATTGTTAAACAATTGGCATGGGAATTTGGGCACTGCCATGGAAGACACGTACCAATGGCAACATTTAAAAATACAGAACTGCCAGTTCTCTTCAACATACACTAACAATATGGCTGCTGTAAGCCCACCCTTTTAAAGTGTGTGGGTTAGGTTATCCATTCCTTCAAATTATTGGCTCTGCATTTTTGGACGTTCCATTTGTTCTGATGGAGAACCTTCAAATTTTTCTGGCAAAAGTCCACGAGTCTCATGGTAGTGCAAATCCAAATATCATCCCACAAGAGAGAGAAAGCTCAATGGTTGGAGAAGAGTCGGTCATGTGAATTTGACAGGCCACATGACTGAATTCACCACCTGGCTTTTTTAAATTTTTTACTTTAATTCATTTTTTTTGCACTCTGCCTTCCACTCTGCTGGCTTTAGCGCTGAAGCTGGTAGAGTATAGATCACATATGAAAAACACATCACTCTAAAGCAGCAGACACTGCAACACACTACATTTATCCTGATGAAGCCCACCACAACACACTACAGAGAGTTGTGGTGGGCTTCATCAGGATGAATGGTACAGGTTTGTTTTTTGGTCCATTGTGTTGGGTTGAAAGCCCATTCATATATAGGAACTACCTTAAAGTGGTTTAGAAATGAGTGAGACCTGTCTCAGCCTGGAGCAAAAACACCAAGATGCCTCCATCCCTGAATACTATGCGAAAACAGCAGAGATGGGGTTGGGACTTTACATGACGCATGTTGGTGTGTATAATGGTATGTAGAATAAACATGAATGGGTTGAATGTCACAGGTCCCCTAGGGGTACATCATAATAAATGTTAATGATTATAATAAACCTGATAATAATGAAACATTTATGATACAGAATGTAGTCATAAAAACATCAATATATAATAATAATAATACATTTAATGGCAGGTAATTAATTAGAGAACATGGTTTGTGACAAACAAAGTGAATGATAAGCAATCAGATACATACAAATAATCTATACATGATTGCATTAATATATGAAATTGATGGAGGTTGTAATATAATACAATTAACAGGGCAAACTTGTATTTGTCATCCATGGATGAACACTCAACGCGTTTCATGGCCTCTTGCCAATCGTCAGGAGTTGGATGCAGGAGTTTCATTGGCATCGAAAAATTTTAAAGCCTGCCATCCAACATTTGTCCACGGAAAATCCCACAACAATTGTCCAATGGAGCATACAAACGGTCGGATTTTCCGCCAACAGCCTGTCATCACACATTTCCCGTCGGAAAAAAAAATCGAATCGTGTGCTCGCGTCTTACGTGTTCTCAGCACCTCATCCAATCAGGGAATGCTTTGCATTCATTCAGAGCGGCTGACCTCCTGTGTTCAAAATGCAGCAGGGCAGCTGTCTGGTTTGGGTCCCTGAGGCAAGTGAAGATCACTGGAACAATGGTGTCTACATTAGTGATTTTCAGTTTCCAGCGGGATAAATCAGGTATGGTATACTGTATACATAGCTAAATTAGCCCAAGCTGGTCATTTTCAATCTTTTAAAATATGTAGCTTTTATTAAAATAATAATTTAATAGGGCACTTCCCGTTAAAGCATGACCACACTTTTTTTCTTTCCCCCAGTTGTACCCCTGTGTTGTCACCCTGTCAAAATACCCTTTAAAATAAAGATACTAAAACTGTAGACTTTGTACTGACTAGCAATACCGGTGTTCTGCCAAGAAAGTTCCTCTCGGCGGATAAGGACCCCCCTCTACTGCGCAGGCGCAGCGCCTGCACAGTAGGAGCCGGCGGAAATAGCCGAAGCGAAATAGAGAAGAAATCAGCTGTACACGGCGCCTGTAAGAGGGCCCCTCGCGGGCTCGCCTCGCTCGCCACGCTTCGGGCACGGCCTCGCTTCGCTCGCCACGCTTCGGGCACGGCCTCGCTTCGCTCGCCACGCTTCGGGCACGGCCTCGCTGCGCTCTGCACTTTTTTATTCTCCCTCTAGGTCCACTTGGATGGTGGGGCTTGAACCTGGACCCAGGGCGCAGGCGCCGTGTACAGCTGATTGGAGTTTTTCAGCTTCGGCTATTTTCGGCGGCTCCTAGTCATTCGTACTGCGCAAGCGCAGCGGTTGCGCAGTTCAGGGGGGTCCTTATCCGCCGAGGGAACTTTCTCGGCAAGACACCGGCAAGAATGAGAAAACTGAAATCATTTTCTGCTTTGCATCAGCCTACTACAACACCAATTCTGCTTCACAAATGACGAATTCCCTTTAATTACCTAAAGTTAAATATAACCAGCACTGTATGTTTGAACAACTACCAGCACGCTTCCACTTTAATCGGAAGATACCTTTGACTAATTAAACCCACAGCGGGAGATTGCCCTGTATGAAGTGTCACTCGAGGTACAAGCAGATTAGGTACAATAACCTCCAGGAACCATGCTCCCTGCAAGTAATTTAACACTTCACTGGTGTCACCTCCTGCCTCTCAATTAGGAGTCCCTCAAGCGGGAATAAACATTTAAGTTTTTTATATTTTCACCGTATTCTCTGGATACAGCACTGCCTTAGGAGTTTTGAGCTGTGTGTGCCGGGCTGTGACCAATCGCTGGTTACCTCACTATTGAGCAGCTCCCGGTCCTACGAAGGAAGAAAAAATTCAGACATCACCAGGATTGATCCGCATTCTTCGCTTGTCAATGAGATAAGATTGATGGGGGCTTTGTGTACAGAAGTTCTTCTGAGTGGCCAATTACCGTAAGCTCAATGTCATTAATAAGGGCACTGGAAAGGATCAATACTTTTATATTTAAAGTTCTGTTTATGCTCATTTAAGGATAAGTCCAGTTGGTACTTTGAAATTAGTTTTGAGATGCTCAGGGATTGAGTTTTTCATACAGGCATGGGTGTAGGGCACCAGTCCATCTCACTCACTGAGAACCTCTGATGGTGATGCTGGAGAGTTATTCCCAAACCCACTGTAGGTGTGCATGTCAAACTCACATCTGTCTTGGAAGTTTGAATGTTATACAGAAAGTAACACTGTACAGGCTTCCGGAATTGCATTCCTAGTGACTGTCAGGAAGATTGAATGCATGGCCATGCCCGAAGATCTGTACCTGTACATGGTGCAACTCATGGACCAGTACATAGAGTCAAGATTGTGTAGGCATTCATGTACTGGAGTGAATTAGTGTGCATGTCTGACACTGGTCTAGAGGCCTATTTAAAGCTCAGTACAGCTAAGGAGAGTTGGTATCCTGTATCTGACCAGGCTTGCTCCTTGACCTTGATTTATCGTGATCGCCTGTTGTTGACCTTGACTTGTATCCTGACTGTTCCTGCTTGCTATTTTGATACGTCTATGGCTCTCCTGATATTGATCCCGGGTTTCTTCCTATTTGGTACCTCTGGCACTTGGTTGTTGCTGACTCCGGCTCATCTTAACTATGGCTTTGCTTCCTGCACATGCAAGTTCCTATGCTCCATCTGCATTCCACCATCCTACACAAGTTCCAGTCCGAGTGTCCTCAGCATCTCAGCATCATGCAGACTTTTTTCTACATACCCACCATGCTAGAACCTACTGCAGACTAGACATGTGCGATTTGTTTTGTTACAAAAATTGAAGAAAACAGCTGCACGGCCGCACTCCGAATAACACCTTTTATTTGTGGCAAAACAGTGTAGAAGATCCAAAATCTCTTACATCATGGTAATGAAAGGTACAGACATGCTAACGCATTTCACATCAATATAGATGCTTAAAGAGGGAGTCCACCCACACTGCAAAAAAAAAAAAATATTAAAAGCCAGCAGCTACAAATACTGCAGCTGTTGACTTTTAATAAATGGCCACTTACCTGTCCCAGGGTCCAGCGATGTCGGCAGGGGACGCCGAGAACCCGCTCGGTTCTCGGCAGCTGCCGCCGCCATCCTAGGTGAGGGAAACAGGAAGTGAAGCGTTGCGGCTTCACTTCCCGGTTCCCTACTGCGCATGCGCGAGTCGCGCTGCGCACCGTAAGTGGTCCCCGCTATCTCCTGGGAGCTGTGTGTTTCCCAGGAGACAGCGCGGAGGGACAGGAAGAGGCATAGACTCCCATGGGAGTCTATGCCAGAAGTGGGTGCAAATACCTGTCTTAGACAGGTATCTGCACCCCCCTCCCCCCTGAAAGGTGCCAAATGGGACACCGGAGGGGGGGAGGGTTCCGAAAAGTGGAAGTTCCATTTTTGTGTGGAACTCCACTTTAATCATAGCTTGTTTTGTTACAAATCGAAGTTTGGACAAAATTTTCATTTTTCAAAGGTTCTGTGGTAACTGAATCTCCGAATCACATTAGTAACAAGTTTTAACGAATCCGAAATAAATTATAATGAAACAACAAATTAATTTGTTTCATTTGAATCCAAAATAATCTAACGAAATAATGAATGCTCCGAATCGATTCATTTTTATGTTGCATTAACATTTTTCATTATTATAAAAAAATGCATTACATATAAAATGAAAACATATTGCAATAAATACAGTAAATACTGTATAAAAGTGAAATAAGATGATGGTTCCTACTTATTGTGTTTTGGGTTGGATGGAGGTGGATCCATTAGAATATCTGAATCATAACATGTCAAATGAATTCAAAATTAATTTTGTTCAATTTGTTATATTATGATTCGGAGATTCTGATGGATCCACCTCCACCAAACCAAACAGAGTGCATAAGTAATCTCCCAAAATAACAAATTAACACATTAACCACTTCAGCCCCAGAAGATTTACCCCCCTTCCTGACCACAGCACTTTTTGCGATGCAACACTGCGTTGCTTTAACTGACAATTGCGCAGTCGTGCGACTTTGCACCCAAACAAAATTACATAGTTACATAGTTACATAGTAGGTGAGGTTGAAAAAAGACACACATCCATCAAGTCCAACCTATGTGTGTGATTATGTGTCAGCATTACATTACATATCCCTGTATGTTGCGGTCATTCAGGTGATTATCTAATAGTTTCTTGAAGCTATCAATGCTCCCCGCTGAGACCACCGCCTGTGGAAGGGAATTCCACATCCTTGCCGCTCTTACAGTAAAGAACCCTCTACGTAGTTTAAGGTTAAACCTCTTTTCTTCTAATTGTAATGAGTGGCCACGAGTCTTATTAAACTCTCTTCTGCAAAAAAGTTTTATCCCTATTGTGGGGTCACCAGTACAGTATTTGGAAATTGGAATCATATCCCCTCTCAAGCGTCTCTTCTCCAGAGAGAATAAGTTCAGCGCTTGCAAGCTTTCCTCATAACTAAGATCCTCCAGACCCTTTATTAGCTTTGTTGCCCTTCTTTGTACTCGCTCCATTTCCAGTACATCCTTCCTGAGGACTGGTGCCCAGAACTGGACAGCATACTCCAGGTGCGGCCGGACCAGAGTCTTGTAGAGCGGGAGAATTATTGTTTTATCTCTGGAGTTGATCCCCCTTTTAATGCATGCCAATATTCTGTTTGCTTTATTAGCAGCAGCTTGGCATTGCATGCCATTGCTGAGCCTATCATCTACTAGGACCCCCAGGTCCTTTTCCATCCTAGATTCCCCCAGAGGTTCTCCCTGGATTCATATTTTTGCCACCCAAATGCATTATTTTACATTTTTCTACATTGAACCTCATTTGCCATGTAGTCGCCCACCCCATTAATTTGTTCAGGTCTTTTTGCAAGGTTTCCACATCCTGCGGAGATGTTATTGCCCTGCTTAGCTTAGTATTGTCTGCAAATACAGAGATTGAACTGTTTATCCCATCCTCCAGGTCGTTTATAAACAAATTAAATAGGATTGGTCCCAGCACAGAACCCTGGGGAACCCCACTACCCACCCCTGACCATTCTGAGTACTCCTCATTTATCACCACCCTCTGAACACGCCCTTGTAGCCAGTTTTCAATCCATGTACTCACACTATGGTCCATGCCAACGGACCTTATTTTGTACAGTAAACGTTTATCGGGAACTGTGTCAAATGCTTTTGCAAAATCCAGATACACCACGTCTACGGGCCTTCCTTTATCTAGATGGCAACTCACCTCCTCATAGAAGGTTAATAGATTGGTTTGGCAAGAACGATTCTTCATGAATCCATGCTGATTACTGCTAATGATATTGTTCTTATTACTAAAATCTTGTATATAGTCCCTTATCATCCCCTCCAAGAGTTTACATACTATTGATGTTAGGCTAACTGGTCTGTAATTCCCAGGGATGTTTTTTGGGCCCTTTTTAAATATTGGTGCTACATTGGCTTTTCTCCAATCAGCTGGTACCATTCCAGTCAATAGACTGTCTGTAAAAATTAGGAACAACGGTCTGGCAATCACCTGACTGAGTTCCCTAAGTACCCTCGGATGCAAGCCATCTGGTCCCGGTGATTTATTAATGTTAAGTTTTTCAAGTCTAATTTTAATTCTGTCCTCTGTTAACCATGGAGGTGCTTCCTGTGTTGTGTCATGAGGATAAACACTGCAGTTTTGGTTACTGAAGCCCCCTGATTCACTCGTGAAGACTGAGGAGAAGAATAAATTCAATACCTTTGCCATCTCCCCATCCTTTGTAACCAGATGTCCTTCCTCATTCTTTATGGGGCCAATATGGTCTGTCCTCCCTTTTTTACTGTTTACATACTTAAAGAATTTCTTAGGATTTTTTTTGCTCTCCTCCGCTATGTGTCTTTCATGTTCTATCTTAGCCGTCCTAATTGCACCCTTACATTTCTTATTGGAGGAAGGAAAATAAATAAACTGCGCTAAACAAAATCTTATATTTTGGAGTGAAATGGTAGTATGACCTAACACCAAAAAATATTATAAGAATAAAATTATATTATATAAAGTCCAAATCTTCAAAATAGTGGGGTATTCAGTGTGAATGTAGATGATAATCCAAATGAGCTATGATTGCTCTTACCAGAACTTCAATGATATGAGCGGATGGCAAAAAACCCTGCCAGGGCCTTTGGGGTGATTGACCAGTCAGCACCGTCCGTAATCAGATCAGAATACCCTCAATGGATCCAGGAGAAAAGGCAAACAGAAGAAAAACTGGCCATAGTGTAGTATGTTAAATGCTAGACATGGACAGACAGACATACCAAACACCCTGGTGTGCACATAACGACAACCAAAATAGGGGGGAGGGAAGTGACAAAACCCCACCACCGTGGCTGTAGATTGTGCTTACCGACTCAAGGTGATAAACAGGCTCTTAGTAGGTTAGGAGCTGACAATAAGTTGGCAAGGAACACTTTGATTCGTCCACATTAGCCCGAAGTCCACATCATCAGTACACAACCTTCATGTCAATCACAGCCAGTGAGCCATTTAGGACACAGAGGGGGGGGAGGGGAGGGAGGGGGCAAAGTCATGTGTGAATGTTAGTGTGTGGCTACAGCAAAGACGTATGAAAAAAGAGACTGCCACAGGCAAAATTTTTCAAGGTTTGGACTTTATATAATATAATTTTATTCTTATAATATTTTTTGGTGTTAGGTCATACTACCATTTCACTCCAAAATATAAGATTTTGTTTAGCGCAGTTTATTTATTTTCCTTGTTCTGTTGGTGTTGTCGCACTGTTTACTGCCGCTTATCTTTTTTATGCTTCTAGCACGGAATTTTTTGTTATATATTACATTTCTTATTGCATTCTTTATAAAGTCTGAATGCTGAGTATGATCCCTCAACCTTGTATTTTTTGAGGGCCTTCTCCTTTGCTTTTATATGCATTTTTACATTGGAGTTAAGCCATCCAGGATTTTTGTTCGCTCTTTTAAATTTATTACCCAATGGGATACATTGGCTAATGCCCTTATTTAATATGCTCTTAAAGCAAACCCATCTCTCCTCCGTATTCTTTGTTCCTAATATTTTATCCCAATTTATGCCTTTTAGCAAGGTTTGTAGTTTAGGGAAGTTGGCTCTTTTGAAATTCAGTGTCTTTGTGTTCCCTTCATGTTTCCTATTTGTGTGATTTATACTGAAACTAATTGACCTGTGATCGCTGTTACCTAAATTGCCCCGTATTTCCACATCTGTGATCAGGTCTGTATTGTTGGTAATCAGTAGATCCAGTAATGTTTTATTACTAGTTGGTGCGTCTACCATCTGACCCATAAAATTGTCCTGCAAGACATTAAGGAACTGGCGAGCCTTAAATGAATGCGCGGTTCCCTCCGCCCAGTCTATGTCTGGATAATTAAAAACCCCCATTATGATAACACTTCCCATCCTTGCTGCTAATCCAATTTGTGATAGGAGATCCGTCTCCACTTCCTCCCTCAGGTTAGGGGGCCTATAGCATACTCCCAGTATTATTTTCCCCTTAGCTTCATCCCTTTGGAGCTCTACCCATAAGGATTCCACCTCCTCTCTAGCTCCCTCAGTGATGTCATCTCTCACATTCGCTTGTACATTATTCTTGATATATAGGCATACCCCCTCCCCCTTTTTTACCCTCTCTATCCTTGCGGTATAGGGTATACCCTTGAATGTTTGCCAGCCAATCATGAGAGCTGTTGAACCAGGTCTCTGAAATTCCCACAAAATCAAAATCCTCCTTGTACAACAGTATCTCTAGTTCACCCATCTTGTCCGCCATGCTCCTGGCATTGGTGAACATGCCACATAGTTTAGACCGGTCGCATATTGTCCTCGTATGGGGATCACACTGTACAAGCCACAGCAAAGCGCTACAGACAGGAGCTGACACGTTTCACACTACGGAGAGTGCTTACTCATAGCTCATGAGTAAGCACTCTCTGTAGTGTGAAACACATCAGATCCTGTCTGTATCGCTTTGCTGTGGCTTGTACAGTGTGATCCCAATTTTTCAATAAAGGTAACAGAAATTTTCTTTGGAGTGCAGCTGTCCAGAGTTTTCCCGTTCATCTTCATTTTTTAAATGACACTGGCAGTGAAGAGGTTAACCACTAGGGGCGATGAAGGGGTTAAGTGTGTCCTAGGGAGTGATTCCAACTGTGGGGGGGATGGGCTTCAAGTCACATGACAGCAATCACCACTCCCAATGACAGGGAGCAGTGATCTCTGTCATGACACAAGCCAGAACGGGGAAATGCCTTGTTTACATAGGCACTTCCCCGTTCGGAGGCTCCGTGACACAATCACCAGAAGACTGGTCCCGCGGGCACGGTCACACTGTATGCAGTGGCGCGCGCATGTGCTATCCCCGGCTTTTAAGGGGGATGTACAGGTACGTACGCCCATTTGCCCACCGCTGCCATTGTGCTGACGTATATTGGCGTGCAGCGGTCGGCAAGTGGTTAAAATGAATATAGCCAATCTTCCAAATAAGCTTCCGAAACACGAATCGATTCGGAACAACAAATATACAAAATAAATTTGGATATACAAAGCAAATTCTGGAAACGAATCATTCTAACATAATGAATATGAATGAATTTGAAACAAAACAAATTTTTCCATCGTGCACATCTCTACTGCAGACCAAATTTAGGGGGTTATGGATAGGATGTTTAAAGGGAGCCATCTTGTAAGCTCAGCCACTACCAGATACCTGACAATTACCCTGTGGGGTATTTTCTGAATTCTGGCTGAAACTGTTTGCATAGAACTCAGTTTAAAGTGAAACGTTTAAAGTTTCTAACTTTGGGTCTATTTGTAAATGTTTTTACATAATATTCACACAACTTTCACCCATGATTCGTGGAATTTCCAGTTACATCCAATTGGAAAAAATAATGAATCTTGAGTGAACATGGATTTAAAATGTTTATATATTTGGTGTATGTAAAGCCCAATTTTTTTTAAAGTTTTGGTTAAAATGAGGAATTGTCCCTGTCTTGGTGACCGTTGTCTGCAGAGCAAAAAGTCATTGGAAATCAAACTTTTTATAGTTTGTCAGGAACGGGACATAAGGCTACATCTTCAATATCTTCCAATGAAGACACTAGTTATGGTGACAACTGTCTAATAGGTGATTATCCTTGCTTTGGGGAGATTTGCAGAAGTCAAGCTTGGGCATAAATTGAATAAAACTAGCCCAGGCAAGGTCTAATTTTTTCTTTTATTTATTCCATCTTTGGTGCTGTCCCCTGCATACTCTCCCACTCACCAGTCCAGCACTGCCTGTTCCCTGGGTTGAATGGTGTCCGGCGATATTTAACCCACTTCCTGTGGGCCCAAGGTGTCAGGGCTCCATCCCCCACCCTTGACTCTGAGGAAACCCTACAAAAAAACATTGCCATGCCATTATGTGATGTTGACATCTGGGGTGGTTAGGATCTGCTCACAGCTGGAGGAACAAGGGAGTGAAGAGAACCTGTGACGTCCAGCACCTTGAAAACTAGAAGGAATAGAGTTTTTTCCTGTTGGGTTTGGTCTGACAAGCCTGGAGTTCAGCTTTAAATAATCCTAACCAAGCTGTAAAACAGTTTGGTTATATATGTCCGCAGTTTTTTCTTCTCTGGTTGGCAATGTTTGTGTAATTTTTAATATAATTGAATTTGCTGGTTGTAATAAACATCACGTTCAATAAATCTGTGTTCTTGTGTACTCCAGCTTAATTTGTTTGATGTATTTTATTTAGCACTGCATTTATTATTATTACAAAGTTACCACTGGAGCGCTTTTTATTAATTATGGTTACATTTTGTTGTGTTATGACTCACGTTATATTAATAAGTTGAAGCAGAAGTGATGGCATATATAAAGTGCTTACATTTAACTCCATTATGTATTCATGAAAAAAAATCCTCTAATGTATTATTAAAGTGCATAAAAATCTATGCAGACAGTCCACGCCGCACTTACCTCTGTAATGTTATTGTCATCAAAGGGGTGCCCGACCAGTGATAGTACCAGAAATAATAAACAGCTAACATGCCAAAGCAAGACTTCAACAATTAGGTTCAATAAAGAAACTTCACATGAGGAGTACCAAAGCGTATGCTCGTGGAACGCCGCAATTAGTTAGGGTTAATTCCCTGTGGTGCCTAAACTTTAGTACCACCATCTCTTATTGACCGGTCACTACATTGTGTTTATTGCCTATAATCAAGTGCTTTAATATCTTATTATTTTTTTCAATAAAGTGTATCTTTGGGTTACACTGAAACCTATTTGTTGGTGGGCTTCTCATGCTCTAACCTCCTTTTTGTAGCATTATGATTTTTAGTTTAGTGGACAACACCATCGGGATGTATTGGTGAGTTGGTGACCCATAGAATGGATCACTACTAGGGGAGAGGTTTGCCCTCATCTATGAGTTTTTCTATAAGTTACCCCAGAGGAACCCTTTAAATAATTTTCAAATCTAGAGGAACCCTAGCTGGAAGTACATAACTGAGGTCAGATTGAAGAATGCCTCTTATATTGGTGGTCAGTGGAAAGAATGCTCCCTTTGCTGCAATGTTCTGAATGTCATCCTTACAGAGAGATAAAAAGATCATCGGGTCATCGGGTCATGCTGCTGACTCTGCCAAGAGTCGTTGGATTGGGAATTATTCAGGCACCAACAGATAGAAGGTCAATCAGCCACAGCTTAAGAAACCCCTAGCAACCTCTGGAGGAACCCTAGGATTCCATGGAATCTTGGTTGAGAATAGCTGCTTTAAATAGTACCATATTCTATTTTTTCTTATTTATTAGTTCATGTAGTTCCCTAAACAGCAGAATTTGGACCGGGAGAGAAAAGGGCAGCTTTACCAGCCAATGGGAGGTAAGTGCAATTGAAAAGTAAGGTCAGAAGCAGGCTGTGATGTCTTAAGGCATGTTTGAATTAGAATACTGAACAAAATTACACATTTTTTGGACAGATCGTTCACCCTTTTGTACTTCAGCTGTGAATTTAGCCTACCACTTTAATATTTCTATGATAATTCACTGTCTTTCTGGCAAAACCTCAGGCAAATGTTTTCCACGGTTCTTAAACACATTCACCTTCCATGCCCACCAAGTGGTGGTACTGAAGATACAAACAAATTACCTTTATTGGCCTTCAAAATAATCGCCATCCTTCACAACATGCTTGGTAACGTTCATAAAACTTCTGGAAACTGCCAGCAAAGGCCTCTTTAGGAAATCGATCGCAGAACCGCTGTCACACATTTTTGGATCATACCATCGTCGTCAAAGAAGGCAATCAACATTGTTTTGACCTTGGACTTTTGCAGGCCACTCTTTTTGGGTGAACGCCATTCCATTGATTGTCGCTTGGATTCCGGATTGAACTGGTAGCACCAGGTCTCATTCCCTGCACTTTTCAAAATGTCATCCTTACAGAGAGCTTATAAGATCATCGGGGTCATGCTGCTGACAGGGGTCAGCCTGTCTCGTCCCTGCACACACAAACAGAGGCATACGAGCTCGCCGCTCGTCGGATTGATACCGCTGTTTTTAAACTTTCATGTGAGTACCTACAACTTTTTAATAAAGAGAATTACCATTAACCAAACGGGATTACACTATTGGCTTTTTTTCTGCCGATTACCCCCTATATATACAACCCCCCCGCACCTTACCTGAGGGAATCCCATCCTAGGATCCAGGACAGTGAGGGACGTGTTGGAGTCTATAGGTGGACGTCTTAACAGCTTTCCTGATATATGCCTTTGCCCTATTACCTCAAGGTAAGGGGCCATTACCTATCCGAGTGGTTTTGCACACAAAGAAAACACTTGATGTGGTTCACTTCAGCACTTTAATTGCAACGTGTGCATGCTAGGACGTTGCTGTCACAATTTTATAAAAGGACTTTTTTATGCATTTTATGTATGTTTTTTCCTCTTGTCAATTTTTCATTCTCTAAGTTTCCAGCCAATTATTTAATTTTGATGTCGTTTTGCACAGTATGCACTATATGAAAAAGAGTAAGATATTACTCCTTCAGTCTTATGGTTGCACATTGCACTTTTTTGTTTGCACCGTACACTTTGCTGGTCTAATTGTAGATGCACGTTGTTTACATTCACTATGCACTTTATTTATGCTTAATCTAATGTCAGCTATTGGTGCTTAGGTAGTCCCACTATCACGTTTATGCATTTAAAATTATGTAAATTTTGTTTTAGGCGATTTAAGCGACTATTTTATTTAGAATCTACTCATGTCACCTTCTCACCAGTCATCTTAGAAATTGAACATTTAGTTTTTTATTTTGTGTCATATGTATAATCTTTTTTCCTCCTTTCACGTATTTCCACTTTATTTGCGATACACGCATTTATTTATTATTTAATTTCATTTGTTTTTATACTAAGGATCAGCGCAGCACCACTCACTTATATATATCTATTTAAAAGGTCAGGTGTTTACCTTATCGGTGCATGCGGCTTTTCCATTTCTAGCCGCTTCCATATTTGATAGCGCGGGAATAACTCCCCTACTTACTAGTGTGCCCAAATATAGATTTACTTTTTTTTTAAATTTCTTTTAAATATTTGTTATTTTCAATGAGCTAATCAAAAATGTTATAACTAGTGTTCTAGTAACCTAGTGAAATGTTTGAATGTGTAATGGGGAATTCTTTACTGCTCTTTGTTGGACACCTGGTGTGTGTGAAGGTCAATTATCGCATGTCACACAGCTTCTTGGCATTCACACCAGGATCCCCACTGCCTTCGCTCTGGCCAAGCCCACAGCACTCTTCCTCCTTTTCCAGTTCCCCTCTCATCCTTCTCCTGGTGCTATCTTTGATCATGTGCCTCTATTATAATGTACGAGGTGTGTCTAAAAAGTTCTGCGAATAGTATCAGAAAACAAACAAAACTGAAGATACCAACAAATTACCTTTATTGGCCTTCAAAATAATCGCCATCCTTCACAACACATATTTGGCAATGTTCATAAAAGCTTCTGGAACCTGTCAGCAAAGGTCTCATTAGGAATCGATTGCAGAACCGCTGTCACATATTCTTGGATCATGCCATCGTCGTCGAAGAAGGCAATCAACTTTGTCTTGACCTTGGACTTTTGCAGGCGACCCTTTTTGGATGAATGCCATTCCATCAATTGCCGCTTGGATTCTGGATCGAACTGGTAGCACCAGGTCTCATCCCCTGTGATGATGGTTCACAGAGAGGATGGATTCTGGTCACACACGGTAATAAAATCTTCAGAGGTTCCATCCATTTTGCTTTCTGTCAGCTTGTGCGGCACAAATAGGGCACAGATCTTCTGCTTACCCAAATCTTTGCGGACGACGGTGCGCACTACATCCTCGCTAATGCCCAATTCCTCCGCCAACAATCGTAGAGTCAGTCATTGATCTTGTGCCAGCACTTGCAGTAGTCATAGCTACTGACTTTTAATTTTTCATGGTGGGTGGGGGGGGGGGACTTCTCTTTATTATTCTAAATGGAATATGTCACCATAATGAACAAAACATATGTTTTGTAACTTAAAAAGTTACTCCAGCAACAAATATAATCACTCAGCAGTCAGCTTTTGCCAAAAGTCCTAGATTCTAGACCCCCCCCCCCCCCCCCCAGGGAAACAGTTTATACATTATATGGCCGAATGTTTGTGGATACCTGACTATCCCACCTCTGTGAGATTGTTGGACATCCCATCCCAAACCCCTAGCTGTTGCAGCCCCCACTCTTCTGGAAGGCTTTCCATGAGATTTTGGAGTGTGACTGTGGGAATTTGTGTCCATTCAGCCAAAAGAGCATTTGTGAGGTCAGGTACTGATGTTGGACCTGATTTACAATCCATGTTTCCAGTCATCCCAAAGTTCAGAAATCTGTGCAGGATACTCAAGGTTACATACAGGGGCGGACTGACCATTGAGCCACTCGGGCACTGCCCGAGGGCCCTGGGCCACTAGGGGCCCCATCAGGGTTGCCAGCCTCAGTAAAACCAGGGACAGTATGTATAAATCTGTGTTTTTTTTACATCTGTCTGTGTATACTGTGTGTACATGTATGTGTATACTGTGTGATTGTATACTGTGTGTGTGTATACTGTGTGGCCCCATAATCTCTGATTGCCTGGGGGCCCCATAATCTATTGCCCGGGGGCCCTATGAGTTATCAGTCCGCCGCTGGTTAACATAGTCGGTAAGGTTGAAAAAAGACAATGGCCTGCAAAAGTCCAAGGTCAAAACAAGGTTGATTGCCTTCATTGACAACGATGGTATGATCCAAAAACGTGTGACAGCGGTTCTGCGATTGATCCCTAAAGAGGCCTTTGTTGACAGTTTCCAAAAGTTTTATGAACATCGTGTGTTGTGAAGGATGGCGATTATTTTTAAGGCCAATAAAGGTAATTTGTTTGTATCTTCAGTTCCACCACTGGGTTGGCATGGACGGTGAATGTGTTTAATGACTGTGGAAAACATTTACCTGAGGTTTTGCCAGAAAAACATTCTGATGTTTGAAGAAGTTCAAACATAAGAATGGGGAAGAAAGGAGATGTAAGTGATGTCACTTTGAATGTGGCATGGTTGTTGATGCCAGACGGGCTGGTCTGAGTATTTCAAAAACTGCTGATCTACTGGGATTTTCATGCACAGCCATCTCTAAGGTTTACAGAGAATGGTCCGAAAAAGAGAAAATATCCAGTGTGCGGAAGTTGTGTGGAGGAAAATGCCTTGTTGATGTCAGAGGTCAGAGAAGAATGGGCAGACTGGTTCAAGATGATAGAAAGGCTCAATAACTCAAAAAATGTATTAATATTAATTGATATTAATATTGTTACAACCAAGGTATGCAGAAAACCATCTCTGAACACACAACACATCGAACCTTGAGGCAGATGGGCTACAGTAGCAGAAGACCACACTGGGTGCCACTCCTGTCAGCTAAGAACAGGAAACTGAGGCTACAATTCGCACAGGCTCACCAAAACTGGACAATAGAAGATTGGAAAAATGTTGCCTGGTCTGATGAGTCTCGAGTTCAGCTGCGACATTCAGATGGTGGGGTCAGAATTAGGTGTAAACAACATGAAAGCATGGATCCATCCTGCCTTGTATCAACGGTTCAGGCTGGTGGTGGTGGTGTAAGGGTGTGGGGGATATTTTCCTGGCACTCTTTGAGCCCCATAAGTACCAATTGAGCATCATTTACCTGAGTATTGTTGCTGACCATGTCCATCCCTTTATGACTACAGTGTCCCCATCTTCTGAAGGCTCCTTCCAGCAGGATAATGCACCATGTCACAAAGCTCCAATCATCTCACCACTGGTTTCTTGAGCATGACAATGAGGTCACTGTACTCCACAGTCACCAGATATCAATCCAATAGAACACGTTTGGGATGTGGTGGAACTGGAAATTTGCATCATGGATGTGCAGCCGACAAATCGTGTCACTATGGACCAAAATCTCTGAGGAATGTTTCCAACACCTTGTGGAATCTATGCCATGAAGAATTAAGGAGCAGCTCTGAAGGCAAAAGGGGGTCCAACCCGGTACTAGCAAGGTGTAACCAAAAAAGTTGCTGGTGAGTGTATGCTTCCCCTGTCCCTATATGAGAAGGCTGATTTCTGGAGACTGTTCAGGTAGAGAGCGCTGAAGGCAGGGTGGGTACCATGTGTTACTCCATACCTGGGAGTACTGTTTTTTTTTTTCAAGAGGTTGGGTAGCAGGAAGTGCGGGCAAGGCATGTGTTCATATTGTACGCTCTATACAGTAATGTACTTTTTACACAGTAGTGTACTTTGTCCACTGTACACAAAACACATATTCACTTCCAAGTTAACTCAATCACTGATATCTCATATTAAGAATGAACAGGTTAATGTAAGTTCAAAGGTTATTTCTAATTTTAAAGAATGCATCTTTTATTAAAAGAATACCCGGTGATCTTCCCATAAAGGTCCTTGTACAAGCACTTCCTGTTATAGCGTGCCGCGTGACAACTGTTTCCCGGGTGTGCTCATGCATTGTCACCCTGTCACATGATTGTGACTACAAGCTGCTGCACCCGCACAATATTTCACAAGTACAATCCTCTGTTGTCACTAATTAGGGAAGAGGTGCAGCTGAGGATGGGGGAAGGGCAAGTAGACAGGAAATGACTAAATGAGGTGGGAGGGGCATTGAGCAGCACAGAGATGCAGCTCGCCCGGCCTCTCCCGTCCCACCAGGAGGCCCGGATGACCAGCCGGCACATCTGCCAACTGGCTGGAGACTTGAACGAAGCCAGAATCGGCTTTGATTGTGTCTCAGATCGAGTAACCCGGAAGCGATGTCATGACATCACTTCCTGTTTACTGAAGCCTTAAAGGCGCCAAACTTAAAAAAAGTCAGTATTCAAAACAGTCAAACTTGGCATTTTGAATGCTTTTAAATGCAAAGGAGGGATTTGGGGTCTTATAGACCCCAGATGCCTTAATAAAGAGTACCTGTCACTGTCTATTACTGTCACAAGGGATGTTTACATTAAAAAAAAATGTAAAGGGACAGTGTAAAAATAAAAAAATAAAATAAATAAGAAAATTTTTAAAAAAAAATGTAAAGCTCCTCATCTCTCTGTGCTCGCGTGCAGAAACAAAAGCATATGTAAGTCGCGCCCGCAAATCACACATGTGAGGTATCGCCGTGATCGTTAGAGTGAGAGCAATAATTCTAGTATAAGACCTCATCTGTAACTCTTTAGAAACAGGGTGTGTTACAAGTTTATTACTATGAAGTACCATGTTTTTTTTTTATTGTGTACATATAATGAATTAATTTTTTATAATAATATACAATTTTTACCTGTATTATGTTGTAAACATTTTTGCATTGATTGTTGTAAAGAAAATGAAAATCCTTACAGATTAATAGTGCTTTATTTGCTTTTTTCAAATTGCATGCTTCATTCAAAGTCCCAATCCCCCTCACATTCTCTCTCATCAATTAGGGTTGGAGACATTCGACTTCCTAAGTCTTATGCTTCCTTTAAAGTCCCGAACCTCTCTTTTTTCTATATACATAGGGATTGAAGCATGCATTTCTGGATATACATTATTATATCAATTATAACTTGATACATTATATGTATACAGATATTTCGAATTCTCCCTTTCTCCTTTTTCCTTTGTAGTATTGTGGGCTTCTATGTACAGTGCCTTGAAAAAGTATTCATACCTCTTAAAGCCTTTGTCATGTTACAACCAAAAACCTAAATGTATTTTATTGGGATTTTATATGATAGACCAACACAAAGTGGCACATAATTGTGAAGTAGAAGGAATATGATAAATGGTTTTGATTTTTTTTTACAAATAAGTATGTGAAAAGTGTGGGGTACATTTGTATTCAGCCCCCCTGAGTCAATATTAAGAACCTCCTTTCCCTGCAATTGCAGCCGGCAAGTTATTTTGGGGATGTCTCTACCAGCTTTGCACATCTAGAGAGTGACATTTTTGTTGATTCTTCTTTGCAAAATAGATCAAGCTCTGTCAGATTGGATGGAGAGCGTCTGTGAACAGCAATTTTCAAGTCTTGTCACATATTCTCAAATTGGACTTTGACTGGGCCATTCTAACACATGAATATGCTTTGATCTAAACCATTCCATTGTAGCTCTGGCTGTATGTTTGGGGTCATTGTCCTGCTGGAAGGTGAACCTCCGCCCCAGTCTCAAGTCTTTTGCAGACCCTTAAGCCTCCTACACACGATTGAATTATTGGCCAACAAAACCATGGATTTTTGTCCGAAGGGCATTGGCCCAAGTAAGGAATTGTTGGCCAACAAATACAAACGTAGTGACGTACTACGTTGTTTGGGGGCAAATTACGGGTACGTGTAATACACCGATAGTTTACCTCGGAGGGGAAGGAGGGGGACGAGCCCTGTCGGAATTCACCGAGCCGTCATCTCCTGTTTACTTGGCTTTCACGTCACACACACAGTCCCGCCTCTGTCATCGGTATTGGACCAGTGTTCTGACTATCACAGGAGCTGGTCCAATGCCGATGGCTGAGGCAGGACTGTGTATGTGACTTCCGACTGTGAGCCTAGTAAACAGGAGATGACAGCTCGTGATTTCCTGCACTGCCCTGATGAGAGATGGTGTGGCTGCAGATGGGCATTAATCAGGCAGCTGCATTGATGAGAGATGGGCTGCAGATGGGCACAGATCAGGCTGCATTGAAGCTGCAGATGGGCACAGATCAGGCTGCATTGAAGCTGCAGGTGGGCACAGATCAGGCTGCATTGAAGCTGCAGGTGGGCACAGATCAGGCTGCATTGAAGCTGCAGGTGGGCACAGATCAGGCTGCATTGAAGCTGCAGGTGGGCACAGATCAGGCTGCATTGAAGCTGCAGGTGGGCACAGATCAGGCTACATTGAAGCTGCAGGTGGGCACAGATCAGGCTACATTGAAGCTGCAGGTGGGCACAGATCAGGCTGCATTGAAGCTGCAGGTGGGCACAGATCAGGCTACATTGAAGCTGTAGATGGGCACTAATCAGGCTGCATTAAGGCTGCAGATGGGCACTAATCAGGTTGCATTGATGGGCACTGACGATTATTTTGCTTCAAAGTAGTTTATTTTAAAAAAAAGTTTTTTTCCTGAAACTTCTCTTTTAAATTGAAGGTGCGTGTTTTACGCCGATAAATACGGTGTTTTATATATATATATATATATATATATATATATATATATACCGTATATACTCGAGTATAAGTCGTCCCGAGTATAAGTCGAGGCCCCTAATTTACCACAAAAAACTGGGAAAAATTTATTGACCCGAGTATAAGTCGAGGGTGAGAAATGGCAGAGGGTCAACAATGCCCATCTGCAGCTGCCTGCCTCCCTGTGTCCTGTGCAGCCTACCTGTACCCTGTACATGTGTCCTGTACATGTGTGTGTGTCCTGTACATGTGTGTGTGTCCTGTACATGTGTGTCCTGTACATGTCCTGTGTCCTGTACATGTCCTGTGTCCTGTACATATCCTGTGTGCATGTGTCCTGTGTGCATGTGCAGCCTACCTGTGTCCTGTGCAGCCTCCCTGTGGCGATCTCCATCCTCCCTGTGGCGATCTCCATCCTCAAACGGCGGCCGGCGTGTGATGATACTGTTCGGCGCCCGGCGTGTGATGATACTGTTCAGCGGCCATTCCACAGTTCAAAAGCCGCGCCTCCTCCTCGTCTGTGATAGGTACAGTTGCTCCAGAGCTTAGTAAAAGAGGTAACGTTTCACTTTGCAAAGAATACCCAATCATGTGCAAGGAAAATTTAAAAAAACTTGCACATGATTGGATGATGGAAGTCGGCAGAGCTTCTGCTCATTTACCAAGTTCTGGAGCAACTGCTCCTGCAGAATACAACTGCACTTTGCAAAGCGCACAGTCTATTTGCCTTTAGTAAATCAACCCCATAGTGCTTTAGCAATCTACTGTAAATGCCATTTAGTTAGGGTTTGAATATACTTTATGCATTGCAATAAGTAACTTTTCAGTCCTCCCCTGTATAGAATCAGACTGACATCTTCTAGCTTGGTGGTATTTTAGCAACGAAACCCTTAATTGATTGTGATGGCTCCACCTATGGTCTCATTTGTATATATAATCAATAGTGAAATCATAAAAGGCCTTTCTTTTAACCTTGCGGTGACAGACTATCAAAACAGAGTATTTTTAAACGGTGCATTGAGAACATCTAATGAACTGGGGGAGTGCAGGCCTGTGTGGAAAGACAGCCGGCTCCGTCTACTTGTCAACACATTTTCCAGCCTGATCACTCGTGTCATGAGGATAATGTTTCCAAATTACATGTTTCCCCTCGTAGGATGTGAACACCGCTTTAAATTACGACTTACTTCTGTCATCTACAGAGCAGCTTTGCCTCATTGGCTGTTTTTGGCTACTTAGTCTTTTCATAAAATTTGTCATTTCAAAAGTGATGTAATCAGATTTTCCAGAGCAAAAGTGTGGACACATTAAGCAAAAGTCTGTATGTACTGTACCAAAAAATATGGTTGATTTATGTGTAACGAAGCAGATAAAAGTACAGTTTAAACACCTTTTTCTCAACCTTTTTAGCCCAAAGGAAACCTTGAAATAAATTTCAGGTCTAGGAGAACCCGTACAGTCATGGTTAGAATGCCACCCACGTCAGAACTATTCAGGCACCCTCAAATGCAAAGTCAATCAGCCACAGCTCAAGCAACCTCTTGCAAACATTAGGGTTCCAAGGATTTCTGGTTGAGAATGGCTGGTTTTAAGGTACCTAACATATATGCTTGTCCAAGCTGAGGGTTTGTGTTTATGGAAGGACCTTCCAAGGCAGGAGATGGTTAAATCTCACCACCTTATAGTGGGTCTTGGGGGAGATAATTTCCAGTTGAGTAACAGTTATGCCGCGTACACACGGTCAGACTTTTCGTCTACAAAAGTCCGACGGATGCCGACGGACTAAAGCTGGCTGACAATCCGATCGTGTGTGGGCTTCCCCGGACTTTCAGCGGACTTTCACAGCCACAAATCTGACGGACTTTAGATTTGAAACATGCTTCAAATCTTTACGTCATAACTAGACCCAGAAATCCGCTCGTCTGTGTGCTAGTCCAACGGACAAAAACCCACGCTAGGGCAGCTATTGGCTACTAGCTATCAACTTCCTTATTTTAGTCCGGTGTACGTCATCACGTACGAATCCGTCGGACTTTTGTGTGATCGTATGTAGGCAAGTCCGTTCGTAAGAAAGTCTGCCGCAAGTCCGCCAAAAGTCTGACAAAAGTCCGTCGAAAGTCTGTCGGACAGGCTGTCGGACTTTTGTAGCCGAAAAGTCCGACCGTGTGTACGCGGCATTAGTCCCAGAATAAAACATGATTATTATTTTTTTTTTATATAGACCAATTTCCTTACTCCAGGCTCCATGTGGCTAACTATGTGGACACCTCTCCAAAATATTGGGTTTTAGGTGTTTCCAAGTGAAAGGTACTCTTAATGCCGCGTACACACGGTCGGACTTTTCGTCTACAAAAGTCAGACAGCCTGTCCGACAGACTTCCGGCAGACTTTCGGCGGACTTGCGGCGGACTTGCGGCATACTTTCTAACGAACGGACTTGCCTACACACGACCACACAAAAGTCCGATGGATTCGTACGTGATGACGTACACTGGACTAAAATAAGGAAGTTCATAGCCAGTAGCCAATAGGTGCCCTAGCGTGGCTTTTTGTCCGTCGGACTAGCACACAGACGAGCGGATTTCGGGGTCCGTCGTAGTTACGACGTAAAGATTTGAAGCATGTTTCAAATCTAAAGTACGTCGGATTTGAGGCTAAAAAAGTACGTTGAAAGTCCGGAGAAGCCCACACACGATCGGATTACCAGCCAGCTTTAGTCCGTCAGCGTCCGTTGGACTTTTGTAGACGAAAAGTCCGACCGTGTGTACGCGGCATTAGGCTACATTTAGACATTTTAGACAATTGTGCATTCCCAACCTTGTGGTAACGCTCTTCTCTGTTCCAGGTTGATTGTGTCCCTTTGCACAAGACACGGTTTCATGAGTTTGTTGTGGAGGAACTCGATTGACGTGCACAGAGCCCTGATCTTAACCCTACTGAACACCTTTCAGATGAATCTGAATTAGGCAGTTCCAACATCAGCACCTAAACTTACAAATGCTCTTTTGACTTAATGGGCACAAATTCCCACAGACACCCTCCAAAATCTACCCAAAAGAGTTTAGGCTAAAGCCTCAAAGGGGGGAGGGGGCAATACTAGTCCATATTAATACCCATGATTTTGAAATAGAATGTCCAACAAGCTCAAAAAAGTACAGTAAAACCTTGGATTACAAGCAGAATTTGTTCCAGAGTTACATGCTTGTAATCCAAGGCACTCTTAAATCAAAGCAAATCAGATGATTTGTTCCCCAACAATTTATTCATAAGTCCTTCAGTTTATAGTCCACATAAAAAAGATTATAGCAATGTGATTGGTTGTGTAAACATAAAATGTCCATCCACAAATGGAAGCCTCCACAAGGGGATTAGAAGCAAATTCCAGCAGGAGCTCCAGAATATAAAAGAGAAGAGAGCTGCCTCTAAGTGTAGCAATATGGTTACATTTAACCACTTCCAGCCCGGCCTATAGCAGAATGACGGCAAGATAACATGCCGACGCGTGCCCGCGGAGGCATGCAGTGCAGGGCAATCAGTGGTGCTGTGTGTCAGTCTGACGCACCGCACCTCTGATCGTGGTATGGAGCCGCTGACGGAGGCTCCTTACCACATGATCAGCTGTGACAAATCACAGCTGATTATCGCGTGAACCAGGAAGTGCCAGTAATCGGCTTTCCTCGGTTAGTGCTAACGGGGAGAGCGATCGACAGCTCCCATCAGATGTGCCCATCAGCTGCCAGTCTGTGCCCCATCAAAAACGCCTGTCAGTGCCAATCAAAGTGCCAATCAGTGCCCACAACAGTGCCAATCAGTGCCCATAAATGTGCCAATCAGTGCCCCATCAGTAATGCCTGTCAGTGCCCTTTAGATGCCAATCAGTAATGCCTGTCAGTAGCTCCTCATCAATGCTGCCTGTCCAGTTCCCTTTTTTCAGTGCTCATCAGTACCACCTACCAGTGCCCATCAGTGACGCCTATCAGTGCCCATCAGTGCTGCATATCAGTGTAGCCTATTGGTGCCCATCAGTGCTGCATATCAGTGCCACCTATCAGTGCCCATCAATTCTACATATCAGTGCCTCGTCATCAGTGCCCATCAGTGCCACCTTATCAGTGCCACCTTATCAGTGCCCATCAGTGCCACCTCATCAGTGCCCATTAGTGCAGCCTCATCAGTGCCCATCAGTGAAGGAGAAAACAAAATTTTATAACAGAAACGAAGAAAAACAATTTTTATTTTATGTCTGTCTTTTTTAGTTTGTTTAGCTAAAAATAAAAACCCCAGTGGTGATCAAATACCGTACCACCAAAAGAAAGCTCTATTTGTGGGAAGAAAATTATAAAAAAAATGTAGTTTGGGTACTCTTTGCTTTGTACTATTTGTTGTATTTTTTGGTATCTCCGAAAGCCTTTAGAAAAGTTAGGCTGCGTCCCACCAACATTGACTGCCTATTTTCACATTGATACATATATTACATATAATACAGTATATATATATATATATATATATATATATATATATATATACATATATATACATAAAAGTGAATATATATATATATATATATACATAAAGTGAAGGTGAGTTTTTGCATTTTTCCTCTTTAATGGGACCATACTCTTCTGTATAATCGCAGAATATGCTATTTACTGGCTTCAAAGTTGGCAAATACATATATCATTTTTTTGTCTGAGAAAAAAAAAGCTTTTTAATGCATTTCTTTCACACAGAGAAGAGGTGATGGATGACAGCATCCCAGCAGTTTTCTGTATAAACGAATCTAATCGCTGCAGACGTTGATGTTTTGAAGTATAAGAGGAAGGAGAATGGTTTTCCTCTAAATATGGATCAGGCATTGTATCTGTTCCATTGTGCTTAAGAGGGAACATTTCCTTAGTTGCAGATGAGTAAAAGATAATTTAGTAGGCGTGGCCTAGCACTGGACTATGATGGCAGCTTAACTCGCGTGTTCTGACTGCTAGGATAACTCATTGGCCTTATTTTTCCCTCTTATAAACCCCTCATCTTTTTTTTTTCTCTCCTCTCCTGCCTTTTCTCCTTTCCCCATCTAGCCCCCACCCTCCAACTGCCCTCTGCAATCATACAGTACTCAGGTTGTCCATATACAGACCCAGCTTGTAGATTTTTTAGAGTCAATCATGGCACATAACCACGCTCAGCTCCTCTCTCTCTTAAAGTCTATTCGCTTAATGCTAAAGGACTAAACGTCCCAGAAAAACGCAAAAGTATCCTAGCAGAAGCACACCGACAAAGGGCATAGGTCCTTTTCTTCCA
Organism: Lithobates septentrionalis; assembly: GCA_037952835.1. Taxonomy (NCBI): domain Eukaryota; kingdom Metazoa; phylum Chordata; class Amphibia; order Anura; family Ranidae; genus Lithobates; species Lithobates septentrionalis. The sequence goes on from JBBDGP010000775.1 coordinate 125,562, forward strand.
AGAAACTAATTTTAAATCAGGGGCGGTCCCACGCTTTCATAATGATCGCTTTCCCACAGCATTTCATGCCTCCTGTCCCGAGTCCAAATCCAAAGGTGTCTCAATCCTGCTTTCCAAAACCTTCCACCTTGACATCACTGATCAGCTACTAGATCCAGCGGGGAGATTTTTATTCCTGAAGGGCAAGTGGAACGACAAGCCAGTTAAATTAGCTAATGTGTATTGCCCCAATTCAAAACAGGTCGCCTTTTTGCGAGAGGTCATAACGAAACTCATGTTTTTACGGTCAGGGCTCCTGATACTGGGAGGTGATTTTAATGGACCCTCTGTCAGACTCCTCTACGGGGGCGTCCTCCCTTCCCTTTTCTGCCCTCCGCCAAATCAAACTCCAGTTAATCTCCCTCACCCTACATGACACTTGGAAAAACCCTATATCCCCGAGACAGGGACTACACTTTCTTTTTCTTTTCCCCGCCTCACAATAAGTATACGAGGATAGATTATCTCTTTATAACCGTATCGGATTTGTCTTATCTTCATGATGCTTCTTTTGAGAGCATGGTACTATCATATCATCACCCTATTACACTCACCCTGGTATTTACAGATAAGGTCACTTCTACTAAGCTCTGGCGGTTGGCTGCATCTCTTCTCTCCGATCCTGGCAATGCCGCTGTCCTGAGACAGGAGATCAGGGATTTTTTCCTTCGTAATGACACACCGGATGTCTCCCCCATGACACAATGGGAGGCCCACAAGTGTGTCATTAGAGGCAAATTGCTATCCATCTCGGCGCGGAAAAAGAGGGAACATCAAGCATGAGTTCAGTCACTCTCTACCAAGATACGCTTTTTGGAAGCTCAACATAAACGTTCGCTAGCGATTAAGACGTCGCAGGAACTAGTGGAATTTTTATCAGAAGAACTGTTTAAAAGGGCGCCTTCACAATATCTTAACACAAAGAGTATTCTATGAACAGGGGAACAAACCAGGCAAACTACTTGCCAGGACCACTCAGCAGCGTAAACTTAATTCCACAATTCATCATATTGTTGATGCCGGCGGTAAGATTCACTCTAAGAATGAAGACATTGCTCACCAGTTCCAGTGCTTCTATAACAATCTTTATAATCTCCAGGCAGGGAACTCAGATCCTGTCCTCCCTTCTACACGGGCTACCGTAATACGAGATTTCTTGAGCTGCTATAGCCCCTCGGCCTTAGCGGTTGCTTACTCCCAGTCTCTGGAAGCTCCACTGTCATCAGAAGAATTTCTGGTGGCACTGAAAACAAAGAAGCCGGGCAAGAGCCCAGGCCCAGATGGCTTCATGGCTTAATACTATAAGAGCTTTTCGGACATACCAACACCAAGCTTCCTTAAGGCGCTTAACTCGCTTTCGACTAATCACTGCAGATCGGAGAGGCTGCTAGAAGCCTATAGTTCTGTGATCCCCAAAGAAGGGAAAGATCCTACGAATGTTGCTAGCTACCGCCCGATCTGGCTTCTTAACGTGGATGTTAAGCTCTTTGCCAAAATCCTTGCAACCATCTATCATTCCTTCATGGGTCGGTCTAGACCAAGTAGGATTTGTCCCTGGTAGGGTGGCCAGGGACAACACTATTAAAGCCTGGAACCTGCACCACTGGCTTACGTCTACCCAACAAGAGGGCTTCTTTCTGGCGATGGACACAGATAATGCATTCGACAGAGTGGCCTGGGACTATATGGATGCGGCTCTGGGCTTCCTGGGGCTCGGGCCATATATACCAGCCTTTATTATGTCCCTATATGCTAACCCTAGCGCGAAAGTCAAGGTCAATGGTCGCTTGTCGGACGCCTTCACCATCCAGAACGTAACCAGACAGGGCTGCCCCCTCTCTCCTTTGCTCTATATCCTCACGCTTGAACCCCTCCTCTGGTACATCCGGGCTAATATGAACATTAGGTGCATACAAGTGAGGGATCATGAATTCAAGATTGCAGCTTTTGTGGACGATGTTCTCCTCTTCCTTTCCTCACTGTTAACATCTTTACCTAACCTCCTGCAAGTCCTGGACAATTTCAAAACCCTCTCCAGCCTGAAAATTAATTATTCTAAATCTTTAGCCATTTTCCCTTTCAGTGGAAAGCTGATGCCATCACGTACTTAGGTATCCAGCTCCATGCCACCCTATCAGAGCTTTACAGTAGAAACTTCCCCTGGCTGAGTTTCAGAGTATACCTCAGAATCTCGAGAGGTGGGACAAGTTCACCACCTCCTGGTTTGAACGCTCATCTATCGTTAAGATGACGATCCTCCCACGTTTGCTATATAAAATCCAAACTTTACCTATCCACCTACTGCCTTCCTTCTTTGGGCTATACAGGTCTATCTGTAGGACATTTCTTTGGTGCAATAAACCTGCTCAAATATGCTGTACTAAGTTGGTACTGCCGAAAGCATGTAGAGCTATTGGCCTTCCTGACCTTCAGCGCTATTATTGGGCGATCCATCTTACACGGATTGTTGACTGGAAATTACATGCCCGATGCAAAGACTGGGTGATCCTTGCAAACCTGATCTCGAACTCTGACTTACGCTATGTCCCATGGCTATCCAGGGAACATGTATCCCTAAATGCATTGACCCATTCTCTTATTGGTGCCACTCTTCAAGCATTTGATCGGGCTTACGCCATATATTCAGTTTCGGCTAAAATCTGATTAGGGGTAACCCGGTTTTTCTGGGGCCTTTCCGAAACCAGAATGGCCGTATACAGAGATGTTAGCCAAACAATTTTTTTCGCAGAGGTCGTTTTATGCGGCACACCGAACTTGCAGAACTCTCAAAAATAGGTTCCTTCCCATTTTGGTCTTGTATGCAAATTAAGCACTTCCTAGATGTCCCGTCCCGTCCCGTAGGGAAGATTTCACCGCGCCCACTACAATGCTGGAATAACTCTGCTCCCACACATCCCCCCAGAACCATGCCATATCGACACTTTACGCCTCATTGTTTGAAAAAAGCCCTCTGCACACCTTCATTCAGAGCATCGCTGGGACCATATCAATCTTTATATTCACAAGGGATCCTTGAATGTCACCATACAGGAAAATGGCTATAAACTGAACACACGTTGGTATAGAAACCCTGACCTGATCCACAAGTTCTCCCCCTCAGTTTCTGATCGGTGCTGGTGATGTGGAGGAGAGGCGGGCAAATTCCTCCATATCTGGTGGAGCTGCCCATCCCTCCGGCTATTCTGGCATAAAGTTCATAATGTGATTATGATATGAAGGTGTCCTCTCTCCCGGTAGAGTTCTCCTCAGCGCAGTTTCTGCTACACCTGTCTAAAATCTCTAAGAAGCGCTACTACAAATCGGTTGCGATGCATATGGTCAACGCTGCAAGGATGTGTGTATCAGTTCATTGGCAGTCCACATCCCTGCCCTCCATTGCCGAATGGTTTCAACAAATCAACCGGTTGGCGGGGATGGAGGAGCTGATCTACATTACTTTAGATGAGATCTCAAAGTTCACTGCCATATGGGAACCGTGGACAACCTTCAAAAGCTCTTAACTATACAAGGAGCTTACACGAGACGCAATGTGATTTATCATAGGATTATTTAACCACTGACCCTGTGGGTCACCTTTGTGTTACACGCCGGGTGTGACACGCCTTACTGTATGATCTGCTAGACACTGGAGAGGGCAGCTGGTGATTGTCCTCACCCCTTCTCCCGTCTCTGCCCATGCTCTCTTTCTCACCCCTCCCTCTGCCCCCCAACCTCCCCTTCATCTCCCCCCCCCTTTATTTCTCCCTCCAACCGTGCCTGCTCAGCTCAATTGACCAGAACCCATAAGGGCTCTGTATGGACTACACCTGTTCTCTGAGGGGGGTATTATTACTGGTTAGCACTGGTTCATTTGGTCTCCCCCCTTTTTTCCCCCCCTTTTTTTTTTGTTTGGTTGTTCACCTTCTGGAGTTTCTCAGTCAGAGTGCCACTGTTATTACTTGCGCTTATGACTTTGTAAACTACATGTAACCTTTCTTTCCTGTGTATTATTGTGAAAACTCAATAATCTGTTTATGCAGTAAAAAAAAAAAAGATAATTTAGAGAGGAGGCTTTGAGATGGGGAGATTCAACTAGAAATTGCTTTGTCTGCTTTGCTGGTCGCTATTTACCAATTTAAGGGAAGGATCTTCGTCATCTGTCTTATCTCTCCATCCATATCTTACTTTTCATATTTGACTGATTGGCATGTTATCTGAATACACTGAGCGCCTGCATAATATGCTGAACAAAGTGGCTGATGGAATCAGTTAACAAGAAAAACAAGCAGGGTGAATTAGGCCTGGCAGGATGATGGACATATGGAGGAGACCTCACATTCTGTTAGGTTGAGACATAATGGACAGCTGCTTTAACTGCAATTGTCTGTCCACACTGCATTGTGTTTGTTAAATATATCTTTGTGTCCCAGGAGGAAGGGCTTATAGAAATGGCCCCACACATATATGGCAGAGGGATGGATGAGGCTTTGTATGTGTGTAAAAGGAGGAGGATGCTTGAAGCCCTGCATGTGGGCAGCAGGAAGAGGATGAATGAGGTCATGTGTGTTTGGGGCAGGAGGAGGGTGGATAAAGGTGTGTTTGTGGCAGGAGGAGGCGGACAGATGAGGCCCTGCTTGTGGGTAACAGAAATAGGATAGATGAGGCCTTGTGTGTTTGGGGCAGGAGGAGAACAGATGAAGCCATGAACGTTTGTGGTTGGAGGAGGATGGATGAGGCCATGCGTGTTTGGGGCAGGAGGAGGATGGATGAGGCCATGTGGGTTTGGGGCAGGAGGAGGACAGATGATGATATAAACGTTTGTGGTTGGAGGAGGGTGGATGAGGCCATGCGTGTTTGGGGCAGGAGGAGGATGGATGAGGCCATGAACGTTTGTGGCTGGAGGAGGACAGATGAGGCCATGTGTGTTTGGGGCAGCAGGAGGGTGGATGAGGCCATGTGGGTTTGGGGCAGGAGAAGGACAGGTGAGGCCCTGCTTGTGGGTAACAGGAATAGGATGGATGAGGCCTTGTGTGTTTGGGGCAGGAGGAGGATGGATGAGGCCATGTGGGTTTGGGGCAGGAGAAGGACAGATGAGGCCCTGCTTGTGGGTAACAGGAATAGGACGGATGAGGCCTTGTGTGTTTGGGGCAGGAGGAGGACAGATGAGGCCATGAAAGTTTATGGCTGGAGGAGGACAGATGAGGCCATGTGTGTTTGGGGCAGAAGGAGGATGGTTGAGGCCACGTGGGTTTGGGGCAGGAGAAGGACAGATGAGGCCATGGGTGTTTGGGGCAGTGGGAGGACAGATTAGGCCATGTGTGCTTGGGGCAGGAGGAGGATGGATGAGGCCATGTGGGTTTGGGAAAGGAGAAGGACAGATTAGGCCATGTGTGCTTGGAGCAGGAGTACAGATAAGACCTAGTGTGCTTGGGACAGGAGGAGGCCCCAAACACACATGGCCTCCTTTATTATATTGCAGCTTAGCAGTTCTTAGATGTGATGACTGCATTCATTTTCTTTTTTACGCTTTTTTTTCTTCTATTTTCATCTGGTTATATGGCCAGTAAGTCTGTTGTTTTTCAAACGAACAAGCTCTTCTGCAGATGCATCAGTTACAGGAATGAGACAAACCATTCAAAACTAGCAAGGGTGCCTATGATGATTGATTTTATTTAAGTACAGTTGTCCCAAAAGTTTGCATCCACTTGGAGAATTACAACGTTTAGGAGTGTGTCTATGGGAATGTTTGACTATTCTTCCAGAGGCGCATTTGTGAGGTCAGGCACTGATGTGGACGGGAAGGCCTGACTAATTTATCCCAAAGGTGTTCTATTGGGTTTAGGCCAGTACCCTGTGCAGGCCAGTCAAGTTCCTCCACCACAAACTCACTCATCTACACTATATTGCCAAAAGTATTGGGTCGCCTCTCCAAATCATTTGGTGGAGGGGGGATTATGGTGTGGGGTTGTTTTTCAGGGGTTGGGCTTGGCCCCTTAGTTCCAGTGAAGGGAAATCCTAGGGTGTCAGCATACCAAGACATTTTGGACAATTTCATGCTCCCAACTTTGTGGGAACCGTTTGGGGATGGCCCCTTCCTGTTCCAACATGACTGCACACCAGTGCACAAAGCAAACTAGACTAAGACTAAACTGGAACTAAGGGGCTATGCCCAACCCCTGAAAAACAATCCCAAACCATAATCCCCCCTCCCCCAAATGATTTAGAGGGGTTGGCCCGATACTTTTGGCAATATAGTGTGGATGAGCGAGTTTGTGGTGGGGGAACTTGACTGGCCTGCACAGAGTTCTGACCTCAACCCAATAGAACACCTTTGGGATGAATTAGAGTGGAGACTGCGAGCCAGGCTTTCTCATCCACATCAGTGCCTGACCTCACAAATGCACTTCTGGAAGAATGCTCAAACATTCCCATAGACACACTCCTAAACCTTGTGGACAGCCTTTCCAGAAGTGTTGAAGCTGGTATAGCTGCAAAGGGTGGGCCAAGTCAATAATGAACCCTACAGACTAATGTCCCGTACACACGGTCGGACATTGATCGGACATTCCGACAACAAAATCCTAGGATTTTTTCCGACGCATGTTGGCTCAAACTTTTCTTGCATACATACAGTCACACAAAGTTGTCGGAAAATCCGATCATTCTGAACGCGGTGACGTAAAACACGTACGTCGGGACTATAAACGGGGCAGTAGCCAATAGCTTTCATCTCTTTATTTATTCTGAGCATGCGTGGCACTTTGTGCGTCGGATTTGTGTACACACGATTGTAAATTCCGACAACGGATTTTGTTGTCGGAAAATTTAATAGCCTGCTCTCAAACTTTGTGTGTCGGAAAATCCGATGGAAAATGTGTGATGGAACCTACACACAACAAGGTCCTATCACACATTTTCCATGGGAAAATCCGACCGTGTGTACGGGGAATAAGAGTGGGATGCCATTAAAGTTCATGTGCATGTAAAGGCAGGCGTCCCAATACTTTTGGTAATATAGTGTATATGATACTCAATTTGGTCACTGTTTCACGGGCACATGGACATTAAATTTTAAGGTTTGACATGTTGGGTATCTATTTACTCCGTGCGACCTCATCTTTTATATTTTACAACAAAAAACCTATGCATTTGTGTGCCCTAAAATTAACTTTCTGTGTTTCCATTGCATCTAACACTATTCTATTCTCTGGGGTGTCTAATTTCCAAAAATATATATTGTTTGGGGGTTTTATGTAATCTTCAGGCCTAAAATTATTTTTTAAACATATGTACAAAACAACCAAAAATGGATCTGTCAGCAAAAGGGTTAAACAAAAAAAAAAAAAATTAAATAAATAAATTGTGTCCTGGACAGTATTATCAGTTGGCTGAGTGCACTGGCTGCCTTGATCTACCCTTTCCATGCACTAAGTAGCTTCTCGCAGGCATTAAAGCATCCATTGATTCATTATTTTCTAGCTCTCTAGGTGCAGCGAGCTTGAAATGATGTTAAAACATTTTTATGCTTACTAATTCATTGATATAATTACAGGAAGTGTTTCCCTCAGTAGTTGGATGTCCCCAATCTGTTTAATAACTGTGCCGATGTAGTTAATGTTTGTTTTGGCACCTGGGAAGCGAATCCCATCCACTACTATCACAGTTTGCAAGTATGCATTGATTTTTTATTTTAAATGATTACAATCTGCCTCAATTAATAAGGGAAATAGCAATGGGAATAGTCCAGTAATCCAACAAAACCAATTAGCAGTCGTAATTTTTGGTATTGCTGAACTAAAACCGAAAAAGATCCCCAAAAGCATTTTCCATTTCTGTGTAAATATGATCAGCATGCTTGTACATTATGGCAGACTTACCCACCAGTTTGGCTTCTTCCCATGACTAAAGGTCCATACTATCCATCCGTTGCCATCCTCTCTTGGTCTTCTTCAAGCCTGGAGTCTTCTTTTATCTGTCATTGGGTAGTCGCTGATGGCGTTACATCATCCTGAAATCTGGCTCCTACTCTTGGCAAGTGTGAACAGTATGCTTGCACATTATTGCAAACTTACCCCCTAGTTTGGCTTCCTCCAGTGATGAAAGGTCTATTCTATCCCTCAATTTGCTGCCATCCTCTCCTGATCTTTTTCAAACCTAACATCTTCTTTAATTGGTCATTGTTGATGTAACATTAATCACTTGGCAAGTGATTGTGCACATTGTGGCAGACTTACCCCTAGTTTGGCTTTCTTCAGTGATAAAAGGGCCATGCTCTCCCTCTTCGCTCCATCCGCTGCCAACCTCTCCTGATCTTCTTCAAGCCTGGCTTCTTGGCCATTGATGATGTTACATTATTCTGACACCTGGCTCCTATTCTTGGCATGTAGGAGCAGCATGCTTGCACATTATGGCAGACTAACCCCAAGTTTTGGTTTCCTCCAGTAATGAAAGGTCCGTGCTACCCCTCTTCACTCCATCTGCTGCCAACCTCTTCTGGTCTTCTTCATGCCTGGCATCTTCCTTTATTGGCCATTGGCTTCCTCCAGTGATGAAAGGGTTACATTATCCCTCTTCACTTCATCCACTGGGAAGCCCTCCTAGTCTCCTTCAAGCCTGGTGTCTACTTTTATCGGCCATTGGGTGGCAATTGCTGATGTTACATTATCCCGACATATGACTCCAACTCTTGGCATCTTTCAGGAGTGTACACTGCACTGTGCATGTTCTACACTCAGTCTACGATAAAAAACAAAAACTGCTGGCAGAAAAGAAAGACGTTCACTCTGTCGTAGGTTGTTTATACCACTAACATTCATAGTCCTGTATATTTTGTCTTGGTAGTTGTGTTTATTTTTTTTTCTGTGGGTAATTGATACTTGTGTGTGCATATATATATATATATATATATATATATAATATATTTATATTTTTCTCTTTTATATAACATACATATTTATATATATGTTAATATACCATATTTAAGTAACACAAAACAATGCCTTACATGCATATATACAGTACATAATTTAATTCCAAAGAAAATAAACAAATAAAACTTTCACCCCGTTAAAATGTAAAAATACCATTCCACTTGCTATTACTACATTTTAGTGGTATGAATGTTTCATTTATTTATGTATTATTTTCTTTAGAGTGTCTTCTTTTATCAGCCATTGGGTGGCCGTTGATGATGTTACAGGATCAGTTACAGTACATTATGCCAACACCTGGCTTCTTCACTCCCCATTTTACAGATGGGGCGGCATGCACTGCGCATGCTACACAAAAAAAAAAAGAAAAAAAAACACTGCTCTTTTGTAGGTTGTTTATACTGGTAAAATTGATAGTCCTATGTATTTTGCCTTTGTGTTTGTGTTCATTTTTTCCTTTTTTGCTGTGGGTATTTGTTTGATATTAGTGCTTTTATATATATAGTTGTGGAACCAGGGCTATATATATATATATATATATATATATATATATATATATATATATATATATATATATATATATATATATATATATATATATATATATATATATAGTATATATTTTTTATATATAAATATTTTTATACTGATAATATATCTATATATAGATACAACATACTGTGTATGTGCAAATTCCGCTATTTATTATGAGCTGAACTCAAAGATCTACGACTTTTTCTATGTACACAAAAGGCCTATTTCTCGCAAATATTGTTCACAAATCTGAGCCCAGGTTCACATTGAGCTGCGGGAATGAAGCCTTGCAAGTTCAGCTGAACTCGCACAATTTCACTCCCGCACGTCAGTCCCGATTTCGGCTGCGATTTCACAGACACATGTGTGGGTGTCTGCACAAATGTCAATGGAAATCGCACCCCGAAATCGCAAAAAGTAGTACAGAAAGTACTTTTTGAAATCCCGCCAATTTGACATGTCAAATCCCATGTCAAAACGCACCAATGTGATCCAGGGCTAAATCTGTGTTAGTGAGCACTTCTCCTTTGCCAAGATAATCCATCTACCTCACAGGTGTGGCCTATCAAGATGCTTATTAGACAGCATGATTATTGCACAGGTGGGCTGGGCACAATAAAAAGGCCACTGATTCAGCAGGGCTTCATTCCCGCATCTCAGTGTGAACCTGGGCTCAGATTTGTGAACAATATTTGAGAGAAATAGGCCTTTTGTGTACGTAGAACAAGTCGTAGATCTTTGCGTTCAGCTCATGATAAATTAGGGGCAAATACAAAAGTGTTGCGTTTATAATTTTGCTCAGTATATATATATATATATATATATATATATATATATATATATATATATATAATTTTATTTTTTTTCATATATAGTTAGAAGTATATATATTGAAGGTCATATTTTTATCATCATTTCTTTATTTGGATAACCGGTACTAGATATGTGCTATAAAGGACAAAACAGACATGTTTATACAGGACGGAAGTGTCTGAATATCTCCTCTCTTCAATAAGGTTCCTTTTATTAAACAATGTATGTTAACAATGATCTTCCTTCCCCTCCGTGTATTTAAGCTGTTACCTTGGCAATATGTAATTCAAACACATTAATGTCATTTATTTCTCTCATTTACAAAAAAAAAAGTGTGTCACAAAAGAGAGCTGTAAAAAGATATTGCATTTTTCACCAATTTTGTAAATGGCTACAGGAGAGCTGTTTATTTTCTATATTACACGGACTACTAAAATACGTTCATCGGATGGTTGGTAAATATTCAGGAAGATTTCATGAGTTTTTATTTTTAGTGAAGCAATGAACCCTCTCCATAATTTTGAAGTTTGTTTTGCAATTAGATTTCTTTTGCATTTTAAAAAGGAAGACATAGGGGTATGTTTATCAAACATTATATGGGCAATTTTTCCACCATTTACCCCAAAGTCTTTCATATTTTATAAAAAGCATTTACTCAAAGTATTTTTCATTAAAATTCACTCTGTATTTAGTTGGCTAAATGACATTCACTAAGTCTTCAATGGGAAATAGAAATAGTGAGTAATATATTAATGTTAGTATCTATTTATCTATCTATCTACAGTATATACTGTACACTATATTGGCAAAAGTATTAGGACGCCTGCCTTTACACACACACACATGAACTTGAATGGCATCTCAGTCAAATTCCCCGTACACACGATCGGACTTTCCAACAACAAATCTGTGGAATTTTGTTTGAAGGTTGTTGGCTCCAACTTGTCTTGCATACACACAGTCACACAAATGTTGGCCAACAATTACGAACGTAGTGACGTACGGCGAGTTGATAAAAAGGAAGTTCAATAGTCATGTGAAATCTCCATTACGAACGCTAGTTTTACAAGACTGAGCGCTTCCGGCTCGTACTTGATTCCGAGCATGCATGGACTTTTGTGCGACTTGTGTACACACGATCGGAAAGTCCGACAAATTTGTTGGCGGAAAATTTGAGAACCTGCTAGCCAGCATTTGTTTTTGTCGGAAACTCCGACAACAAATGTTTGATGGAGCATACACACGGTCGGAACTTTCCGCAAACAAGCTCACATCCAACATTTGTTGTCGGAAAATCTGATCGTGTGTATGCGGCATTAGTCCGTAGGGTTCAATATTGATTTGGCCCACTCTTTGCAGCTATAACTTCTTCAACACTTCTGGGAAGGCCGTCCACAAGGTTTAGGAGTGTATCTATGGCAGTGATGGCGAACCTTGGCACCCCAGATGTTTTGGAACTACATTTTCCAGGATGTTCAGCTACACTGCAGAGTGCATGAGCATCATGGGAAATGTAGTTCCAAAACATCTGGGGTGCCAAGGTTCGCCATCACTGGTCTATGGGAATGTTTGACCATTCTTCCAGAAGAGCATTTGTGAGGTCAGGCACTGATGTTGGACGGGAAGGCCTGGCTTGCAGTCTCCGCTCTTAATTATCCCAAAGGTGTTCTATCGGGTTGAAGACTGTGCAGGCCAGTCAAGATCCTCCACCACATAGTTATATAGTACATAGTTACATTGTAGGTGAGGTTGAAAAAAGACACCAGTCAATCAAGTCCAACTTATGTGTGTGATTATATGTCAGTATTACATTGTATATCCCTGTATGTTGTGGTCAATCAGGTGCTTATCTAATAGTTTTTTGAAACTATTGATGTCCCCCGCTGAGACCACCGCCTGTGGAAGGGAATTCCACATCCTTGCCGCTCTTAAAGTAAAGAACCCTCTACGCAGCTTAAGGTTAAACCTCTTTTCCTCTAATTTTAATGAGTGGCCACGAGTCTTGTTAAACTCCCTTCTGCGAAAAAGTTTTATCCCTATTGTCAACGGTATTTGTAAATTGAAATCATATCCCCTCTCAAGTGTCTCTTCTCCAGAGAGAATAAGTTCAGTGCTCATAACCTTTCCTCATAACTAATATCCATAACTAATATCCTCCTTAAATATCCTTTTATTAGCTTTGTTTCCCTTCTTTGTACTCGTTCCATCTCCAGTACATCCTTCCTGAGGACTGGTGCCCAGAAGTGTACAGCATACTCCAGGTGCGGCTGGACCAGAGTCTTGTAGAGTGGGAGTATTATTGTTTTATCTCTGGAGTTGATCCCCTTTTTAATCCATGCCAATATTCTGTTTGCTTTGTTAGAAGCAGCTTGGCATTGCATGCCATTGCTGAGCCTATCATCTACTAGGACTCACAGGTCCTTTTCTATCCTAGATTCCCCCAGAGGTTTTCCCCCCAGTGTATAGAGCGCATACATATTTTTGACACCCAAATGCATTATTTTACGTTTTTCTACATTAAACCTCATTTGCCATGTAGTTGCCCACCCCATTAATTTGTTCAGATCTTTTTGCAAGATTTCCACATCCTGCAGGGAAGTTATTGCCCTGCTTAGCTTAGTATCATCTGCAAATACAGAGATTGAACTGTTTACCCCATCCTCCAGGTCATTTATGAACAAATTAAACAGGATTGGTCCCAGCACAGAACCCTCCCTTAGTGATGTCATCTCTCACATTCACTTGTACATTATTCTTGATATATAGGCATACCCCCCCCCCCTTTTTAACCCTCTCTATGCCTGCAATAAAGGGTATACCCTTGAATGGTTGCCAGCTAATCATGAGAGCTGTTTAACCAGGTCTCTGAAATTCCCACAAATTGAAATCCTCCTCATACAACAGTATCTCTAGTCCACCCATCTTGTCTGCCAGGCTCCTGGCATTGGTGAACATGCCACGTAGTTTAGACTGGTCGCATAATATCCTCTTATTGGTTGTTCCGAGATTGCAACTAGGACTTGTTACTATACTTACCTTGGGTTTATGTGCTTTAGTCAACCTACCACTAATGCCAGAGTACTGCGCCCTGAGCCCACCCAGATGTGTGACAATGGTAAATTAATATTCACTATTGCCTTCCTGATTCTCCTCCCGACCAATCAGGAATCGGGTCCTAAGACCCGATTGGCCGAGAGGAGAAGCGACCGTATTGGCCGCCGAGAAGGAGATGCAGGGGGGAGCCGGCGAGGAGGAGATTTTGAGGAGGAGACGCAGGCCTGCGACCTAGATGGGGTAAGTGCGGGGTTTGGCAAGCGAGGGAGGGGGGATTTTTACTGACGGACCGACCAAACGGACGGGGGGGTGTTGGGGGGTTTGTTTGCCGCCGTGGTTATAACATACAAATTAGTACTGGATTCAGATCAGTTTATATATGGCCTTATGGATGAGGGAGGAAATAATGGTGGCATTTCTGTTGGTGATGTAGCTACCCCTGCAGGAGCCGCTGGTGAATATGGTTATCTCCCACCCTGAACAGCCAGGCATATGAATTTTCCATTCACTCTGTAGACAAGAAGCAGACCTTACATCTTTGTTTTGTTTTGTTTTTTATTCAAGGGAAATTTACTTGGATGGGGAAGGGTTGTTATGTGTTGCCCACTTGATCAGTAAGAAGTCTTCAGGGACTCAACTATATATATCCGGTATATACACACTTCTCCTTCTAACTCCAGCACAGACTTGCTTGTAGAACTACAACTCCCAGGACCAGCTAGCACGGACAGGATGGTCTGACAAGAGCATAATCAGACCATAGAAAATGCCCTTTGCAGGCAGGGACCGTAGGCCCCTTTGGTAGTGCAGCAAAAATAGAGGTCTTTGGTGCTAGCTGTCCTATTCCTGTGGCTACTGCTCCCAGTACCACCTCCTCGGGAACTGCCAGCCCGCCTGCCTGCAGCTGCCCCTTTCACTAGCCCTCCTGGCTACTTCTCCAGTCCTCCCAGACTGACTCTGCATCCATCCCAGACTGCTTGCACCCAGGTCCCTTCAGGCATTCCTCTCAGTCCTCAGACTGCAACACTCACCGGACCTCTTGGTTGTCTCCCTCCCTGGAGATTTGCCCGGCAGTGTTCTCCTGCTGTCCTCTCCTTTCTCCTTGCTCCCGTGCCTCCTGGACAGGATCTCTCTGTGTGTCATGAAGAAGGGTCCCTTCCGAACCCGAGTCCAGGCCTGAGTTCACTCCCTCCCCCCAGACTATGGAGCTACTCTCAAATGCCCCAACACTCCATCTCAATCTTTCACCCAAAATCCACTGTGCTGACCCTCAGTATTTGAGGAGGCCTGCCCCCTGCCAACTCTTCAGTTGGGGATTGGTCAGGGCCCTCAGAATACTCCAGACAGCTCCTCTTAGACCCCTCCCAACTAGGGTTGCCATCTGTCCGGGATTCACCTGGACAGTTCGGGTTTGGAATCATGCGTCAGACTGCCTGAAACCCAGGACATATTATTCAGACTGGACTATGGCTTCCCAGCAGGGTTGCTGGCTGCAGTTGTCTAAGCCGAGAGTGTCTGTTACACTCTTTTTCATGCTGCCTAAAGCCAGCACTAACAATCCCCTCTCCCCCCACACAGACGGGAGAGGAGAGAGGGCTTGATCTGCACCTCTTCCTCTCGGCTCTACCCCTCTGTGTCTGCCCACACTCCTTAGAAAAAAGGAAAGTGCGGGCTGGAAAGTTGAAGTCCAGCAGCCTCAGATACATCTGGATGAGATGTGGTGACTGCCAAGGGGTGAGTGAGCTCACCATCCATCCCTGTTTGTCACTGAAGTCTCCCCCCTTCTCTCTCCCGCCTCTGAGTGAGTAAGGCAAATCAGGGTTCTCAGAGCACCCCTTACTTTAGAGTTCCTCTTTACACCAGAGGCCGCAGTGTTCCCCCTTCAATCAGAGTCCCCTCCGTACATCAGAGTTCTCAGTGTTCCCTCTTAAATCCGGATTCCCAGAGCATCCCTTATGTTAGAGTCCCCAGAGTTCTCCCTTACATCAGAGTCTGCCGAGTCCCCCCTTACAGTGAAAGGGAACTCTGTGAGTTCAGATGTAAAAGGGGTACTCTGTGGACTCTGATGTAAAGGGGGACTCTTGTTATTAACTTCTTATGATTAGAAATGTTATTTAATAGCAAAATATATGTATAGTTTATACTACAAAACAAAATTGCTGTGCGCTGCTAAAGTGTTCGGGTTTGACTCGAAGAAAAGGTGGCAACCCTACTCCCAACTGCTTCTGGAACCTTCTCCAAGTTTCCTGTAAGCAGGGAGGAGTCGCCAGAGAAGCTTCTGCTGAGTCATCCAGCCTACCTGAGTCACTGAAAACCCCTGACCCAGAAAAAACACACAGGCTTGGCTACCAGCCAAGCCTGACAATTTACCTACACTAACAACAATCCTATCTTTAGCACTCCAGCCACCCTAGGGGGTGCTACAGGGAGATAAAATGCTATAGTATAATTAACACGCAGTGGGAGAGAGGAATCTTACAGAGTCCAAACAAAATGGCAACATGGGCCAGATGAAGTGTAATGCTGGTAAATATAAGGTTGTATGTAACTAAGCCACGGTAATAGCATTGGCCCTGAAATATTTAATGGAACACAGCTGTGAAAAATAGACCTGAAAAAAAGATTCGGGAATACTGCCTAACAGTATTTCAATGCCAACCGGTGGCTGCAAAAGCACATTAAATTTTGGCTAGCATTAAACAATGTGATGGAGTTATTAATACTGCTCCTCTACAAATCACTTGTTAAGCCACATCTTGAATATGAAATACAGTTTTGGGCAAAGGAAGAAAATGTGATTTGGAGAGGATTGAAAGATGAGCAATTAAATAATTAGGAGTTATGGGAGGTCTTACTATAATATTAGAGCCAAAAGAAAAATGGATGGAGGGTCTAGGTGACTAATGAAATGGAACAGAAGAGTGTAGAGGGGTACAGTCCCTATAGATAGTATCCCCCTTTTAAGTGACAAACCTCTGGCATGATCGGATGGGAGGTACCTGGTAATATACAGTAAGAGTATGTACACTCACCTTCCACTTTATTGGGTACACCTTGCTAGTATCGGGTTGGACCCCCTTTTGCCTTCATTCTTCATGGCATAGATTTAACAAGGTGTTGGAAACGTTCCTCAGAGATTTTGGTCCATATTGACATGATAGCATCACACAGTTGCTGCAGATTTGTCGGCTGCACATCCATGATGCAAATCTTCTGTTCCTCCACATCTCAAAGGTGCTCTATTGGATGAGATGTGGTGAGTATGGAGGCCATTGGAGTACAGTGACCTCATTGTCCAGTGGTGAGATGATTTGATCTTTGTGACATGGTGCATTATCCTGCTGGAAGGAGCCATCAGAAGATGGGGACACTGTAGTCATAAAGGGATGGACAAAACTCAGGTAGGCCATGGGGTTTATACGATGCTCAATTGGTACCAAGGGGCCCAAAGTGTGCCAAGAAAATATCCATCACACCATTACACCACCACCAACCTGAACCGGGGATACAAGGCAGGATGGATCCATGCTTTCATGTTGTTTACACCAAATTCTGATCCTACCATTTGAATGTCGCAGCTGAATTTGGCACTCATCAGACCAGGCAACGCTTTTCCAATCTTCTATTGTCCAATTTTGGTGAGCCTGTGCAAATTGTAGCCTCAGTTTCCTGTTCTTAGCTGACAGGAGTGTCACCCGGTGTGGTCTTCTGCTGCTGTAGCCCATCTGCTTTAAGGTTCGATGTGTTGTGCGTTCAGAGATGGTATTCTGCATACCTTGGCTGTGACGAGTGTTTTTTTGAGTTACTGTTGCCTTTCTATCATCTCAAACCAGTCTGCCCATTCTCCTCCGACCTCTGATCTCTGACATGAACAAGGCATTTCCCCCCCCCACACAACTGCCGCTCACTGGATAGTTTCTCTTTTTTCGGACCATTCTCTATAAACCTGAGAAATGGTTGCGCTTCAAAATCCCAGTAGATCAGCAGTTTTTGAAATACTCAGACCAGCCTGTTTGGCACCAACAACCATGCCACGTTCAAAGTAACTTAAATCCCCTTTCTTCCCCATTCTGATGCTCGGTTTGAATTTCAGCAAGTCACACTGTGGCGCTTTTCAGGCGTTTTAGCGCTAAAAATAGCACCTGTAAAGTGCCTCTCAAGCCACCCCAGTGTGAAAGCCCGAGTGTTTTCACACTGAAGCGGTGCGCTTGCAGGAGGGGAAAAAAAGGCCTGCAAGCAGCATCTTTGGGGCGGTGCGCGAGTGGTGTATACATCGCTCCCAAAAAGCCCTGCCCATTAAAATGAAAGGGCAACGCTGCCGAAGTGCCTGCAAAGTGCTTCGGCAGCGCAGCAACATGGGCGCTATTGACCCTTTCTTAGGCTGCTGGGGGGGTTAAAAGCGGTCGGAAAGCACCGTTATGACAGCGGTAAAGCACCGCTAAAACTAGCGGCTCTTTACCGTTAATACTGGCATCGCCCCAGTGTGAAAGGGGTCTAAAGCTACATCGGGTATAATAATTTGAAGCAAAGCAAAAGCAAGGTGTAAACAGGACTGTAAGCTAACCATTTTTTTTTAGTGACAGGAGCTTTTTACTGACGTTCAGAGAGCTTTAACAAAAGCGAGTCCGAATCCTTGTTTTGAAAAATAGCCTGATCATTAAGGGGGGTAAAACCTTCCGGGGCTGAAGTGGTTAACGTGTAAGCAGGGGTGGAGTGTAGCGTTTTCACAGAGGGAATCGCACATACTGACTTTCTAAACAAGGCAACGTTTATTACCTGAGAGACGGTAGTAGGAAGAGTATTTACAGCAGTAATGCAAGTAGTTTCACTCCAAGCATGGAGGCATAGATACACAGCACAGTCACTTCTGATGTAAGCGGTAATTGTATTCGTCAGCACTATAGTCACTTTCCACTGACTGACACAGTATAAACCCAAGCACACAATGCGTATCTGTAGAGGCTGATATTCACACACGTTACCCGGTACAACGGTATTCCTTCAGCAGATGGATATAGGAATCTGATCCGCTTGTCCCTCCCTCACAGCGAGGACATCGGATTTATTATCTGCAACGGGGAGTCTTTCATCCGACCAGGACTGCTGATATAGGACTCTGTAGGAACCCTGAGCTATCCCTCACCGGCCGGAATACACTCTCCCTATCTTCTCCTAACTCTCCCTGACAAGCGGGTTCCCTCTCCCTGTCTATGCACACTCGTGAACTGAACTAAAAATGTGGCTGGGCTTTCTTATATAAACTATCCACCCAAAAATGGCTGCCCAATTCTCCTGAGATTTGCTTGTCCTATCAGGACACCAGGCTTCTCCAAAATGGTGCTGGAGACAATTATAGAGGCCAAACAGCTCTGAACATATGTATACACATAAACATATGAAATAGGCTGGAAAGTGAGAATATACACTTGCTAACCCACTACCTCTTGCAGCCAACTAGGCTGCCCTGCACTACAGTTGCCTACAAACGTGTGCATTGCCACAATGCAGAAATGTGAATTATCCCCCCCCCCCCCCACATTACCACAGCAACATACTATAAATGAGCCCTAAATCTTTCCTACATCTTGGCGTGAAGTAATCTACAGTATTCAGTACATATACCATAGCTCCCAACTGTCCCTGATTTTGAGGGACTGTCCCTGATTTGGAGCAATGCCCCTCTGTCCTTCTTTCCCCCTCATTTGTCCTTCATTTTGGTCTGATCCATATAGTTGTATATAAAATGCACTTTTTATCTTTCAAAAAGTGTTTCCCAGCGCTAAACCTTTCATCCAAATTCTAAATGGCTGCATTTGTGAATTTTAAAAGCCAATATAAAGGAATAGTAGTGGTAAAAAAAAAAAAGCACTTCTGGGTTTACCTATTAATTTTTTGTAGAATTCTCCTTTAGGGGGGCGTGGCAGAGGGTGCGTTCTATGCCTAAGTACCTTTTGATAATAGGTGTCCCTCATTTCCATCTCAAAAAGTTGGGAGGTATGCATATACAGATAAGCCCATAGCAAAAAAAGAGAAAGAAATAAGCGTAGGGCTGTCATGACTGGGTAGCAGGGTAAGCAGGACTCAGGGGGTTACCTCACTGTTTAGATGTCCAGTTAGGTGGGGGGGCATAGGAGGGGTTTGCAGGTCGGAGGTCATCCGACAAAGAAGCAGCTTCCCGCCCTCTCGCCCCCTTTTTTGTGGAATGGACGTCCTGCAATGACTGTTGTAGTGGTGTGGCGGTTGGGATCTTTAGAGGCCTTCTAAATTAATACCGATATGGCATAGTGGGGCACCGTCTATGGTATGGGGTCCTCGGGAAGATGCCAGTTAACCAAGGTTTAACTGGGCATTGGGCATATGGTTATCAGCGTTGGAAGATGGAGAGTTTGGTATTGTCCTCGAGTCGGTGTGATGCGACTGGGGACCTTGTGTAGTCACACTGACACTAAATCGATTTGGGGTATTTTCAGTACCTTCAAAGCAACCTGGTTTAATTTCTATCTGTGAGATAATTGTTTTGTAAATAAAATGTGTTTTGGTTATTTGTTAATAAATGACCGGTACAGCCAGTTTTACTCCAAAAAGGTATCGTTTGGTTATTTATTAAGGGGTACAACAAGTAAAGGGAAGTTTGAATCTGCCTTACCATAGTCAAAAATTCCCTGCATTAAGGTAAAAAATGTTCAGGTAAGAGTGTTACCCCCTCAGCACCCCCCCATGCTTACCCCACTAGATCCAATGCCATGCCCATCTGTAATGCTGAAGCAGTGGGAACTACTGACTGTCAGTCAAATGCTGTGAAGATGAGGGCCTGAGCTGTGCTGTCTGTGTCTATGGAGGCAGGCAGCGTGGCTCAGGAGCGAGCTCGCAGGTATGCCACCATTAGAAGCGACTTCCTAAAGAGGTAGAACCAGTAGCGCCACTGGGGGGGGCCCGAGAAGAGGAGGATCGGGGGCTGCTCTGTACAATCCCATTGCACAGAGCAGGTAAGTATAACATGCTTTTTATTTTTTTTTTAAAATGACTTTACAATCACTTGAAAATTCGGCTTTAAATGCAAATTTGAAAAAAAAAAATGCATCAGCTTTAAAGGATTTTGACAAATTCTCTATCACTGGTCATTAAAATACATGTCATGAGTAAGTAACATAGAATGCAAGAGTAATGCCGCGTACACACGAGCGGACATTACGGCGGACTTTGCCCGGCGGACTTTTCGACGTACTTTCCGACGGACTTTGTGAATGAACGGACTTGCCTACACACAATCCACCAAAGTCCGTCGAATTCGTACGTGATGACGTACGACCGGACTAAAACAAGGAAGTTCATAGCCAGTAGCCAATAGCTGCCCTAGCGTGGCTTTTTGTCCGTCGAACTAGCATACAGACGGCGGACTTTTCGACCGGACTCGATTTCAACGGATAAATTTTAAACAAGTTTCAAATCTAATTCCGTCCAACTTTTGAGAAAACAAAGTCCGCTGGAGCCCACACACATCGAATTGTCCGACGAAATCCAGTCCGCCGGGCAAAGTCCGCCGTAATGTCCGCTCGTGTGTACGCGGCATAAGGCTCTTTCTGAGAATGCTGGCTGTGCCCAGTCCTGATATTTTGGAGCCACTGGCATGGTACAAGCATGCCGCAAATACAATTTAGAGACAATTCAGAATCCCTTATCTATTTCTCTGTTCTGGGTCAGTGACTCATGGAAGCCAAAGCATCATCATGACAGGTAGCCAGCTGGCAATCTCTGGAGAGGTCATCAATGGCAGCCTACATATTTCTTCCGTGACAGATTTCTTTAAAATCACTTTGAATACTTTCTTTTTTTCTGAAGTCCTCCCTTTTTTTGAAAAAAGTTGGCATCAGCCAAACAACCTGGACATTCTGCAGGCCTCTTATCACCATGTTTATGCTGAGTCTGGATTAATGGTACAATGTCATATAGAATTCCCCCTGGATACAGTCCTGTTGAATAATTCCAGGCACAGAGCAGCGTCCAGAGCTTTATATTCCATGCAGCTTTCTGCGTTGTGTCAGAGGTATAAAAAAAAAGTTGCAGAAACTGTGGGATTTACACCAGTGTAAGACAATCCAACCCCCCCCCCCCCCCCCCTCCAAGTGAAATTTACTGGCAGAACCCCAACATTTACAAACGGCAACCAATTTTTTTTACTGGCAAAAAATCATGAAATTTACTGACGGATCCGCATTCTTTACTGCCACTGCAAAAAAGTACCTAAAATGACTGTTTTTAGTGCTAAACAGTGCAAATATCAATAGCTAGTGCTATTAGCAATGTGTTTAAGTTAAACAAAAGTCAAAAAACATATTTCTCAATTTACATGAAGGTCAGGATACTATAACCCAGCCAGCACAGGGTTCTCCCTTACATCAGAGTCTGCAGGATGGTGACCAGAGACCACCTTCTGCAGAGTGAATACACTAAAGTAAGGGGGGATTACTAATATAGGGGGGAACTTTTATATCAGTGCCCCCTTACTTTATTGTATTCACTCCCCCTTACATCAGTGATCCCCCTCAGACTGGCCTGGCGGCACTGTCACTGACCTCCTCTCAGGTGCACCTCAGTCAGACAGCTCAAGCTTGGCGGCTCTGGTTTTATTCTATAGTCTCCTCTACTCAGTCTGCACATGTCTGTCTCTTCCCATAACCCCCATCCTGGCAGCGCTCCCACTCTTGACTCGTTTCTAGGATCCCCTCAGAGACTGCAGACATGATAAAAGACAAGAGATGGTCAGAGACTATGGACATGATACAGGAGATGGTCAGAGGCTGTGGACATGATACAGGAGGTAGACAGAGGCTGCGGAGTGTGGACATCATACAGGAGGTGGACAGAGGCTGCGAACATGATACAGGAGGTGAACAGAGGCTGCAGATATACTACAGGAGGTGGACAGAGGCTGCGGACATACTACAGGAGGTGGACAGAGGCTGCAGATATACTACAGGAGGTGGACAGAGGCTGCAGACATACTACAGGAGGTGGACAGAGGCTGCGGACATGAGAGTGTCCTCCTCCTCACCCCCTCACAGTAGCCTCCTCCTTTGCCAACCATCATATTACTTCTCCACATCATCAGTGTGCTATGTCCTCCTCCTGTGCCCCTTTCACCTTTCCACAGGTCAGGGCAGCCCAGCCGGCTTCGGAACGGCGCATGCGAATTTGCATGGTCGTCTCATGGACTTTAACGGGCAGTCTTTTGGCAACTTTGAGTTGCCAAGAGACAGCCAAGTAACCTTAAGGATTTAGAGAAGATCAGTAAAGAAGAGTGGACCAAAATCCCTCCTGAGATGTGTGTAAACCTGGTAACCAACTACAAGAAACGTCTTATCTCTGTGCTCGCCAACAAGGGTGTCTCCACCATGTACTAAGTCATGTTTTTCTTGGGTATTAAATACGTATTTTACTCACTGAACTGAAACTTAATTTATAGCATTTCTTTTATTAGTTTTTTCTGGATATTCAGTTGATATTCTGTCTTTAAAATACACCTATGATAAAAAATTATAGACCATTCATTTCTTTGTAAGTGGGCAAACTTACAAAATCTGCAGGGGATCAAATAATTATTTTCCCCACTGTATGCCTATGGGTACTTTGGTTAGTTATGTAGAGGTTAAAGCTGTGGTTTATTCTGCCTGTAGTTTGCCTTTCCTGGTTCTCTCCCCTCATCATCATGCTAATGACATTTCTTAAATGAAACTTTTCCATTTTAATTACATAGTTTATTTTAGACCCAGTGATGTCATTAGTGGGTCTTTGCGTTCTCTGCGCAATGCAAGCAGATGATGGCCGGTGGTAGGGGCTGGCAGCACTCTCAACAGCCCTCAGTCCTGATGCAAGCATTATATAGGCAGGTGCAGTCTACTTTCTCCGCTGTAGGTGGCGCTCTTCACAGCGGCATTGCAGTTGGGGAGGAAGTTAAGTCTAGAACATCGTTCCTCTATGGTTTCCTGGTCCAGCTATCCAATGGATGCTGCCACTACATGTGACCCTAGCAGCCATCTTAGGTCATGCAGAGCTTATTTAAGGCTCTGCCCGATGGGGACAGAACTAGCAGCAGGGAAAGGTTCCTGACAAGGAGGGAAAGCGTAGGGATCTCAACTTTTGAAGTTCTTTCATCGCACTTGGACTGTGTGTGTTATTGTTGCTGCATCGCAATGCATCCCACCTACAACTAGGCTGGCTTTTGGGAAGACTAATGCAAATATCAAACTGCCTTAATGACTGGCTATCAGTCTGGAGAACTGGGAATTCCTAAGCAGGCTTAATTTGCATGCAGACTCATCCTGGCCACAAATGGTGCTGAGCCTCCATGAATGAAAGTTCTGAAGCCCAATAATTGAAAGGGCCAGGGACAATCAGGCTGGTGAGGAAACAGAGCTAGATGATGCTGGATGTCCTCCAGTGAGAAAATGAGGTGGGCTTTATCTGACTTGCTACATTTTTCAATGCATACTGTGATACTTTTACAGTGTGCAATAAAATCAGAGTAATTTATTTCAGTACAGGAGAAGAGCCTGTACAACTTTGAAAGACTGAAGTTAAAACTTAAAGTGGACCTTCAGTTATTTTTTCAACTTTCCATCTATTAACCACTTGCCCACACTGGGCACTTAAACCCCCTTCCTAACCAGTCCAATTTTAAGCTTTCCATGCTCTCACAATTTGAATGACAGTTACTCTGTCATGCAACACTGAACCCATATGAAAATGTTGTCCTTTTTTCACACAAATAGAGCTTTCTTTTGGTGGTATTTGATCACCTCTGGGTTTTTTATGTTTTGCGCTATAAATGAAAAAGACTGAAATTTGGTAAAAAAATAATTTTTCTTTGTTTCTGTTAAATTTTTTTGCAAATTAGTCATTTTTCTTCATAAATTTGGGCCAAAATGTATACTGCTACATATATTTGGTAAAAATAACCCAAATCAGTGTATATTATTTGGTATTTATAAGTTATAGAGTCTACAAGCTATGGTGCAATTTACTGAAAATTGATCACATCTGATGTTCTGACAGCCTCTCGTTTCTCATTTCTTGAGACCCTAACAAGCCATGACAGCACAAATACGCCCCAAATGACACCTTTTTAAAAAGTAGACAGTCCAAGATATTTAGTAAGAGGCATGGTGAGTTTTTTAAGTCGTAATTTTTTCCCACAATTCTTTGCAAAATGAAGTGTTTTTTGTTTGCGTTTTTTTTTCACAAAATTGTCATATTAATGGGTTATTTCTCTCACACAGCATATACATACCACAAATTACACCCCCAACACATTCTGCTACTCCTCCTGAGTATGGCGATACCACATGTGTAAGACTTTTACACAGCCTGACCACATACAGAGGCCCGACATGCAGGGAGCACTATCTGGCGTTCTAGGAGCATAAATTACACAAATAATTTCTAGACTACCTCTAACACTTTTGAAAGTCCTGAAGCACCAGGAAAATGGAAACACCAAAAAAAGACCCCATTTTGGAAAGTAAACACCCCAACGTTAAATCTATGAGGCATTTTGAATCTTTTGAACATGTCATTTTTTTCCACAAATTTTTGGAAAATGTGATAAGAAAATAAAAACGCATTTTTTTTTACACAAAGTTGTCCATTTATAAGATATTTCCAACACATGTATTTAGAAAAAAATTACACCCCTAAATACATTCTCCTACTCCTCCTGAGTATGGCGATACCACATGTGTGAGACTTTTTCATAGCCTGGCCACATACAGAGGCCCAACATGCAGGGAGCACCATCAGGTGTTCTAAGGGCATGAATTTCAAATCTAATTTGACTACCTATTACACTTTTGTAAGGCACTGATGGCCACTGTAGTGGCATGCATGTGTCACGGATGAGCACTCATGTGGCACGGATGAGTACTGATGTGGCACAGATGTGGCACGGATGAGTACTGATGTGGCATGGACGTGGCACTGATGTGGCATGCATGTGTCACGGATGAGCACTGATGTGGCATGGATGTGGCATGGATGAGAACTGATGTGTCATGGATGAGCACTGATGTGGCACAAATGTGGCATGGATTTGGCATGGATGAAAACTGATGTGGCATGGATGTGGCACGGATGAGTACTGATGTGGCATGGATGTGGCACTGATGTGACATGCATGTGTCACGGATGAGCACTGATGTGTCACGGATGAGCACTGATGTGGCATGCATGTGGCATGGATGAGCACAGATGTGGCACGGATGAGCACTGATGTGGCATGAATGTGGCACAGATAAGCACCGATGTGGTATGTAAACAGTAAAAAAGGGAGGACAGACCATATTGGCCCCATAAAGAATGAGGAAGGACATCTGGTTACAAAGGATGGGGAGATGGCAGAGGTATTGAATTTATTCTTCTCCTCAGTATTCACGAGTGAATCGGGGGGCTTCAGTAACCAAAACTGCAGTGTTTATCCTCATGACACAACACAGGAAGCACCTACATGGTTAACAGAGGACGGAATTAAAATTAGACTTGAGAAACTTAACATTAATAAATCACCGGGACCAGATGGCTTGCATCCGAGGGTACTTAGGGAACTCAGTCAGGTGATTGCCAGACCGTTGTTCCTAATTTTTACAGACAGTCTATTGACTGGAATGGTGCCAGCTGATTGGAGAAAAGCCAATGTAGCACCAATATTTAAAAAGGGCCCAAAAAACATCCCTGGGAATTACAGACCAGTTAGCCTAACATCAATAGTATGTAAACTCTTGGAGGGGATGATAAGGGACTATATACAAGATTTTAGTAATAAGAATGATTTCATTAGCAGTAATCAGCATGGATTCATGAAGAATCGTTCTTGCCAAACCAATCTATTAACCTTCTATGAGGAGGTGAGTTGCCATCTAGATAAAGGAAGGCCCGTAGACGTGGTGTATCTGGATTTTGCAAAAGCATTTGACACAGTTCCCCATAAACGTTTACTGTACAAAATAAGGTGCGTTGGCATGGACCATAGGGTGAGCACATGGATTGAAAACTGGCTACAAGGGCGTGTTCAGAGGGTGGTGATAAATGGGGAGTACTCAGAATGGTCAGGGGTGGGTAGTGGGGTCCCCCAGGGTTCTGTGCTGGGACCAATCCTATTTAATTTGTTCATAAATGACCTGGAGGATGGGATAAACAGTTCCATCTCTGTATTTGCAGACGATACTAAGCTAAGCAGGGCAATAACTTCTCCGCAGGATGTGGAAATCTTGCAAAAAGACCTGAACAAATTAATGGGGTGGGCGACTACATGGCAAATGAGGTTCAATGTAGAAAAATGTAAAATAATGCATTTGGGTGTCAAAAATATGAATGCAATCTATACACTGGGGGGAGAACCTCTGGGGGAATCTAGGATGGAAAAGGACTTGGGGGTCCTAGTGGATGATAGGCTCAGCAACGGCATGCAATGCCAAGCTGCTGCTAATAAAGCAAACAGAATATTGGCATGCATTAAAAGGGGGATCAACTGCAGAGATAAAACGATAATTCTCCCGCTCTACAAGACTCTGGTCCGCCCGCACCTGGAGTATGCTGTCCAGTTCTGGGCACCAGTCCTCAGGAGGGACGTACTGGAAATGGAGCGAGTACAAAGAAGGGCAACAAAGCTAATAAAGGGTCTGGAGGATCTTAGTTATGAGGAAAGGTTGCGAGCACTGAACTTATTCTCTCTGGAGAAGAGACGCTTGAGAGGGGATATGATTTCAATTTACAAATACTGTACTGGTGTCCCCACAATAGGGATAAAACTTTTTCGCAGAAGAGAGTTTAATAAGACTCGTGGCCACTCATTGCAATTAGAGGAAAAGAGGTTTAACCTTAAACTACGTAGAGGGTTCTTTACTGTAAGAGCGGCAAGGATGTGGAATTCCCTTCCACAGGCGGTGGTCTCAGCGGGGAGCATTGATAGCTTCAAGAAACTATTAGATAATCACCTGAATGACCGCAATATACAGGGATATGTAATGTAATACTGACACATAATCACACACATAGGTTGGACTTGATGGACTTGTGTCTTTTTTCAACCTCACCTACTATGTAACTATGTAACTATGGCATGGATGTGGCACGGATGATCACTGATGTGGCACGGATTATCACTGATGTGGCATGGATGTGGCACGGATGATCACTGATGTGGCATGGATGAGCACTGATGTGGCACAGATGAGCACTGATGTGGCATGGATGTGGCATTGATGTGGCACTGATGAGCACTAATGTGGCATGGATGTGGCACGGGTGAGCACTAATCTGGCACAGATGACCACTGATGTGGCACAGATGAGCATGAATGAGCCATGGATGGGGATGAATGAGGCATGGATGGGGATGGATGAGACATGAATGTGGATGGATGAGCCATGGATGGAGCACATATGAGCCATGGATGGAGCACGGATGGAGCATGGATGGATGGATGAGCCATGGATGGAGCACGCATTGAGCATGGATGGAGCATGGATGGATGGATGAGCCATGGATGAAGCACGGATGGAGCATGGATGGATAAGCCATGGATGGAGCACAGATGGAGTATAGATGGAGCACGGATGGGGCATGGATGGATGGATGAGCCATGGATGGAAGACGGATAGAGCATGGATGGATGGAAGAGCCATGGATATAGCATGGTTGGAGCACAGATGGAGCATGGAAGGATGGGTGAGCCATGGATGGAGCACGGATGGAGCATGGATGGATGGATGAGCTATGGATGGAGCACGCATGGAGCATGGATGAGCCATGGGTGGAGTAAGCATGAAGCATGGATAGAGCATGGATGGATGGATGAGCCATGGATGGATGAGCCATGGCTGGAGCATGCATGGAGCACGCATGGAGCATGTATGGAGCATGGATGGAGCATGGATGGAGCATGGATGGATGGATGAGCAATGACTGAGCATAGATCGGCGCTATGAGATCTTCAGATCCAGCCCACAGTGCTGCTACACCCATCTCCCTGCTCTCCTCACAGGCTGTACCAATCGGCGTGAGGAGAGGGGAGGACCCAAACTGGACAAGCTCCAGTTTGTTTACAAGGGATAAATATCATAACATCGCCGTCCAATGACAAGGTGATCACATGGTAAAGGGCCGATGTCATTGACCCTTTACCCCGATTCGTTACCTGCCGGGTCTGGGAGACCTGACGGTGACAAAGATTCCTGGGTGCGCGCCTCTGGGGGGCACAATTCTGGGAGGACGTCATAATACGCCCTCCCAGGGTTATCCGACCACGCTGCAGCTGTCAATCGGCTATGGCCTGGTGGGCAAGTGGTTAAATCTTCTGCCCTTGTTGTTTTAACTTTGGATAGTAAAACATTTTTTTTCTGCCAGTAAATACCTTATACAGTCCACTTCCTGTTTCTTGTCTGGTCATTAGCCCAGGCTTATCATGCACAGCTCTCTCTCTCTCTCTCTCACTCGTGAGAGTTTGCAAGGAAGGGAGGGGGGTCGAGTTAAAAGAGGGCCAATGAGAGATGCATAGCTGGAGGTGTGCCTCTGTGTGTCTGTGTAAATCCAGGAAGTGAACAGGCAGCAGCTTCAGCTGCCCACAGTTAAAAAGGATGCAGCCAGACTCAGTGGAGGGAGATTTCTGCAGCATATTTGGCAAGTACAAAATCACAGTATATATAAAATAATATGCAAAGATGTTTTTATTACACATTATGTGAGCTGACGGCAGTTCCTTTTTAAGTTAAGCTTTAAATAGCTCATATGATGGAAAACCTAGGCCCCATCCCCTTCATATTTATTGGTCCATAATTATGATGAGCAGTGTTCTCCAATTTCAGAGGCAATCAAGATTTTCATGTACTCTGGTTCAAGGACTCCTTGGAAGCTCTACAAAGTATATCATTGTTCATGCAGGCAGTTGCTTTTCATGTCTGGTGCCCCATACCTCCCAACTTTTTGAGATGGGAATGAGGGACACCTATCAGCAAAAGTATGCAGGCAAAGGACACACCCCTTGCCACGCCCCCTTAAAGGAGAATTGTACAAAAAAAAACAAGATTGGGTAAACCCACAAGTGCTTTTTTTACCACTACTATTCCTTTATATTGGCTTTTGGAATTTACAAATGTAGCAATTTAGAAATCAGATAAAAGGTTTAGCACTGGAAAACACTTTTTGATAGATGAAAAATGCATTTTATCTACAACTCTATAGATCAGAGCAAAATGAGGGACAAATGACGAGCAATGAGGGGCGGAGGGACATTGATCCAAATAAGGGACATATTTTTTCTGTTATATATTCCTTTGCCTTTTATTTCTTTTATTCATAGATCTTGGCTTGAAGCAATCTACAGCATTGTGGACAGAGTTACACTATACAGTATGTGCCCATTCAGCCAAAAAAGCATTTGAGAGGTCAGGTATTGATGTTGGATAAGAAGACCATAATCAGTATTCCAACTTATCCCGGAGGTTGAGGTCAGGGCTCTGTCTAAAATGTCTTTGTATGCTGCAGCATCAACAATACCCTTTACTGGAAACACCTAAACTCAATCATATGTAGCGCTACCCCCGCAAGAGCCGCTGGTATTAACTGGTTCCCCCCAGGAAAGAGGCTGCCCATCACCGCAAGTACCAGTCCATTCATACCGGTTCCAATAACACAGTCTAGGGCAGGGTCTCCATACTTTCTAAACAAAGGGCCAGTTTATTGTCCTTCAGACTTTTATGGGGGCCAGACTATAGCCAGCGGTAGTGAAAATTTTCCTGGCATCCTGGCATCAGTGGGAGTAAACATGTTAGAGGAACAGTGCCCCATCATTGGTATTATTGGGAGGAATAGTGCCCCATCATTGGTATTATTGGGAGGAATAGTGCCCCATCACTGGTATTATTGGGAGGAATAGTGCCCCATCATTGGTATTATTGGGAGGAATAGTGCCCCATCACTGGTATTATTGGGAGGAATAGGGCCCCATCACTGGTATTATTGGGAGGAATAGTACCTCATCACTTGTATTATTGGGAGGAATAGCGCCCCATCACTGGTATTATTGGGAGGAATAGGGCCCCATCACTGGTATTATTGGGAGGAATAGTACCTCATCACTTGTATTATTGGGAGGAATAGCGCCCCATCACTGGTATTATTGGGAGGAATAGGGCCCCATCACTGGTATTATTGGGAGGAATAGTACCCCATCATTGGTATTATTGGGAGGAATAGTGCCCCATCATTGGTATTATTGGGAGGAATAGTGCCCCATCATTGATATTAGTGGGAGGAATAGTGCCCCATCATTGGTATTATTGGGAGGAATAGTGCCCCATCATTGGTATTATTGGGAGGAATAGTGCCCCATCATTGGTATTAGTGGGGGGAATAGTGCACCATCATTGGTATTAGTGGGAGGAATAGTGCCCCATCATTGGTATTATTGGGAGGAATAGTGCCCCATCATTGTTATTAGTGGGGGGAATAGTGCACCATCATTGGTATTATTGGGAGGAATAGTGCACCATCATTGGTATTAGTGGGGGGAATAGTGCACCATCATTGGTATTAGTGGGGGGAATAGTGCACCATCATTGGTATTATTGGGAGGAATAGTGCACCATCATTGGTATTAGTGGGGGGAATAGTGCACCATCATTGGTATTAGTGGGGGGAATAGTGCACCATCATTGGTATTAGTGGGAGGAATAGTGCCAGGGCCGGCGCTAGCAGTAGGGGGGCGGCAAAATCCCGATCCCCAGCCGCTCGCTGGGATTCACATTTTTAAAATGCCCGCAGGCCCGGTGTCACCATAAGGAAGCATAGGCGCCTTATGCGCCAGGCTAGGGGAGCGGTAAAATGCGCATGTGAAGATATCCCAGCACAAACAATTCGCCCTCTCCATCCCCCGCTCCGTCAGCCTGCTTTGCTAGTGCTCTTCGGGACGGGTCTCTCACTGGGAGCGCCCCGTGGACTCCCTGTATGATCAAAGCGCTCCCCTGCAAGAACTTCAGTGGAAACGGTAAGCCGGAGAAACTCTGAAAGAAAGCCGTCCGCCTGCAGAAAATAATGATACCTTCAGCCATAATCCCCGTGAACCACTTGCAAACCGCAATGTATATATGCATATTGCGGTTGGCAAGTGGTTAAATACTTCTTTACATTATGGTGGGGCCCTCCCTTTCTATTCTTTACATTATGGTGGGGGTCCTCAATTTCTATTCTTTACATTATCATGGGGGACCTCCCTTTCTAATCTTTACATTATGGTGGGGGTCCTCCCTTTCTATTCTTTACATTATGGTGGGGGACCTCCCTTTCTCCTCTTTACATTATGGTGGGGGTCCTCCCTTTCTATTCTTTACATTATGGTGGGGGACCTCCCTTTCTCCTCTTTACATTATGGTGGGGGTCCTCCCTTTCTATTCTTTACATTATGGTGGGGGACCTCCCTTTCTCCTCTTTACATTATGGTGGGGGTCCTCCCTTTCTAATCTTTACATTATGGTGGGGGTCCTCCCTTTCTATTCTTTACATTATGGTGGGGGTCCTCCCTTTCTATTCTTTACATTATGGTGGGGGTCCTCCCTTTCTATTCTTTACATTATGGTGGGGGTCCTCCCTTTCTATTCTTTACATTATGGTGGGGACCCTCCCTTTATATTCTTTACATTATGGTGGGGGTCCTCCCTTTCTATTCTTTACATTATGGTGGGGGTCCTCCCTTTCTATTCTTTACATTATGGTGGGGGTCCTCCCTTTCTATTCTTTACATTATGGTGGGGGTCCTCCCTTTCTATTCTTTACATTATGGTGGGGACCCTCCCTTTATATTCTTTACATTATGGTGGGGGTCCTCCCTTTCTATTCTTTACATTATGGTGGGGGACCTCCCTTTCTATTCTTTACATTATGGTGGGGGTCCTCTCTTTCTATTCTTTACATTATGGTGGGGGTCCTCCCTTTCTATTCTTTACATTATGGTGGGGGACCTCCCTTTCTATTCTTTACATTATGGTGGGGGTCCTCCCTTTCTATTCTTTACATTATGGTGGGGGACCTCCCTTTCTATTCTTTACATTATGGTGGGGGTCCTCTCTTTCTATTCTTTACATTAAGGTGGGGACCTCCCTTTCTAATCTTTACATTATGGTGGGGGTCCTCCCTTTCTAATCTTTACATTATGGTGGGGGTCCTCCCTTTCTAATCTTTACATTATGGTGGATGTCCTCCCTTTCTATTCTTTGCATTGTGGTGGATGTCCTCCCTTTCTATTCTTTGCATTATGGTGGGGGTCCTCCCTTTCTAATCTTTACATTATGGTGGATGTCCTCCCTTTCTAATCTTTACATTATGGTGGATGTCCTCCCTTTCTATTCTTTACATTATGGTGGGGGTCCTCCCTTTCTAATCTTTACATTATGGTGGATGTCCTCCCTTTCTATTCTTTACATTATGGTGGGGGTCCTCCCTTTCTAATCTTTACATTATGGTGGATGTCCTCCCTTTCTATTCTTTACATTATGGTGGGGGACCTCCCTTTCTAATCTTTACATTATGGTGGGGGTCCTCCCTTTCTATTCTTTACATTATGGTGGGGGTCCTCCCTTTCTATTCTTTACATTATGGTGGGGGTCCTCTCTTTCTATTCTTTACATTACTTCCTGGATTCTGGCCTAAGCAAACAATGTCATACATCACAGGAGTCTTCAGTAGTGGTGCATGGGAGGAGGGGTTTTCTTAGCTAAGCACACCCTCTGGCCTGCATGCCTGAACTAAGGGCAGATGGAGTCCAGGAAGTAAATGGTACCGGAATCATCTGCCCTTACTCAAGATGGCTACGGCCAGAAATGCTAGGGGGTGTTTTTCAAAATTATTCCTCAACAAAATAAAGCATTGAGACATAGATGGATCATGTTAAATCGTGTTTTTGGTTGTGGTGCTCAGATGCAATGTATTTCCGCTTTAAGGAGTGTATGGGAGAAAAGACACAGCTCGGCGAGTACTTGCTACATTTTTACTATTGCAAACAAAGTAATAAAGTTGAGAAACTGGTGGGGGTCCTCCCTTTCTAATCTTTACATTATGGTGGGGGTCCTCCCTTTCTAATCTTTACATTATGGTGGGGGTCCTCCCTTTCTATTCTTTACATTATGGTGGGGGACCTCCCTTTCTATTCTTTACATTATGGTGGGGGTCCTCTCTTTCTATTCTTTACATTATGGTGGGGGTCCTCCCTTTCTATTCTTTACATTATGGTGGGGGACCTCCCTTTCTATTCTTTACATTATGGTGGGGGTCCTCCCTTTCTATTCTTTACATTATGGTGGGGGACCTCCCTTTCTATTCTTTACATTATGGTGGGGGTCCTCTCTTTCTATTCTTTACATTAAGGTGGGGACCTCCCTTTCTAATCTTTACATTATGGTGGGGGTCCTCCCTTTCTAATCTTTACATTATGGTGGGGGTCCTCCCTTTCTAATCTTTACATTATGGTGGATGTCCTCCCTTTCTATTCTTTGCATTGTGGTGGATGTCCTCCCTTTCTATTCTTTGCATTATGGTGGGGGTCCTCCCTTTCTAATCTTTACATTATGGTGGATGTCCTCCCTTTCTAATCTTTACATTATGGTGGATGTCCTCCCTTTCTATTCTTTACATTATGGTGGGGGTCCTCCCTTTCTAATCTTTACATTATGGTGGATGTCCTCCCTTTCTATTCTTTACATTATGGTGGGGGTCCTCCCTTTCTAATCTTTACATTATGGTGGATGTCCTCCCTTTCTATTCTTTACATTATGGTGGGGGACCTCCCTTTCTAATCTTTACATTATGGTGGGGGTCCTCCCTTTCTATTCTTTACATTATGGTGGGGGTCCTCCCTTTCTATTCTTTACATTATGGTGGGGGTCCTCTCTTTCTATTCTTTACATTACTTCCTGGATTCTGGCCTAAGCAAACAATGTCATACATCACAGGAGTCTTCAGTAGTGGTGCATGGGAGGAGGGGTTTTCTTAGCTAAGCACACCCTCTGGCCTGCATGCCTGAACTAAGGGCAGATGGAGTCCAGGAAGTAAATGGTACCGGAATCATCTGCCCTTACTCAAGATGGCTACGGCCAGAAATGCTAGGGGGTGTTTTTCAAAATTATT
This sequence comes from Lithobates septentrionalis, assembly GCA_037952835.1. Classification (NCBI taxonomy): domain Eukaryota; kingdom Metazoa; phylum Chordata; class Amphibia; order Anura; family Ranidae; genus Lithobates; species Lithobates septentrionalis. The sequence continues at coordinate 160,097 of JBBDGP010000775.1, forward strand.
CCTCAACAAAATAAAGCATTGAGACATAGATGGATCATGTTAAATCGTGTTTTTGGTTGTGGTGCTCAGATGCAATGTATTTCCGCTTTAAGGAGTGTATGGGAGAAAAGACACAGCTCGGCGAGTACTTGCTACATTTTTACTATTGCAAACAAAGTAATAAAGTTGAGAAACTGGTGGGGGTCCTCCCTTTCTAATCTTTACATTATGGTGGGGGTCCTCCCTTTCTAATCTTTACATTATGGTGGGGGTCCTCCCTTTCTATTCTTTACATTATGGTGGGGGTCCTCCCTTTCTATTCTTTACATTATGGTGGGGGTCCTCCCTTTATATTCTTTACATTATGGTGGGGGTCCTCCCTTTCTATTCTTTACATTATGGTGGGGACCCTCCCTTTATATTCTTTACATTATGGTGGGGGTCCTCCCTTTCTATTCTTTACATTATGGTGGGGGTCCTCCCTTTCTATTCTTTACATTATGGTGGGGGACCTCCCTTTCTATTCTTTACATTATGGTGGGGGTCCTCCCTTTCTATTCTTTACATTATGGTGGGGGACCTCCCTTTCTATTCTTTACATTATGGTGGGGGTCCTCTCTTTCTATTCTTTACATTAAGGTGGGCTCCTCCCTTTCTAATCTTTACATTATGGTGGGGGTCCTCCCTTTCTAATCTTTACATTATGGTGGGGGTCCTCCCTTTCTAATCTTTACATTATGGTGGATGTCCTCCCTTTCTATTCTTTGCATTGTGGTGGATGTCCTCCCTTTCTATTCTTTGCATTATGGTGGGGGTCCTCCCTTTCTAATCTTTACATTATGGTGGATGTCCTCCCTTTCTAATCTTTACATTATGGTGGATGTCCTCCCTTTCTATTCTTTACATTATGGTGGGGGTCCTCCCTTTCTAATCTTTACATTATGGTGGATGTCCTCCCTTTCTATTCTTTACATTATGGTGGGGGTCCTCCCTTTCTAATCTTTACATTATGGTGGGGGTCCTCCCTTTCTATTCTTTACATTATGGTGGGGGTCCTCCCTTTCTATTCTTTACATTATGGTGGGGGTCCTCTCTTTCTATTCTTTACATTACTTCCTGGATTCTGGCCTAAGCAAACAATGTCATACATCACAGGAGTCTTCAGTAGTGGTGCATGGGAGGAGGGGTTTTCTTAGCTAAGCACACCCTCTGGCCTGCATGCCTGAACTAAGGGCAGATGGAGTCCAGGAAGTAAATGGTACCGGAATCATCTGCCCTTACTCAAGATGGCTACGGCCAGAAATGCTAGGGGGTGTTTTTCAAAATTATTCCTCAACAAAATAAAGCATTGAGACATAGATGGATCATGTTAAATCGTGTTTTTGGTTGTGGTGCTCAGATGCAATGTATTTCCGCTTTAAGGAGTGTATGGGAGAAAAGACACAGCTCGGCGAGTACTTGCTACATTTTTACTATTGCAAACAAAGTAATAAAGTTGAGAAACACTCTTCCACAATGCGGTGATTTTGCCATTTGTGACAGATTTGCTTTAAATTGTGCATGCGTTCTCTCTACAACGTGATGAGACTGCAAAACGCATTAAAAAGTAGGAAATGTAGCAGAAAAGCGCATCTAGACTTCATCGCTTACCTGGGAATGCTCCAGAGCTGCAGCTAGCTTGGCTGAATGCGAGATGATATTCTTTGCCTTTTATAGGTGAAACTCATTTAAAGTTTTCTGCCAGACTTGGGCAGTTAAAATGAAGATGGGAAGAGCGGATGGACTTTAGTTGGCAGCAAATAGAGGGAGACAGAACAGGTCTTCCATCTTTCATTCTCTGTACAGTGTTTAGGGGCAAGATCACACCGGCCGCTGGTACAGTGACAAATGACATTTGCTGCGTGTTTACAGCAGACGATTAAAGGGACTGTGCAGACAACATATTGAAACGCTTGAGGGATACTACAAACGGTTTAGGAAGGCTGTTAATCTGTATGGTAACTGGAATTAATTTGCTGTTGATCTCCAGAACGTTTGGCGTTAAGGCATTTTTAAAAAATTTTATATAGAATAAGGGAGGTGTGACGGACCACCTGGCTCCCAGCTTGGGTGCCTCCGTCAAGATACAGCTTCCTCCAGTGGCAGGTGGTGTTTTTTTTGGGACGGCAAACAATCACCCCCTGGCAGGTTGGTCAGTCGACTATGTGGCACCCCCCGGCACTTACCCCATCTGTAGTGGGCAGCGGCGGGGTTGCGGGCTCCTACAGGCGACGGGCAGCAGGCAGGTTGCAGACTCCTATGGGCGGCGGACAGAGGCTCCTGTGTCCTCTCTGCATCAGGGCGGCTTCTGCCGTGCGGCTCCTCCCTCCTCCTCCTAGATGTTCAAAAGGGATCGCCTGTCCTTTCAGCCAATCGGGTGATGGGTCTCAAGACCCGCTTCCTGATTGGCCGGGAGGAGGATCAGTGTGGCAATAGCAAATATTAATTCACTATTGTCACACAACTGGGTGGGATCGGGGGCACACTGCTCTGGCTCTAATCACCAGCGTGTGTTCCACTAGGCGGAAGTACTGGGGTACGTGACCACAGAGCCCGTCCTATGCGTTTCATCATTTAGTTTCAGGAGGCGTCTCCAGGCTGGGTACAAAGGATCGCAGAGTAGCGGTGGTCATATTGTTATTGTTATCATTCCTAGTGCCAGGATACGGCACTTTTACATGCGAGTGGAAATCTAAATGTTATACTATTTGATTATAATAAATGTTATCACGCTATGTCGATTCTTGTCATTTCATTTTCTCTATGAAATGGACACACCTAGGGGGATTACCAGAGAACCTTCAGTATATTCAAGCCTACTAGACCCACTTCGATATAAGCCCATAACCGTTGGTGAGTGAGCTCCCCGGTGGGGGACTATACACTGTGTGGGCTTATGGAAGTGGAGGGCTGCATGCACATGAATCATTTTATCTGAAGCACTTCTGGATGCTATATTAACGGCAGCCTTCACTGGGAGCATGCTTGCTTTTGCATTCATGGACTTTTAAGTTGTTTTATTTATGGAAGTTATATATGCACCCAAAGACTGAGATTTATCTTTAGAGCACAATTGCACTTTATTATTGTATTCAGTGTTTCACTGGGACTATTTGCATTATAGAGTATGTACTCATTTTTCTTTATAGAATTATTCATTCATAATAATAATTTTTGTAGTGTGGACACATAAATTTACTTTTGCACGAGTGACACATACACAAAATCAGGTAAGAGCTTTATCACATTGCCATAAACAATGCAAACTGTAAACAGTAATGAACAGCCAACGTAAACATAAACCATGATCTAGTTAAACAATAAGCTAATTAAAAATTAGTCACCTAGACAAGCCTAGGTGGATCAACGCCCACCCAGACCATCGGCACCAGTTCCCTAGTAAGGAGACCTAGGGCTGTCCAAATCTCTGAAAGGATTAACAGACGGGCAGAAACAATAGGTGATTCAATTTACAATGGGAATTCACATCTAGGAGGCACACAATGGGGAAATGATAACATGAAAGAAAGACACCTTGGTAAACAGATTATAGCAGGAGACTCCAGCATCAGGTTGTTTTGAGCTGTTTTTGAGCTTTTTATATTAACATCTGCTCTGAGTTTGGGCACAAACTCCCCAAATCTGTATCCACGTCCTAGGTTCCCAGAATCTGTATTTTTCAGGGAGACATGGACCTGAATCAGAAGCAAGACCACTCCAAGGGTCCCCCAGACACACACCTCCCAAGAATAGAGCCCCCTCAAAAGCCAGGCCCATTGTCAGTAGGCAAAAGGCTACCCTGCACGCCATTCAAAGAACCCCTGTCCCAGTTAGGTCTGTCACAGGAGGGTTATAACCCCCCCATTCAAGCGAATGGCTGTATGTGGCGGTACTCTTGTAAATGCCAATACTTTTTTTGCATTGAAATTTACACGTGCATGCACATACCACTGCAGAACGCATTCAAAAAAAATATGTCATACATGCAGGTAAACAAGTATGTGAAGCAAAGGAAAAAGACAGAAAGGCATCCCCAGCCTTCAGGGTGAATCAAGGGGGGTGCGCTGGGATCACCTATTAAAGATGAAAAAACCATCAGCCTAAGGGATAGCCTTTAGATCTTTTAAAGAGATCCTTATGGAACATCAATCCTATATAGCCTAGCTCAAAGCATATTCAAAATGGACTAGAAAAGCCTGCGCAATATGCAGTATGATTGCAGGATAGTCATGTACCAGTGTTTCTCCGGATCCAACTGCTAAGATGATCCATACAGCTTGTCACGCTCTGCTCATCTGAGACCAGACTTGATGCTGAAAAGTTAACTAGTAAACTAGTATCTTGAATGATTCTCAAAATTTCAAAAATTATGAAAACCGTGGCTTACCTACACCTTTCCAGTCTAGTCTGAATTACTTATAGCCCACATATTAGTATCCAGGCTTAGGTCTGAGGGGGATTTACCCACATTTTCCCTTCATATCCTCTTCTCATCCCATCTTTACCACTTATCCATGTTTTCTGACTTCCCTCTCCCTTTTTTTTCCTCCCTAGGAGTTTTCCCAACTCTTATTCCTCAAGAGTTCTCAGAATCTCCTCTCCCCAGTCCCCCCACCCACTTTTACTTTTGGCCCCGTAAATTTGCTTTTAAACAAACCTGACTCATTATTCCTATTACCTGTTACCTTCACCATAGTGGAGAAGGATCTGGGGGTTCTGATAGATCATAAGCTCAATCATAGCATGTAATGCCAAGCTGCAGTTTCCAAAGCAAGCAAAATCCTTTCTTGTATTAAGAGAGGTATGGAGTCCAGAGAGAGATATAATTTTGCCCCTGTACAAATCATTAGGAAGACCTCATCTGGAATTTGCAGTTCAGTTTTGGGCACCAGTTCTCGAAAAGGATATGAAGGGCAACCAAACTGATAAGAGGCATGGAGGAAATCAGCTATGAGAAAAAATGAGAGAAACTGAATTTATTCTTGCTTGAGAAGAGGTGATCAAGGGGGGATATGATAAACATGTACAAATATTTAAGGGGTCCATATAGTGAACTTGGTGTTGAGTTATTCACTTTAAGGTCATCACAGAGGACAAGGGGGCACTCTTTACGTCTAGAGGAAAAGAGGTTTTGATCTCCAAATACGAAAAGGTTTCTTAACAGTAAGAGCTGTGAAAATGTTGGAATAGACTCCCTCCAGAGGTGGTTCTGGCCAGCTCAGTAGATTGCTCTAAGAATGCCTGGATTCTTTCCTAGAAAGGATTTTTTTCCCCTGCTGTAGCAAATTGGATCATGCTTTGCTAGGGTTTTTTGCCTTCCTCTGGATCCACTGTGGGTATGGGATTGTGTATATAAGATTGTATGATTGTTTTTTTTTTTTTGTTTGTTTTTTAATTTGTTGAACTATATGGACTTGTGTTTTTTTTCAACCTGACTAACTATGTAACTATGTAAATATGTAACCAGATATCTCCTGGTGAAAGTAACAATCCCAATGATTTATGTTTGGTAATAAATTATTCACATAGTTACATGTTTAGTCAGGTTGAAAAAAACAAAAAAATCCATCTTTTACAACCAATAAAAATAAATAAAACAAAATAGAAATAAATAGAAAACCTCCCTATACAGAATCCTATAGGCATTTATAGAGTACTCATCCACACCTCGGCCTATCACCCATCAAGTATGTTATTTCTTTGTCTATGCAAAATACTACCAAAAAGATATATACAGTGGGGACGGAAAGTATTCAGACCCCCTTAAATTTTTCACTCTTTGTTATATTGCAGCCATTTGCTAAAATCATTTAAGTTCATTTTTTTCCTCATTAATGTACACACAGCACCCCATATTGACAGAAAAACACAGAATTGTTGACATTTTTGCAGATTTACTAAAAAAGAAAAATTGAAATATCACATGGTCCTAAGTATTCAGACCCTTTGCTCAGTATTTAGTAGAAGCCCCCTTTTGATCTAATACAGCCATGAGTCTTTTTGGGAAAAAAGCAACAAGTTTTTCACACCTGCATTTGGGGATCCTCTGCCATTCCTCCTTGCAGATCCTCTCCAGTTCTGTCAGGTTGGATGGTAAATGTTGGTGGTGGTGGACAGCCATTTTTAGGTCTCTCCAGAGCACACCTGGGTCACCACTCCAGAGGCTCTTAACACTGTAGGCTCTCTGCCTTCCCAGCTACTGGCCAGCCAAGGTAACACTGCTAAAATCAGGAGGCACTGGGCTCCTTGGGTCCCTTCATTATAGATCGGTACTACCATTCCCCACCTTACTAATTGGGCACTTAATTCGGAATCCTTCCCACGAGGGAGGTCCCTCAGGACCCCCATCATACCAGCAGAAATATTATACAGCCAGCCATCCCAGCCAAAGAAAAACTTAAATATCACATGGTCCTAAGTATTCAGACCCTTTGCTCAGTATTTAGTAGAAGCACCCTTTTGATCTAATACAGCCATGAGTCTTTTTGGGAAAGATGCAACAAGTTTTTTGCACCTGGATTTGGGGATCCTCTGCCATTCCTCCTTGCAGATCCTCTCCAGTTCTGTCAGGTTGGATGGTAAACGTTGGTGGGAGCCATTTTTAGGTCTCTCCAGAGATGCTCAATTGGGTTTAAGTCAGGGCTCTGGCTGGGCCATTCAAGAACAGTCACAGAGTTGTTGTGAAGCCACTCCTTCATTATTTTAGCTGTGTGCTTAGGGTCATTGTCTTGTTGGAAGGTAAACCTTCAGCCCAGTCTGAGGTCCTGAGCACTCTGGAGAAGGTATTCGTCCAGGATATCCCTGTACTTGGCCACATTCATCTTTCCCTCAATTGCAACCAGTCGTCCTGTCCCTGCAGATGAAAAACACCCCCACAGCATGATGCTGCCACCACCATGCTTCACTGTTGGGACTGTATTGGACAGGTGATGAGCAGTGCCTGGTTTTCTCCACACATACCGTTTAGAATTCAGGCCAAAAAGTTCTATCTTGGTCTCATCAGACCAAAGAATCTTATTTCTCACAATCTTGGAGTCCTTCAGGTGTTTTTTTTAGCAAACTCCATGCGGGCTTTCAGGTGTCTTGCACTGAGGAGAGGCTTCCGTCGGGCCACTCTGTCATAAAGCCCCGACTGGTGGAGGGCTGCAGTGATGGTTGACTTTCTACAACTTTCTCCCATCTCCTGACTGCATCTCTGGAGTGATCTGCAGTGATCTTTGGGTTCTTCTTTACCTCTCTCACCAAGGCTCTTCTCCCCCGATAGCTCAGTTTGGCCGGACGGCCAGCTCTAGGAAGGGTTCTGGTCGTCCCAAACGTCTTCCATTTAAGGATTATGGAGGCCACTGTGCTCTTAGGAACCTTAAGTGCAGCAGAAATTTTTTTGTAACCTTGGCCAGATCTGTGCCTTGCCACAATTCTGTCTCTGAGCTCTTCAGGCAGTTCCTTTAACCTCATGATTCTCATTTGCTCTGACATGCACTGTGAGCTGTAAGGTCTTATATAGACAGGTGTGTGGCTTTCCTAATCAAGTCCAATCAGTATAATCAAACACAGCTGGACTCAAATGAAGGTGTAGAACCATCTCAAGGATAATCAGAAGAAATGGACAGCACCTGAGTTAAAGCAGGATTCCGACCTGAAAAAAAAAAACACTGTAGCTGATGACTTTAAATAAGTACTTACCTGTCCTGGGTGCCCGCGATGTCGGCTGCCCGAGGCTGACCCGTCCCTCGGCTCTCGGGTCCCGGCACCGCCATCCTAGGTAAGGGAAACAGGCAGTGGAGCCTTGCGGCTTCACTGCCAGTTTCCTACTGCGCACGCGTGAGCCACGCGGCACTCCGCTCTGTGAATGGCCATGTGGTGTTCTGGGAACACACACAGTTCCCAGAAGACAACGGGGCCGCTCACCCAGGAGAAGAACACGCCGCGGAAAAGTAAGAGGCAGATTAGGAAGACCGCCTAGCAACAAGGGTTTAGGTAAGTTTAAAAATTGTTGTTTTTTTTTCAAATTTTTTTCAAATTTTTTTTTTAGGATTTTTGGTGATTTTTATTTTTTCAGGGTGGCCCTCCACTTTAAATATATGAGTGTCACAGCAAAGGGTCTGAATACTTAGGACCATGTGATATTTCAGTTTTTTCTTTTTTAATAAATCTGCAAAAATGTCAACAATTCTGTGTTTTACTGTCAATATGGGGTGCTGTGTGTACATTAATGAGGAAAAAAAATGAACTTAAATGATTTTAGCAAATGGCTGCAATATAACAAAGAGTGAAAAATGTAAGGGGGTCTGAATACTTTCCGTCCCCATTGTGTGTGTATATATATATATATTCATCAGTGTCTACTTTGGATGGGAATTCTGTACATATTCTTACACCTCCGCCTTTTACTCATCAAGTATGTACTTTTTCTGTTTATGTAAAACAATACGATAACATATATTCATTAGTATCATTTTATGATTGGAAGGCTGTACATATTGTAATCTTGATGCGTTTTGTGGATAGCTATAGCACATACCATATAGAAAAAATTATTGTTCACAGTATAATAATATTGTTTTGCACTTTCATGTGCTTAATATGTATATACATTACCAATTGACCAATTGTTTCTAATCAGCAGGTGCTTACGGGGGGGGCGGAGATTCTGGTACTGACGTCACGCCATTGCGCGATCCCGGGTCGGCAGTGTCTCCATATGTGAGTTCGCGAGATTCACTGTCCTGGATTGTACTTTGGCTGTTGTATGGTTTTTATTAAACGTATTACACTATTGGAAATTTCTCCTGGCTCCTGGTGACCCTCAGTTGGAAACTTAAGAGGAGATGCCATTGGAGTATACATGCTGCAGTGGTTCCTGTGAGATCCTTATGCTGGTTTGGGCGCATATGCTCCTGTAATAGTAGCCATTTTCTCTGGTGAGTTTAATATTCACTCAATGTTGGTGGCTGGTCACTGAAGCACCTCCTGAGGAACATCTATATGAACATCTATATGAACTCTGGTTTTGTTATACACAGTATTTATTTTCATCGAATATACACTATGGGGCTCCTCTTTCTGATTATTAGAACTTATATTTTTGACACCGTTTATTCACATGTCAAGTCATATTGTTTATTGCAACTATTATGCACTTTATTTAAGGCGTTGCACTATTGTTTTGCACTTTCATGTGCTTACACGTATAACAGTGCCCAAAATCTGATATGTATTAGCAGAAATGGATGAGAGCTTTTCTCCTGAAATGAGGTATTGCCCCATGTTGTTTTTTTGAATAGTCTACTTGATAATGTGTTATCCTTTTTCTTCAGGATTTCTAGATCCAAAAAACAGAATTTTGTAGTGATGGCTTGACATCGTAAATCTGAGCTTAAATGTATTAACAAAAAATTTTGTTATTTCCTAACAAAAAATTCACTAAGAAGGGGTCTGTCTCCATTCCAGTTGATAACAATGTCATCGATGTACCTGTGCCATGATAGAACATGGAACAAGTATATCGACATATAGAGATGGGCCCAATGTTCGAGTTGAACGTAAGTTCAACTCGAACATCGGGTGTTTATTAGTTCGTAGAACAAACTAACATATGGGGAGCCCGTGGGAGGTTCGCCCACCGCAATGCCCCCCATAATGCACTATGAGATCGCAGTGCATTGAAGGCTGCATATTGGCCAAAGCATGCACCTGACCTGTATGCTTTGGCCAATCACAGCAGAATGTACTGTGAGAGCCATGATTGGCAAAAAGAAGGTTGCCTTTGGCAAATCATGGCTCAGGGGCTAAGTCTACGGGCTAAATTCTACAGAAAAAATAAACGGCATGGGGTCCTCCTCAAAATCCACACAAGGGCCCTTGGGTCTGGTATAGATTTTAAGGGGAACTCCACGCCAACATTTAAAAAAAAAATTGACGTGGGGTGCCCCCAAAATCCATACCACACCCTCATCCGAACAAGCAGCATGGCAGGCCAGGAAAGGGGGGGGACGAGCAAGCGCTCCCCCTGAACCATACTAGGCTGCTTGCCCTCAACATGGGGAGGGTGCTTTGGGGTGCCCCCCAAAGCACCTTGTCCCCATGTTGATGGGGACAAGGGCCTCTTCCCAACAACTCTGGCCAGTGGTTGTTGGGGTCTGCAGGCGGGGGTCTTATTGGAATCTGGAAGCCCTCTTTAACAAGGGTCCCCCAGATCCCGGGCCCCCCCATGTGAATGGGTATCAGGTACATCGTATCTCTACCCACTTAACAAAAAAGTGTCAACAAAGTAAAAACCACAAGAGACAGTTTTTGACAAATCCTTTATCAAAAAAGAAAAAAAAAGCATCCTGCGATGTAAATCCACCGTCAATCACGCCGCCCGATGGACCCCAAAAAATAGCAAAAGTTAAAACGCTCTGCCTCCATGGGAGGCCTCCCGCCAACTGCTCTCTCTCCACTTTGATGTCATGTGATGTCTCATGATGTCAGAAGGGGAGGTGTCACTGGTTACGTCACCGGGTGGCTCCGTCCTTGCCTATTTAAGAACTGTTAAAGTGAGGAGAGAGCAGTCAGCGGGAGGCCTCCTATGGTGGTGGAGCGTTTCCATCTTTGCTATTTTTCGGGTCGGTCGGGTGGCGTGATAAACGATGGATTTACATCGCGAGACACTTTTTTCTTTTTTAATAAAGGATTTGTCAAAAGCTGTCTCTTGTGGTTTTTACTTTTTTGACACTTTTTTGGTGAATGGGTAGGGATAAGATGTACCTGATACCCATTCACATGGGGGGGCCCAGGATCTGGGGGCCCCCTTGTTAAAGGATGCTTCCAGATTCCAATAAGCCCCCCGTAGACCCCAAAAATTCCCGGCCAGGGTTGCCGGGAAGAGGCCCTTGTCCCATCAACATATGTACAAGGTGCTTTGGGGGGCACCCCAATGCACTCTCCTCATGTTGAGGGCAAGCGGCCTTGTATGGTTCATGAAGGGAGGGCGCTCATTTGTCCCCCCTTTCCTGGCCTGCCATGCTGCTTGCTCGGATAATAGTCTGGTATGGATTTTGGGGGGGACCCCACGCCATTTTCTTTCATCTATATTGCCTGGAACAAGCAATACATTACAGACGTGAGCAAGTTTAAATTACATTTTTTCCTTTAGGAATGTCATTATTGCTGCGGCATGTTCTATACACAGTACAGGTGCACCACTTTACAGGCAAACTAAAGGGACCCTCCAGGCATAATATTTAAAGGAATATTTCATTTTTATTGTTTCACTTTAAGCATCATTAAAATCAATGCTCCTTTAAAAACTATTGTTTTAAAAACTTTTTTTTGCATTGATACATGTCTCCTGGAGCAGTACCCAGGTCCCTATACACTTTGTATGGCAATAACTTGCATACAAGCTTTTAAAATGAGTGCTTTTGATTTTTCATCATGTCCCATAGACTTTAATAGGGTTTGCATGTTCGCTAGAACTTTTTGCCTGTTCGAGGTGTTCTGGTGCGAACCGAACTGGAGGGGGTGTTCGGCCCATCCCTACTGACATAGCATCATCCAAGAAACATTGATGCTCCCACCCTCCCAGGTACAAATAGTAAGAAAGCTGGTAATTAGCTCATTTATTTGTTTGTGGTGATTCCTGGGGAGCACTTTTTCTTCGGTGGTGCACGTTATTATCATTCCTTCACGGCAAAGACAGATGAACTATTGATTTTTAGAAAATCTGAGCACCTTTTTTGCAACATGTATATATTTTTTTAATATAATATATATTTTTTGAACAGTGTTTTCACATTTTATATGAAGTTTATTTGTTATATATATTCATATGTTTAACGCATTTTTATTGTGTCTCTTATGTGATTATTAACTTGTATCTAGCACAAGGATAGCACACTTTTAATTATTGTTTTGTTGGAACAGATTGGTATAGGACAGGGCACAACAGGTGCCTCTTGCTACAACCTGCATCTGGGGGTAGTGTGACCTGTCAAAACTAAAGGCATCTTAAATTAAACTTACAAGGTTCCAAAATGAACAGATTGTACTCCCATCCTTATTTCTCTCTCTCTTGTAAAAAACTATTTGGTCATTCCCTCTCCATCATTTTGGCTGCCTGGGTATACCCAGTGGGTGCTGTCATGTGCGCAATGACATCATCACATACGTACATCGGGTACATGGCAATGATATAGTGTTTCAGGTGGCATGACCAATGGATGTGGCTGGTGGAAGGGAAAATAGCCTAATGGTAAATAAAAGGTATGGGCCTCCTGTCTCACTCACTTACGGGTTTGTGGGGAATGATGGGGCCATAGAGGGGAAAGGGAAATACTGAAGAGTAAGTACACAGTATATCTGCATCCCAGACTACTTGATATCTTGGAGTATTCAAGAGATGGTGATCCCATCTCTTCTCCTTTTATATTCTCATCTCCAATATACTTATCTAGTATACTTCTTGGATTCACTTAAATACCCTTAGCAACACATCTGTAAGACCACACTGTGAAGACTGACAGTGGTAATAATTTTCAAGTGATGATGGTGATTTCTTTGGGTCCAGACAGCCCTGCGGAATATCTGTGCACACAAGGGTTTCCCCGTATATCTGTGCTTACACCGGCACATGCGCAAAGATAGGTAGCACAGAACTGACAAAACTTCCACATCTTTGTGCAGAGGAGCTCTGCCAGGACCTGATGGCCAGGTTTAGCCCTTCGGCATATCTGTTTATGTGCCGTAATGTGTGTGCATAATTCTTATTTTATATATTATGTGCTATAGATATCCTCCTCCATCAGGTACCCACCTAAGAAGTGGATTAGTTCATGAAAAGTGTTGATACTATGTACAGCCTTCACATCATTTGATACTGATGAATATATATTATTGTATTGTTGCATATGCAGATGAAGAACACACTTGATAGGTGATAGGCAGATATGATGGGCGATATGAGAATATATACTGATGAATATACACTGATCAACCATAACTTTATGAGCACTGACAGGTTAAATTAATAACATTGATCATCTTGTTGCAATGGCATATACAAGTTGGTGGTATATATATATATATATATATATATATATATATATATATATATATATATATATACAGTATCTCACAAAAGTGAGTACACCCCTCACATTTTTGTAAATATTTTATTATATCTTTTTATGTGACAACACCGAAAAAATGAAGGCCTCTTGAGCCCCCTCCCTAGGGAAAGAAAGCCTTGACTGATGGGGGCATGGCCAGGTGCCAGACAAAGGAAACGATTGGTTGAAACATGGGGGATGGGATGGGCCTGAGCTCAGGGAACATGTGCCCCAGGGAATTCTGGGTCTTTTGGAAGAGTCGGATGAAAGAGCTGCCCACCCTCCAGTCCCCTTTTTTCCTCTGTTATGGTATGTCACAGTTTGCTGCGGTTTATTGACCTTGCCAGCATTTAAAGTTGCTGTATTGGGCTATGCTCTTGATGAAAAATTGGAAGTAGGCTGTCTGTCCAGGACTTATGGTAAGGACAGGCCCCACTTCCCCCTTTTGGAATTGAGTGCTCACAGTACGACTGTGACTGTCACTGGTTAAATATGTTCACATGTTACGTGTTGGAATTTAATAAATCTTTGGCCTTGCCTTTTCCAACCTAATGGTTGTGTCTTATTTAATGGGGTAAAGGGTGGTGGGGGATTTGATCCCATTGTGTTACGTTAATTGGGACCTAGGCCCATTGCGCCTCAGCAGTCATGACACTTTGCTACAATGTAAAGTAGTGAGTGTACAGCTTGTATAACAGTGTACATTTGCTGTCCCCTCAAAATAACTCAACACACAGCCAATAATGTCTAAACCGCTGGCAACAAAAGTGGGTACACCCCTAAGTGAAAATGTCCAAATTGGGCCCAAAATGTCAAAATTTTGTGTGGCCACAATTATTTCCCAGCACTGCCTTAACCCTCTTGGGCATGGAGTTCACCAGAGCTTCACAGGTTGCCACCGGAGTCCTCTTCCACTCCTCCATGACGACATCACAGAGCTGCTGGATCTTAGAGACCTTGCGCTTCTCCACCTTCCATTTGAGGATGCCCCACAGATGCTCAATAGGATTTAGGTCTGGAGACATGCTTGGCCAGTCCATCACCTTTACCCTCAGCTTTAGCAATGCAGAGGTCATCTTGGAGGTGTGTTGGAATACTGCCCTGCGGCCCAGTCCCCGAAGGGAGGGGATCATGCTCGGCTTCAGTATCTCACAGTACATGTTGGCATTCATGGTTCCCTCAATGAACTGTAGCTCCCCAGTGCCGGCAGCACTCATGGAGACCCAGACAATGACACTCCCACCACCATGCTTGACTGTAGGCAGGACAATGGGGCACTATTCCTTCCACTGATACCAGCAATGGGGCACTATTCCTTCCACTGATAATAACAATAGGGCACTATTCCTCCCACTGACACCAACTGCAGGGCCCTATACTTCCCACTAATGCCAATGATGGGGCACTATTCCTTTCCCTAATATTAACAATGGGGCAACATTCCTCGCACTGATAACAATGATGGGAGAGCATTGTTTACTCCCATTGACGCCGGGGCATTTTCTACTCACACTGGCCACAGTCCGGCCCCCTCAAAGTCTTAAAGACAGTAAACTGGCCCTTTGTTCAGAAAGTCTGCTATAGACTATAGAAAGCCTCCCCTCTATAGTTTTGAAAAAAAACGAGAGAGGGAAGTGTTCTGGAGTCCTAACACACTTCCTGTCCCAGGGTGACAATGCCACCTCTCAATACAGTATGGTAAGTAAGCATTGTCACCCTAGGACAGGAAATGGATGGCTGGATCATCAGGTGAAAACAAAGGGGGAAAAAAGCCAAAAAAATTAACACAAATGCAGCCACCACATCCAAGGACTGGTAAGCTTCAACATATATATTTTTTCTTGGTTTTAGAAATATTTTAACTATTCTGCAATAAAAAATGTGTGAATAACCTTTGCAGTAAGTTTACTAGACCCCAAGGAGATTTTTTTTTTTTTTCTGCTGGTACAAATCTGTAATAAAGCTTGATAGTATCTATACAATATATGTTGTAGACCCGAAGCCATGCGTTAAATGAAAAAAGGATGAAATCTGCAATAAAAGGTTTTGTGGGGACCCTTGGTGATATGTAGTATACCCGGAGATATCTTCTTTTTTTTTTGTTTTTATTAAAGCAAAAGTAGAGATCCATGTGAACAGTTAAATTTATATTAAAACACTCAGAGAAGCAGGTTTCATATCTCATCTCATCTTGTTTTATTATAACATCACATAAAATAGGAGGTTACAGATCGAACTGAGATAACCATTACCGCAGTTAGGTGCGCCAGTCATCTAATAGACTATAAATAAAACCTTTGTACATGCAGCCTAGAGATTTTTTTTTAATTTCCTGATTAAATCATTTTATCCCCCTAGTGGTGAGAGGTAGGTACTACGAGTCCGACTGCTTCTTCTTCTGGAATTTTCTGAACTGAGATTGGATCGCCACCGCCGCTCGCTCTGTCTCTGGGGCTTCCATGTCGATGTCAAAATCCTCTTCGACTTTTTTCTGGTCATCTGGGTGGGGAAAATAAAAAAACCCATGTAAAAAACTGCATTTTTTTTTGCTAAAAAATTACTTACAGCCCCCAAACATTATATAATTTCTGAAAGCAAAGCAAAGGTCATGGAAAATAAAATAGTGGATCTTGCAATTTTTCTATGTTCTATGTAACGATATTAAAGGCAAGTTTTTTTTTTTTTTATAACAAACATGTTATACTTACCTGCTCTGTGCAGTGGTTTTGCACACAGAAGCCCAGATCCTCCTCTTCTCAGGTCCCCCCGCCAGCGCTCCTGGCCCCTCCCTCCTGCCAAGTTCCCCCACAGCAAAAAGCTTGCAATGGGGACACCAAGGCAGGCTCACTCCCGAGTCGCTGCTCTGCATATCCATTCAGACCCCTCTCTCCTCATTGACTCACTGTTTGGGATTGACAGCAGCAGGAGCCAATGGTTCCTGCTGCTGCCTCAGCCAATGAGGAGGGAGAGGCGTAGGCGCGAAGGGACAGGGGGTGATATTAACCACTAAAGGACAGAGCCTTTTTTTGAGATTTGTTGTTTACAAGTTAAAAACAGTTTTTTGTTGCTAGAAAATTACTTAGAACCCCCAAACATTATACTTTTTTTTTCTAACACCCTAGAGAATAAAATGTGGGACGGGGCACGTTTAAAATTATATATATTTTTGTATTATTTATTTTACTTTTTATTTTTACACTGTTCTTTAAAAAAAATTAATTGTGTCACTTTTAATAGAAAAAAAGCATGACAGGACCTTTTAAATATGAGATCTGGGGTCAAAAAGACCTCAGATCTCATATTTACACTAAAATTCAACAACAACAACAACAACAAAAATTGTCATTTAAATATTTTTTTTTTTAAATGGCCCTTTAAGAGCTATGGGCGGAAGTGACGCTTGACGCCGCTTCTGCCCTGCAATGGTATGGAGACAGGTGGGGGCCATCTTCCCCCTCACTCGTCTCCATACTCAGCAAGGGAAAAGATCCGATCACCTCTGGCACTGCCGATGGCTCCGGTAAGCGGCGGAGAGCACTAGAGCGTGGCGGGAGGGAGGCCCCCCTCCTGCCGCCAATAGAAGTAATCTCGCTGTGAATCCGCCACAGAGAACAATGCTATCGGAAAGCGGACCGCCGGCCGAAGAAGAGGATACCGGGCTTATGGCAGCTAGCTGCTGCCATAACAACGATATTCCTCTTCAAAGTTAGGACGTATATCGGCGTACGGTGGTCCATAAGTGGTTAATCTTTTTATTGTTATTTTTTTTTATTTCCTTTAATTTTTTTAAAAAACGTTATTGCTATTGTAAGAGGTCTAACAAGCCCCCTTGCAATAGTTTTGGACAGGTGGCTGGTACTCTTTATGGAGACATCAATCAGTTCTAGGATCACTTAGACTTCATTGACAGGTGCAATTGGCCTCCTTCTGACCTGCAATCGTCTTCTAATGTGTTTGCATTCCCATAAACTTGTGTGAGAAAGGCCAGTCCAATTGACATAGGCTCTGTGAAAGATTTCTTTGTTTATTCAGTTATGTCTGCAGTACAGAAAGTTAAGGGATATCTCTCCGAAGGGACATAGGCAGAAAAAAAAATCATAGGGGTTTTAACCACCTCCTGCCCACACTATAGCCGAAAGGGCGTGTATGGGCATTGCCATCTCCCATTGCCGGGGTGGGGGCGTCTAAGGACGTCCTCCCAAGATCGCACTTCCCCGTGCGCTCCCTGCGGCACGCATCGGCACGGATCTGTGATCTCTGTGTCCTTTAGTGACTGCAGATGGGAGAAAAGAGCCAATCACGGCGGCTCTTTACCATGTGACCAGCTGTGTCCAATCACAGCTGATCACAGTGTAAACAGTATTTGCCAGTTATCAGAAGTCTTCTCCTCGCGCTTACAGCGCGTGAGGAGAGGAGAGCGGATAACGGCAAATCCATACAGGGAACATCTACACTGATAATCAGGGCACTGATCATCAGGGTCCTGATTATCAGTGCAGCCTCAACAGTGCCCACAAGTGCTGCCAATCAGTGCCCATCAGTGCCACCTATCAGTGCCGTGTATCAGTGCCCATCAGTACCACATATCAGTGCAGCCTCATCAGTGCCACCTCAGTTCCCATCAGTGCAGCCTCATCAGCAAACATCAGTGAAGAAGAAAAATTACTTATTTAGAAAATTTTATAACAGAAACAAACTTTTTTTCCCCAAAATTCAGTCTTTTTAAATTTGTTTAGCAAAAAATAAAAAAACCCAGTGGTGATTAAATACCACCAAAAGAAAGCTCTATCTGTCTCACCAAATGATAACAATTTTGTTTGGGTACAGTGTTGCATGACTGCGCAATTGTCATTCAAAGTGTGACAGCGCTGAAATCTGAAAATTGGAAGGGGGTGAAAGTGCCCAGTAGGTAAGTTGTTAAGCCTTCCCTATTCTATCCAAAGCAGACAAAAATATTTTGGAAATGCACATTAAGACTTTTATTTGGTATAGTGTGTTAATAAAATGTTTGTTTTTTTTTCATACTGTAATTGTATCTGTCAATTATAGGACGATAAAGAGACACACTGCCATCTTCAGGCTGAAGGCTCATTTTGTGAATGAAGCCTCCAGCCTACATTTTTTTTTTATTTCAGGCATTTATATATTGCCAATAATTAGTGCAGCACTTTACTTTATTGTGCGTTCACATCAGTCCCTAGCCCTGCCCTAAGGAGCTTACAATCTTAGGTTCTTATCCTACATGCATATATACACATACTAGGGCCAGTTTCGGCAGGAGCCAATAAACCTACCAGCAGGTCTTTGGAGTGTGGGAGAAAACCAGAGTACCCGGAGGTAGTGCCCTGGTTGGGATTCAAACCGCACATGTGATCACTGTGTCATAACTGACTGGTTCCTAGGACTGGCGCTGTTAGTGACAGCTGGGTCTGACAGCTAGCAGCTGCTCACAGTGTCTGTTGCTACCCATCAAAGAGGTAATGTAGATTCAATGTTCCCTCAGTACCGGGGAGTGTTTGACCGATTTCCAGAGACTACGGACGGGAAGGGGTGATGTAGTGGGATAGCATAGAAGTCAATTGATAATACTTTTGAAACTGCCGCCAAACAGCTAAATATACACACATAAGAAGCATTCTACTTGTGAAAAGAATTGTAAAGTTACACATACAGTTACGCAGTTTGGTTTTTACCAAAGACATGTAGCAGAATACATTTTGACCTAAATTTATGAAGAAATTTGATTTTATTGAATATGTTTTATAACAGGATGTAGAAAATATTTTTTTTTTCCCTCAAAATGTTTAGTATTTCTTATAATAAAATATATAATAAAAAATAAAAAAAACCCAGTGGGGATCAAATACCACCAAAAGAAGGCCCTTATTTTGTTAAACTGAATTAATTTGCGTACAGTGTCGCATGACCGAGCAATTGCCAATTAACCACTTCAGCCCCGGATGATTTGGCTGCTCAGTGACCAGAGCATTTTTTGCGATATGGCACTGCGTTGCTTTAACTGACAATTGCGACGTTGCACAAAAACAAAATTGACGTCCGTTTTTTTCCAACAAATAGAGCTTTCTTTTGGTGGTATTTGATCACCTCTGTGGTCTTTATTTTTTTGCGCTATAAACAAAAAAAGAGCGACAATTTGGAAAAAAACACAATATTTTGCTATAATAAATATCCCCATTTTTTTTTTTTAAAAAAGCAATTTTTTCTCAGTTTAGGATGATATGTATTCTTCAAAATATTTTTGGTAAAAAAAAATTGCAATAAGCGTATATTGAAAAGTTATAGCGTCTACAAAATAGGGGATAGATTTATGCCATTTTTATTTATATATTTCTTTTACTATTAAAGGCGGCGATCTGCGATTTTTATCGTAACTGTGACATTATGGCGGACACATCGGACACTTTTGACACATTTTTGGGACAATTGACAATTATACAGCGATCAGTGCTATAAAAAATGCACTGATTACTGTATAAATGTCACTGCCAGGGAAGGGGTTAACACCAGGGTGCGATCAAGGGGTTAACTGCATTCCCTCACTGTGTGTTCTAACTAGGGTTGTCCCGATACCACTTTTTTAGGACCGAGTACAAGTACCGATACTTTTTTTCAAGTACTCGCCGATACCGATTACCGATACTTTTTTTTTTGTCGACGTGGGGGGGGGGGGGGGGGGTGAACGGTGTCTGTGTGTTTTTTTTTTTTTTTTATTTACAATTTTTATTTTTTACAATAATATTTTTTTTATTCATTTTTGCAATATGTTTTTTTTTTTTTTTTTTTTAATCAGCCCTGTTGGGGGGCTTTGGTGAGATATCAGGGGTCTTAACAGACCTCTGATATCTCCCCCTTGAGACAGAGAAAGAGACAGAGGATAGAGATTCCCCAGTCCCTTTCTCTGCAGCCTCAGCTGCACTGAGAATGAATGGAGAGAAGACAGCGGCTCCTCTCCATTCATAAACTGACACATTGTAATCACAGGAGATTACAATGTTTCAGTTATGTGAATGGACAGAGTCAGCTGACTCTGTCCATTCACACAGCGGAGAGAGACAGCAGAACGGAGGGGACAGCGGAGAGACACAGCAGAACGGAGGAACGGAACGGAGGGGGACAGAGAAGGAGAGGGGGACAGAGGAACGGAGGGGGACAGAGGAACGGAGGAACGGAGGAACGGAGGGGGACAGAGGAACGGAACGGAGGGGGACAGAGAAGGAGAGGGGGACAGAGGAACGGAACGGAGGGGGACAGAGGAACGGAGGAACGGAATGGAGGGGGACAGAGAAGGAGAGGGGGACAGAGGAACGGAGTTGGCATGGAGGAGGATGAGGTGACAGTCAGCGGTGATCGCGTGGGGAAGTTACAAGCACCGATCACCGCTGTATGTCACTGAAAGCTGCTGAAAGCCGCGGGGGGGAAGCTTGTAACTCCCCCGCACGCCGATCACCGCTGACTGTCATAGTATCGGCGGAAGCATCGGGAGCATTTGCCCGAGTAGAAGTACTTGGGCAAATGCTCAGTATCGGTGCCGATACCGATACTAGTATCAGTATCGGGACAACCCTAGTTCTAACTGTGGGGGGAGGGGACTGACTATAGGAGATGACAGATCGTGGTTCCTAGCTATTAGGAACTAACAATCTGCATCTCCTCTCCTCTCAGAACAGGAATTTGTTTGTTTACACACACGCGTGTCCCTGTTCTGCCTCTCGTGCCCACGACCGCTCGTGGCCGGCGGTCATCGCGACCGTTGGTCACGAGCATCAGCACCCCCGCAGTGCAGTATAATGATGGAGGTTGGTCGGCAAGCGGTTAAAGTAGCACAGTGCTGAATAGCAAAAAAATGGCCTGGTCATGAGGGGGGTAAAACCTTGCAATGTTCAAGTAGTAATAGAGAATCTAGGCAAAGCAACAGGTTCTCTTGTAATTGACTTTGATGAGCCAGGTGGCCCCCCCGGAAGACTGCATGGGTTAGAATTTGGGTGTAAGACCAAAACTTAAAGGGTCCAGGTAAAGGGTGTGTGGAGTCCATTTTTTTGGACCTTGGATACATGACTTCAGTAGGGCCCAGATCCGGTGGTGGTACTTCAGTAATGCGACATCAGGGTGTCATGGGTGGAGAACACTATCTTGTACAAACCTTGGGTGTAAATTCCAATCTCTTATTTTGGTAAGTCAATGCCTTTTGGGAGTTTAAAGCACTGAGCTCTCAATGGAAGGCATGCTGTCTATGGATTGTACATATGAGGGAGTGACATTATCGCATCGCAGCAGATTCTGTGAAGTCCATCTAAAAAGCTTCTGGTAATTGTGTGGCAACAATTCTGCACTGCTCTCGAATTGACAGCAGAGTTGTCACTCACATGTTGGCTGTGCCTGTTTGCACTACAGTGGGAGGAGATGACGTTGCAGGGGGTGTGGCTATCAGCATTGTCCATAGGCGTGCGCAGGGGGTGTGCCAGGTGTGCCTGGGCACACCCTAATCACCCCGTGCTGTGTCCAGAGATTTGCCCCAAAATGCTGCATCTAAGAGAGTGTGTGGCCCGCGCTGCCTGTGAAACAGTTTCACAGGCAGCAGAGCGTGAGAATTGCCAGAGCTGATCAGTGTATGGAACTGTCAGATAATGACACTGCATGCAGGAAGTGAGACCAGCTGTCTTAATGTCAGGGTGATGTCGGGGGTGGGCGGGACAGAACGGCCATCAAACACCAGCCAATGGGATGGGGTCTGGGCGGGCCGCTCTCTGAAGCAGCTCAAACATTGGCTGGTGTTGCCGCTTGGTCCCGCCCACTCCCGACATCGTGGCTGAGTTGTAAGTCATCACAACTCAGCCGCGATGTCGGGGGTGGGCGGGATCAAGCGGCAACACCAGCCAATGATTGGGCTGCTTCAGAGAGGGGGCGGAGCCAGAGAAATGTAGCGGCCCGCCCAGACCCATCCTATTGGATGGTGTTTGGTAACTGTTCAGTCCCGCCCACCACCAGCATCACCGCTGATATTTAACAGCTGTGTCTCTCCCTGCATGCAGTGTCATTATCTGACAGTTTCATACACTGAACAGCTCTGGCAATTCTCACCATCTGCTGAATGTGAAACTCCTCCTCTCCCCTATCTGTGCCACCCAATGCTGCCAATCAATTCTGCCAATCAGTGCCAACCAATGCTGCCTATCAGTGCCAACCAATGCTGCCAATCAGTGCCAACCAATGCTGCCAATCAGTGCCAACCAATGCTGCCTATCAGTGCCAAACAGTACTGCCTATCAGTGCAAACCAGTGCCGCCTATCAGTGCCAACCACTGTTGCCTATCAGTGCCACTGCTGCTTATCAGTGCCAACCAATGCTGCCTATCTGTGCCAGTGCTGCTTATCAGTGCAAACCAATGTTGCCTATCAATGCCAACCAGTTCTGCCTATCTGTGCCAGTGCTGCTTATCAGTGCCAACCAATTCTGCCTATCAGTGCCAACCAGTGCTGCCTATCAGTGCAAACCAGTGCTGCCTATCAGTGCCAACCAATGCTGTAAATCAGTGCCAACCAATGCTGTCAATCAGTGCCAACCAATGCTGCCTATCAGTGCTGCATATCAGTGCCCATCAGTGCTGCCTATCGGTGCCAATCAGTGCTGACAATTAGTGCCCATCAGTGCTGCCAGTCAGTGCCCATCAGTGCTGCCAATCAGTGCCAACCAATGCTGCCAATCAGTGCCAACCAATGCTGCCTATCAGTGCCAACCAATGCTGCCTATCAGTGCCAACCAATGCTGCCTATCAGTGCCAAACAGTACTGCCTATCAGTGCAAACCAGTGCCGCCTATCAGTGCCAACCACTGTTGCCTATCAGTGCCACTGCTGCTTATCAGTGCCAACCAATGCTGCCTATCTGTGCCAGTGCTGCTTATCAGTGCAAACCAATGTTGCCTATCAATGCCAACCAGTTCTGCCTATCTGTGCCAGTGCTGCTTATCAGTGCCAACCAATTCTGCCTATCAGTGCCAACCAGTGCTGCCTATCAGTGCAAACCAGTGCTGCCTATCAGTGCCAACCAATGCTGTAAATCAGTGCCAACCAATGCTGTCAATCAGTGCCAACCAATGCTGCCTATCAGTGCTGCCAATCAGTGCCCATCAGTGCTGCATATCAGTGCCCATCAGTGCTGCCTATCAGTGCCAATCAGTGCTGACAATTAGTGCCCATCAGTGCTGCCAGTCAGTGCCCATCAGTGCTGCCAATCAGTGCCAACCAATGCTGCCTATCAGTGCCAACAAATGCAGCCAATCAGTGCCAACAAATGCTGCCAATCAGTGCAAACCAATGCTGCCTATCAGTGCCAACCAGTACTGCCTATCCGTGCCAGTGCTGCTTATCAGTGCCAACCAATTCTGCCTATCAGTGCCAACCAATTCAAACCAGTGCTGCCTATCAGTGCAAACCAGTCCTGCTTATCAATGCCAACCAATGCTGCCTATCAGTGCCAGTGCTGCCTATCAGTGCCAACCAGTACTGCCTATCTGTGCCAGTGCTGCTTATCAGTGCCAACCAATTCTGCCTATCAGTGCAAACCAGTGCTGCCTATCAGTGCCAACCAGTGCTGCCTATCAGTGCCAACCAATGCTGTAAATCAGTGCCAACCAATGCTGCCTATCAGTGCTGCATATCAGTGCCCATCTGTGCTGCCCATCAGTGCTGCCAATCAGTGCACATCAGTGCTGTATATCAGTGCCCATCAGTGCTGCCTATCAGTACCAATCAGTGCTGCCTATCAGTACCAATCAGTGCTGACAATTAGTGCCCATCAGTGCTGCCTATCAGTGCCACCTACCAGTGCCCATCAGTGCTGCCAGTCAGTGCCCATCAGTGCTGCCTATCAGTGCAGCCTATCAGTGCCCATCAGTGCTTCTAATCAGTGCTGCCTATTAGTGCCAATCAGTGTAGATCAGTGCTGCCAATCAGTGCTGCGAATCAGAGCCTATCAGTGCCCATAAGTGCTACCAATAAGAGCCCATCAGTGATGCATATAAGTGCCCATCAGTGCCACCTATCAGTGCCAATCAGTGCCCATTAGTGCCAATCAGTGCTGCCAATCAGTGCAGCCTATTAGTGCCCATCAGTGCTGCCTTAGCAGGGATGGTGGAAACCCCTCTACAGATAATTGCAATACAAATTACCTTCGAGTGCAACAACTTTTTAGTTGGGAGGTTCACACCATTATAGCACTTTGGATTTTTTATTTTTTAGAGTGTTACACTTAATTGTATATGTTTTAGTTACAGTTATAATATGAATTATTGCACTTGAAGTTAATTTCCCACCACCCCTGCTAAGTCCATGTCTTTATGGACCTTGCTTTGTGCACTGGGGAGCAGTCATGTTGGAAGGGGTCATCCCCAAACTGTTCCCTCAAAGTTGAGAGCATGAAATTGTCCAAAATGTCTTGGTATGCTGACGCCTTAAGAGCTCCCTTTACTGGAACTAAGGGGCCGAGCCCAACCCCTGAACAACAACT
Source organism: Lithobates septentrionalis (assembly GCA_037952835.1). NCBI lineage: Eukaryota > Metazoa > Chordata > Amphibia > Anura > Ranidae > Lithobates > Lithobates septentrionalis. The sequence continues at coordinate 184,732 of JBBDGP010000775.1, forward strand.
CCACACCATAATCCCCCCTCCACCAAATGATTTGGACCAGTGCACAAAGCAAGGTCCATAAAGACATGGATGAGCGAGTTTGGGGTGGAGGAACTTGACTGACCTGCACAGAGTCCTGACCTCAACCCGATAGAACACCTTTGGGATGAATTCGAGTGAAGACTGTGGGCCAGGCCTTCTCATCCAACATCAGTGCCTGACCTCACAAATGCCCTTCTGGAAGAATGATCAAACATTCCCATATACACACTCCTAAACCTTGTGGACAGCCTTCCTAGAAGAGTTGAAGCTTTTATAGCTGCAAAGGGCGGAGCCAACTTAATATTGAACTCTATGGACTAAAACGGCATTAAAGTTCATGTGCGTGTAAAGGCAGGCGTCCCAATACTTTTGACAATATATATATATGTATGTGTGCTTGAGCTTTCGGGTGCACACCCTAATGCAATAGGATGCGCACGCCTATGGCATTGTCACTCATGATTCACAGACCTTTAGCTTGTCAATCAGCACCTGGCCACACCCAGTCCTGCTCATTGCTTTCCAGAATGGTAACGTTGCCTATAACCCCCCTTACTGTGAGCTGCAGTGTCTGGGAGGGGGAGTGTGTGAGACACAAATGAAGGAGGATTTGGTCTAGACAGTTTAGGCAAAGGATGTTTTTTGAGTGCTGTAATTGATGAATAAATTATCTGGTTGGACTGTCTCTTCAAAATAAGGACCACCGTGCAAATTTGCTCTTCAAAGGTTGTTCAACATGCCTGGAGTAAAGGCACTGCTAAAGGCACAGCTCTGCTCGTCTTCTCCATGCTTACATCACCACCATGAACCGCATTTAGCCTATGCAACAGAATCCATCATATAGAAAATGCTTTCGTCTCACCGGCATTGTCATTATTTTTTGCTGTTGCCATGCAACAACTGCTTTTTGCAAAGGATGAGACTGATTCGAGCTTCTCTTGTCCTGACAGCATCTTAACAGAGCACTTCATATCTCTACCTCCCTAAGCTTAGGGGACTACTAATCCTATTGGCAATAACTATTTTTTTTTTTTCACAAACCCGTGAAATGTAGTAATGTACTAGTGTGTGCAGCCAAAAAATGCTGCATGCAAGACTTATGGTCCATTGTGGTGCATTGTAATGGGTGTGCAGGGCTAATTTGTTTGGCCCTTGGATGCTTGACTCCAGTAGGGACCAGGTCTAGAGGTGGTCCTTTTAGTGATGAAACATCAGTGTGTGATGGGTGAGGAACATCACTGGCTACAAAACTTGGTTCTTAAATACTTTCCTTTCCAATGCCTTTTGGGGTTTAACCACTTCCCTACCCGCCTATAGTCAAATGACGTCCACAGATGGGATCTCCCATCCTGGGTGGACGTCATATGAGGGCCTCGGGTTCCCGGCCGCCTAGGGGGCGCGCGCGGACGCCCGCCGCGTTGCTCGGGACCCAGTGCGTGTGCCCGGCGGCCGCGATGTCCGCCGGGCGCCCGCGATTGCCCGTTAACCGGGCCGGACCGTGGATCTGTGTGTGTAAACACACAGATCCACGGTCCTGTCAGCTCAGAGGAGAGTGATCTGTGTTCCCAGAACGGAGAAACACTGATCGGTCTCCTCCCCTTGTGAGTCCCCGCCCCCTACAGTTAGAAGCATTCCCTAGGAAACACATTTAACCCCTCCCCGCCCCCTAGTGGTTAACCCCTTCACTGCCTGTCACATTTACACAGTAATCAATGCAATTTTGTAGCATTGATCGCTGTATAAATGTGAATGGTCCCAAAAATGTGTCCGATGTGTCCACCATAATGTCGCAGTCACGAAAAAAAATCGCGATCGCCGCTATTATTAGTAAAATAAATAAATAAATATTTTTTTTTTAAAAATGCCATAAATCTATCCCGTATTTTATAGACGCTATAACTTTTGTGCAAACCAATCAATATATGCTTATTGCGATTTTTTTTACCAAAAATATGTAGAAGAATACGTATCGGCCGAAACTGAGGAAAACATTTGGTTTTTTAAAAAAAATTGGGATATTTATTATAGCAAAAAGTAAAAAATATTGTGTTTTTTTCAAAATTGTCGCTCTTCTTTTTTTTATAGCGCAAAAAATAAAAACCGCAGAGGTGATCAAATACCACCAAAAGAAAGCTCTATTTGTGGGGAAAAAAATGACTTCAATTTATGTTTGGGTACAACGTCGCACGAATGCACAAATGTCGTTGAAAGTGCGACAGCGCTGAAAACTAAAAATTGGTCTGGGAAGGAAGGGGGTGAAAAGGCCCGGTATTGAACCGGTTAAAGCACCCCTTTATTTTGGATTTGGTAATGCATGTCCCATATGCTGTGGTTTCTGCTGTGGATCAAAAAAGATGGAGGATCGGAGTTTGCGAAAGCACCAAGAAGGCGAGTATGAGTTGGTGGGGCAAATGAACAGTCTCTTTAAGGCTTACATCTCTAGGCTTAAAAGACTACTAATCTGGTTCAGAATAACTGTTTATTTAGATGTCACAAACACGCGTGTAGAAAGTGGTAATGTAATAGTGTGTGCATGCACAATTTATGGTCTGTTGTGGTGCGTTGTACAGCCCATTCAAAGGAATGGGCTGCTTCAAGGCAACACAGACTAACCCACCTTACAACCCATGTGATTGTGCTCCAGGCTGGTTTGCATATTCCCTCAGAATGGGTAAGATGCCAAACATGACATTTTTTTCCTTTGGTTTAGGGTTCGGATTTATGGTTTGTTGTGGTGCATTGTAATGAGTTTGTGTGTGAGGCTCATTTTTTGGCCCTTGGATGCTTCACTCCAGTAGGGACCAGCTCGAATGATGGTCCTTCAGTAATGCAACATAAAGGTGTAATGGGTGAGGAACACCACTTGCCACAAACCTTTGGTGTGAAATCCTTTCCTTTCAGAGTTTAAAGCACCCCTTTATTTTGGATTTGGGTAATGTATATCCCATATGCTGTGGTTTCTGCTGGAGTGCTATTGGAGTTTGGGATAGCACAAAGAACGGGCAGCACAGCAGCTAAGTGGTTGGCACTTCTGCCAGCAGCAATAGGGTTGTTGGTTCAAATCCCAACCATTTCCTACTACTTTCCTGGAGTTGACATGTTCTCCCTGTGCCTGTGTGGGTTTCCTCCGGGTACTCTGTTTTCCTCCCACACTGTAAAGGCCTGTTGGTAGGTAAATTAGCCCTAGTATATATAAAGGTGAGCTAGGAACTTTAGATTGTAAGCGCTTTGAGGGCAGGGACTCGTGTATAATATATATGGAAAAGTGCAGTGTAAATTGACCATAAATAAACAGTAGACCTCCCCATCAACAATAGACCACCATGCAAAAATAGATCTCCTCCAGGAACAGTAGATCCCCCAGCAGCCAGCATCAATAGACCCTCCAGCACCCCTTGCCATTACATACATTAAGTGCTGGAGACAGAGGTGTATCTAGTGAAAATGGTGACTATGGCAAGCACTGAAACTGCGCTCCTGTCAAAACATTTGAAACCCATCTTTCAGATAACCTTAACAGTGATGCATTTATTGCTGACCAGTGGCAGTACATTAATCCCCCCCCCCCTCCCCCATGCTGCATATAACAGAAATTATAAATAGGTAGCATACTAGCATTGGTAATGTTACCCTCAGCCTCCTCCCCTCCCCCAATCAGATCTAGACAGTTCATTATTAAGTCAGTCAGATGGCGGCATCCCGCATGGCATTTGGCAATGAATCATTCATTATAACACTCAGCCACACTTTTTGCTGAATTTGCTGGATACTCCTCGGCGGCTCCTCTTGGTTGCAGCTTAGGCACTGGCAGCAGCTCTCCAAGCTCCTCCCATTCCACCTCCGGCCATGAGTGATGGGGATGGGACTACTAAGCGCTTTAGGGGGAGTGAAGTGGAAGCGCTGACACGGAAGGCTGGTGCTTGTGCTGGGTGAAGGAGCGCACCGGGCACATTGTTAGAGTAGGGTAGAGAGACTCAGACCAGACTGCTGGCACTTCACCTGCGCCCCCCTCCCTCCAGCAAATTGTACCGCCCAGCCCAGGGTATCCGCCCCTTCCATGTACCGGCCCAGCCCTGCAGAGTACATCGGCGCGGTGCTCAAAGTAATGGCTGTGCGGCTCGTGCAGCCATTACTGTACTTTGACACAGGCTGGCTGTCTGATACAGAAACCGTCACACTGAGCCATCGGCCCACCGGGAAACTCCCAGTAGTCCCGATGGCCAGTACATCCCTGCTGCCGAGCCACTCACGAGCGCCCCCCCCCCTTCATATGGCGCCCATGGCACTTGCCATATGTGCCATACCTTGGATACGCTACTGGCTTGAGGTGCCAGAAGGTTTCCTCCTGTTCCCACTAAAAAAAAGCCCTGTAGGTATGTGTGGAGCCAGCATTAGGCCCCATTCACACTGTCATGTTGTTGGAACATATATACTATATTGTCAAAAGTATTGGGACACCTGCCTTTACACGCACATTAACTTTAATTGCATCACAGTCTTAGTCCGTAGGGTTCAATATTGCGTTGGCCCACACTTTGCAGCTATAACAGCTTCAACTCTTCTGGGAAGGCTGTTCACAAGGTTTAGGAGGGTGTCTATGGGAATGTTTGACCATTCTTCCAGAAGCGCATTTGTGAGGTCAGGCACTGATGGACTCTGTGCAGGCCAGTCAAGTTCCTCCACCCCCAACTCCCTCATCCATGTCTTTATGGACCTTGCTTTGTGCACTGGTGTGCAGTCATGTTGGAACAGGAAGGGGCCATCCCCAAACTGTTCCCACAAAGTTGGGAGCATGAAACTGTCCAAAATGTCTTGGTATGCTGATACCCTAAGAGTTCCCTTCACTGGAATTAAGGGACAAAACCCAACCCCTGAAAAACAACTCCACACCATAATCCCCCCTCCACCAAATGATTTTGACCAGTGCACAAAGCAAGGTCCATAAAGACATGAATGAGCGAGTTTGTTGTGAAGGAACTTGACTGGCCTGCACAGAGTCCTGACCTCAACCCAATAGAACACCTTTGGGATGAATTAGAGCAGAGACTGTGAGCCAGGTCTTCTCGTCCACATCAGTGCCTGACCTCACAAATGCGCTTCTGGATGAATGGTCAAATATTCTCATAGACACACTCCTAAACCTTGTGGACAGCCTTCCCAGAAGAGTTGAAGCTGTTATAGCTGCAAAGGGTGGGCCAACTCAATATTGAACCCTACGGACTAAGACTGGGATGTCATTAAAGTTGATGGGCTTGTAAAGGCAGGTGTCCCAATACTTTTGGTAATATAGTGCATGTTATCGCATTCCAAGGCACCTCATGCTATTTGCGATGATGTGATGCAGTGCCATTCATTCTGATGGGCACCCTAACACACCTCGCTAACAGAGGTGGCCTGCAGGTGCACATGTGATTTTTGGGCCACTGAGGTGCACTGCAGCCCATTTATTTTGATCCTGCCGGTAGACCAATTATTTTTTCATTTCCTTTAATAAACCAAGCTGTCCAGAAAAGATGGCAGTTACAGGAAGTCCCGTTCTCAGCTTCTAAATAGTCAGAGCAGATAAAAATCAACCCGCCAGAGGGGCGCTGACTGGAGCAGATTGGATGAAAGCACAGTTGCTTGAAGTTCGCTGGAAGGTGACAACACTTGGAGCGGTTAGGATAGCGTGGTCATCCTATCAAAGGAAAGCCTCAGATACAGCAGAACCTAGCAGGGCCAATAGGTATTTATCAAATATTTACTCATCCCAGTATAAAAATTCTTGCACAACCACATTTACAAGGTAAAGAGAAAGCTATGTATACACATGTAGTATTCTGTTTACACACACTTTATTTCTCAAGATCTTTGCTGAAAGTGTCCCCAGGCCAGAGAACCAAATCAATCAGTAAGAATACCCAAAAGTACCTCGTCCCACCCCAGCTGAGTCCTGGGAATGCTCTTCGCTGGTATTAAAGCAATCCTTTTTGGATCAAATCTAAAACTAACTTAATCTACTTTACTGGAAAAAAAAATGAATTGGTCTTAAATCTGTAATTTCATGAAGATAATGCAATGTCTGAAATTAAAAATCAAATAAATCACTTCAAAAAGATAAATAATACAATGATCCAAAAGTAGATGTTTCAAAAGTGTTTTGTGCATATAATATGTGATGACATTGCGGGGAAGGCATGAACACTGTCTATGACACTCTTCAGTGTGGTTCACATTTGTGCGTTGCGGGGCCTCGTTCATCATCGTACACGTTCCTGCAATGCACAAAAAAGTGCATCCCTTTTGCAGGCTTGTGGGGGTGCCATTAATTCCTTAACACAAAGTTAGCGTGTTGGTAACCACTTCAATACTGGGCACTTTTTACCCCCTTCCTGCCCAGGCCAATTTTCAGCGCTGTTGCACTTTGAATGACGATTGGGCGGTCATGCAATGCTGTACCCAAATTAAAATGTTATCATTTTTTTGGGGACAGATAGAGCTTTATTTTGGTGGTACTTAATCACCACTGGGGTTTTTATTTTTTGCTAAACAAATGAAAAAAGACCGACAGGTTTGAAAAAAAAAGTTTTTCTTGGTTTCTGTTATAAAATAAGTAAATTTTCTCCTTCACTGATGTATGCTGATAAGGGTGCACTGACAGGCACTGATAGGCTGTACTGATGAGGCAGCACTGATGGGCACTGATGAGGAGGCACTAATATACAGCACTGATGGGCACTGATAGTTGGCACTGATATGCAGCACTGATAGGGGGCACTGATGGGCACTGATAGGTGGCACTGATATGCAGCACTGATAGACACTGATATGCAGCACTGATGGTCACTTGTAGGTGGCACTGATGGGCACTGGTAGGTGGCACTGATGGGACTAGTAGGTGGCACTGATATGCAGCACTGATGGGCACTGATAGATGGCACTGATATGCAGAACTGGTGGACACTGGTATGCAGCACTGGTGGACACTGATATGCAGCACTGATGTACACTTGTAGGTGGAACTGATAGGCACTGGTAGGTGGCACTGATGGGCACTGGTAGGTGGCACTGATATGCAGCACTGATGGGCACTGATAGGTGGCACTGATATGCAGCACTGATGGGCACTGATAAGCAGCACTGATGGACACTGATATGCAGTACTGATGGACACTTGTAGGTGGCACTGATGGGCACTGGTAGGTGGCACTGATGGGCGCTGGTAGGTGGCACTGATATGCAGCACTGATGGGCACTGATAGGCGGCACTAATACAGTATGCAGCACTGATGGACACTGATATGCAACACTGATGGACACCGATAGACGGCACTGATGGGTACTGATAGGCGGCACTGATGGGCAGCATTTATGTGCACTGATAGGCGGCACTGATGGGCACTGATAGACAGCACTAACGGGCACTGATAGAAGGCACTAATTGGGCACTGACAGGCATCACTGATGGGCACCGAAAGGCATCACTAATGGGCACTGATTGGCATCACCGGTGAGGCTGCACTGATTATCAGTGCAGATGTCCCCACTGAAGAAAGCAGCTTATCGGCTCTCCTCTCCTCACATGCTGTCAGAGTAAGTAGAGGAATTGGACACAGCTGATCACATGGTAAAGAGCCTATGTCATAGGCTCTTTACCGTGATCAGAGATGCACCACCGATCGCCACACTACACGTCCCGGAGGGGGGGGGGCGTGCCCGGGCGGCTTGTTCAGAAGGATGTCATATGTTCTCCAGTCAGAACAATGAAAGTGGTTAAAAAAAGGGGTTCTTTTTTTGCATGTAGGGCAGCCCATTGAAATAGACTGCCTCAAATGCGACTTGCAAAATCACACAAAATCAAGCGCACCGTTGAGCCTGCACAGGTTTGAACAGAGCCTTTAACTCCATCACTCCTCCATACAACAAATGTTGGTGTCCCTGTTGCAGACAAATGTACTCATACTACAAAAAGTGGGATAAATGGCGCTAATAGGGCAATCAGCACAAGTCCATAAAAGTCCAACTTAAGAAAATAGTCCTGTAATGCTATCCACGGACTCATTTAGAGCAGCCACCCCAGAGTAGAAAGTAGCCCCTCTAACTGAACAAAAATGGTAGTAAGAGGGCACCCACTAAGTGTAACATTAAAATCATCCACTTTATTAAAATACAATTGACAACTTAGGAAAAAGCAGGCCTGAGAAAAGAGCAGCAAACTCTGAAACGCGTAGCCATGCTTACAGGACAGCCAATGTGAGATCACTTCTGCACCTGCTTCCCTGTGCACTCCAGAATGGTTACTGGTACTACCTGTTTTGAACTATAGCAGTCCTGAGCCTTTTATCTGTTAACTCAGTGAGTTGCCAATAGTATTTTAATAAAGTAGATGATTTTAATGCTACACTAATTGTACTCATACTGCAAAACCCACAAAATTTTAATTTATTAATTGTTTGCATTGGAATCTGAAAAGCATTGTAACTCTGACCAGTGCATTGTGGGTTCAATGTACAGGCTCCTGCAGACTATTCCTCCAGCCCCAGGTCCATAGAAAGATACAGAGTTTGGTTTCGGAGATGGAGGAAGTAATCAATGGATTAGGAGTACCGTGACTTCACCTGGATACTTAAATGTTGTCTATATTGAATAAACGGAACGATAGCAGAAATAAAGCAATTTACAGCAATGGCACAACATATGTTGCAGGCAGGGCCGGCATAAGGGGTGGGCAGGAAGGGCAGCTACCCTGGGCACTGTGGTATTATGTGAGGTGGGGGGAGGGGGGGCGGGTGCCACAAGGAGATTGGGGGGGGGGGGATTTGTGTTGAAAGGGGGAATTTAGGGGGAGCGGAGAGTATTGTTCTAGTAGGGGAAATGTGGGTGGGTGGGTGGGAGATGGGGGGTATTAAGAGTGGTGATTTAGGGGAATTTGTGTTGGGAGAGGGGAAGAAGATTTGTGCTAGGAAGGGGGATTTTGGAGGAATTTGTGCTGGGAGGGGGACATTTGAAGTGTGCGTGTGGGGGGGACATGTCTACTAGGAGGGGAACTGTTAGGGGTAAAGGATTTGGAGGGGGGGATTTTGTTTTGGGAAAGAGGGGGGTGGTCATTTTAGCTGGGGGGATGGGGAGGAGAAAGATTTGTGCTGAGTGGAGGGATTTTAGCAGGGGGGTAAGTTTTTACTGGAAGGAGGGGGAATTTATGCTTAGGGGTAAGCATGCACATTAGTGCTCAGTGTTTTACTGAGGGTATTTTTGCTGATGCACAATACTCATGCATCTTGGGGGGGGGCACAGTTTGGCATGTTCGCCCTGGGCGGTAGATGACCTTGTCCCAGCACTGGTTGCAGGTTACACCATCACTGCTCCTATGCTATCCTACCCAAATTTGGGCACCCAAATCACATGGGATTTCAGCATCCACTATGATATGCTGTCCTACCCAAGATGGCTGTCTGGAGCCCATAACAGGAGACAAATTAGTCCTCAGTGGTCTCCTGCCAGCCTGAAAAAAACAGCACAGTGCCACCCGCAGCCCAACATTTGCCTACACTGTACTTGTGCTCCATTGAGGACTACGAGCCCCTCTGCCACTATGGCAGCTTGGACTCGTAGTTTTCCATTCACAGATCTGTGTAAATGGATGACGTGGCTGTGTGGGTCAAGCCAGGCACAGCTGATCCAAATTAAAAAAAATAAAAAATACAAAATGCTTCTTCTGGAAGAAGCCCCTCCCTCTATGATTCCGGTTCCTAAACTGATGAAATGTAGTACAATAGTTCATTGTTATGGCTGCCGCTCTCTGCACCTGCATTGAAATATTTTCCATTTAATTTTGCATTTGCTCATTGCTTATTGTTCCGTTTTTGAAAGCAGCTCCTGTGCCTAATGAACACAACTTGGAGAAAACAAGAAGCAGTTCCCACAAATGAGACACATCTGCGTTTTCAAACTCCTAGGAAAGCAAATCACTGTTTATGAGTCTTTATAAGTGCGCTAAATGAGAACTACTTAGTTGTTACCCTATATGGGAAAGAAGACCATTAAAGAAATCCACATTTGGTTGATAGGTGCTGGGTAGGGATGAGCTTCGTGTTCGAGTCGAACCCATGTTCGACTCGAACATCGGCTGTTCGACCGTCCGTCGAATTGCGAACGTTATGGGCCGTTCGCGCCAAATTCGTGTGGCGCGTCACGGCCCATAATTCACTGCGGCATCGCAGTGCATTGCTGGCTGATGATTGGCCAAGCATGCACTATGACCCGCATGCTTGGCCAATCACAGCGCCGTCAGTAGAGAGAGCTGTAATTGGCCAAAGCCAGGGTGGCTTTGGCCAATTATGGCTCAGGGGATTTAGTACACGCCCCACACTATATAAGGCCGCCTGCACGGCGGCCCTGTGTAGTGTGTTCCGGTGTGCTGATAGAGAGAGAGACAGACAGTGTCATTTGATTTGAGTTAGATAGATTAGGCTAGATCTGTTCCTGCTATTTACATTTAGTGCAGTGCGTCCTGCTCACAGTGTTCAGCTAGATCCGTTCCTGCTATTTACATTTAGTGCAGTCAGTGCGTCCTGCTCACAGTGTTCAGCTAGATCCGTTCCTGCTATTTACATTTAGTGCAGTCAGTGCGTCCTGCTCACAGTGTTCAGCTAGATCCGTTCCTGCTATTTACATTTAGTGCAGTGCGTCCTGCTCACAGTGTTCAGCTAGATCCGTTCCTGCTATTTACATTTAGTGCAGTGCGTCCTGCTCACAGTGTTCAGCTAGATCTGTTCCTGCTATTTACATTTAGTGCAGTGCGTCCTGCTCACAGTGTTCAGCTAGATCCGTTCCTGCTATTTACATTTAGTGCAGTCAGTGCGTCCTGCTCACAGTGTTCAGCTAGATCCGTTCCTGCTATTTACATTTAGTGCAGTGCGTCCTGCTCACAGTGTTCAGCTAGATCCGTTCCTGCTATTTACATTTAGTGCAGTGCGTCCTGCTCACAGTGTTCAGCTAGATCCGTTCCTGCTATTTCCATTTAGTGCAGTGCGTCCTGCTCACAGTGTTCAGCTAGATCCGTTCCTGCTATTTAAATTTAGTGCAGTCAGTGCGTCCTGCTCACAGTGTTCAGCTAGATCCGTTCCTGCTATTTACATTTAGTGCAGTGCGTCCTGCTCACAGTGTTCAGCTAGATCCGTTCCTGCTATTTACATTTAGTGCAGTGCGTCCTGCTCACAGTGTTCAGCTAGATCTGTTCCTGCTATTTACATTTAGTGCAGTGCGTCCTGCTCACAGTGTTCAGCTAGATCCGTTCCTGCTATTTACATTTTGTGCAGTCAGTGCGTCCTGCTCACAGTGTTCAGCTAGATCCGTTCCTGCTATTTACATTTAGTGCAGTGCGTCCTGCTCACAGTGTTCAGCTAGATCCGTTCCTGCTATTTACATTTAGTGCAGTCAGTGCGTCCTGCTCACAGTGTTCAGCTAGATCCGTTCCTGCTATTTACATTTAGTGCAGTGCGTCCTGCTCACAGTGTTCAGCTAGATCCGTTCCTGCTATTTACATTTAGTGCAGTCCAGTGACTCCTTCCCTAGCTCCACCATGTCCTCCTGAGGATTCCCTCGAACTGTTTGACCACAGTGTTGGGTACATGCTCCAGGAGGATGCCCAGCGTTTGGAAGGCTCTGATGATGATACTGAGCTCGATGAAGGCAGTAACATGAGCACGGACAGAGGGGGTGCCCAAGAAGGACAGCAATCTGGCAGTCATGCTCCCCCTGCTGCAGCATACTGCCAGGTTTGCTCCAGTGATGAGGAGGGAGGGGATGATGAGGTCACTGACTCAACGTGGGTGCCTGATAGGAGAGAGGAGGAGGAGGAGGAGGAGGAGGCGGCACATCACCAACGAGGCAGGATGCCCTCCAGGGGCCAGCCTAAGGGCAGCACATTGACTGCATCACACCCCAAAGCTCCACATGTGCAGGGCGCTGCAGTCTCTGCGCGTTATTCAAAAAGTTCTTTGGTGTGGGCCTTTTTTGAGACGAGTGCATCAGATCGCACCACTGCTATTTGCAACATATGTCTCAAGCGTATCTCGCGTGGCCAAAACATCTCCCGCTTGGGTACCACATGCTTGACCAGACATATGTTGACCTGCCATGCAGTTCGTTGGCAAGCATATCTAAAAGACCCACACCAAAGAACAAAGAGGATCTCTCCTTGCTCCTCATCAGCTGAGATTTCCAACCCCACTAGACCTTCAGTCCTCTCTGAGACCTGCAGTGAGAGGAATGAAGGTGTAGAATTAGGTGTGTCACAGCCAAGTACTTGTGGGCAATCTGCTTTTGGTACACCGACGTCAGATTGTACCAGGCAAATTTCCCTGCCCCAGCTGCTGCACCGCCGAAAGAAGTTTGCTCCCAGCCATCCACATGCCCAGCGGTTGAATGCTAGCTTGGCAAAATTGCTAGCACTTCAACTGCTGCCTTTTCAGTTGGTAGACTCTGCCCCCTTCCATGAGTTTGTGGAATGTGCGGTTCCTCAGTGGCAGGTACCCAAACGCCACTTTTTCTCACGGAAGGCGATTCCGGCTCTCTACCGGCATGTGGAAGGCAATGTCCATGCCTCGCTGGACAGGGCGGTCAGCGGTAAGGTGCATATTACCGCTGACTCATGGTCCAGCAGGCATGGACAGGGACGTTACCTAAGTTTCACGGCGCATTGGGTGACTCTGCTGGCAGCTGGGAAGGATGCAGGACAAGGTGCAGTAGTGTTGGAGGTTGTTCCGCCACCACGCCTCCAAAATGCTGATTGTGACACACCTCTCTCCTCCACCCCCTCCTCTTCTTCTTCCTCCATGGCCTCTTCCTCGGAACCAGCGGTGCTCCGTAGGCGTTCAAGGGGCTACGCAAGTACGCAGGCCAAAAGATGCCATGCGGTGCTTGAGCTGGTGTGCTTGGGGGACAGGAGCCACACTGGGGCAGAGGTTCTGTCAGCTCTGCAGGGGCAGGTTCAGAGGTGGTTGACGCCACGCCAACTTAAGGCAGGAATGGTGGTTTGCGACAATGGCACCAACCTCCTCTCTGCCCTCCGACAGGGACAACTGACCCATGTGCCCTGTTTGGCTCACGTCCTTAACTTGGTGGTGCAGCGGTTCTTGGGCAGGTACCCGGGCTTACAGGATGTCCTGAGGCAGGCCAGGAAAGTCTGTGTGCATTTCCGCCGGTCATATAATGCCAGTGCTCGGCTGACGGACCTCCAAAAGGAGTTTAACCTGCCCAAGAACCGCCTAATCTGTGACATGCCCACCAGGTGGAACTCAACGTTGGCCATGCTGCAGCGGCTGCACACGCAGCAGAGGGCCATCAATGAGTACCTGTGCGACTATGGCACCAGGACAGGGTCAGGCGACCTTGGTTTTTTTTCCCCACGCCAGTGGGCCATGATCAGGGATGCATGCACTGTCCTGTCACCATTCGAGGAGGCCACGAGGATGGTGAGCACTGACAGTGCATGCATCAGTGACACTGTCCCCCTTGTCCACCTGTTGGAGCACACGCTGCGTGGAATAATGGACAGGGCACTTGAGGCAGAACAGAGGCAGGAAGAGGAGGACTTCCTTAGCTCTCAAGGCCCCCTTTATCCAGACAGTGTTCCTGCGTGCCCGCCGATCACACAGGAAGAGGACGAGGAGGAGGAGGAGGAGGAGGAAGATTGTGTCAGTATGGAGGTGGAGCCTGGCACTCAGCATCAGCAGTCTTTAAGGGATCAGTCCCAAGGAACACATGGACTTGTACGTGGCTGGGAGGAGGTGGCTGCGGACGTTGTTGTCCTTAGTGACCCAGAGGACTCCGGACCGAATGCCTCAGCAAACCTACGCTGCATGGCCTCCCTGATCCTGCAAAGCCTGCGTAAGGATCCTCGTATTCGTGGTATCAAGGAGAAGGACCAATACTGGCTGGCAACCCTCCTTGATCCACGTTACAAGGGTAAGGTTGCGGACCTTATCTTGCCATCGCAGAGGGAGCAGAGGATGAAACATCTTCGGGAGGCCTTGCAGAAAGGTCTGTGCAACGCGTTCCCAGAGACTGGGAGGTTACAAACTCCTGTTTCTGGACAACGTGTTGCTGAGGCTTCGGTCAGTCAAAGAAGGAGCGGTGGAGAAGGTGGCCGTCTGACCGATGCGTTCAGACAATTTTTTGGTCCGCAGCCCCAAGGTATGATCGGTTCCAGCAACCATCGCCAGCGTCTGTTTTACATGGTGCAGGAATACCTAGGGGCAAGATCAGACTTGGACACCTTTCCCACCGAAAATCCTCTGGGTTACTGGGTCTTGAGGATGGATCACTGGCCAGAGCTTGCACAGTATGCAATTGAGCTACTGGCCTGTCCTGCATCCAGCGTTCTTTCGGAACGCACATTCAGTGCTGCTGGACCGTCTGTCCACCGACTCGGTCGATCGGCTGACCTTCATAAAAATGAATCAGTCTTGGATCACCACCAGCTACCAAGCACCTGATGCTGATGTAACCGAATAATTTTTTTTGAAATCTCAGATCCCTTCAAAGACTGCCTATGCTGATGCTGAGTGACTATCCCTGAGTAATTATCCTCTTCCTCCTCAATCATCACGCTGATAGCTTGTAAGAACATTTTTGGTTCTGGGCGCCACCACCAGTGCCTAAGGCCCAATTTTTCAGCCCCTGTTTAACAGGGGCGTGTAATTACAATTTTTGATGTAATACTTTGCAGCAGGGCTCGTTCCTGCATTCCAACTAGAGTGTCTGTGAGGGGTTGCAGTGTTGTGGCACCAGCACCAGTGCCTAAGGCCCAATTTTTCTGCCCCTGTCTAACAGGGGCGTGTAATTAGAATTTTTGATGCAATACTTTGCAGCAGGGCTCGTTCCTGCGTTCCAACTAGAGTGTCTGTGAGGGGTTGCAGTGTTGTGGCACCAGCACCAGTGCCTAAGGCCCAATTTTTCTGCCCCTGTCTAACAGGGGCGTGTAATTACAATTTTTGATGCAATACTTTGCAGCAGGGCTCGTTCCTGCGTTCCAACTAGAGTGTCTGTGAGGGGTTGCAGTGTTGTGGCACCAGCACCAGTGCCTAAGGCCTAATTTTTCAGCTCCTGTTCAACAGGGGCATGTAATTACAATTCTTGATCTAATATTTCACAGCAGGGCCCTGTGAGGGCTTACAGTGTTGTGGCCACAGCAACACTTAAGGCCCAAATTTCTGCTGAGTATATAGGGCAGGACCCTACTTTCAAACATCTAACTTACAAACGACTCCTACTTGCAAACGGAAGGAGACAACAGGAAGTGAGATGAAATCTACCCCTAGGAAGGGAAATTCTCTCCTGTAAGAGTTAATATGGGAAAACAATTTCTCTTTTCCACTGATGCTTTCCAATCCTTGTTCCACAAAAAAACCCAAATTTTCAAAAAACATTTTTCATTGGGACAAAAAAGTGAGGTGAAATCTTCTGAAGAGGAGGAAAGACAGCAAAACAAATGTCACAGGGGTGATAACCCTTCCCTATGTTTTCCAAAAAGCTTAAAAAAGATTTTTTGGCTGGAGCTAAACACGTTAAAAATGTACCCGTTCAAAATTACAAAGAGATTCTACTTAACAACAAACCTACAGTCCCTGTCTTGTTTGCAGCGCCTGTATACTGCTGTTCAGAGTATATAGGGCCTGGTGGCCCCACACCTTTCCTTATTTTAATTTGGGTGCGGGGTTCCCCTTAATATCCATACAAGACCCAAAGGGCCTGGTAATGGACTGGGGGGTACCCATGCCGTTTGTCTCACCGATTTTCATCCATATTGCCATGACCTGACATTACATTAAACCCGCAAGCAGTTTTAAATGAGATTTTTTCCTTTAAAAATGACATTTGGTGCAGGGACTGTTCTAAACACGGGAAACACGCGTCACTTTACAGGCATACTATAGACACCCCCCAGGTACGATATTTAAAGGAATATTTCACTTTTTTTTTTTTACTTTAAGCATCATTAAAATCACTGCTCCCGAAAAAACGGCCGTTTTTAAAAGTTTTTTTTGCATTGATACATGTCCCCTGGGGTAGGACCCGGGTCCCCAAACCCTTTTTCGGACAATACCATGCAAATTAGCCTTTAAAATGAGCACTTTTGATTTCGAACGTTCGAGTCCCATAGACGTCAATGGGGTTCTAACATTCGTGCGAACTTTCGGTCCGTTCGCGGGTTCTGGTGCGAACCGAACCGGGGGGTGTTCGGCTCATCCCTAGTGCTGGGCAATGCAAATACCTCTTATGTAGAGCTTGTTAACAAAGTTGTAAAAACAGCTGTATCTGGTCCTCCAAATACTCTTTTTATCAGGCTATATTGCACTTGAACTTTAACTATGGGGTAACAAAAATATTATCCTTGGAATGGTCCCCACTTAAAGGGTAGCCTGCATAGGGGATGATGAATAAGGTGATATACTTACCTTATTGCTTGTCCCCGCAGTCTTCCTCCTCTTCGTGCCATGGGTCCCCCAAAGACTTTTCCATTTGTTGCCCTGACCAGTTCTACAAAGCTTCAAACTGTCCCTGATTTTGAGGGACTGTCCCTGATTTGGAGCAATGTCCCTCTGTCCCTCATTCCTCCTCATTTGTCCCTCACTTTGGTCTGATCTATATAGTTGTATATAAAATGCACTGTTTATCTATCAAAAAGTGTTTCCCAGTGCTAAACCTTTCATCTGATTTCTAAATTGCTGAATGTGTAAATTCCAAAAGCCAATATAAAGAAATAGTAGTGGTAAAAAAGCACTTGTGGGTTTAACCAATCAGTTTTTTTGTTCAATTTTCCTTTAAGGGGGTGTGGCTTGGGGTGTGTCCTATGCCTGCATACTTTTGCTGATAGGTGTCTCATTCCCATCTCAAAAAGTTGGGAGGTATGGTTCTCTGATGTCACCCTATACATTGCAGGCCTACTAACAATGCAGAGAACATTGAGGGCCACCCACATTCTGGAGTTTCAGACAGCAGAGGAGATTTCACCTTACTCATCATCCCCAAGGCAAAACAATCAGATAACCCAAGCAACCTTCCTCCCCGGGGTTCAGCCTTATGTACCACAAAAAGGAAATTCCAGCACTCCTCTCCTACATGTAAAAATCATCATTTTTTTGCTAGAAAATTACACAGAACCCCCAAACATTATATATATATATATATATATATATATATATATATATATATATATATATATATATATATATATATTAGCAGAGATCCTAGGGAATAGAATGGTAGCCATTGCAACTTTTTAAGTCACACGGTATTTGTGCAGCAATTTTTCAAATGCGATTTTAAAAAAAAAAACACTTCCATGAATAAAAGAATAAAAAAAACAGTAAAGTTAGCTCAATTTTTTTGAATAATGTGAAAGATGATGTAAAACCGAGTAAATAGATACCTAACATGTCACACTTTAAAAATTGCGCACACTCGTGGTATGGCACCAAACTTCGGTACTTAAAAATCTCCATAGGCAACGCTTTAAATTTTTTTTTCAGGTTACTTGTTTAGAGTTACAGAGGAGGTCTTGGGCTAGAATTATTGCTCCCGCTCTAACGTTCGCGGTGATACCTCACATGAGTGTGTTTGCTTCTGCGTGCGAGCATGCGGGGACGGGGGCGCTTCAAATTTTTTTTTATTGTTTATTTTATTTAATTTTTTTTTTTTACACTTTCCCTTTAAAAAAAAGTATTACTTTTTTTCCTATTACAAGGAATGTAAACATCCCTTGTACTTTGAATAGTGTGTGACAGGTCCACTTTATGGAGAGATGTGGGGTCTATAAGATCCCACAAATCTCCTTCACGCAAGAAAGGCTAAGCTAAAAAGATAAAAAAAAAAAAAAGAACAATCTCAGGCTCTCCTGCTGAGCCCCTGGCATTGTTTACTTCATAACGTCACGCCCGGGTCTCCGAGAGTCATAGAGATTGCCGGGACCATCTGTCCCTCGGATCTCTCTATGACTTTCTTCCGGCGCCAGCGGATTCCTTCTCCGGCTCGCCGATTGAGGATGTCCCCTCCCGAGCCTGTAACAACGATCAAGCGGATGAACAGCCACTATGATTGTTCTTATGGTGAAGGGAATTGCCGGATGAAAAGAATTATATCTGAATGATGCCTGCAGCTGCAAGCATCATTCAGATATCACTACTGAAAGCCGAGGACGTCATTTGATGCTCAGCGGTATGGAAGTGGTTTTAAAGGCAAAACATTTTTTTATCTTTTTTCTGGATAGAGCGGAGAGGGATTAGATTCACCCTCTCTGCTTGTCTTGTTTGCTGTTATCACCGAAAGTGGAAATGAAAGGTAATCCAAAATTTTGGGTTGTCCCCAGAATTAGAATAGAGGGGAAATCTTTCAGTGGGGACATTAGTTCTGGTGACCTTGGTGACAACCAGGGATTCCATCACTTCTTGTTATGGCTATGGGACAGGAAGTGAAGGGAAATTTCTCCAATGGGACACAGATGGCAAAAGAAATGATAGGGGTTATAACCCTTCATTACTCTAGCTAAAATGAGATGTCAAAATGAACAGTTGATACTCCTAGTGCAAGCACAGCCCCCCCACAAGGGATCATTTTAAAATTTCTTGGAGTTGTGCCTTTAGATTTTTATGGAGGTTCAAGGTGAAGGTCTTCTTTAATGAAACCCCAGTTAGCAGCAAACAAAAAGTTGGGGTTCAGGATGTCAGGTGCCCACCCAAAAGACATCAGAAAAGGTAAGTAAAAAAAATCAAATCATACTGCTGGTGAGGGCCTCAAGGGGGGGGGCCTTGGTGGATTAAAACCTGGTTTCACACGGGCTCTCTGTTTTTTAGTTCAGTTCACACCCATTTTTTTTTGTAAAAAAAACTGATCAAAAACATGGCGTGGGCATGGGGTGGGGGGCACAGAGCTCCCCCTGCCCCAAAGCACCCCCCCCCATGTTGAGGGCATGCGGACTGGTGTGGTTCGGGGGTGCACTCACTCATCCCCTAACTTTCCTGACCTGCCGGGCTGCATGCTGGGATAAGGGTCTGGTATGGATTTTGGGGGGTCCCCACTCCATTTTTTTTTAAAAATGGCGTGGGGGGGGGGGGTGTTTCCTCCGAATCCATACTAGATCCGAAAGGCCTGGTATGGACCTGGGGGGGAACCCAACACCGTTTTTTCACAATTTTTTTTTTTACATTCAGCTGTCAGCGGGAACCCTACTGACAGCTGATGACTTATTGCTTGTAAAGGACATGGTGGCTGGCTTCCTGGCCCCATCCTTAGAAACCAGCTATATACAGTGTGTTTAATGAGGAAAATAAAAGGGTTGAAAAATAGATGTCAACGGATAGGATGTAAGCGGATCGTCAGCTCTTTTTTCTTAAAAAACTGAGCTTAGCTTAGCTCAACAGGGACAGATGTCAGTGGAAGTCAGCGGATGATCACCTGCTAACGTCTGCTATTCCACAGAGATACATGTACAGTATGTCTGTTTTTCATCTGTCAACTGATGGATGAAAAACGGACATACGGAACACCCGTGTAAAAGGGGCCTTAGGCTTTGGTTCATTTTTGAAAAGACATGACTAACCATAACCAGCTATAAGAATTTCTGAGGACACTCAAGACAAGCGCACTGAGAATTCTCAGAATCGTCTAATGATTCTGAAGGTCATGGGAGGAATTATGGACCACAGGGCTAGAGTTGGAACTTTATTTTAAAAGATTCCATCAGCTTTAATGGTGCAGTAAATATATTTTGGCCTCAGCATGTCAGGTGCCCACCTAGAAGACATCAGAAAAAGGTAAGTAAAAAAAAAGCATATCATACTACTGGTGAGGGCCTCAAGGGGGAAGGGGTCCTTGGTGGGTTGGAAGCACGTGAGTTAAGTTATATATCCTCTTTGAAAGGACCTCACTGACCACAACCAGCTATAAGAATTTCTGAGGACACTCAGGACAAGAGCACTGAGAATGATCAGAATCTTCTAAAGATTCTGAAGGCCATGGGAGGAATTATGGAAAACAGGGCTGGAGTTGGAACTTTCTTTGAAAAGCCTCCATCAGTGTTAATGGTGCCCCGGATAGCAGTTAAAATATTTTGGCCCCAGCAGGTCAGGTGCCCACCCAGAAGACATCAGAAAAGGGTAAGTAAAAATAAGCATATCAAACTGCTGGTGAGGGCTTCATGGGTGAAGGGGTCCTTGGTGGGTTGGAAGCAAGTAGCCCTGGGTTAAGCTATAATTCCTCTTTGAAAGTACCTGACTGACCACAACCAGCTTTAAGAATTTCTGTGGACACTCAAAACGAGAGCACTGAGAATAGTCAGAATCTTCTAAAGATTCTGAAGGCCATGGAAGGAATTATGAAACACAGGGCTTGGGTTAGAGCTTTACTTTAAAAGCCCCCATTAGCTTTTCTTTGGCTTGCATTCATCTGATGAATTGCATCCCACAGTTATTAGTTACAGACTAGCTTCCAGCAAATTATTCAGTTTACCTATATTTTTTTCTTCCTCAGCCCAAGTCGAAATGAACAATGACAGCTGGGGAAAATCGAATGGTTCAATCTTTCTTACCTCAAGGGTCGCAGTGAAAAGGTTTTCTGTAAGTCTACGTTAAATTCACTGAGCCCTTCACCTGCTCAACAACTCAGTGTAAATGAGCTATTGAAGAAAGGGATCAGGAGATTTGTGCCGCAGACAAGTCTGGATATTCAAGGGGAGCAGGGCAAAATGCTCGGCTCGTGCTCTTTTCCTTCGCAGAATGCTGAAGGGAAATTGGCCATTAATACAATGAGGGGTATGATTATCCTGACACGGCTTTGAAGGAAGGGTTATTTAATGCTCACAATGAGTTTTCGTAGCACGGTATAAAATTCCCTTCTTTAGAATTGGGTGGACTATAAGCAAAGATGTTTTAGAAATAGCAGTGAAGGGAGATTAAACAGACATTACCATTTGGCATTTAAAGGACCATTACCTAAAAATTATACCTTTTTTATATAGTGGTTGATGGAAAAAAAGAGTTTCTAATAACATTGGTGGAAAATTATGTAAATGTTTCAGGGGATCATTAATTCTGAATATATAAAAATAAGGTGATAAAACGAGGTCAGGGTCTTTCAGTAAATGTCTTCCTGGCCAGTAGTTAAATAAAAGATTACTAGCAGTTATTAACAAAGCACCAACCATTTATTCACATCAATCCCTGCCCTCAAGGAGCTTACAATCTAAGGTCCATATATTACTTGCTTACACATGCGCAAAGTGGCGGGACTACCACCATAGCGACCCACGCGGGCGCTATGGGGCCCCCAGCCGACTGGGGCTCAGGGAGGATGAGGAATGCATACAGTACTTGTAAACTTTTTTTTTTCCTTGCCGCCGCTAGAGGTCCACGGCACTGGTCATTTCTGTCTCCGTTGCCATTTTACATTAGGCCAGTTAAGGAAGAACCAAGAGGCAGAGCCCGGGTGGCAATGAAAGCAGCTGCAATAGAAATGGAGCTCCATTTCTATTGGCCGCTTTCTTGCCACCCAGGCTCCGCCTCCTGGTTCTGTAAGAGGTGCGGAGAAGAGCACAGTGAGTCCTGAGTGGCACCGAGGTCTGATGGAGAGTCCTGGGTCCCGATGCCGCGCTATCCCTGTCTGACTGGGACTCAGCTGTCTCTCTCACTGGCTGCCTCCTATCACATTGTGCGCCTGGAGAGTCAGTGACAGTCTGAGCAAGTAACTCTCCGGGCGGCTGCACGCCCAGGTGCATGAATTGGGGGACGGTACTCCTGGGGGAGTCAATTGTCCTGGGGGGGGTCTGTACTCCTGGGGGGTGAATTGTCCTGGGGGGTATGTACTCCTGGGGGGGGTGAATTGTCCTGTGGCGGTTTGTACTCCGGAGGGGGTCTGTACAGATGGAGGGGGTTGAGTTGTCCTGGGGGGTCTGTACAGATGGGGCTGGTTTGTCCAGGGGGGTCTGTACAGCTGGAGGAGGGTCTATACTGATGGAGGAGGGTACTATGGGGGAGGGGGGTAACGCCATGTTTTTCCGCACCGCATGACACCAACCCTAGTGACGCCACTGGTAACTGGGGACAGCTGATGTAAGGAGGGACTCTACTGGGAATGCCTGATGTAAGGAGAGACTCTACTGGGGGCACCTCATGTAAGCAGGGACTCTACTGGGGGCACCTGATGTAATGAGGGACTCTACTGGGAATGCCTGATGTAAGGATGGACTCTACTGGGAATGCCTGATATAAGGAGGGACCCTACTGGGAATGCCTGATGTAAGGAGGGACTCTACTGGGGGCACCTGATGTAAGGAGGGACTCTACTGGGGGCACCTTTTGTAGGTAGGGACTCTACTGGGGGCACCTTATGTAAGTAGGGACACTACTGGGGGCACCTGATGTAATGAGGGACTCTACTGGGAATGCCTGATGTAAGGATGGACTCTACTGGTAATGCCTGATATAAGGAGGTACTCTACTGGGAATGCCTGATGAAAGGAGGGACTCTACTGGGAATGCCTGATGTAAGGAGGGACTCTACTGGGGGCACCTTATGTAAGGAGTAGGGATGAGCCGAACACCCCCCGGTTCGGTTCGCACCAGAACCCGCGAACGGACCGAAAGTTCGCACGAACGTTAGAACCCCATTGACGTCTATGGGACTCGAACGTTCGAAATCAAAAGTGCTCATTTTAAAGGCTAATTTGCATGGTATTGTCCGAAAAAGGGTTTGGTGACCCGGGTCCTACCCCAGGGGACATGTATCAATGCAAAAAAAACTTTTAAAAACGGCCGTTTTTTCGGGAGCAGTGATTTTAATGATGCTTAAAGTAAAAAAAAAAAGTGAAATATTCCTTTAAATATCGTACCTGGGGGGTGTCTATAGTATGCCTGTAAAGTGACGCGTGTTTCCCATGTTTAGAACAGTCCCTGCACCAAATGTCATTTTTAAAGGAAAAAATCTCATTTAAAACTGCTTGCGGGTTTAATGTCATGTCGGGTCATGGCAATATGGATGAAAATCAGTGAGACAAACGGCATGGGTACCCCCCCAGTCCATTACCAGGCCCTTTGGGTCCTGTATGGATATTAAGGGGAACCCCGCACCCAAATTAAAATAAGGAAAGGCCCTATATACTCTGAACAGCAGTATACAGGCGGTGCAAACAAGACAGGGACTGTAGGTTTGTTGTTAAGTAGAATCTCTTTGTAATTTTGAACGGGTACATTTTTAACGTGTTTAGCTCCAGCCAAAAAATCTTTTTTAAGCTTTTTGGAAAACATAGGGAAGGGTTATCACCCCTGTGACATTTGTTTTGCTGTCTTTCCTCCTCTTCAGAAGATTTCACCTCACTTTTTTGTCCCAATGAAAAATGTTTTTTGAAAATTTGGGTTTTTTTGTGGAACAAGGATTGGAAAGCATCAGTGGAAAGGAGAAATTGTTTTCCCATATTAACTCTTACAGGAGAGAATTTCCCTTCCTAGGGGTAGATTTCATCTCACTTCCTGTTGTCTCCTTCCGTTTGCAAGTAGGAGTCGTTTGTAAGTTAGATGTTTGAAAGTAGGGTCCTGCCCTATATACTCAGCAGAAATTTGGGCCTTAGGTGTTGCTGTGGCCACAACACTGTAAGCCCTCACAGGGCCCTGCTGTGAAATATTAGATCAAGAATTGTAATTACATGCCCCTGTTGAACAGGAGCTGAAAAATTAGGCCTTAGGCACTGGTGCTGGTGCCACAACACTGCAACCCCTCACAGACACTCTAGTTGGAACGCAGGAACGAGCCCTGCTGCAAAGTATTGCATCAAAAATTGTAATTACACGCCCCTGTTAGACAGGGGCAGAAAAATTGGGCCTTAGGCACTGGTGCTGGTGCCACAACACTGCAACCCCTCACAGACACTCTAGTTGGAATGCAGGAACGAGCCCTGCTGCAAAGTATTGCATCAAAAATTGTAATTACACGCCCCTGTTAGACAGGGGCAGAAAAATTGGGCCTTAGGCACTGGTGCTGGTGCCACAACACTGCAACCCCTCACAGACACTCTAGTTGGAATGCAGGAACGAGCCCTGCTGCAAAGTATTACATCAAAAATTGTAATTACACGCCCCTGTTAAACAGGGGCTGAAAAATTGTGCCTTAGGCACTGGTGGTGGCGCCCAGAACCAAAAATGTTCTTACAAGCTATCAGCGTGATGATTGAGGAGGAAGAGGATAATTACTCAGGGATAGTCACTCAGCATCAGCATAGGCAGTCTTTGAAGGGATCTGAAAAAAATTATTCAGTTACATCAGCATCAGGTGCTTGGTAGCTGGTGGTGATCCAAGACTGATTCATTTTTATGAAGGTCAGCCGATCGACCGAGTCAGTGGACAGACGCACCCTGTGATCGGTTACCACGCCTCCAGCAGCACTGAATGTGCGTTCCGAAAGAACGCTGGATGCAGGACAGGCCAGTAGCTCAATTGCATACTGTGCAAGCTCTGGCCAGTGATCCATCCTCAAGACCCAGTAACCCAGAGGATTTTCGGTGGGAAAGGTGTCCAAGTCTGATCTTGCCCCTAGGTATTCCTGCACCATGTAAAACAGACGCTGGCGATGGTTGCTGGAACCGATCATACCTTGGGGCTGCGGACCAAAAAATTGTCTGAACGCATCGGTCAGACGGCCACCTTCTCCACCGCTCTTTCTTTGACTGACCGAAGCCTCAGCAACACGTTGTCCAGAAACAGGAGTTTGTAACCTCCCAGTCTCTGGGAATGCGTTGCACAGACCTTTCTGCAAGGCCTCCCGAAGATGTTTCATCCTCTGCTCCCTCTGCGATGGCAAGATAAGGTCCGCAACCTTACCCTTGTAACGTGGATCAAGGAGGGTTGCCAGCCAGTATTGGTCCTTCTCCTTGATACCACGAATACGAGGATCCTTACGCAGGCTTTGCAGGATCAGGGAGGCCATGCAGCGTAGGTTTGCTGAGGCATTCGGTCCGGAGTCCTCTGGGTCACTAAGGAAAACAACGTCCGCAGCCACCTCCTCCCAGCCACGTACAAGTCCATGTGTTCCTTGGGACTGATCCCTTAAAGACTGCTGATGCTGAGTGCCAGGCTCCACCTCCATACTGACACAATCTTCCTCCTCCTCCTCCTCCTCCTCCTCCTCCTCGTCCTCTTCCTGTGTGATCGGCGGGCATGTAGGAACACTGTCTGGATAAAGGGGGCCTTGAGAGCTAAGGAAGTCCTCCTCTTCCTGCCTCTGTTCTGCCTCAAGTGCCCTGTCCATTATTCCATCATGCAGCGTGTGCTCCAACAGGTGGACAAGGGGGACAGTGTCACTGATGCATGCACTGTCAGTGCTCACCATCCTCGTGGCCTCCTCGAATGCTGACAGGACAGTGCATGCATCCCTGATCATGGCCCACTGGCGTGGGGAAAAAAAACCAAGCTCCCCTGACCCTGTCCTGGTGCCATAGTCGCACAGGTACTCATTGATGGCCCTCTGCTGCGTGTGCAGCCGCTGCAGCATGGCCAACGTTGAGTTCCACCTGGTGGGCATGTCACAGATTAGGCGGTTCTTGGGCAGGTTAAACTCCTTTTGGAGGTCCGTCAGCCGAGCACTGGCATTATATGACCGGCGGAAATGCACACAGACTTTCCTGGCCTGCCTCAGGACATCCTGTAAGCCCGGGTACCTGCCCAAGAACCGCTGCACCACCAAGTTAAGGACGTGAGCCAAACAGGGCACATGGGTCAGTTGTCCCTGTCGGAGGGCAGAGAGGAGGTTGGTGCCATTGTCGCAAACCACCATTCCTGCCTTAAGTTGGCGTGGCGTCAACCACCTCTGAACCTGCCCCTGCAGAGCTGACAGAACCTCTGCCCCAGTGTGGCTCCTGTCCCCCAAGCACACCAGCTCAAGCACCGCATGGCATCTTTTGGCCTGCGTACTTGCGTAGCCCCTTGAACGCCTACGGAGCACCGCTGGTTCCGAGGAAGAGGCCATGGAGGAAGAAGAAGAGGAGGGGGTGGAGGAGAGAGGTGTGTCACAATCAGCATTTTGGAGGCGTGGTGGCGGAACAACCTCCAACACTACTGCACCTTGTCCTGCATCCTTCCCAGCTGCCAGCAGAGTCACCCAATGCGCCGTGAAACTTAAGTAACGTCCCTGTCCATGCCTGCTGGACCATGAGTCAGCGGTAATATGCACCTTACCGCTGACGGCCCTGTCCAGCGAGGCATGGAGATTGCCTTCCACATGCCGGTAGAGAGCCGGAATCGCCTTCCGTGAGAAAAAGTGGCGTTTGGGTACCTGCCACTGAGGAACCGCACATTCCACAAACTCACGGAAGGGGGCAGAGTCTACCAACTGAAAAGGCAGCAGTTGAAGTGCTAGCAATTTTGCCAAGCTAGCATTCAACCGCTGGGCATGTGGATGGCTGGGAGCAAACTTCTTTCGGCGGTGCAGCAGCTGGGGCAGGGAAATTTGCCTGGTACAATCTGACGTCGGTGTACCAAAAGCAGATTGCCCACAAGTACTTGGCTGTGACACACCTAATTCTACACCTTCATTCCTCTCACTGCAGGTCTCAGAGAGGACTGAAGGTCTAGTGGGGTTGGAAATCTCAGCTGATGAGGAGCAAGGAGAGATCCTCTTTGTTCTTTGGTGTGGGTCTTTTAGAAATGCTTGCCAACGAACTGCATGGCAGGTCAACATATGTCTGGTCAAGCATGTGGTACCCAAGCGGGAGATGTTTTGGCCACGCGAGATACGCTTGAGACATATGTTGCAAATAGCAGCGGTGCGATCTGATGCACTCGTCTCAAAAAAGGCCCACACCAAAGAACTTTTTGAATAACGCGCAGAGACTGCAGCGCCCTGCACATGTGGAGCTTTGGGGTGTGATGCAGTCAATGTGCTGCCCTTAGGCTGGCCCCTGGAGGGCATCCTGCCTCGTTGGTGATGTGCCGCCTCCTCCTCCTCCTCCTCCTCCTCTCTCCTATCAGGCACCCACGTTGAGTCAGTGACCTCATCATCCCCTCCCTCCTCATCACTGGAGCAAACCTGGCAGTATGCTGCAGCAGGGGGAGCATGACTGCCAGATTGCTGTCCTTCTTGGGCACCCCCTCTGTCCGTGCTCATGTTACTGCCTTCATCGAGCTCAGTATCATCATCAGAGCCTTCCAAACGCTGGGCATCCTCCTGGAGCATGTACCCAACACTGTGGTAAAACAGTTCGAGGGAATCCTCAGGAGGACATGGTGGAGCTAGGGAAGGAGTCACTGATGACATTGAGCTGAGGGAAGAGGCCGCTGCTTTGCCAGACAAAGCACCCTGGGCATGGGTGAGAGAGGATGAGGAGGATGAGGACGGCTTGGTCATCCACTCGACCAAGTCTTCCGCATGTTGCGGCTCAACACGGCCAGCTGCCGAAAAAAAGGCCAAGCGTGTCCCATGGCCACGTGCTGATGAGGATGCACCGTCTCCACGACCAGCACTAGACACAGAGCCCGCTTGCCCTCTCTTATTGGCTTGTGACTGTCTGCCTCTCCTTCTTGGCCTTCCAGACATACTAATGGCCTGTAGCTGCACTAAGCTGGGATAGAACACCTGTAATTTTCTTCAGGTAGCTTTATATACTGTAACCAGACAAGCCTGCCTGTCAGTAGGAAGATAACAGGAACGGATCTAGCTGAACACTGTGAGCAGGACGCACTGCACTAAATGTAAATAGCAGGAACGGATCTAGCTGAACACTGTGAGCAGGACGCACTGACTGCACTAAATGTAAATAGCAGGAACGGATCTAGCTGAACACTGTGAGCAGGACGCACTGACTGCACTAAATGTAAATAGCAGGAACGGATCAGCTGAACACTGTGAGCAGGACGCACTGCACTAAATGTAAATAGCAGGAACGGATCTAGCTGAACACTGTGAGCAGGACGCACTGACTGCACTAAATGTAAATAGCAGGAACAGATCTAGCTGAACACTGTGAGCAGGACGCACTGACTGCACTAAATGTAAATAGCAGGAACGGATCTAGCTGAACACTGTGAGCAGGACGCACTGACTGCACTAAATGTAAATAGCAGGAACGGATCTAGCTGAACACTGTGAGCAGGACGCACTGCACTAAATGTAAATAGCAGGAACGGATCTAGCTGAACACTGTGAGCAGGACGCACTGACTGCACTAAATGTAAATAGCAGGAACAGATCTAGCTGAACACTGTGAGCAGGACGCACTGACTGCACTAAATGTAAATAGCAGGAACGGATCTAGCTGAACACTGTGAGCAGGACGCACTGACTGCACTAAATGTAAATAGCAGGAACAGATCTAGCTGAACACTGTGAGCAGGACGCACTGACTGCACTAAATGTAAATAGCAGGAACGGATCTAGCTGAACACTGTGAGCAGGACGCACTGACTGCACTAAATGTAAATAGCAGGAACGGATCTAGCTGAACACTGTGAGCAGGACGCACTGCACTAAATGTAAATAGCAGGAACGGATCTAGCTGAACACTGTGAGCAGGACGCACTGCACTAAATGTAAATAGCAGGAACGGATCTAGCTGAACACTGTGAGCAGGACGCACTGCACTAAATGTAAATAGCAGGAACAGATCTAGCTGAACACTGTGAGCAGAACGCACTGCACTAAATGTAAATAGCAGGAACAGATCTAGCTGAACACTGTGAGCAGGACGCACTGCACTAAATGTAAATAGCAGGAACGGATCTAGCTGAACACTGTGAGCAGGACACACTGCACTAAATGTAAATAGCAGGAACAGATCTAGCTGAACACTGTGAGCAGAACGCACTGCACTAAATGTAAATAGCAGGAACAGATCTAGCTGAACACTGTGAGCAGGACGCACTGCACTAAATGTAAATAGCAGGAACGGATCTAGCTGAACACTGTGAGCAGGACACACTGCACTAAATGTAAATAGCAGGAACAGATCTAGCTGAACACTGTGAGCAGGACGCACTGCACTAAATGTAAATAGCAGGAACGGATCTAGCTGAACACTGTGAGCAGGACACACTGCACTAAATGTAAATAGCAGGAACAGATCTAGCTGAACACTGTGAGCAGGACGCACTGCACTAAATGTAAATAGCAGGAACGGATCTAGCTGAACACTGTGAGCAGGACACACTGCACTAAATGTAAATAGCAGGAACAGATCTAGCTGAACACTGTGAGCAGGACGCACTGCACTAAATGTAAATAGCAGGAACAGATCTAGCTGAACACTGTGAGCAGGACGCACTGCACTAAATGTAAATAGCAGGAACGGATCTAGCTGAACACTGTGAGCAGGACGCACTGCACTAAATGTAAATAGCAGGAACAGATCTAGCTGAACACTGTGAGCAGGACGCACTGCACTAAATGTAAATAGCAGGAACAGATCTAGCTGAACACTGTGAGCAGGACGCACTGCACTAAATGTAAATAGCAGGAACAGATCTAGCTGAACACTGTGAGCAGGACGCACTGCACTAAATGTAAATAGCAGGAACGGATCTAGCTGAACACTGTGAGCAGGACGCACTGACTGCACTAAATGTAAATAGCAGGAACGGATCTAGCTGAACACTGTGAGCAGGACGCACTGACTGCACTAAATGTAAATAGCAGGAACGGATCTAGCTGAACACTGTGAGCAGGACGCACTGCACTAAATGTAAATAGCAGGAACAGATCTAGCTGAACACTGTGAGCAGGACGCACTGCACTAAATGTAAATAGCAGGAACGGATCTAGCTGAACACTGTGAGCAGGACGCACTGCACTAAATGTAAATAGCAGGAACAGATCTAGCTGAACACTGTGAGCAGGACGCACTGCACTAAATGTAAATAGCAGGAACGGATCTAGCTGAACACTGTGAGCAGGACGCACTGACTGCACTAAATGTAAATAGCAGGAACAGATCTAGCTGAACACTGTGAGCAGGACGCACTGCACTAAATGTAAATAGCAGGAACGGATCTAGCTGAACACTGTGAGCAGGACGCACTGCACTAAATGTAAATAGCAGGAACAGATCTAGCTGAACACTGTGAGCAGGACGCACTGCACTAAATGTAAATAGCAGGAACAGATCTAGCTGAACACTGTGAGCAGGACGCACTGCACTAAATGTAAATAGCAGGAACAGATCTAGCTGAACACTGTGAGCAGGACGCACTGCACTAAATGTAAATAGCAGGAACGGATCTAGCTGAACACTGTGAGCAGGACGCACTGCACTAAATGTAAATAGCAGGAACAGATCTAGCTGAACACTGTGAGCAGGACGCACTGCACTAAATGTAAATAGCAGGAACGGATCTAGCTGAACACTGTGAGCAGGACGCACTGCACTAAATGTAAATAGCAGGAACAGATCTAGCTGAACACTGTGAGCAGGACGCACTGCACTAAATGTAAATAGCAGGAACGGATCTAGCTGAACACTGTGAGCAGGACGCACTGACTGCACTAAATGTAAATAGCAGGAACGGATCTAGCTGAACACTGTGAGCAGGACGCACTGCACTAAATGTAAATAGCAGGAACAGATCTAGCCTAATCTAGCTAACTCAAATCAAATGACACTGTCTGTCTCTCTCTCTATCAGCACACCGGAACACACTACACAGGGCCGCCGTGCAGGCGGCCTTATATAGTGTGGGGCGTGTACTAAATCCCCTGAGCCATAATTGGCCAAAGCCACCCTGGCTTTGGCCAATTACAGCTCTCTCTACTGACGGCGCTGTGATTGGCCAAGCATGCGGGTCATAGTGCATGCTTGGCCAATCATCAGCCAACAATGCACTGCGATGCCGCAGTGAATTATGGGCCGTGACGCGCCACACGAATTTGGCGCGAACGGCCCATAACGTTCGCAATTCGACGGACGGTCGAACAGCCGATGTTCGAGTCGAACATGGGTTCGACTCGAACACGAAGCTCATCCCTAGTAAGGAGGGACTCTACTGGGGACACCTGATGTAAGGACGGATTCTGAAGGGAATGCCTGATATAAGGATGGACTCTGCTGGGGACACCTGATGGCATCTGGTGGCAGGCGACGTGGCAAGTGACACACTCGGGGCTCCCACTGATTCTGCATTATGGTGAGTTGAACTATTTCATTTTATATTACAATGTAATGATAGAAATAATGTGCTTTAATCACCCTGACACCATAACAACCATGGTGCCGTGAAGATTGAAGCGCTAACACCAGGTGTTTGGAGTATCTTTATCTGTTGATTGTTAAACTTTCTGGAAATACATATATGGCTATTGTGGTATAGGATCTGGGCCTGTTGTCCCTCCATTTCTTTCTTTCTTTCTTTCTTTCTTTCTTTCTTTCTTTCTTTCTTTCTTTCTTTCTTTCTTTCTTTCTTTCTTTCTTTCTTTCTTTCTTTCTTTCTTTCCTTCCTCCATCCCTCCCTTTAAGCCACAACATTTTTTTGGGGGGGGGGGGGGGGCATACAACATTTTGCTATTGGTAATGGTAATTCACACAGACCAATAAGCTCAGCACCCACGCTACATGCCCAGGATCTTCTGCGAGGTGCACCACCTTCCCAGCATGCAGTTTCTACTTCTTTAAATGCAACACAGCCAATCATGAAACCCAAATCCGTATTACAGGTTCATCAGACCAGACTACATTTTTCTAGTCTCCAGCTGTGGTGAACTTAGTGCATCCTCAGCTTTCTGTTCTTGGCTGACAGGAGTGGAACTCAACATGTTCTTGTCCTATTGTAGCCCATCCCCCTCAAGGTTGGACATGTTTCTGCATTCACAGTTGTGAAGAGTGGTTATCAGAGTTACTGGAGCCCTTCTGTCAGCTTGATCCAGTCTGGCCACCCTCCTCTGATCTCGCTCGCCTGCGAGATGTTTCCATCCTTAAGCCAACCATAGATAGATTGAAATTTGGCCAGTTTTGCAGGAAATGTTTGAATTTCGATCAGTCTATGGGCAGGCTGGTTGTACTGAAGTCGATCCATTGCGTTTTTTTCACCCAATCACTGCCGGTGGCTATAGCCACTACTAGCAGTGATCATTGTATTCTACGGTTGGGG
The DNA here is from genome assembly GCA_037952835.1 of Lithobates septentrionalis. NCBI lineage: Eukaryota > Metazoa > Chordata > Amphibia > Anura > Ranidae > Lithobates > Lithobates septentrionalis. Next base: position 216,847 of record JBBDGP010000775.1, read on the forward strand.
AAGGCTCCTCTCCGGCAATACACAATAGAGCTGCGGGAGGAATTTTTCCATCAATGTTTACTGTGTTGCTGGGGGAATCAAACAATTTTCTTTCCTTCAACCCGAGGTTAAAGAAAATAAAATTACATAATGTACGGCTTGCCTTAACTGACATTCCCTAAATATTTAGACTTTTATATGTTAACATCCCAGGAGGTGAGCAAAAAATCAAACCAACTAATCTGGCACTAACAGTCCTGCCACATTTTTTCCTGCATTCTTGTGTTTCATGTGAACATTAGCTGAAGCTTTAAAATTGTTTCTGAATGATTTGAAGTATTGCACTGCTGTCACATGATAGGCTGATTAGACAGTTGCAGGATTATGCAGGCAAACAATAAATAAGTGTTTACCAACTATTTAAAAAACGCTGATAAACTTAAGCCTCGTACATAATATCTGATGTTAGTACAGCGATCACCCCTACTGTTCTATTGTGTTCTGACAGGGGGACTGCCCAAGAAATACCCCAAGAAAACAGCATGTAAGTGATTACTAGGGTAAAGAGAAAGGAACAACAAAATGAAGGAGGATGGTTTCTATTAACATATATTATTTTTTTATATGGAATTATTTGGTTTACTAAAAGGATCCATTGGTGTAGAGTAGATTGCATCCACCTCAAAGTAATAGCCTTACGGGCCAAAAATGCTGTTGTTTCCCTAAAAAAATAAATAAATCTATGTATAGTGGTGACAAAACTCCTCATCTAGGATATTGGAAGAACTGGCAAATTTTTGGGGTGCACAGTAGGGGCATGGTAGTTAGGGTTGACAGTGTCTGTCTTTTTCTATTTTGGATTTTATCTTCAGTATCAATTGTTTAAACTCGTGAATTCTCATGATTTCTAAGCCCGATACACACAGGCCGAATGTCGGACATCATCGGCCGGTTCAATAGAATCCGGCCAACATTTGGCCCGTGTGTACTGGAGTCAGACCAACAGAAGCCAGACATTCACCAGGCTTCTTTCGAAGGGGCATGACCAAAAAAGGTCTGGCGATCGGCTCCCGATCAGCGCTCTCAGCCAACAGCGGAAAGTGCTAACCAGAGTGTTCTGGCGGAGGAGCTGTCTCCCTGTCCGAATACAATAGAACAGCAGGAGAGATTGCTGTACTAACATTGGATTGTTAGTACATCAGCTCCTCCTGAGCTGTCTGTTTTTTTTCGTTCAGCCCTGCTAGGTTAAAAATAAAAAAAGGACTAGTGTGTAGCAGGCTTTATTCTTTCCAGCACAGACTTTCCAGAACTCTTTGGTGTCTATAAGCAATTATAGTATTTGCAGGGAATACCACATTTTTTTCTATGTAATATTTTATCAGTTTGATAATGGCAGAATAGTTATTGTATTATATATATTTTTAGGTCATATCAATTTATTTTATGTTACCTACCATTAGATATTTATTTATTATTAATATTATTATATTTATTATATGTATTCCAACATAATAATGACCCCAAACGCACCTCCAAGGCGACCACTGCCTTGCTAAAGAAGCTGAGGGTAAAGGTGAAGCCCAAGCATGTCTCCAGACCTAAACCCTATTGAGCATCTGTGGGACATCCTCAAATGGAAGGTGGAGGAGCGCAAGGTCTCTAACATCCACCAGCTCTGTGACGTCGTCATGGAGGAGTGGAAGAGGACTCCAGTGGTAACCTGTGAAGCTCTGGTGAACTCCATGCCCAAGAGGGTTAAGGCAGTGCTGGAAAATAATGGTGGCCACACAAAATATTAAGACTTTGGGCCCAATTTGGACATTTTTACTTAGGGGTGTACTCACTTTTGTTGTCAGCGGTTTAGACATTAATGGCTGTGTGTTGAGTTATTTTGAGGGGACAGCAAATTTACATTGTTATACAAGCTGTACACTCACTACTTTACATTGTAGCAAAGTGTCATTTCTTCAGTGTTGTCACATGAAAAGATATAATAAAATATTTACAAAAATGTGAGGGGTGTACTCACTTTTGTGAGATACTGTATATATTATTAATAATATATATATATATATATATATATATATATATATATATATATATATATATATATATATATATATATATATATATATATATATATATATATATACATATATAATTATTATTATTATTCAGGATTTATTTACGCAGCACTTTACAACTAGAGGGTAGACAGTACAAATACAATACACTTTAATACAGTAGGAATCAGAGGGCTCTGCTCCACAGTGCTTACAATCTAAGAGGGAAGGTCAAGAGATGCAAGAGTTAATAACTGTGGGTGATGTGCTAATGGAGAAGATAAATGTACAGTTGTTAGGTGGGGGCCAGATAGGCTTCTCTGAAGAGATGAGTTTTCAGGGATCGTCTGAAAGTGGATAAAGTAGGAGAGAATCGGACGGATTGGGATAGAGAATTCCAGAGGATGGGGGAGGCTCTGGAGAAGTCCTGAAGGCGAGCATGCGATGAGGTGACAAGGGAGTTTGAGAGCAGGAGGTCTTGGGAGGAGCGAAGAGAACAATTAGGTTGGTATTTTGAGACTAGGTTAGTGATGTAGCTGGGGGCCAGGTTGTGGATGGCTTTGTAAGTTATAGTTAGTATCTTGAATTTAATTCGGTGACTGAGTGGCAGCCAATGGAGGGATTGGCAGAGGGGTATAGCAGACGCTGAGCGGTTTGTGAGGTGGATGAGCCTGGCAGCAGCTTTCATGATGGACTGAAGTGGGGATAGCCTATTTAGAGGTAAGCCAATGAGGGAGTTGCAGTAGTCGAGGTGAGAGATTACCAGGGAGTGGATTAGAAGCTTTGTGGTGACATTGGTTAGGAAGGGGCATATCTTGGAGATGTTGCAAATTTTGGATAGCGATAGGATGTGGGGCCGAAAGGTTAGTTCAGAGTCCAGGATTTCACCTAGGACCTTGGCGGTGGGGGGACAAGTTGATAGTTGAGCTGTTGATATTGACCGAGAAATCAGGGGAAGTGGCACCTGAGGGAGGAAATATCATGAGCTCGGTTTTGGATAGGTTGAGTTTGAGAAAGTGATGTGACATCCAGGCTGATATGTCTGCTAGTAAGTTGGTAATGCGTGAGGAGACAGATGGAGAGAGCTGAGGGTGGAGAAATAGATTTGGGTGTCATCAGTGTAGAGATGATATTGAAAGCCATCGTTGGCAATTAACTGACCCTGGGAGGTGGTGTAGATTGAGAAAAGGAGAGGTCCAAGAACAGAACCTTGGGGGACCCCAACGGAGAAAGGAAGAGGAGAGGAGGAAGTAGAGTTGTAAGTGACACTGAAGGAGCAGTGGGATAGGTAGGATGAGAACCAGCGAAGAGTACAGTCACGGAGACCAAAGGAGTGGATTTTATTGAGGAGGAGGGGGTGGTCCACTGTGTCAAAGGCAGCAGAGAGATCCAGGAGAAGTAGTACAAAATAGTGTCCATTGGCTTTAGCCATTAGTAGGTCATTTGAGAGTTTAAGGAGAGTAGTTTCTGTGGATCGTCAGTGGCGTCTCCAGCTTTCATATTTAGGGGGGGCACATGGGGGGACAGGGACAAAAGTAGGGGGGAAACTATAAAATGCAAATATATATATATATATATATATATATATATATATATATCCTGGGGCCCTTTACTACGACCCCACAACAGCCCTTTCGCATGTTCTGCAGTGAGCTCCCTTCCTACTGTATTGTGGCCCCCCCAGGGTGACAGAAAACAAGATATATATGTCACCAGCATACCAAGAAAATATAAGGATCCAAAGCAGTGGGAGAACTATCAGGGTTGCAAAGGTTGTCTTGCCTCCGGGCCCTGATGTTCTGCCACTGTGGGGTTTCCCAGCCTCCTCTTGCTGTCCTGCCCCTGCTATTGACAGCGCTGGTCTGGCATCTCTTGGAATTTACAGGCTGGTTCTCCTGTCCTAAGGATGGGAGAAATTAGTCTGTTTTTTCAGTAACTGAGAGTCCTGGTGGAGTCCTTCCTGCAACTCGCTCTTCTCCCTGCCAATGAGGATGCAGGGGAAGGAGCAGATCGGGCGGCCATGGTTGTGTGAGTGCTCGCATTATGCAGTGTCAGTGAGCAGAGGGAGGGGGGAGGAATCACCCGCAGGAGCTGACTGGGGACTCTCTCCCTCTTAGACATTGATTTTTTTGTAATTTTTTTTTTTATTGGGGGGGGGGGCACATGGTGGGGCACAGCATAATGTTGGGGGGGTCAGGTCTGCCCCCCCCTAGGGTCGCCATTGTGGATTGTTGAAGGCGAAATCCAGACTAAAGGGGATCAAGAAGTTTGTTCATGGTCAGATGGTCGCTCAGTCTGTTGTAGACCAGTCTTTCAAGAAGTTTGGAGGAGAAGGCGAGTAAGGAGATAGGACGTAGCTTATTAAGACTGGTGGGGTCCAGTGAGGGCTTTTTAAGTATGGGGGTGACTAGCTCATGTTTTAGAGACTTTGGGAAGATGCCACAAGGGAGGAAGAGGTTGAAAATGTGAGTTAGAGTGTGTAGAATCGAGTCAGAGGGTGAGCATAGCATTTGATCCAGGGGGCAGGTGGTTAGATGAGTGTTAGATAAAAGTTTAGAAACATCATTAATACTAGCAGGGTTGAATGAGGGAAGTAATGATTGTATCTGTGAACATGGGGTGTTGTGTGGGGGAGGTTTCTGCACGTTGGAGATCTCCTCATGAATTGTATCAATCTTATTTTTGAAGTGATTGGCGATCTCTTGGGCAGTGAGTTAGAGGGTGGAGGCAGTGGAGGACAGAGAAGAGTGTTGAAGGTAGAGAAGAGTTGACGTGGACTAGATGAGAAGGTGTTAATGAGTGTGATAAAGTAGGTCTGTTTGGCAGTGTGAAGGCAGGAGTAGTATTTTAGGAGGGCAGATTTATATTGGGTGAAGTCTTCCTGGAACTTAGTCTTATGCCACAGACGCTCAAGAGTGCGGCTAGATTTTCTGAGACTTCTGGTGTCGTCTGTTTGCCAGGGTTGTAGCAGTCGGGGCCTGATTCTGAATGTAGTGAGGGGGGCCAGCTTGTCTAGGGAGGAATACAGTGAGCTGTTGTAGATGAAAGTGGCTAGGTTGGGGCAGGACAGGGGGGAGATTTTGTCATAGAAGTGATCAGTAGCAGAGTAGAGAAGAGAAGGGTTGAGGTGGCGAAGGTTTCTATGTGTAATGCCGCGTACACACGGTCGGACTTTTCGTCTACAAAAGTCCGGACGGACTAAAGCTGGCTGACAATCCGATCGTGTGTGGGCTTCCCCGGACTTTCAGCTGACTTTTTCAGCCTCAAATCCGACGGACTTTAAATTTGAAACATGCTTCAAATCTTTATGTTGTAACTACGACGGCCCCCGAAATCCGCTCGTCTGTGTGCTAGTCCGACGGACAAAAACCCACGCTAGGGCAGCTATTGGCTACTGGCTATCAACTTCCTTATTTTAGTCCGGTGTACGTCATCACGTACAAATCCGTCGGACTTTTGTGTGGTCGTGTGTAGGCAAGTCCGTTCGTTAGAAAGTCTGCCGCAAGTATGCCGAAAGTCCGCCGGAAGTCTGTCGGACAGGCTGTCGGACTTTTGTAGACGAAAAGTCCGACCGTGTGTACGCGGCATTACTGTTAGGCGGTTGGAGGGAGAGGAGGTGGATATTATTATTATTATAATTAGATATTTATATACAGTGGCTTGCGAAAGTATTCGGCCCCCTTGAACTTTTCAACCTTTTGCCACATTTCAGGCTTCAAACATAAAGATATAACATTTTTATTTTTTGTGAAGAATCACCAACAAGTGGGACACAATTGTGAAGTGGAACGAAATCTTTTGGATTTTTGAAACTTTTTTAACTAATAAAAAAATGAAAAGTGGTGCGTGCAAAATTATTCGGCCCCTTTACTTTCAGTGCAGAAAACTCACTCCAGAAGTTCAGCGAGGATCTCTGAATGATCCAATGTTGTCCTAAATGACTGATGGTGATAAATAGAATCCACCTGTGTGTAATCAAGTCTCTGTATAAATGCACCTGCTCTGTGATAGTCTCAGGGTTCTGTTGAAAGCGCAGAGAGCATCATGAAGACCAAGGAACACACCAGGCAGGTCCGTAATACTGTTGTGGTGAAGTTTAAAGCCGGATTTGGATACAAAAAGATTTCCCAAGCTTTAAACATCCCAAGGAGCACTGTGCAAGCGATCATTTTGAAATGGAAGGAGTATCAGACCACTGCAAATCTATATATATTATATGTCACAGAGAATTTGAAAAAAAAATCAGTACATTTCTGCAATACGTGCACACTTCCCTATTTTTATCTCTGATCTGCAATGAGTTCCTAACTTCCTGTTGGGGTGACAACACAATGGGGTGGATTTACTAAAGGCAAATAGACTACAAATACATACAAGTGTTGCGATCTTTGCCTGACTACAAAATCCAACCTGTCCTCTGCTGACCTTCTCCAAATGCATATTTATGTTCCTGGGACCGCCATCATCCAACCATTCTAACCATATTCAAGCAAAAAATTTTTTTTTTTTTTTAATTGTCCTTGCACATCAGAGAAGATTAATGATGTTAATAAAACCAAAGAACTTTGTGGGATAATATTTCTGTGATAAATTTTTCTGTGTCTGCTTCTGTACTTAATATAATATATAGGAGCACACATTCTCTCTTTTGTTCATGATGTATTTATCACTCTTATTGTGCACTCAGTGCAATTAAAGATGGGGTTTGGCATACCTGCGAGCACTGTGCCTCATTGTGTGGGAGGCAGTGGCATAACTAGAACCTTCAGGGCCCCCGGTGCAAGAAACCATGAAGGGCCCTACTGACCCCAGCCCAGGGCCCTTCCATGTGAACTCCAGGGCCCGGTAGCAAGTGCGCCCTTTGTGACCCTGGTAGTTCCGCTACTGGTGTCAGCAGTTTTATATTTTTGTTATTTTATTTTTTTACCATCTTTTTATTTTTATTTGTTATGTTTTATTATTTTCTCCAGCTTTTTAAGAAACCCCATTGGGGGTCTTTGGTGTAATAATCTGGATGTTCCACCTTTGAGACAGAGAAAGGAGATTGAGGACACAGCCTTCAATCTCCTTCTCTACAGCCTCAGCAGCATAGAATGAATGCACAGGAATAGCTCTGTACAGATCTTTCCCTTCATTCACAAACTGAAGCATAGTAATCACAGTTTACTATGCTTCGGTAATGAATGGACAGAATCCGTGATTGGTACGGATCACTGACTCTCCATTCAGAAAAGGAAGGGGGCGGTAAATGACACATTTACTGCTCCCCCTTCCCCGCTTTCCATCCTGACAAACCCCCCCCCCCCCCCCCAGCAGCCGGCTAAAGAGGGGAGGGGGAAACCCAGCAGAACTGTGGGGGGCGAGGGGGGAGGGGCAGGACAAAGCACACAAGGGGGCAGCAGAAAGAATTTGGATAGGAGGAGCGGTGGGGGAAGCTGCATATAGATAAATTGATTCCCTCCATTTTCCTCCTACAGCCAAATGCCTACGGGAGGGAGAGGAGGAGAAGCGGGCATTCAGCAGCAAAATTAAAATGAAGGCAATCGGTTCATCTATATGCAGCCGCCGCTCCTCCTATCCAGGTCTACAGGGGGGCCACATGGGCCCCCTGCAGCATTGGGCTGGGTTGCAATTGTGACCCCTGCCACCCCTGTAGGTACGCCCCTGGTGGGAGGCATTGTTTGGAAAACTGTTAGAGCCCATTTTTGCAGTGCATTAATGTGCATTATGTTGCACATTAACGTGCATCGCATTAAGGCAGCCCGTAAAAATAATCGGCTGCCAATGCACCAAAATGTCTCAAAAATTGGAAAGTTTGTAACACAACGCACCAGAACACACATTTAGATTGGGGACAGATGTCTCTGTCAGATCTTTACTGCAGTTTTGGGCTCTGTCAGAAAGATTTGCCCATAGGTCCCATTCACATGTGTGCATCGCATGAATGTGCGTTTTTCTGCCTTTTTTTTGCACCTTTTAGTATGACATGTATACAGCAGCCCATTTACTAGATAAATGCACCAAAAGAGGCTCTGTTACCTTCTTGGGCATTGAGCTTCATGTGTTTTTCTAAACGATCGTTTTGGTGAGTTTGTTTTGCATTTTGCCACGTGCAAAAACGTGTGTTTGCTAGCTGCATTTAAGAATTAATGGCACCATAGGTGTGACCTGCATTTTCCATGCGTTCCCGGAACACGTGTGGCAAACACATTTTTTTCTGGAATGCATGGCTTATTTACACTAGCGGCAAGGACTGTTGCACCTCTGAAAAGCAATTCCATGCTCAGATTGCTTTTCATAGGCGTTTGACAGGCATTGTTTAAGCACCCTAAATGGCGCACTAAACCGCCGCAACAGCATGCATCGTCCCAGGTTGTGGGCAAAATATAGCGCAGCCCCATTCACTTGATTGGCAGTTGGGATGGTCCCCCACATATGTATTCCCCATGAGGGGACACAAGGCCTCAGGTGATCCACACAAGGATCCCAGGTGTGACCTCAAGCCGCAGCGCTGCTGCCCTGTGTCTGTGGATGGCCGAGGTCCTTATTCTTTATACGGATGAGACCCCTTAGCTGACAACCGCCTCATTCCTGTGACCATGGCTTTCTCCTTCCATGTTTAAACACCTATCACTGTGGCTTGAGGTCACACCTGGGATCCTTGTGTGGATCATCTGAAGCCTCTGTGTTTCCTCATGGGGGATACATATGTGGGGGACCACCTCAACTCTGGTGCAGTCAACATTTTGGGTGTTTTTATCAATGATGACCTCTGTGCTGGTTGCTCTGTTGAGTGTTTTAACCTTGTGGTCTTCTCTATGCAAATTCCCTGTAGAAGGGATTCAAGTTTTTTTTCCCTGAAACACGTCGGGTTTAATGAGAGGATATTGTCACTGCAGCATTGACTCTCATATCAGTCATTACCTTACTGTGTTTTTTAAAATGGTGATGTATGTACCAACTTTTTATCTATGTATCCAGTAAAGTTTTACATTTTATACAATTTTGATTCAATAAGAGTTGCCCTTAAAGAGGTTGTAAAGGCAGAAGGTTTTTTTTATCTTAATGCAATCTATGCATTAAGATAAAAAACCTTCTATGTAGCAGCCCCCGCAGCACCACCTAATTACTTACCTGAGCCCCATCTTCCTCCAGCGATGTCCACGAGCGTCTAAGCCATCCAGGACACTCCTCCTGATTGGCTGAGACACAGCGCCATTGGCTCCCAAGGCTGTCAATCAAAGTCATTCAGACAATCAGGGGAGAGAGGGGGTGGGGCCGGGTGGGGGCTCTGTGTTTGAATTGACACACAAAGCTGTAACTCGAAGAAGCGAACGCATACGTGAGTAGCGCCCGCATATGAAAACTGTGTTCAAACCACACATGTGATGTATCGCCGCGATCGGTAGAGCGAGAGAAATAAATCTAGCCTTAGACCTCCTCTGTAACTCAAAACATGCAACCTGTACAATTTTTTAAATGTCGCCTATGGAGATTTTTAAGGGTAAAAGTTTGTCGCCATTCCAGGTGCGTGCGCAATTTTGAAGCGTGACATGTTGGATATCAATTTACTCGGCATAACATTATCTTTCACAATATAAAAAAAAAAAATTGGGCTAACTTTACTGTTGTCTTATTTTTTAATCCAAAAAAGTGTATTTTTTCCCAAAAAAGTGCGCTTGTAAGACCGCTGCGCAACTACGATGTGACAGAAAGTATTGCAACGACCGCCATTTTATTCTCTAGGGTGTTAGAAAAAAAATGTATAGGGTTTGGGGGTTTTAAGTAATTTTCTAGCAAACAAAAAAACTGTTTTTAACAACAAATCTCGGAAAGAGGCTCAGTCCTTAAGTGGTTAAGGGGTGCTCTGTGGACTCTGATATAATGGGGGTTTTGGGAACCCTGATTTAGGGGGGATGCTGGGAACTCTAAAGTAAGTGGGAGCTTTGGTGAGCAGAATCACCCTTAATCAGAGTTCCCCTTTACAACAGAGTCCACAGCGTTTGCCCTTAAAATTAAAACTGCTGCGCCAAAGTGTTTGGGTTTGGCTTGAAGAAAAGGTGGTAACCCTATGTGTGGCGCAGCTGTGTAAACCTCAGGATTGGATGGACAGAAGCACACAACTCCTTTGACATATAAAATAGCTCCTTTCGACGTATTTCGTTTTTGTATTCAGCTGTTTCCCTGGAGATCAGCTTCAAGATAATAATACGATGTGTTAAATACACGTTTAACTGGCAATGCACCAGCACATCGACCGATTTATACAATATTTCCAGTACGGCGTTTTTATGGGAGTCAGAGTCTAACGTGACCTTTGATGAGAAATCTTTGCCGTTTTTTCCTCCGCCGGGGATTTGATAAGTCAGTCTTATAAGTCTCTCGGAGACCTGCTGAAGGTTAGGCTGCCATTATAAAGGTATGTTAGAGCCACTTACAGGCTTCTGGGGCTCTTCACACTCGGTGTTTTAGTGCGTCTGGATTGAAGGTGTAATGTCATATCCTTGGCAACAAGGTCACAGAGCGAGGAAAGGTTTTTATCTGGGGCCTCTCCATTGACTTTTCTAAAAACAGACTGTACAGTAAAAGCATTATAAACATTCAAGGGGCCATTAAGAAAAAAAAAAAAAAAAACTGGTGAAGAAAGAATTGAAAAGGAAGTTCTTGTCTATAATACTCTATCAGGTCACATCTTTTGTTAATAAATATGAAAGGAAGAAAATGATTGAGCACTATGGGTAACAAATCAAGCTTTTTAGAAATAGCCCCTCCCTGTCCATTAAAGTGGTTGTAAAGGCAAGACAATTTTTACGCTAATGCATTGCCTGCATTGACCACTTGCCGCCCGTGCTATAGGTGAAAGACGGGAGGGCGGGGCATACATGGACGTCCTCCCGTTCTTGCGCTTCCCGCGCGCCCCCTGGGGAGAGTGGGCGACACGTTCTGTGTTCGCTGGGACTCGGCTGATCATAGATCGGTTAAAGGGCCAATCACAACGGCCCTTCACCACGTGATCAGCTGTCAGCCAATGATAGCTGATCACGGAAATAAACAGATGCCGGTTACCATTTTTCCTTTCTTCATGCTGACAGCGTGAAGAAAAAATAAGCCGCGGCTTCTGTTAGAGGGATTAGAGGTAAATCGGTCCCCTTAGCGCCCTCATGTGCTGCTAATCAGTGCCATCTATCAGTGCCCACCAGTGCCACGTATCAGTGCCCATCAGTGCCTACCAGTGCCACCTATCAGTGCCCATTAGTGCTGCCAATCAGTGCCTCATCATCAGTGCTGCCTATCAGTGCCGTCTACCAGTGGCTATCAGTGCCCATGTGTGTTGCCAAATAGTGCCCATTAGTGCCACCTATCAGTGCCCCTATCAGTGCTGCCTACTAGTGCCTATCAGTGCCGCCTAATAGTGCCCATCAGTGCCACCTATCAGTGCCTATCAGTGCCACTTATCAGTGCCGCTTTCAGTGTCACCTCTCCGTGCCGCCTATCAGCGCCCTTCAGTGGCACCCTATTAGTGCCCACCAGTGCCGCCTCATCAGTGCCCATCAGTGCAACCTCATCAGCACACATCAGTGAAGTAGAAAAATTACCTGTTTGCAAAATGTTATAACAAAACAAGATTTTTTTTTTTTTTTTTTATTTCAAAATGTTTGGTCTTTTTTTGTTTAGCAAAAAAGAAAAAACCCAGTGGTGATTAAATATTACCAAAAGAAAGCTCTATTTGTGTGAAAAAAATGATAAAAATGTCATATGGGTACAGTGTTGCATGACCGCGCAATTGTCATTCAAAGTGTGACACCTTCCAATAGGGATACCTGGCTTTGATTATTATTGTATTATATTATTATTCAAAAATGCTGAGCTTGGCGTTTTGAATGCTTTCAAGTGCAAAGGAGGGATTTGCGCTCTTATTGACCCCGGATTCCTCCATAAAGAGTACCTATCACATGCCTATTGCTGTCACAAGGATGTTTACAGCAATAAAATTGATTACAAAAAATGAAAGCAACAGTGTAAAAATAAAAAAATAATAATAAAAAAAAATGAAAGTGCCCCCCTGTGCTAGCAAAGGCGAATACATGCGTTGGTCCTGAACACGCAAACAGCTACCGTCCTACACATGTGAGGCATTGCCATAAATGTCAGATCATGGACAGTACTTCTGGAACTAAACCTCCTCTGTAGATATAAAGTGGTAACCTGTAAAGGATTTTAACCACCTCAATACTGGGCACTTACACCCCCTTCCTGCCCAGACCAATTTTCAGCTTTCAGCGCTCTCACACTTTGAATGACAATTACTCAGTCATGCAACACTGTACCCATATGAAATTTGCGCCCTTTTTTTTTCACACAAATAGAGCTTTCTTTTGGTGGTATTTAATCACTAGTGGGTTTTTTATTTTTTGTGCTATAAATAAAAAAGACCGTAAATTTTGTGGGAAAAAAATGCCTTTTTCTTTGTTTCTGTCATAAAATTTTGCAAATTAGTAACTTTTCTTCATAAATTTTGGCCAAAATTTATACCGCTACATAGCTTTGGTAAAAATAACCCAAATAAGTGTATATTATTTGGTCTTTGTAAAAGTTATAGAGTCTACAAACAATGGTGCCAATCACTGAAAATTGATCACATCTGATCAGGCCTTCAGTACATCAGGTCTATCTCATTTCTTGAGACACTAACAAGTCAGGAAAGTACAAATACCCCCCAAATGACCCATTTTTAGAAAGTAGCCATTCCAAGGTATTAAGTAAGTAGCATGGTGAGTTTTTTTAAGTTGTAATTTTTCCCCACAATTCTTTGCAAAATGAAGATTTTTATTTTACAAAATTGTCATATTATCAGGTTATTTCTCACACACAGTATATGCATACAACAAATTACACCCCAAAATACATTCTGCTACTCTTCCCGAGTATGGCGATACCATATATGTGAGACTTTTACACAGCCTGGCCACATACAAAGGCCCAACATTGAAGTAGCACCTTCAGGCGTTTTACAGGCATAAATGACACATCTCGTTTTCTCAAGCACCTATTACAATTTTGAAGGCCCTGGAGCACCAGGACAATGGAAACGCCCACAAAATGACCCCATTTTGGAAAGCAAACACCCCAACGTATATTCTTTGAGGCATAATGAGTCTTTTGAACGGATCATTTTTTTCCAGAAGTTTTTGTAAAATGTGTAAAAAAAAATGAAGATGCATTTTTTTACGCAAAGTTGTCAATTTATAAGATATTTCTAACACATAGCATGTATATAGCAACAATTATACCCCAAAAAACATACTGCCTCTCCTCCCGAGTATGGCGATACCATATGTGTGAGACTTTTACACAGCCTGGCCACATACAGAGGCCCAGCATTGAAGTAGTAGCTTCAGGCGTTCTAGGAGCATAAATTACACATCTCATTTCATTCCTACCTATCACACTTTTGAAGGTCTTTGAGCACCAGGACAGTGGAATTGCCCACAAAATGACCCCATTTTGGAAAGCAAACACCCAAATGTATATTCTATGAGGCATGGGCTACAGCCAGGTACTTGGGTACTCTGATGGGTTTGTGACAGGTACTCGGGTACTCTGATGGCCTGGTGACAGGTACTGGGGTACTCTGATGGCCTAGTGACAGGTACTCGGGTACTCAGATGGCCTGGTGACAGGTACTCGGGTACTCTGATGGCCTGATGACTGGTATTCGGGTACTCTGAAGAGCAGTGACAGGTACTCGGGTACTCTGATAAGCTGGTGACTGGTATTCGGGTACTCTGAAGGGTGGTGACAGGTACTCAGGTACTCGGTACTCATATGAACTGTGACAGGTACTTTGATGGGTGGTGACAGGTACTTTGATGGGTGGTGACAGGTACTTTGATGGCTGGTGACAGGTCCTCTTTATTGGGGGGGGGGCAATCAGTGGGTGTTTGTGTGCACTGTAAGCGGTAACAAGATGTTACTGGGTTCTCCTTCTCACACACGATCGTTGTGTGAGGAGGAGAACCCGTTAACATCTCGTTACCGCTCTATGTTTACATTTAGTGATCGGCTTTGAAAGCATCACAGCCGATCACGTGGTAAACAGCCGCCAGCCAATGGCTGTTTACTAGCATCAGTGACAAACGATGTTCCCGGGAACATGCCGCCACTGACGTGAACACGCAGCGCGCTCACGATTGCACGCATGCACTGTGCAAAGTGGTGCGGTACCATCTGTGATCGGCCGTGGCTTCATCACGGCCGATCACGTGGTAATCGTAATCGTGGTAATCGTAATGGCTGTTCACCCCCCTCGGTGACGAGCGATGTCTCCGTGACACGCCGCCACTGAAGGTACAGGGCTGCGTGCATACGATCGCGCGCATGCCCTGTTTAAATGGACGGACATCATATGACGCCCGCCCAGAACGAGAGCAGCGCCGCCTGGCCGTTATTTGACGGCCGGCAAGCGGATAAAGTATCACCTATGGATAGTCAAATGTACATTTTTTTGTCGCCGCTGCATGGGCGTGCACAATTTTAAAGCGTGACATGCTTGGTTTCTCTTTACTTAGCATGACATCATCTTTTAAATTTTACCAAAAAAATGGGTTATTTGTGGGGGTTTTTTGCATTAAAAGTGTATTTCTTCCTGAAAATTGTGTTTGAAAAAACGTTGAGCAAATACCGTGTGACATACAAAATGGCAAAACAGACCAATTTATTCTCTAGGGCCTCTGCTTTGAAAAAATATATAATGTTTGGGGCTTCTAAGTAATTTTCTAGCACCAATTGTTACATGTGAACAAAAAGTGCCAGAAAAAGCCTGGTCTTCAAGTGGTTAGGTTAAAGGGATTTGCCATTTCCAAGATAACCCATTCACATTCCAGACCTGGTTTGGTGGCTTTCTATTTTGCTAAGGAAGGCTAAGCAGTACCAAGAACTGCAAAAGACTCAGATACTTTTGAAAACTCAACAGAGGATCAGGAATTCCCTACAAACAAACAAAGAAACCAAATAAGGCACTAATCAATAAAAGAAAAAACAATCTTCCCTATCTTTATTGTTTGTTTAATGCTTATTACCAAAGTACATGTCTAATTCCCACAAAACAAAAAAATAATTAAAAAAAACCTAAGTATCTTGGTATGTGACCCAAGTCTCTATGAAAGGAGAAGAGAATTGTAATCACGTTCAGAGATAATACAAGGATACTAGAGATTCTCCTGAAAGGTTAGTGTGTGAACAGCACATAACGTAGAGTTATTTATCCTTCTACTGAGAGACGCTGGATCAATCTTACTTCATCTGGTGATGATTGATGTGTGTGTGCAAAGGTAATTTTGAAAAGAACAAAAATGACAGAGATTAATGGGTGTTAAAAGAAAGAAAAATGTATAGACTTTCCAGCAAGAGATGAAATACAGGTCCAAGATAATGCTGTATGTTCATGCAGTGACGGCCCGTCCATATGGGGCGCAGGGGCACCGCTCCCCCTAATCCATGCGCCCGGCCCCTAATCTACATGCGCCGGATGCATGGATTTCAACTGGGGTTTTTTTTTTTCTGAAGCACGTGATTAGAGCCTGAAGCTCTAATTGGCTTCAAAAAAGGGTGGGCTCTGGCCACTTGTGTGACAATAGAGAATTAATATTTGCTATTGTCTTCCAATCAGGAAGTGGGTCCTGAGACCTGATTGGCTAGGGATTCTCAGGACCCACTTCCTGTTTGGCGGGGAGAAGAAGCAACGGCCCCAGAGCGAGGAGCGAGATCCCTATCATCTGCCTCGGGGGTCATCTGCCCCGTCCTTCTCCTGCGGGTGTGGGGGTTGTGGGTGCGGGATCGCCACCTTCTCGTCCATCTCCCACGAGGGGGTGGCATTGGTTTGCCTCCCCCCAAAAATATTGAGCACCAGCCGCCACTGTATCCATGCGTTAGGCGAGGACTAGGAACCAGCTGGCCCTTTCATGGTAGAGACAGACTTCTGTGTGCTAAGGAAAGTGTACCATGCCAAGTGTGCAACTTTGATTCATGGGCATGATTAAAGGTGTATATAGAAAGAAAAGGAGGGCGCATCAACCTTGTGCATTTCCAAAGATAACATTTATTTAAAATTGTAAAATTGTAACAACAAGGGTAATACTCACAAACGAGCATTTAAAAAAGGCTTATCAGTGCTCCAGCAATTCGGAACCGTGTCTCTGTGGCTCTGATGAAGAGGGTACTCCCTCGTAACGTGTAAGCCAACTGTGATGCCATCTGGTTCCTCCTAACACCTGGTCCAGGTTGCAGGTGTCTAGAAACATGGTTTCCAAATTGCTGGAGCACCGATGAGCCTTTTTTAAATGCTTGTTTGTGAGTATTACTCTTGTTGTTGCAATTTTAAATAAATTTTACCTTTGGTAAGAGAACAAGATCGATGCACCCCCCTTTTCTTTCCATGTATTCCAGTTCTAAGGATACCCATTGTTCTGAGGAGGGCAGCAAGACCGTTGACATTCCATATTTTATCCGAAAGGGGTGGCTACACCACTTACTTATTGACTAAGCTCCTGAGCGCAGGAGATTGTGTTGTGTTGCATGATCAAAGGTGTGCATTCCTAAAAGACATATCAGTGACACCATCAGAAATTAAGCTTATTGCATTCATTACCATGGCATTCCAGAGCTACAAAGGAAGTTGGTGTTGGAATGTGTCGGAACCTGTAGAGTCTCACTGGAGAGCCAGGCTGTGGAGGGGGCGGGAGCTACTGGCTCCGGCTCTCAGTGGCGTGCTGGTAGACTGAGCCAGCTGTCAATCAGGCACACGAGTAGATCCCAACAATATGGTCAGAATCGTTCCAGAGCCTGGAGCAGCTCTGTGACATCAGCTCCTGTGACCCAAAAGAGAAGTATGGCCAAAAAAGCTTTGGCCTACTTCTCTTTTAAAATGGTTCTAAAGGCAGAAGGTTTTTTTACCTTAAAAGAGAAGGATGTTTTTTTTTTACCCAGGTAGATGCAGCATCTGTCCTCCATGGAGTCTCTGCACTGAGAACCGAGCGATCGCTCGGTTCTCACATCTCTCTGCCCCCTCCTCACTCACTGGAGCATTAGGTTGTGGAGGGGGCGGGAGTGGCCAGCTCAGGCTCTCAGTGGATCGCTGAGAGGCTAATCCGGGTGCCGTTCCAGGGATCTGGGCGGACCTGATCTTGTATGCACAAATCCTCCTCTTCCTGCTTGTCCCCATAACATATCCGGATAAGACAGTGCTAGTGGAGTCAGTCTGCATATGCTCAGTTTGGTCTCTATTGCTGGAGAGAACATTTCCTGTTTGATCAGAGCTAGTCAGGTCACATGGTATTAACATCACACATTTGGGCGTGTATATGGATCCTAAATCACAGCCCATTCTCTCACTCCTCCCTCCAATCTGTGCTGGCCGGACAGAGGGTCTCGCCTGGACACTGCTATATGTCACGTGACCACTGTATACCGCTTGTCAGAAAAGGTATATAGTGGTTTTATTTTAATGGAAAAAAAAAAACATTAAAAGGGTTGTGTTTACTGCGAGGGTGCGGATGCATTACTTGTACATTCCTGGGTTTAGTAACACTTTAAGATAAAAAACCTTCTGTGGTCTACAATACCCCCCAGCCTAACCTTATAGTTACCTAAGCTGATCTCGATCCAGAGCTCTCCCAGCTCTCCCTCTCCTTATAGGCTCATTGGCTTCTGCTGCTGTCAATCACAGCCTGTTAGGAGAGAGCAGGGGCAGGGTTGAGCCTGCACATGTGCACCCATAGCATGCTTGCTATGGGGGCGCTCAGCAGGGTGGAGGAGCCAGGAGCACCGGCAGGGGACGCAGGAAGAGAAAGATCGTGGCTGTTTTGTGCAAAACCACTGCACAGAGAAGTGGAAATTATTATTATTATTATTATTATTATTATTATTATTATACGTGATTTATATAGCGCCAACAGTTTGCGCAGCGCTTTACAATGTAGAGAGGGGACAGTACAATTACAATATAGTTCAATACAGAAGGGACAGGAGGGTCCTGCTCATGGAGCTTACATTCTAAAGAGAGGGGGGAGGTGGTACAAAAGGTACAAAGGTACAAAGATGAGTTTTCAGGGATCTCTTAAAGGTGGACAGGGTAGGGGCTGATCGGACATACCGGGGCAGGGAGTTCCAGCGGATGGGAGAGGCTCTAGTGAAGTCCTGTAAGTGAGCGTGGGAGGAGGTAACAAGGGAGCTAGAGAGCAGGTGGTCCTGGGAGGAGCGGAGAGGACGATTTGGCCAATATCTGCAGATGGGGGTTGGTGATGTAGATGGGGGCGATGTTGTGAATGGCCTTGTATGTTGTGGTTAGCATTTTGGATTTTATACGGTGGGGTAGTGGAAGCCAGTGAAGGGATTGGCAGAGAGGGGCAGCAGTCAAGGGAGTCCCGGAGCAACAGGGAATAAAATGCATGTGTGGAGGGACAGCATGACAGAAGCGGACAGCAGGACAGAAGGGGTAATTTAGGTAGGCGCTCCTTTAGGAAAAGGGGGGTGGTCAAGAGCCGGGAGGATCCTGGGGGAAGTTAGTGCGAGGAAGAGACAGGAAGTGACATCAGTCGAGAGCAGAGACTGTGAAGATTTCCAACCTCCCTCCCAACATTTGGTCATTATGTCAGTTGGGCTGTCAGGACAGCCCGGCAGTGGTGGGTCTTTGGAGGAAGAGAAGAAGGCTGGTATATAAGGTGGTTGGGACCCATCTGTGGTATGGGGTTCCCGGGTACCTTCCGGTTAACGCGGGGTTTAACCAGGAAGGGGTTAAAAATGGTAGGTCACTGCATATGTTGAGTACCGTCTCCAAGACGGTGGCTTGCGACTGGAGGCCTAAGTTTTAAAAGAAGTTGGTCGCAGTGACCAAGTTGTGTATTGTTACCCTCAAAGACCACCAAAGTATAGAGAAGTTTTAGTTGTTGGTTATTTTAAATGTTATTTACTTGAGTTACGTTAATTGTTTAAATGAAAGGCTGTAAGCACATTTTACTCTAAAACCTTGCCGTGCCATTTATGGGGTAAAGGAGTGGTTTGGAGGTTATGGGATAACAGGTTGAGTAGAAAACTGGAGGTATATGTCCTTTGTATGTCATGGATCGCTTAGTGAGTGTATGAGTCTAGCAGCAGCATTTATAATAGACTGAAGGGGGGACAGCCTGTGTAAGGGTAGGCCATTAGGGAGAGAGTTGCAGTAGTCGAAGAGGGAAATAACCAAACTGAAAGTATTCTCACTCTCTCAACAGATATCATCAAAAAACACATTAAAAAATATTGAACTCCTACGATTGATCTGTAAATTTTCATTATAACCGGCCGCACTTATCACTTGACAGCGAAAGTCTATCTATCCTCCCTCCTGCTGACCTTTTCTTCAATAATGTGACGTTCTTATCTCTGCCGTGAAAAATGGCTCAGCATACCGAAAAAAGCAGCTTGTTTATATGAGTTTTCCAAATGTTACTTCAGTGTAGGGAAAGTAAAATTGCTTGATGAATTTCTCTTTCCTCCAATTGTAATAACGTAAAAGAACAGTCATATTTTTACCCTGACACCTGAGAAATGGCTCTCTAAGAAGGCACGATGATTATTAAAGAACAGCATAATGGGAAAGCGAGAGGCTCCCTTTATTACAATATATTTCTTCCCACCAAGCAATGCCGGCTCCGCAGCATATAATATATTGATTTATTTTCTAGCAATTAACTAGGTGAACAAACTATTTGTACTTGTATTGTTTTATTTCTTAATTAATGTTCTGCCGTTAGCGGTCATTTATTTACCTAGTTTACGATGAAAACCTTGCTACTGCAATTCAAGTAAGAGGTACACTATATTGTCAAATGTATTGGGACGCCTGCCTTTACATGCACATGAACGTTAATGGCATCCCAGTCTTAGTCCGTAGGGTTCCATATTGAGTTGGTCCACCCTTTGCAGCTAAAACAGCTTCAACTCTTCTGGGAAGGCTGTTCACAAGGTTTAGGAGTGTGTCTATGGGAATGTTTGACCATTCTTCCAGAAGCACATTTGTGAGGTCAGGTACTGATGTTGAACAAGAAGGCCTGGCTCACAGTTTCCTCTCTAATTCATCCCAAAGGCGTTCAATCGGAGATGGCCCCTTCCTGTTCCAACATGACTGCGCACCAGTGCACAAAGCAAGGTCCATAAAGACATGGATGAGCGAGTTTGGGGTGGAGGAACTTGACTGGTCTGCACAGAGTGCTGACCTCAACCCAATAGAACACCTTATAGGTTGTGTGTACTGCGGGGGTGGTAATGCATTATTTTTACATTCATGGGTTTAGTAACACCCTAAGGTAAAAAACCTTTTGTGCTCTGCACTCTCCCCCATGCTTGCTATGGGGGTGCTCAGCAAAATGGAGAAGCCAGGAGCGCCAGCAGGGGACCCAAGAAGAGGAGGATCGGGGCTGCTCTGTGCAAAACCAAAGCAAGGTCCATAAAGACATGGATGAGCAAGTTTGGGGTGGAGGAACTTGACTGGCATGCGCAGAGTCCTGACCTCAACCCGATAGAACATCTTTGGGATGAATTAGAGTGGATACTGCGAGCCAGGCCTTCTTATCCCCATGAGTTCCTGACCTCACAAATGCGCTTCTGGAAGAATGGTCAAACATTCCCATAGACACACTCCTAAACCTTATGGACAGCCTTCCCAGAAGAGCTGAAGCTGTTATTTCTGCAATGGGTGGGCCAACTCAATATTGAACCCTGCGCACTAAGACTGGGATCCCGTAAAAGGTTATGTGCCTGTAAAGGCAGGCATCCCAGTACTTTTGACAATATAGTGTATGTCTAAACACTGCATGGACATTCTTTAATCCTATTCTATATAACCTTTTCTTACACTTTCATCCTATAGAACAGGGGTCTCCAAACTTTCTAAACAAAGGGCCAGTTTACTGTCCTTCAGACTTTAGGGGGCAATTGGGACTGTGGCCATTGGGAGTACAAAATGTCCCAGGATCAGTGGGAGCAAACAATAGCACATCAGTGGTGTCATTGGGAGGAATTGTGCCCCATTGTTTGTGTCACTGGGAGGAATTGTGCCCCATCATTGGTGTAATTGGGATGAATTGTGCCCCATCATTGATGTCATTGGAAGTAATTGTACCCCACTGTTGGTGTCATTAGGAGGAATTGTGAACCTTCATTGGTGTCAGTGAATAAAATAGTGCTCCAAGAGCTAAAAGCAAGCAAAGGGCAGCATCCGGTTCCAGGGCCATAGATGGGAGACCACTGCTATGGAACAACCTTTCTTTTTTTACTCTAGAGCAGGGGGTTACCAAACATTCTAAACAAGGAGCCAGATCACTGTCCCTCAGACTTTAGAGGGGCAGCACTGTGGTCAGTGGGAATAGAAAATGTTCTGGCACCAGTGGAAGTTAACAATATCTCAGGTTTGGTGGTCAGTGGGAGTAAAAAAATTACATAGCGCCTGTGGTCGGTAAGAAGAGGAATAGTGTCCCATCATTGGTGTCAGTGGGGGAGGAATAGTGCCCCATTGTTGGTGTTAGTGCGAGGAATGGTGCCTCATCATTGGTGTCAGTGGGAGGAATAGTGCCCCATCGCTGGTGTCAGTGGAAAGAAAAATGCCCCATCCTTTGTTGTCAGTGGAAAGAATGATGCCTCAATGTTGATGTCTATAGAAGGAATGACGCCTCATATCAATCAGAGGAATCGTGCCACATAGCAGTGGGAGGAACAGTGCCCCATGGGCCAGATAAAGGCAAGCAAAGGGCCACATTTTAGCCCATGAGTCCACTGCTCAAAATAATTTTCATTTTTCAGACTAGCTTTGCTAATGCCACTGCATCAGGGTTCAGTGGGAAAAATGCCCCTTACATTGGTGATCAATGCGCAGAATGTCACCCTTACATTGGTGGTCAATGCACAGAATGTCCCCCTTACATTGGTGGTCAATGCACAGAATGTGCCCCTTACATTGGTGATCAATGCACAGAATGTGCCCCTTACATTGGTGATCAATGCACAGAATGTGCCCCTTACGATGGTGATCAATGAGCAGAATGTCCCCCTAGCAGTGGTAGTTGGAATACCACCCTTACAAATAGCTAAAAGAAGTGCATTCTAATGGGATTATGAGCTGCCAGCTCCGCTGGAAGGCAGAGAGATGTCACCTGTGCCTCCTAGAAGCCAGAGGCCAGGCTGAGGATTTTTCTTTTCAATTTGGAAAGTGGTTTCTTTACAAAGCCATTTGTGTTGGGTGAGCAGATGTCTCACAAAAAAATCGAACCTTCGGTTTAACATGGAAGGTCCACTTCAAAGCTACAGCCAGCCCTCTTATTAACATCAGTATTTAACCCTCCTAAAGAGAGCCTGGTGTGCTTCAGGATGGTGCCATTCTGATGGGGGAACTGTATTTCATATTCCTTATTAATGTTGGCCTCACAATTATCTAAGAAAGCCTCTAAGGCCCCTTTCACACGAGGCGGACTCCGTTTCTACGGAGCCCGCCTCGGTCCACCGGCTCAGCGGGAGATCAGTCCGTTGATCTCCGCTGAGTCGGCGGATGACAGGTCCCTCTCTGCTCACTAAGTGGGGAGGGGCTTGTCAGGCGCTGCTGCCTCCTATGGAGGGATCGGATGAAAACGGACAGCATGTCCGTTTTCGTCAGATCTCACCCGATCCGATCCGCCAGCGACGGACCTGGACGTAGAGCCATCCGTCTGCTTTTAGCGGATCGGACCAGGTCGGATGTCAGCGGACATGTCTCTGCTGACATCCGACGCTCCATAGACTAACATGGAGCGCCCGTTCAGGTCCGCCGTCAAAACTGACAGGCGGACCTGAACGGTCCGATCGTGTGAAAGGGGCCTTATAGTCAGGTTTTCCTGATTACTTTGGATGACTCACACCAGATGTGATTGTAAATTGAACAAGTCTTTGAGGGATCATATTGCAAAGGGAGATGGCTTGGGGGTTTTCGATTCCTTATAGACAAGTCTAAATACCCTAGCCCAAGATGGAATAGGCTAGTCTCACCCAGAACTGCCACGAGGCATGTGTCTGGACTTGGTCAACAACCATGCTGCATGCGTAGATGGGACTCCATGGAAACAGCATCTTTAGTTACATTTTCTTGTCATATTTTCTTTATCTGTATCTGTCATTGCTTTTAATAAATGTTTTACTTATAAGTGATCTCTCTTTGCACATATCGAAACACAACCCCAAAAATGTGACAAAACACATTCGCAACATTTTCTTCCCATTGAACCCTGTTGCAAAATTCAGTGAGGCCCGGACCGAGAGAAATAAAATGAAAAATAGTGAAGGGCCGGCATGACAGGGTGAGAAGGGCAGGCAATGATTGGGTTAAAAAGAAGGAAAAGGTGAAAGAGAAGGGGATTGGTAGGATTGGCTGGGAACGGCAGGATAGGGAGGGGTTTTGTTTATTTAAGGGAGAGGCGGGTCTCCGGGGCAGCAGTGGAGGGGCAGCTGTGACAAGTAGACAGTTTCCCCCCCTCCCTGTGTTGTATGTCTGTGTTTCTTTATTTGCAGGAGCAAGATGAGCAGGTTACGTCATCAGGTGGCAGTGGTTGGTCTTTGATGGTGTAAGAAAATAATTATGAGATGGAAGTGTTGGGGACTCATCGGCGATATGTGCCCCTCTGGTGTATTCCAGTTAACACGGTTTAGCTGCAATATGGTAATGGTTGCACTGTGGGTAGTGGGTTGTCTCTGAGCTGGTGTGTTACGGCTGGAGGCCTATCAAGGTAAAGGTCCCGCAGTGTAGAAGGGGAACATATTTCAAATTTTTGGGTTACCGTCAAAGACCAACAAGTGAAAGACTGTTTGTTTATTTTCAGATGTTGATGTGTTAAAGAATGTTAATTTAAATAATTTTGTTAATAAAAGGCTGCTGTGGCCATTTGTACTCCATTTCATGTGTGGTCTCGTTATTTAGGTAACATTAAGGGGTGTGGTGAGTACAAGTGGTCAGGCAGTCATCAAGAAGGTTGGAGACATCTGATCTACACTGGTGAAGGCATACAGATGAACTTTTAATGCAAGAGAGTTCCTTCCAAATCTTCTTGATAGATCACAGCCTATATAAGGGGGAGCTGAATAGCCTGGTTCATCCTTACTGCAGAAAAGGTAAAGAAGTATAATACAAATTTTGATGCAAGCATTTCAGTGCCTACACATTAAAGTGTTACTAAACAAAGGACCCTGCATTCACTATATCTGGTCTCCCACAGTACACAGAACATGGAAAAGCAGTTATTTTAGTAAATATAAACTGCTAAATCCCTTTCCTCATCAGCAGTATATAGCAGTCTTGTGACTGCTTAACCACTTGCCGACCAGCCGCCGTCATTCTACTGTGGCAGGTTGGCTCGTTCCTGCAAATCGCCGTAGATGTACGTTGGCTCCTTTAGGAGCCATAGAAGGCGTGCATGCCTGCTGCACGGCGGGGGACCTGATGCGCGTGGCCGCGGCCGCGATGTCCGCCGGCCACCGGCCACCCGCAATCATGGGAAAGAGAGCCAGTACAGGGATCAGTCAATGTAAACAGACAGATCCCTGTTCTGACAGGGGAGGAGAGAGAGATCTGCTCTTCCTTTTGAACAGCAATCTCTCCTCCTCTAGTCCCCCCACAGTTAGAAACACCTCCCTAGGGAACACATTTAACCTCTTGAATGCCCCCTAGTGTTAACCCCTTCCCTGCCAGTGACATTTACACAGTAATCAGTGCAATTTTAATAGCAGACACGTTAAGACCACACTCACACCTGCACGCATTTCTGTGCAGGTTCCTCAAAAACACATCAAAATGTGCATCATGCTTGCAGTGTTATTATTTCTTCAAATTAATGAGCTTCCCTATGCTGTTACGGGACAAACATGCAAAGAAAGCTAAAAAAAAAAAAAAAAAAAAAAAATGCACATAAACACGTTGCGCAGGTGTGAATGGGGCCTTAAATGCTCATTTTAACAAGTCTGGGAATCTGAGTGAACCACCATGGTGTAACAGCGCTGTTCCACTTCAATAGAGCACACAAAATACATTCACTTGCTGATTCCGAGTGATTGTCTTTGGCGGCGTGCACTGCCATAGCCTTTTCAGCCACATTGCACACACTGCGGAGGAGGTAATGTGGATGAATGAGCTTCTTTTTTGCAACACCTGTTTGTACAATCCTCTTTTGTTTCAGATAAGATCACATATTTACAAAGGCAAAAAGTGGCTGCACAGTGCAGAAATCCCCCCTAACGGCCAATTAGAAATCATGCTGGGTTTCATGTAAGTCAGAAATATTTGATTTTTCTTTTTTTTTGTGTGTGAAGTCAATGGGGTCAATTCACTAAGAATTGAATAACGGGAAATAAAATGCGGTAAAACATTGCATGCGGTAAATCAGTTGTGAAAGTTCAATTCACTAAGAATTTAGCGTTAAATAACGAATGCGATATTTTTTCGATTATTCTGTAACTACCGTCTTTTCTCATGCGGTAATTTTTTTCGCACATGCTAGTGGTTAAGGGTTGTTTAAGATAATTTCCTTATAATATTTGACTTTTTAACATGTTTGTTATTTTTCTTTTGCAAAAAAAATGATTTTTTTTTGTAATCTAACATTTTTTGCAGTACTCTGTATTTGAAGGCATTGAAATCTGAACTACCTTCTCAAATGTATGTCTCCTGATGCTTGGTAATCCAAGCTCCCTTACTAAATAAACCAGGCCATACATACATACAAATGTTTTTTTTTTTCTGTAAATGTATGGCCTACTAGTTGTTGAAAGTGCTCTTTTCTTTGTTTCGGGCCCAATTCTGTGCTCCTGCCTATGTTTATATTGTGTAAAATAAAGAAAACTGGACTATATTTTTTTACAATTTTTTTAAACATTTTTATGTATTTTTCATGTTCCCATCCAAGTTTAACTTGTTGTAATGGTGTATATAACAGTGGCGGTCAGTGTTTTGTTTTTTTTTAGGATGGGGGGGCAAAAAACCTCCCCCACCCGCTCTAGGTCGGTTGGTTGTCATTTACCCCATAGGTTGCGGGCAGGCAGCGCTCCGGCAGGCGGCGAGCAGTAGCTCCTGTGTCGTCTTCTCCTCTTCTGTATCATGGCGGCTTCCGCCGTGTGTCTCCTCCCTCCTCCTAGGCCTCCAATAGGATCCTTTCAGCCAATTGGGTGACGGGTCTCAAGACACACTTCCTGATTGGCCAGGACCTGATTGGCCACTATGGCCACACAACTGGGTGGGCTCGGAGCACAGTGCTTTGCGCCCCGAGCCCACCCTTTTTTGAAGCCTATTAGAGCCTCAGGCTCTATTCATGTGCTTCAAAAAAACCCACCCACCCCATTGGAATCCATGGTCCGACGCCCTGCATGTAGATCAGGGGACCGAACGCATGGATTTGGAGGGGGGGGGGGCGAGGCCTGTGCGCCCCTAATGGATGGGCCACCGCTGGTATATAATTAAACGTATTACAGTGGCCACTTCAAAAGGTCACTTCTAGCTGGAGTAATTGTCATGGTTGACATACTCCATTGTTGCACTTTTGTAAATGTTTATTTAAAAAAATATATACATATATATTTATTTTTTTTAAACCTTCTTGATGTTAAATTTCAGCCGATGTTTGCATTTAATTTGCATTGTACGTCATGCCTTTTTAATTTAATAAAAGAAAAAAAAATACCTGTGTACTCGGGATGTATAATGCCACATTTTTGTGTGTCCATTGCTGGTGGAATAGTGTCAACTTTCTGTGGGTCCTCTGTGGGTAGAATTAGACCCCTCTCTAAAGGGTAGTATTGCACCCCTTTCTGTGGGTGGACTAGTACCCCTTCCTGTGGGTGTTCTGTGGGTGGAATTAGGCTCTCGGTGGGTGGAATGCCTCTTTTTGAGGGTTTGAATAGGCCCCTCTTCTTTCTGGTACCCCACTGGTTACTGCCACTAAAAGAGTGGTGTTAAATATTGCACCTTTTATAGTTCCAGTTTCGTTTGTGAATAGGACTTAACAGATTACCGCACGATTTTTTGCGATATTTACTGTATTTTTTGTTGTTGTTGTTGTTTAACCGCAAAATTGTTATTATTATTTTTTTTTGTGAATTGTACTTAACTTACCGCATGCAATAATTTATGCAAATGAGTAACATAATACCCTTATCGCATGCGGTAAACGTTAGTGAATCGACCCCATGTCCTCTACTCCGGAGGTAGTGGGCAATGAAGTCAGCATATCCACATCATTTGTTCTGTGAGTTCCTGTATCCTCATATGCCACAAGGACTTTTCAACGGAGTTCCGACGGAGTTCCAACAAAACGGACTTGCCTACACACGATCACACCAAAGTCTATTAGTTTTGAACGTAATGACGTACGACCGGACTAGAAAAGGATGTTCAATAGCCAGTAGCCAATAGCTGCCCTTGCGTCGTTTTTGGTCCGTCGGACTAGCATACAGACGAACTTTTTTTCGATAGGGATTGAGTCCATCGGAAAGATTTGAAACTTGTTCTATTTCTAAGGTCCGTCAGATTTTTCGACAAAAAAGGTCAGATGAAGCCCACACACAATCGAATTGTCCGACGGATTAGTTCCGTCGGACCTTTGATGCCGAAAATCCGGTCGTGTGTGCACGGCATTAGTGTGGTAAGAGATGAGGCTCCTCTCAGCAGGTAGCACAAAGTTATTGTACCCTGTACCAGGATAGAGCCGGACACCCTGGCACCGACAATTTGGAATTGAATGTGTATTTAGAAGGCCTGTTGAAACAATCCAATCTATGGACAGGCAGTCAAATAGGCCCTCTTACTACATGACGTTAAAGGAACTGGGATTGTAAGATGTGTGGCCAGTTCATAGAAGGGCCGCTCAAGATTGCGTCTTTCTTTAGACCGTTATTTAATGTCTATTGCCAGAAAGTGACCGTAAACAACGTATGACAGTTTCCTGATCTGGTTTTTGGCTGGATTCTGTGACAATCTAATATCTACATGGCAGCACACAGTAAATCCAAATCTCCATTCTCAGGGTACAAAGTAATTGGATAGATTAGAAAGAATTGCTCAACGGATATTGCTCCACTAAGACATTCTGTTGCTGGGAAAAAGATGTGTGCAGGCCACCTCTTAAAGCGGTTGTTAACTCTGTTACACCACTTTTACTTACAGGTTAGCCTATAATAAGGCCTTACCTGTAGGTACCTTGAATA
This sequence comes from Lithobates septentrionalis, assembly GCA_037952835.1. Classification (NCBI taxonomy): domain Eukaryota; kingdom Metazoa; phylum Chordata; class Amphibia; order Anura; family Ranidae; genus Lithobates; species Lithobates septentrionalis. The sequence goes on from JBBDGP010000775.1 coordinate 245,133, forward strand.
TCTCCTAAACAGTTTAGGAGATATGCAGTATATGCGCTGCTGCCGACATCATCAGCGCATGCTAACTGAAGAAACGGGCCTTTGCTGCATCATCGCAGATCTGGCTTATCACAGCGCCGGAGCCACGAACCCGGAAGTAACTCCGGTGGAAAATGTCCACGCTGTACTCGAAGGGCCAACGCCTTTGTCTTGCAGGGTTTGGGTTTTTTTTGGTTTTTTTTTCGAGGTTTACAACCTCTTTAAGCCGGCCATAGAGGAGTGATTTTCTTTCCTGCAACCACAGGTTCTGTGTGCACCAGTTTTAGCAAATCCCCGCCCAATTTTCTTTCTGCTCATGTGAATGAGCTCTTATAGGTAACAATAAAAGGGTCACACCATTTTATTCTTAAAAATTAAACAGTTGCTGTATATTTGGACATATCAGCTTTATATTTATGAAGACATGTAATAGGTCAACTTTAAATATCCGCAGGTAGATTGTTCTGCTCTGCAGACAGTCATGCCGCTGAGAAATCCAGGCAGTCGCGTCTCGATAATTGTACGGTTCTCTGCTGACTGGGCACGTTTTTGCAAGCCTACATTCAGAAGAATCAAACAATTCCCAGTCCAATGATTTGCTTCATTTTCCAACCAAGCCACTCATCACTATTCACCGCCTAGGCCAGCTACAGGCGGCCTGATGTTTAATGCCAGCGACTGTTGAAGCCATACTGGAATCATCACGTCAAATCTCAAGATACAGACACTGCAAACAGTCCAGGGCTGCAGAGACTTCGAATGGAAAAGTCAATGTTTATCCAAAATGATTATTGCGATTCCGTCTCCATACTAAAGCACCAACGTCTCGGTCTGCCGGAGTGACATTCTTCAGTGTTGTGAATTGTGGATCCATTTCACATAACACACTTGTAAATGTTTCCAAAAATCAGTCTTTAGGACCAAATAACTTCAAAGACCGTTTACGCAGAAGAGCTATTATTAACATTTTAAAGACATATAAGTAAACCGGAGCTTGTCAGAGCTGTAGATCTATGGAATAGGACAGTTATTACAAGGACTAACATTCTGCTATACAAAACAGACCTCGTATGGAGTGATCCCAGTTTAAGACATTGCTGGTAGACTCTTGTTGGCCAAAATGCCTGTTGAAAGAGCTTCCCCCGTCAATGTTTTTAAGGAAAGTGGATCTGCTCTTAAATGTTAAAATAAATCTATGTTAACAGTCTTGCTGGAATAGATAAATACCATCACAAATGAAATACACTATATTACCAAAAGTATTGAGACTAAGGTCTCCACCTCATCCCTTTAAACCCGAAAACATATGAATTACACAGGTTCTGAGGCTAATTTGATGCAGATAAGGCACCAAGTGAGTTTAATTACCACCTTAATTAGCCACAGAACCTGTGGAATTCATGTGTGTTTGGCATTTAAAGGGATGAGGTGGCAACCCTAATTGGGACGCCTATCTTTACGGCATCCCAGTCTTAGTCCATAAGGCTCAATATTGAATTGGCCCACCCTTTGCAGCTATAACAGCTTCAACTCTTCTGAGAAGGCCGTCCACAAGGTTAAGGAGTGTGTCTATGGGAATGTTTGACCATTCTCTGCATGGCTTGCAGTCTCCGCTCTAATTCATCCCAAAGGTGTTCTATCGGTTAAGTTCAGGACTCTGTTCAGACGAGTCAAGTTCCTCCACCCCAAATTCGCTCTGCCATGTCTTTATGGACCTTGCTTTGTGCACTGGTCCAAATCATTTGGTAGAGGGGGGATTATGGTGTGGGGTTGGTTCTCAGGGGTTGGGCCTGGCCCCTTAGTTCCAGTGAAGGGAACTCTTAAGATGTCAGTATACCGAGACATTTTGGACAATTTATGCTCCCAACTTTGTGGGAACAGTTCGGGGATGGCCCCTTCCTGTTGATAAACATGACTTGTGCAAAAAGCAAGGTCATAAAGACAGGGATGAGCGAGTTTGGGGTGGAGAAACTTGACTGGCCTGCACAGAGTCCTGACCTCAACCCGATAGAACACCTTTTGGGATGAATTAGAGCGGAGACCAAGAGCCTGGTCTTCTCGTCCAACATCAGTGCCTGACCTCACAAATGCGCTTCTGGAAGAATGGTCAAACACTTCCATAGACACATTCCTAAACCTTGTGGACAGCCTTCCCAGAAGAGTTGAAGCTGTTCTACATTGGGCCAACTCGATATTGAACACTACGGACTAAGACTGGGATTCCATTAAAGTTCATGTGCGTGTAAAGGCAGGCGTCCCAATACATTTGACAATATGGTGTATGTAACTGCGTATTAGTAAGCAGTTAAAAGGTCATTGTGAAGTCTTTTCTTTCTCCAAACCTAAAGATGAGAATGTCCTTTGGAAATGAAAGGGTGCTGGGTGAAGTTGCTGTTGGAGCCCATTGCATTGCTATAAAGCCTGAGGAAGGTATGGAACGGGGCAACTGGAGGATTCTGATTAGGCCAGGCCAGGGGCCTCCCAGGGGGATGACTTTGTATCGGCACTCAGGGGAGGATCCCACGCCCAAAGCACCTCAGGGAGTCTAAGAAGACCAACTGTCAGGGCTGGGCTCAGCCCTTCCTTCTCTGAGCTGACCGCTCAGCTGTAGGCTATCCTATCTCTCCACAGCTACTCACCTGTTGATGATATCCTGCTCGTCAGCCCTGCCTACTTAAGTCGTCCAGCCCAGAGGATCTCTGCCTTCGCCTTGGTCAACATCACAGAGACTATCTTCTGCATTCCTGTTAAAGACTTGCTTGGCTGACATTCTTTCTGGCTCCAGATCCTGCTTGCTGTTTTTCTACGCTCATCTCCGGCTCCCTGATGTTTGGCTTGTCTGGCTATCCGTTCCGGTTCCTGAACTCTGGCTATGTTTTGACTGTTTACTCTTTTTGCCTTTTTTTATATTATTAGACAAGTGTGATTTAACTGTTCTTCTGTCCCAGTTTGATTTATGGTTTCTGACACCAACCTATGCTGGGCAGGGGTAGGTTAAAGAGTTCAGGTCCCTCACCCCATGGCTGTACACGTGCAGGACATGCATGCTGCTAGGCCATGACACAACACCAGAACAAAGAGAGAAACACGCACCGACCCACACAGTTTTCCATACTGCAGAGATAATAAAGTCATAAAGCATTATTTATGTACACTATACAATCTCTGCTGAATTCTGTACATAATCGCAATGCAAATATCTGTATCTTATAAAGTTTCCATAGGCAAATATAAAACATCCATCACTCTGACTGGGATTTGAATAGATTTAAATAGAAACATTAAAATACATCTGATACGTGCTAAGTAAACAGACAATCCTTGTCAAGCTCTAATTTAATAAATGAAGGAACTGGACAATGGTAAAGAGCTATTTTAAATATATAAAATGCAGTTTTCTCTGCAATACTCAGTCTGTCTCCAGCAAAGTCCCCTTCAGAAGCTCTGCTCTGCTATTGGTCCTCTTCCTGGTTGAATTACGGCCTGTGTCCTTCCTGTGAACATGGGCTGTCATAGCCACACCCCCGAGGGGTGCAATATTACAGTGTTTCTCAACCTCTTTTCAGTCAAGGCACCCTTTAAAAACTATGGACAGTCTCGAGGCGCCCCATTCTAAAATGTAACAACTATTCTAATAGTTTTGCAGAAACATCCACACAAGTAGGACGCCCAACATTAGATTTAATTTATTCATAAACAACCTGGAGGATGGGATAAACAATTCAACCTCTGTATTTGCGGACAATACTAAGCTAAGCAGGGCAATAACTTCTCCGCAGGATGTGGAAACCTTACAAGAAGATCTGAACAAATTAATGGGGTGGGCAACTACATGGCAAATGAGGTTCAATGTAGAAAAATGTAAAATAATGCATTTGGGTGGCAAAAACATAAATGCAATCTACTCACTAGGAGGAGAACCTCTGGGGGAATCTAGGATGGAAAAGGACCTGGGAGTCCTAGTAGATGATAGGCTCAGCAATGGCATGCAATGCCAAGCTGCTGCTAACAAAGCAAACAGAATATTGGCATGCATTAAAAGGGGGATTAATTCAAGAGATAAAAGGATAATTCTCCCACTCTACAAGACTCTGGTCCGGCCGCACCTGGAGTATGCTGTCCAGTTCTGGGCACCAGTCCTCAGGAAGGATGTGCTGGAACTGAAGAGAGTCCAGAGAAGGGCAACAAAGCTAATTAAGGAACCGGAGGATCTCAGCTACGGGGAATGACTGCAAGCACTGAACTTATTCTCTCTGGAGATGAGATGCTTGAGAGGGGATATGATTTCAATGTATAAATACTGTACTGGTGACCCCACAATAGGGATAAAACTCTTCCACGAAAGGGAATTTAAAAAGACATGCGACCATTCACTAAAATTAGAAGATAAGGTTTAACCTTAAACTGCGTAGAGGGTTCTTTATAGTAAGAGCGGCAAGGATGTGGAATTCCTTTCCACAGGCAGTGGTTTCAGTGGGGAGCATCGACAGTTTAAAAAAAGGCAGACTTCATCCACACGCCGGCTTGTATATAATTTTTGGGCAATTTTTAGGCATTTTGCCAAGGCACCCCAAAAAGACACCTCAAGGCACACGTTTTTTTTTCCAATCAAAGGCCCGCCCGCTGGTTTCCGGAAAGCACCTAGGATTATGAAGCAGTGCCCCCTGGGATGCATGATGTGCAGTCCCATTCAGCAAAGAGGAGGGGGGCGGGGTCGAGCAGTGCCTGCACCTGGAAGGGCCAGCAGCTGATCTGACAACATGGCGGTGCTGGACCCATGCAGAGAGGAGGATCCCAGCGGCTCAGCGCGGCATCGCATCAAGTAAAAAATCTCCTCTGTGATCACAAAAGCATAAAATTCAAAAAGGAGCAATGGCATGGAAAAGACTCATCACCCCCAACGCGTTTCGTCTATAAAGACGGTTAACTTTTTCCTGTGAGGACAGGAAATTCAGGGAAGGAGTACTGAGTGAACAGGAGCCAGCAACACAGAGGGGGTTATTTACTAAAGGAAAATACTTCCAAGTGCACTTGCAGTGCAGAGTGGAAAGTCGCTGTAGATCCGAGGGGGACATGTAAGGAAAATAAAAAGCAGCATTTTAGCTTGCACATGATTGGATGATAAAATCAGCAGAGCTTCCCCTCATTCCAGATCTACCCCTTAGATTTACAGCGACTGCACTTCCAAGTGCACTTGCAGTGCAAAGTGGATTTGCCTTTTCGTAAATAACCCCCTGAAAGTTGTAAACTGCAATGAGTGGGGTAAGAATCTCACCAAAAAGTTTACCAGTGAATAATTATTTTATTGCGCTTATTGTTGCTCATCTGTAAAGCTCCTCATCCATTTTGTAGGACAGTAGCTTTGCTATAAATATTAAACTATCAATTTTGTGTACAAGATATAATAAACTTTTTATCACTAAGAAACACCATAAAAGAAGGAGGAATATGAATCCTTCCCCAGCAATCGTTCTGCTCTCTGGGCACGTACTCCACCGCACCGCCACCAACCCCACCAGATTCATAATTATTAAACTATCGACTCGGAAACATCCCAGGGCTGAGCTGCAGCGGCAGTAGCTATACTGTCTTCCATCGATTCCTGAAACACCTTACTGGGAACAGCGCCAACCTCCGCTCCCGTCCTGATCCCAATCTTGGCAGCTTGTCCAATTCAGCAATTATCTATGATTTAAAGGGATATATTTTTTCTGCCTGACCTTCACAGGATTTAAGAAACTCTGCGCTTCGCAAATACTACTTAATTCAGTTTGTACTGTTTTTTTAGTGTTTACATTCACTGATACACATAGCTGCGGATTGTTTTATGGCCAGTCGCGTAGACTTGTACAGTAGGTGGTAAGGAGCGCTGAGGAGCCGCAAATCGCATTAATACACAACAAAACGCGATCTAATAAAAAAAAGTCTAGAATTGGAGGCTGTGGGTTTGTACGCCACCATTGCTCTTTGCCACGTCTTACTGAATAAACACAATAGACTGCAAAGTTCACTCTAATAAGTACGAGAACTTTGCCTGCATTCACACTTTTGCGCTGCAGTAATGCATGGCAAAAGGCAATTAACCACTTCAGCCCCAGAAGATATGGGTGCTCAATTAACCAGAGCACTTTTTGCGATTTGGCACTGCGTTGCTTTAACTGACAATTGCGCGGTACCCAAACAAAATTGACATCCTTTTTTTCCCCACAAATAGAGCTTTCTTTTGGTGGTGTTTGATCATAACTCCGGTTTTTATTTTTTGCAAAACAATATTTTGTACTTTTTGCTATAATAAATACCCCCAATTTTTTTTAAAAAAAGCTAATTTTTTCCTCAGTTTAGGCCGATATGTATTCTTCTACATATTTTGGTAATAAAAATCGAAATAAGCGTATATTGAATCGTATATTGATTGGTTTGCTCAAAAGTTATAGTGTCTACAAAATAGGAGATAGATTTATGGCATTTTTATTATTATTATTTTTTTTTTACAAGTAATGGCGGCAATCTACGATTTTTATGATGAACGTGAGAAAAGTTCTGGACAGCCGCACTCAAATAGATATTGCCTTTATTCAGTAAAAACAATAAAAGTACATATATGCCACAGCAAGAAGAGGGAAGCTTCCCTCTTCTTGCTGTGGCATATATGTACTTTTATTGTTTTTACTGAACAAAGGCGATTTCTATTTGAGTGCAGCTGTCCAGGACTTTTCCCACGTTCTTTGTTACAAGCATTGCCGGCACCCAAGGGCGTTGCTAGGTCTACAAAAGATCTGGGGCTAGAGCCCATAGCAGCGTAGTAAAGAAAGTCATATGATTGGGCGGGCATACACATGTATATACAGTAATATACGTGTGTGTGTGTGTGTATATCCCCAGACAGCCCCCCCACTTACATCAGGGTCCCCAAAGAGCCCCCCTTACATCAGGGTCCCCAGAGAGCCCCCCCCCTTACATCAGGGTCCCCAGAGAGCCTCCCCTTACATCAGAGCCCCCAGAGAGCCTCTCCCTTGCATCAGGGTACCCAGAGAGCCCCACCCTCTTACATCAAGATTCCCAGAGAGCCTCCCCCTTAAATTGGGGGCCCCAGAGAGCCTCTCCCTTAAAATCGGGGGGCCCCCAGAGAGCCCCCCACTTACATCAGGGTCCTTAGAGAGCCCCCCCTCCCCTTGGGGACACCTGCAGAGACTCAGGGCTATGGGTCCCAGATTCGGGGCTATAGCCCCAAAAGCCACCCCCTAGCGACGCCACTGCTGGCACCTGAAGCTTCCAGTTTGGAGGAGAGGTTTCTAGTTGACCTCCTTAGAGCGGTGATTTCTCCCTCCCGATCTGCGATTTTTATCGTGACTGTCACATTATGGCGGACACATCGGACACTTTTGACACATTTTTTGGGACAAATGACAATTATACAGCGATCAGTGCTATAAAAATGCACTGATTACTGTATAAATGTCACTGGCAGGGAAGGGGTTAACACTAGGGGCGATCAAGGGGTTAAATGTGTTCCCTGATTGTGTGTTCTAACTGTAGGGGGAGGGGACTGACTAGAGGAAATGACAGATCGTGGTTCCTAGCTATTAGGAATTCACGATCTGTCTCTCCTCACAGAACAGGGATTTGTGTCCCTGTTCTGCCTCTCTTGCCCGCGACCGCTCATGGCCGGCGGTCATAGCGACCATCGGCCACGAGCGTTGGCACCCCTGCAGTGCAGTGGGCACATGCGCGCGCGCCTGCTATCCAGCTTAAGGGAACAGACGTATAGCTACGACAGCTCGCGGGAATGTGCGGACCTGCCGCAGTATAATGACAGCGGCTGGTTGGCAAGCGGTTAAACATGCATAACCACAACCTATGGCTATACTGTGCTGCTATTCTTTTTGTAGAACATTCCAATGTACATGTACTGTAACGCAGTAGTATTATAGCCTACCACAATGCACGCTTGTGAACATTTTATGTGTTTTAAAAAAATGTTGTAGTTCCATTCTTACCTACATTACACCAGTGAAATTGTAGCCACAGACTTTTGTGGTGTAATTATCTTTGTGGTGTCATTCTCTATATGCCCTAAAACAGGGGTCCCCAAGCCACGGTCCACGGACTGGTGCTGGTCCATGGCCTGCTGGGAGCCAGGCCGCACAGCGGGGGGTCGACGTCAGGCAGAACACTTACTTCTGCACTCCTAGGGCTGCTGATAAGGCAGTACAACCGGTCCTGTTGTACTGGGCCCAGGCCTCATCAGTTAAACAGGGGTGCCCAGGGGAAGCTTTATTGTTCATTTCTGCATAAATTAATATATTGATTTTACTAGACCACACCCCCGCTCCTAGTTGCTTACCAGGGTTTCCCCCACCGACAGCTGAAAGAACTGCGACTGAAATTACCGGTTTCAGGTACAGATACTTATGCAAATGCTTATTATCAGCACCAATACTGCTATCAATACAACCCTAGTTTTATTCAAAAACCCGCACTTTTCTTTTAACGCAAGGCATGTTAACACACCACAACAATGTGAATGGACAATTTCTGTTTTTTAGTTTTTAGTTGTGAATGCAAAGTCAGGCAGGCCATAGATGATGCATTTTATTCTCTTCAACCAGCGGATTGAACAAAAAAAAAAAAAGATTTGATTCCCTGATCAACACACTTGGTGTTGATGGGGGGGAATCCCTCCTGCGGACTTTCCCGCCATCAGAATACAATGATCAATGTTGCCGGCTATACCCAGCAGCACTGATCAAGCAAAAAAACCCGACCCTGCTGAATCTACCAAATTTTGATCCATCTATGGGCAGCCTAAATCTTAAGCCTCGTACACACGATCCGATTGTTGGCCAACAGAGCGTCAGACTTTTGCCCGTAGGGAGTGTGCCGGGAACTTGTCTTGCCTACAAATGGTACACAATTGTTGGCTAACAAACATGAACGTAGTGACATACTAGATGTACTACGAGCCGATAAAGAGGAAGTTTAATTGTCAGGTGCCACCCTTTGGGCTCCTTCTGCTAATTTCGTGTTAGTAGAAGTTTGGTGAGTGTTGATTTGCGCTTTTCATTTCAAGCTTTTCATTTTGCGCTTTTCATTTCAAGCTTTTCATTTTGTGCTTTTCAGTTAGTTTCTGAACGGCTGTTCGTCAACCTGCCATGTTGCGGAATCAGAGGAGAGAACATTCTATAGCCCTTGGAGTTATTGCTTTGACCCAAGGCCAGTCCAGGAACAGGAGGAGGAGGATTTCTTGGACCAAAAATTGATTGCTTAATCGTGACCAATTATGTCATATGCCTTTGCTGCGGGAGCTCCAGGAGAATAATCCGGATGATTTTCGGAATTATCTCCGGATGACGGACCCCTGCTTTCAACAACTCTTGGCATTATTGACCCCCTATATTAAGAAGCAGGACACATGCATGTGTTATATTTTCTATATTTTTGGATGCATAAAATGCCCTTTTTGGTTAAGTTCTATTGGCAGATAGCATGTCTAATTTTATTTGTTTTCTTTTTTTAATGCACAATAAAAAAAATAGTGGAGAATAATACTTGGCTATGTGTTTTACTTCAAATGACAGTTTGGGAGTCGGCAGTTACATTTTCAAAAATACAATGAAAAATTAACAAGGGACACCAACATCAGTTACAGTTGTATCTTTGATCTTAAAAACTACGGAATAATAGTATTGTGGTAACTTGTACCAAATAAAAAAAAATAACAAGCATAATAATATTATTCTTGATATCACTAGAAAATAAAAGCCTTTTAAAATACGTTTGGCAGAACTGCATCAGTATCACCAGCAAAGCAGCTTCATTATTATCCCATTAAAGAAGAAGAGAATTGTCAAACAAGAGAAAAGGACCTGCTCCAGGTGTCTGGGCCACAAAAATCTCCTCCTCCTCAGATACAGGTGCTGGCTCAGTATGCAAAATAGCATGTAAAAAGAAATTCAATCCGGATGGCCGCACTCCAACGATAATTTCTTTATTGGTTAAAAACCATATAGCAAGAGATGGAATCAACAGCTAACATGTTTCACACCATAAATACTGGTGCTTACTTATAGGTGGTTATGAGTAAGCACCAGTAGTTACGGTGTGAAACTTGTTAGCTGTTGATTCCATCTCTTGCTGGTTTTTAACCAATAAAGTAATTATCGTTGTAGTGCAGCCATCCGGATTGAATTTCTTTTTACAAGAAGAGAATTGTGCGCTGAATTTCGCCAATTCATAATTTGCCACGTCACGAATGTTAATTCTCCATAACGAACGCTAGTTTACAAGACTGAGCCCTTCTAGCTCGTCCTTGCTTCCGAGCATGCGTGTTTGTACTTTGGACTTTTGTGTGACGGACTTGTGTACACACGATAGGAAAATCTGACAACAGACCGTTGTCTGCCGTTGTCGGATTTTAGGCAAACAGCCTGTCATCACACAATTCCCGGCCGAAAATCCGATCGTGTGTACGAGGCTTAAGACTATGGTTTTCACTAATAGAATTGTTCCTCTTTGTTTTAGTCTCTGTGGAATCTTATGGTTATTTGAATAAAGCACAGACGTGTTTCCCACCGTCGTTTTTCTCTGTTGTGGGCAAACTATGTAACCACAACCCCCTCCCCTCCCTTTTTTTCTAATTGACAATGGCTTACTTAGACAGTTACTGAAACGATTAGAAATGTGCATTTGTTATCGTCTGAATGCATTTTCGTCCGAATTTCTGCGATTTCCGCGTTTGTTTTAACGAAACGATAACGCTGCATCGTCGAATCTTCTTAGAACATCCGTCAGACACCATAAGCCTTCAATTGACAGATTCAACTTTAATTAATTCAGATTTTCGTACGAATGCATTTTTTGGCGAAACAAGATGAATTTCAGGAGTAACTAAATACGTTTATTTTTCGGACAAAACTGAAATTACGAAATAAAATATTTCAGTGTACACATGTTTAGAAACGATACGTACAGCAAAGTGATGTAAACCAAAGTGCCTAATTAAAGAGGGCAACTATCTACAGCAGTGGTGGTCTTCTACCTTCTAGAGGGCTGGTGGGTCCCCTGACATCAGCAAAGGGCTGCACATAACATGTAGTGATTGTAATGCTATAGAAAGCTCTCAGATATGCAGCAGGAGCCAGTTAAAGACTATAGACATGCTACAAGTGATGGTCAAAGACTGACAACATGCTATAGGAGTTGTTGGAGACTGGTGGAGTCATAGACTGGAGACACATTAGATGAGACTGCTAGAGACCACTGCTGTTTTAGCCCTTTAAAAATCAATGCTACCACAATTGTGCTCCCTACAGACCCCTTAACAATTATTTGTGCTACATTTGATGTTTCATGGTACAGTATATACAGTATGTCCACCTATCTGTCTGTCTATTGGTCTGTATACTGTATATTTTTACATCTACTTTCCCCTAAACGCTGTGGAAATACAAATGAAATATATTCTTGTGCTTTTCCATCTTCGACTTAATGGAGTGCACAGTAATTGTTCATATAGCAAAAGCAGAAAATCACTGACTAGGAACTCAAGAGAGATAAGACACTGAATGAAGGAAGAGCTGACCTTGGATGATGAAGTGGCCTATTCACATACCAATGTATCGGGACAACATCTGCAGCCTCAGCTAATGCTATAACATTATGTATAGACAAAGAATATTTCAACCCCTACTTGGACACGTTCATATTAAAACTATTGAACTCTATATAGACACAAACCACCACAGTATACTGGAATTCATGATAATACAATTCTATTACATTATAATCATTCAACACTACACCTCCAACATGACCGACCACTGGACATGATCATAATGCAATTCTATTATATTCTATACATAGAACACTACACCTCCAACATGACCAACCACTGGACATGATCACAATACAATTCTTTTACACGATAATCATTCAACACTACACCTCCAACATGACCAACCACTGGACATGATCATAATACAATTCTATTACACTCTTTACATAGAACACTACACCTCCAACATGACCGATCACTAGAATTGATCATAATACAATTTATTTACACGATAATCATTCAACACTAGAATTCCAACATGGCCGACCACTGGACCTGATCATTATATAATTCTATTACATTCTATACATAGAACACTACACCCCCAACATGACCCACCACTGGACATGATCATAATACAATTCTATTACACTCTATACATAGAACACTACACCCCCAACATGACCCACCACTGGACATGATCATTATATAATTCTATTACACTCTATACATAGAACACTACACCCCCAACATGACCCACCACTGGACATGATCATTATATAATTCTATTACACTCTATACATAGAACACTACACCCCCAACATGACCCACCACTGGACATGATCATAATACAATTCTATTACACTCTATACATAGAACACTACACCCCCAACATGACCCACCACTGGACCTGATCATTATATAATTCTATTACACTCTATACATAAAACACTACACCCCCAACATGACCCACCACTGGACATGATCATTATATAATTCTATTACACTCTATACATAGAACACTACACCCCCAACATGACCCACCACTGGACATGATCATAATACAATTCTTTTACACTCTATACATAGAACACTACACCCCCAACATGACCAACCACTGGACATGATCATAATACAAATCTATTACACGATAATCATTCAACACTAGAATTCCAACATGGCCGACCACTTGACATTATCATAATACAATTCTATTATACTCCATACATAGAACACTACACCTCCAACATGGCCGACCATTGGACATGATCATAATACAATTCTATTACATTATAATCATTCAACACTAGAATTCCAACACGGCCGACCACTTGACATTATCATAATACAATTCTTTTACACTCCATACATGGAACACTACACCTCCAACATGACCAACAAGCAGTGCTTAGTTCTCCTAGTAATATACTGCTACACTGCGGCTAGGACCAGGCTGGAAGCACATGGGTTAATCGCTAAACTGAGCATGCTGTGAGTTATGTCCTAAATGAGGGCTTCTTTCTTTTCAACATGACCTTACCACCCAACATGACCCTAACACAAATCTGTTTCATTCTGTAGAAGTGTAAGGTTTAAAATATCTTAATGCATGCTAAGCTGAATTTCAATTATCTGCCTACTCAGTCCACTTTTATTCCTTTGACTGGTAAAGGAAGGGGGAGATATGGTGTGACAAGCTAGATGGGGTGGTATTAAAAAAATCCCTTGGTTTAGTAGAACATAATATAATGTAAATAAAGGAAGGTGTTCCCCAGTAGATCCTGTAATTTTTTAGTGCATATTAGACTATGAAAGCAAGCATTTGGTTGCAGATTTCTAGCACTAATTTTCCTTCATGTTCTTTATAATGTAAGTTGAATCACTGGGAAGTTGGACATTGAGGCTACATTAGTTTAAGGTGCTTCTAAACACTGAGGGTTTTTTATGCATGAAGGCAAAAACCAGCTTTTCCTGCAGCCCCCTTTATTACTTATGTAAGCGCGATCACGATCGAGCGATGTGCACGAAAGCAGTGGCTCTCTTGGTTCTCTCTCTTCTCATTGGCTGAGACACAGCAGCGAGGGCCATTGACTCCCAATGCTGTCAATCACAGCCAGTGAGGAGGGAGTGGATGGCAGGACTGAGCCAAGCTCTGCGCATCCCATAGACACACAGATAGGGTTGCCACCTGTCCGGGATTCACCCAGACAGTCTGGGTTTTGAATCATGTGTCCGGGTTTCAGTCCACCTGAAACCTGGACACAGTATTCAGACAGGAATGTGGCTCGGAACAGGGCCTGACAGGAGGGTGAGGGGGCACTCCACATTACTATTCTCTTTGGAGCGCCCAAAGGTGACCCAGGTCGGTTACAATCCTATAGTGTATACAAAAAAAAAATGAATTTGCGCCTCTAAAGTGTTTGGGTTTGGCTTGAAAAAAAAAGTGGCAACCCTACACACAGAGGCAGGTTGGGAGCGAGCACGCATGAGTGTCCCCATAGCAAGCGGCTTGCACTGGGGACACTCAGCAATGGGGAGGGGCCAGAAGCACCGGAGGGTTGGGAGGGGCCCTGAGAAGAGGAGGATTGGGGCTGCTCTGTGCAAAACCATTACATAGAACAAGAAGTATGACGTGTTTATTATTTTAAAGGAAAAAAATTTGCATTCCAAACTACTTTAAGTGCTGACTATTACGCACACCCTTTCTTCTTTTAGTCATTATTAGTAACGAATTTCCACATCTAGGACATTAAAAAAAAACCTGCATTGAAAGAATGTGGAAGTCTCCATTGCTGACATACGCTTCTTAAAACGCTAAGATATCTAGCCGTTATGCTGATCCATTGGCTTCCTGTATGTTATGCTGATCCATTGGCTTCATGTAGGCCCAAATTAATTTTCAGTTTAAATCAGCTAAATACATTCAAGGCGCAATAGTACAAAAGGTGTGCAAATTCTTATGCCCTGTACACACGATCGGACTTTCTGCCAACAAAACCATGGATTTTTGTTCGAAAGTTGTTGGCTCAAACTTGTCTTGCATACACACGGTCACACAAATGTTGGCCAACAATTACGAACGTGGGAACGTGGTGACGTCACGTACAAGACGTACGACGAGCCGAGAAAAAGGAAGTTCAATAGCCAGTGCGGCTCCTTCTGCTTGATTCCAAGCATGTGTGAACTTTTGTGCTTTGGACTTGTGTACACACGATCGGAAATTCCGACAACAAAGTTTTGCTGGCGAAAACTTTGAGAACCTGCTAGCCAACATTTGTGGTCGAAAAGTCCGACAGCAAATGTCCGATGGAGCATACACATGGTCGGACTTTCTGACCTCAAGCTCACATCCAACATTTCCCGTCGGAAAATCCGATCATGTGTACGGGGCGTTACAGTTCCTTTTCATCAGAAAGCAGCCAAAGCCGGAGTAGCCTGCGTAGAGAAGCCTGCCCCTTGCCAACATCCTGTAGAGAAGGACCCTTGCTGTTTTCTTTTGGAAGCCATGGTCTGTCTGACATTGATCGGCTGAGCCAGACTCATAGCTCTGAAACTAACAAAGCTTATACTCCCTTCTCAATGGAGAACTCTAGGTCTGACTAAGCAGGGAGCATGTCCATAGCTCCCAACTGTCCCTGATTTCGAAGGACTGTCCCTGATTTGGAACAATGTCCCTCTGTCCCTCATTCCTCCTCATTTGTCCCTCATTTTGGTCTGATCTATATAGATGTATATAAAATGCACTTTTTATCCTTCAAAAAATGTACACAGTGCTAAGGTGTCCGTTTATGAAGCAGTGATCAGCGGTGATCCCGAGGATCGCCGCTGATCACAGTCCATAAACAGTTTATGAAACAGTGATAATCGGGGGAGAACATGTTTGAACTTGTTCTCCCGCCGATTATCTCTACACACGGAGAATCCTCATAGATGACACAGTAACGGCCAGTTTATGAAGCGGCGATCTCACCGCTTCACTGGCGATCTGAGTCAGAATTCACACTCCCAGGTTCACCAGCTCAGAGGTGGTGAATCGGGGAGTGAAGAGGAAATCTGGGGGGATCTGAGGGGGAAGGAGGAAGATTTTTAACTTCCTTATGCCTCGTTCAGACCCCCCAACACTGTAAGCATGTCCCCCTGTCATATTTATGAGTATACATATATATACATATATACATATAATGTGTATATGTATATATATATCATGTGTGTGTATATACATGTATATATAATGTGTGTGTGTGTATACATATGTGTATAATGTAGGGGGACTCTTTATTTTACTAACATTAATCCACGCCGTTGAGCGGTGATAATTTATCACTGCTTAATAAACTGACATCTGGTGCTGTAATCTCGTAAAGTCTCACGAGATTCCAGTATCAGGGGCCGTTCTCCACTGTTTGAAGCATTTGTAGATCGCTTCACTCCTCCAAAGGTGAAGCGATCTACACCGCTTCATAAACTGGCACACAGAGGAGAAAAACCTTCACTGTGAATGCCGGAGAACGAAGCAGTGAATAGATTTCACTGCTTCATAAACGGACACCTAAACCTTTCATCTGATTTCTAAATTGCTGCATTTGTAAATATCAAAAGCCAATATAAAGGAATAGTAGTGGTAAAAAAAAAAACACTTGTGGCTTTAACTAATCTTTTTTTTGTATAATTTTCCTTTAAGGGGGCGTGGCAGGGGTGTGTGTCCTATACCTACATACTTTTGCTAACAGGCGTCCCCCATTCCCATCTCAAAAAGTTGGGAGGTATGCATGTCACATGTCTGGCGAGAGGCCACTGCTTCCACACACAGAGCAAGGGTAGTTCTCTAAAGCAGTGTTTCTCAACTCCAGTCTTCAAGGCGCCCCAAGAGGTCATGTCTTTAAGATTTCCATCAGATGAAACATCTGTGGTAATTACTAAGGCAGTGAAACTGATCAAATCTCCTGTGCAAAATATTGGAAAGCCTGAAAACATGACCTGTTGGGGCGCCTTGAGGACTGAAGTTGAGAAACACCGCTCAAAAGCATGCAGGAGGAGCTCTGTTTTCACTCGACATGCTTATTTGGGTTTGGTAACTCAGATAAGTATTGAAGTCAGGAACAGCTAGCCAAAAAGTCATTCTAGAAGGTCACCAATGGCTCCCCACCATATTTCCCACATTGCAGTTTTCTGTTAAATATTCAAAAGAATTCCAAAACACAAAGTAGAATCTTACCATTCCCACCTGATTTGTTGTCCTTGCCACTTGTTGGTCCTGAACTCTGTCTCTATAAAAAAAAAAGAAAAAAGTTTTAGCACAAATATCTTTACAAGGGTGAGAAAATGAAATGCAGATACATTAATATATATCTATCTATTTTTGGGCCGCGTAGTGGCTTAGAAGCCCTAGCGCAGGGATATGCAATTAGCGGACCTCCAGCTGTTGCAAAACTACAAATCCCATCATGCCTCTGTCTCTGGGTGTCATGGTTGTGGCTGTCAGAGCCTTGCTATGCCTCATGGGACTTGTAGTTCTGCAACAGCTGGAGGTCCGCTAATTGCATATCCCTGCCCTAGCGGTTGCTGGTTCAAATCCCCACAACGGCACTACCTGCTTGGTGTTTGCATCCAGGTACTCCAATTTCCTTCCACACTCCAAAGGCATCCTGGGGGATTAATTGGCCTCAGTGTTGCCAACCTACCAGATTGAAATTTACTGACACAATACCCAAAATTTACTGGCACAGCCACGTTTTTACTGGCATTTCCAGAAATTACAAAATTACAGTTTTAAGCGCACATTTTAGTATTTAGGCTACAAACAAGTGCAATATGCAATTAGAAATGTGATTTATGGTACATATTAAGGCAAAAAAAATTTTCCTATTTTATTTACTGTAGTAAATACGATAGATTTACTAGTAAGTAAGTAGCGCAGGGACAGGACTCAGGAGGACAAGAAATTAGAATGGGCAGGCACACACATAAAATTGACTCTTACAGTGACACGGACAGCAGTGTGCAGCAGCACCGATGATGATGATGAGACCTCACTGACATGACACGCCCCCTCTTGAGTCACAGTGACAGTCTCTCTCCAAGCCAGATGATCCCTTCAGTCCACTCCAGTCTAAAGAGCACTGTCAATCCTGCTCCCAGCCTGCCTTGCTCACACAAGGTTCCGGTTGCTCGGCTCTCTAGCACTATGACATCACACAAAATGCTCAGGCACTGCTTCCACAAGACCCGCCACCCGCCAGCACTGCCCGAATACACTGTAGAAGGCACTCAAATGGTCTTGGCCAGCCAAAGCGTCACAGCCATATTTTTTGCTGGCAACCTTTTCCTGTCACTGGCATTTACTGGCAGGAGAAAAGTGCCCATCAGTTCTGTGTCATGCCAACAGTAAAGCATCCTGAGACCATTCGTGTGTGGAGTTACTTCTCAGCCAAGAGAGTGGGATCACTCACAATTTTGCCTAAGAACACAACCATGAATGTCCAATCAATTGCCTTGAACTTGCTTGTATTTCAATTCTCACAGATCACAGTTGCATGATGAATTACATTTGCAAGGTGATGATTCACATAAAGGTAAAAGAATGAGAATTGAAATACAAGCAAGTTCATCAAAGACAATTGATTGGACATTTAGACCTCAGCTGGATTAACACAAACAGACACTATTTATTGCTTTTTTTTCATCTACATATATCTGGGGATGTGTGTTCCCTTATATGTTTTTTTGATGCATCTATTTGCATTTATTCACTTTATTGATTGATATATTTATTTGCACCTATTCACTTTACTAATTGTGATATCAGGGTATATGTTTTTTGATGCATTTTTTTGCATTTATTCACTTTATTGATTATGATATCAGGGTATTTTTATGGTTTAGGATTTTATATATAAGCACCACTCCATGAGATGGGGATAGTTTGATAAGCGCACCAACATATTTTATATTGACTTATAGCAACAGGTGTCACAGCACTAATTGGTTGGTTGCAGCTTACACATTTTTTGGTGTTTTGTTATTTTATAGAGAATCCACATCAGCGCTTTAGTTTTCTTTTTTCACGGAGGTGATCAAATACCACCAAAAGAAAGCAAAGGTGAGCACATAGGAGCCCTGGGGGCAGCAGAAGGAGGAGGAAGCTGGACAGGAAGGGCAGCAGAGGCAGCATTTACTAGTATAGATCCTCTGTATTTTCCTGAATGCCAGCAGGAGGGAGAGGAGGAGAAGCCAACATTCAGCTGCTACAGAAGTAAAATGCAGCCAATCGGTTCTAGTAAATGTGTGACAGGGAGTCGGCACAGGCCCCCTAAAGCTTTGCCCACAGTCCTGTCTGAATAATGTGTCCGGGTTGCAGGCCAATACCATCAACATCCTCTGCCAGGGATACATGAGGATGAAAATCCGGAAACTGGGGGTGGGAGGAGGGGGGCCGTGAGAGAAGGGGAACCACCGATTGTCCTTCCCACCATCCACTGAATGGTACTGAGCACCCAAACACTGCCCATTCCTCAACCACAGTCTGGCCTGAATATAGTGTCCGGGTTTAAGGGGGAATGAAACCAGGACACATGCCTCAAAAGCCGGACTGTCCGGGTGAATCCCGGACAGGAGGCAACCCTAATATAACATCAAATAAAAAGCCCAGTGGTGATAAAATACCACCAAAAGAAAGCTCTATTTGTCTGAAAAAAATAATATAAATTTGATTTGGGTACAGTGTTGCATGACCACGCAATTACCAGTTAAAATAGTGCAGTGCTAAGTAGCAACAAATGGCCTGGTCATGAAGGGGGTAAAACCTTCCGGAGCTGAGGAAAGAAGGAGTCCTTGGGGATAATTTACTAAAACTGGAGAGTGCAAAATCTGGTGCAGCTGTGCATAGAAACCAATCGTATTCCAGGTTTTATTGTCAAAGCTTAATTGAACAAGCTGAAGCTAGAAGCTGATTGGCTACCATGCAGAGCTAGACCAGAGTTTGCACTCTCCAGTTATAGTAAATCAACCGCAATGTCCTTGAAATGTTTGCTTACTTAATGCATGGAAGGTTGCACTTTGTCTTGGTAAATAGAGAAGGTATCCTCGTCATCTAGGTGTAGAGGGAAGTGGGGATCTTGGTAAATCCCTGCTGCTGGCTTCCAGCAGTGAGATGATACACAACTCCCAATTACCAGCATGGAGTTCCCCGAGTGTCCGTGGGGTAATAAAAGGATAAACAGTTTTGTTGCTGTGTAGGAGGACGCATCATTTGTGCACAGCTCCGAGGCATATTAATGTTTAATAGACTGCTATAGCTCAGACTGAAAAAACTTCCCGAAAACGACCATAATTATATGAGAATACATTTTTTTTTTGGTGTCATTCTTTTCCTACTGAAAAAAATCCTATACAGGGCAAACAATTTGTCAAAAAATCCTATACAGGGCAATAGATTTGCCTAAATACCCTCTTCTTCAGCAACATATGTTCATCTTTCCTTAAAGTGATTGTAAGGGTTCGTTTTTTTTCTTTTTTAAATAACAAACATATCATACTTACCTCCACTGTGCAGCTTGTTTTGCACAGAGTGGCCCCGAACATCCTCTTCTGGGGTCCCCCGGCGGCTCTCTCGGCTCCTCACCGCATCAGGAGAATAACCCCCTAGGAGAAGCGCTCTCCCAGGGGGGGTTACCTGGCGGGCGCACTCTCGAGTCCAGCATTTGGCGTCCAGAACCCCAGGCAGAGAGACGGCGCGTTCCTGGGCTCAGGTAAGTAAAACGGGGAGTGGGGGGGGGGTTCGATCACTGCCAGGTGTTTTTTCACCTTAATGCTTAGGATTTAGGTTTACAACCCCTTTAAGGCTCTATTCACACCTAGGCGTTCCAGAATCACAGCATTTGCGATGCCATTACTTCTAGTGGCACCCCAATCGCGGTTGTCACACGATTGATCGTGCTGCAATCACTGCAAAATCGTAGTGCACAAAGCTTGTCGCTCAAAATGGAGCAGAAGCTTCTTTTTGGTGACAGCGGCGCACATTGCCATTTGACGCTGTAGATGTGCGCGGTCTATTGCATTAGGGTGTGCACCCCAAAGCTCAAATACACATGCCCTTCTCTGCAGCCTCAGCTGCACTGGACTGGAAAAAAGGGGCCGTTAAATGACAAATTGATTAGCGCCTTCCCCTACTCTCCATCCTGAAAAACCCACCGCAGGAGCTGGGGGGAAACGAGACATAGAGAGGGAAGCCAGCAGCACTGCGAGGGAGGAGGAGGGGGGGGTAACGCAACATGGGGGGGGAGCCCGGGCAGTCGGGGGAATCGGCACCGCACAGGGTGCTTAGGGTGTGCCCAGGCACACCTAGCACACCCCCTGTGCATGCCTTTGGCCGCAAGTAAACCACACCACGTTTGGGGTGCCATTAGAATTATTGCCATCGCAAACGCTCCCCCCGTTTTGCTGCGATTCCAGAACGCCCAGGTGTGAATAAAGCCTTACTCCTCCGCTACTCTGTTCGGCTGCCAAGTGTGAAGCTACAAGCTGCCCTCTTTTAAGCTGGCCATACACTATGAGAATTTTGTCCAGCTCTGGCCCCCCACCCTTCCACCTGACAGCCTTCAACTGAAAAATCCAAGGAGCCAGGGTGGAAATTTTTGGAAGAACAGCAGTTGTATCCAATCAGATGCAACCATTTTTCGTGTAGTATTCTGGCCAGGGCTGCTGTTAGAAATCATTGAGGCCCCATACTGCCTACCTGATAGGGCCCCCCACCCTCCAAAAAATATAAAATGATATTTTCGCAAAAAAATACTTTAAAATCATTATAATATGACATATTTACTGGCCTCCACCTCTCCATCCTGAAACATCCCCTGTGCCCGCACAGCTGCCGTCAGGAGAGGAGGGGAGCCAGAAATGCTGCAGGGAAAAGGGGTGCCAGGGTGGAAAGCAAGAGGATGGGGTCGCAGATGCTAGAACTGATCCAGCACAGGAACGTGGAAGGTGTGTAGTGAGTGACTTGGGATGAACACTTCACAGAGGAACTCAGTATGTTACATCAGTGCACACAGTGGGGTTTATTTACTAAAGCTGGAGACTGCAAAATCAGACTCACTTCTGCATAGAAACCAATCAGCTTCTAACCTCAGCTTGTTCAATAAAGCTTTTTGCAATAAAACCTGGAAGCTGATTGGTGTCTATGCAGAAGTGAGCCTGATTTTGCACTCTCCAGCTTTAGTAAATGAACCCCAGTGCACAGCTTATCTCTAGGCTGGGGTTCCACCTTAACGCTGACTTCCGCGTGCAGTGGTCCCGCCCAGAAGCTGATCATTGTAAGCACCCCTGGCACTAAGGAAGAACGTAAATACTTATCTTTCTTTCCACGGGAATTGTCAAACATCTCTCCATTGAAAAGAAATTGGCAGGTAAAGTTACTTGTGATATCAACAAGTCCAAAGTGTTATTCTCCTGTTCTCCTACGGCACTCTGTGGTCCTCTTGTCCCTACATAGCTGCTGTGTCCTGTAGTGATGTAGACATTGGTGGAAGAAAGTACTAAGCACTATGGAGGGTGTTGTGTTACACTATGTGATTATTATTGTTCTGTGTCTTTAAGCTCTGTTCCCTTCTGTCTAGCTGAACTCTCTCCCTCAACGTAGTTCTGTATATTCCCTTCCCCTTCCTCTCTCTGGTTCATTGCTCAGTATTCCACCATGTTGTAACATCTTTCCATGTGGCTTACAACACCAACGTTTTTCTATCTATGAATATTCATCATTAAACAGAACATTCAAAAGGATTCATCATCTGTCTCTCCATACAGTGAGTTTATTCATTGAGTTAAGCTGTCTGAATTGATGCAAGGGATGAATAGAACACCAGGTCGTGTAAGCCCTATATGAAGCTGGAGATAAAGTTTATGGCCTTGTAGTTGAGTCAGAACAGAGGGCCTGAACATTTCGAGAAGTGTCAGCTTCCAAAGAAACTACAGCCGGCAATTTATGCTCTTCTTTACAGGCACTTCTTTTATTGGGAGTTTCTGTTTGGTGACAGGGTCGCTTTAACTGTTTCTGCTGAACAACATAAGGAACGCGTTGAAGACTGGAATAAAGTGCACTTGGCAGCCCACCACCAGATGCTGAGAAATTTCCTTTGGAGTCCTGCAGAATATCAATACATCAATCAGGCAAAGATATATAGGATGAGATGGTTTTCTCAGCATGCCGCCATGGTGCGCACGCGGGACCTTGCTGTTTTATATCTGTCACATTCAGTTTTATGGCCGCTGTCAGACTGCGAGTGGAACAATTTAGTGACAATGGGGGAGAGGGCTTGTAATTTTAATACAAAGTTGTCTTCCATTCAAACTACATTACCGCAGCAGTGATAGACCTAACAGGAATCCGTGCTGTTAGGCAATTTAGTGTCATTGTATTTCCGAACACATATGACAAGCAGGAACTCAATCCACTGTCTTCTCTTAAAAAGAAAAAAAAAGACCTTTCGAAAATTGGTTTCTGGTTTCAACCTCTCCATGCAACAAATTGAACATTTTACCCTTAAAGGGCAGGTTCACTTTTAATAAAAACTGCATTGGCCTACCCTAAGCTGACCTAGAAACCTTCACTCTTGGCCAATGCCTCCTTCAGTGCTGTCCATGCCTGTGCAGTAAGGCTTGAATAGGGCCCAGAGAAAGATTAAGGCTAGCCATACATGCATAGCTTTCACTTGTTAAGGCCACGGAAAATCTCTGCTGCCTTCTGCTTGAATACCCAAACAGTGACTGCATCTGCAGCCACCCAACTCCTTTGATTTTTCAGTTGAAGGCTGTTGAACTGGCTGGTGCTGAAAGGGCCACCTATAAAACTGTAAGGAGATGAGAGTTGCGATAAAGTGGCTGCATACATACTGTCTCCACCCAGAGAAAACCCTGCTCCCCAAACGCATTTCACCCCAATGAGCTTGTTCACAGTGATAGAGTAGGTGAACAACACAGTGTCTCTGAATACGTTGGACAGATTGATCAGTGACCACACTGTTCGATCAGATTGGGTCTAAGGAGGTATGTCAATGCATAAAGCCGCATTTGAAACAGAACAGCTGCTAATGTACTCTAATATGCATAAAATTGCATCTGAAACTTTTTTTGCAACTATTGTGTGTTGCCATGTGCTTTGGTAAACTACAATGCAGGCGCTTTGCATTAGTCTTCTGGGGTGCCATGCAAAATGAATGGTACCTCAATGCAGCAATGCATGTTGCGTGTGTTCTCTTACATTGCCGCAATGCGTACATCTAAATGGGCCCTTAACCCCTTCCCGTTGCTGCCTCTCGGCCCTTTAAATGGATCGGAATGCCGGGAGGCATTCAGATCATGTCACAACAGTCATATATTTGAAAGCTCGCAACCACAAGTATGCGTCAGGAGCTTTTCGTGACAGTTTAGTTACTGTGCTAGGAGAATTCAGGGAGCGTACTCTCAGCACAGTAAACTGTTTACATATACAGTTGTGCTCATAATTTACATACCCTGGCAGAATTTATGATTTCTTGGCCATTTTTCAGAGAATATGAATGATAACACAAAAATATTTCTTTCACTCATGGTTAGTGTTTGGCTGAAGCCATTTATTTTTAATCAGCTGTGTTTACCCTTTTAAAATCATAATCACAAAAGAAACTACCCAAATGACCCTGATCAAAAGTTTACATACCCCAGTTCTTAATACCGTGCATTGCCCCCTTTAACATCAATGACAGCTTGAAGTCTTTTGTGGTATTTGTGGATGAGGCTCTTTATCTTCTCAGATGGTAAAGCTGCCCATTCCTCTTGGCAAAAAGCCTCCAGTTCCTGTAAATTCTTGGGCTGTCTTGCAGGAACTGCACGTTTGAGATCTCCCCAGAGTGGCTCAATGATATTGAGGTCAGGAGACTGAGATGGCCACTCCAGAACCTTCACTTTATTCTGCTGTAGCCAATGACAGGTCGACTTGGCCTTGTGTTTTGGATCATTGTCATGTTGGAATGTCCAACTACGTCCCATGTGCAGCTTCCTGGCTGATGAAGGCAATGTTCCTCCAGTATTTTTTGATAACATACTGCTTTCATCCTTCCATCAATTTTGACTAAATTTCCTGTAGCTCACACATCCCCAAAACATCAGCGATCCACCTCCGTGTTTCACAATGGGATTGGTCTACCTTTTATCATAGGCCTTGTTGACTCCTCTCCAAATGTAGCGTTTATGGTTGTGGCCAAAAAGCTAAATTTTGGTCTTATCACTCCAAATGACTTTGTGTCAGAAGGTTTGAGGCTTGTCTCTGTGCTGTTTGGCGAGTTGTAAGCATTTGCGTAGAAATGGCTTTCTTCTGGCGGCTCGACTATGCAGTCCATCTTTCTTCAAGTGCCTCCTTGTGCAACTTGAAACAGCCACACCACATGTTTTCAGAGAGTCCTGTATTTCACCTGAAGTTATTTGTGGGTTTTTCTTTGCATCCCAAACAATTTTCCTGGCAGTTGTAGCTGAAATTTTAGTTGGTCTACCAGTCCGGGGCTTGGTTATAACAGAACCCCTAATTTTCCACTTCTTGATTAGAGATTGAACACTGCTGATTGGCATTCTCAATTCCTTGGATATCTTTTTATATCCCTTTCCTGTTTTATACAGTTTAACTACCTTTTCCTGCAGATCCTTTAATAATTCTTTTGCTTTCCCCATGACTCAGAATCCAGAAACGTCAGTGCAGCACTGGGTGAAAGATGCAAGGGTCTGTCAGGAGTCCAGAAACTCATTGACCTTTTGGGCCGGGTTCACACTGGTACGACACGACAGTCATAACACTTTGGATCCGACTTTGCCCTGTGACTTGAAGCCTGGCATGCGTCCGACTTCAAAGAACAGGGATCTGACTTTGATCCCCGACAATACCAAGCACTATGTCTGGTATGAATCTTTAAGGGGAAAATCACGCCAAATGTAAAAAAAAATGGCATGGGTTCCCCCTCCAAGAGCATACCAGGTCCTTCGGTCTGGTATGGATTTTCAGGGGCACCCCCACGCTGAAAAAACGACGTTGGGGTCCCCCCCAAAATCCATACCAGACCCTTATCTGAGCACACAGCCCAGCAGGTCAGGAAAGGGGGTGGGGACGAGGTAGCGCCCCCCTCCTGAACCGTACATGGCCGCATGCCCTCAGCATGGGGGGGTGGGTGTTTTGGGGAACCCCACCCCAAAGCACCTTGACCCCATGTTGAGGACAAGGGCCTCTTCCCGTCAACCCTGGCCATTGGTTGTCGGGGTCTGCAGGCGGGGGTTTATCGAAAGCTGGAAGCCTGCTTTAACAAGGGGGGCCCCAGATCCCGGCCACCCAGCCTATGTGAATGAGTATGGGGTATTGTACCCTTACCCATTCACCTAAAAAAATGTCAAAAATAAAACACATTACCCATATTTTTAAAGAAATTTATTAAGGCAGCCCTGTTGTCTCTCCTGATCTCTTCTCCCGTCTCCAGCTCTTCTGCCTCCTCCACTGACGTATTCTGCATCTGCTTGTTCTTCTCCGCTCTCCGTTGATATCTTTTAGCCCTCTTCAGTTCTTCTCCCTCTGTCCACTGTCTTCTGCCTCTGCTGGGTCTTCTCCGCTATCTTCTCCCTCTTTTGCTGGGTCTTCTCAGCTGTCTTCTCCCTCTGTTCTTCTTCCGATGTTGACTCAAAGCATTCTCCCACTTGAATGCTGGGTGCGTGGTATGCCACTACTTATATTGGCATGGGGTGGGGTCACCGGAGGCCCGACCCTTATGACTTCACCGCCCCATCATGTCCCGCCCACAGACCCTGACAAGCAACAGCCAGGTTTGTCAGGAAGAAGCCCTTGTCCCCATCAACATAGGGACAAGGTGCTTTGGGGTAGGGGGCACAGGGCCCCCCACCCCAAAGCACCCACCCCCCCATGTTGATGGCATGCAGCCTGGTACGGTTCAGGAGGGGGGGTGCACGCTCGTCCCCACCCCCTTTCCTGACCTGCCCGGCTGTGTGCTCGGATAAGGGTCTGGTATGGATTTTGGGGAGATCCCAACGCCTTTTTTTTCAGCATGGAGGTTCCCCTGAAAATCCATACCAGACCGAAGGGCCTGCTATGCTCTTTAAAGGGGAACCCATGACTTTTTTTTAATTTGGCATGGAGTTCCCCTTCAAGATCCTCAGAGAACAAGTCGCATGCCAAAGTCGGGTCAGTTAAGACGGCAATACGACTTTGATCTGACTTCAATGATAATCAATGGGCTGAAGTAGGATCAAAGTAGGACCAAAGAAGTGCAGGGAGCATTTTCAAAGTTGCACTGACTTGTGTCAGACCAGTTAATACGGCTCCCATAGGGAAACATTGATTTTCACACATCATGCGACATGAGCTCCCAATGTCGAAGCGTTTGTCGTACCAGTGTGAACCCGGCCTTATACACACACTAATTACAAGCAAACAGATCACAGGTGAGGATGGTTACCTTTAATAGCCATTCAAACCCCTTGGTGTCAACTTGTGTGCATGTTATCAGACCAAAATCACCAGGGTATGTAAACTTTCGATCAGTATCATTTGGGTAGTTTCTGTTGTGATTATGATTTAAAAAGAGTAAACACAGTTGATTGATAATAAATGGCTTCAGCCAAACACTAACCGAGTGAAAGAAAAGTTTTTGTGTTATCATTCATATTCTCTGAAAAATGGCCAAGAAATCATAAATTCTGCCAGGGTATCTAAGCTTATGAGCACAACTGTATAAGCATATACCTTAGAATTTTGTAAGAGGGGGGGGGGGGGGTAGGGGAAGCCAGTAAAGAGATTGGCAGAGAGGGGCAGAAGTCATGGATCCGTTAGTAAGGTGTATTAGTCTGGCAGCAGCATTCATGATAGACTGAAGGGGGGATAACCTGTGTAAGGATAGACCAGTGAGGAGAGAGTTACACCACTCAGGGCGAGAAGTAACCAAGGAGTCAATAAGTTGTTTTGTGGTGTTATTAGTAGGGATGAGCTTCGTGTTCGAGTCGAACCCATGTTCGACTCGAACATCGGCTGTTCGACCGTCCGTCGAATTGCGAACGATATGGGCCGTTCGCGCCAAATTCGTGTGGCGCGTCACGGCCCATAATTCACTGCGGCATCGCAGTGCATTGCTGGCTGATGATTGGCCAAGCATGCACTATGACCCGCATGCTTGGCCAATCACAGCGCCGTCAGTAGAGAGAGCTGTAATTGGCCAAAGCCAGGGTGGCTTTGGCCAATTATGGCTCAGGGGATTTAGTACACACCCCACACTATATAAGGCCGCCTGCACGGCGGCCCTGTGTAGTGTGTGTTCCGGTGTGCTGAGAGATAGAGAGAGAGAGAGACAGTGTCATTTGATTTGAGTTAGATAGATTAGGCAGAACAGTCAGTCAGTTAGCTGCACTTACAGTGTATTGTGTATATATATGCATCCCAGGTGTTGCATATATATATATACACTGTATTCAGTTTAGCTAGATCCGTTCCTGTTATCTTCTATCTAGACTATTTAGTGCAGTGTGTCCTGCTCACAGTGTTCAGCTAGATCCGTTCCTGCTATTTACATTCAGTGCAGTGCGTCCTGCTCACAGTGTTCAGCTAGATCCGTTCCTGCTATTTACATTCAGTGCAGTGCGTCCTGCTCACAGTGTTCAGCTAGATCCGTTCCTGCTATTTACATTCAGTGCAGTGCGTCCTGCTCACAGTGTTCAGCTAGATCCGTTCCTGCTATTTACATTCAGTGCAGTGCGTCCTGCTCACAGTGTTCAGCTAGATCCGTTCCTGCTATTTACATTCAGTGCAGTGCGTCCTGCTCACAGTGTTCAGCTAGATCCGTTCCTGCTATTTACATTCAGTGCAGTGCGTCCTGCTCACAGTGTTCAGCTAGATCCGTTCCTGCTATTGACATTCAGTGCAGTGCGTCCTGCTCACAGTGTTCAGCTAGATCCGTTCCTGCTATTTACATTCAGTGCAGTGCGTCCTGCTCACAGTGTTCAGCTAGATCCGTTCCTGCTATTTACATTCAGTGCAGTGCGTCCTGCTCACAGTGTCCAGCTAGATCCGTTCCTGCTATTTACATTCAGTGCAGTGCGTCCTGCTCACAGTGTTCAGCTAGATCCGTTCCTGCTATTTACATTCAGTGCAGTGCGTCCTGCTCACAGTGTTCAGCTAGATCCGTTCCTGCTATTTACATTCAGTGCAGTGCGTCCTGCTCACAGTGTTCAGCTAGATCCGTTCCTGCTATTTACATTCAGTGCAGTGCGTCCTGCTCACAGTGTTCAGCTAGATCCGTTCCTGCTATTTACATTCAGTGCAGTGCGTCCTGCTCACAGTGTTCAGCTAGATCCGTTCCTGCTATTTACATTCAGTGCAGTGCGTCCTGCTCACAGTGTTCAGCTAGATCCGTTCCTGCTATTTACATTCAGTGCAGTGCGTCCTGCTCACAGTGTTCAGCTAGATCCGTTCCTGCTATTTACATTCAGTGCAGTGCGTCCTGCTCACAGTGTTCAGCTAGATCCGTTCCTGCTATTTACATTCAGTGCAGTGCGTCCTGCTCACAGTGTTCAGCTAGATCCGTTCCTGCTATTTACATTCAGTGCAGTGCGTCCTGCTCACAGTGTTCAGCTAGATCCGTTCCTGCTATTTACATTCAGTGCAGTGCGTCCTGCTCACAGTGTTCAGCTAGATCCGTTCCTGTTATCTTCCTACTGACAGGCAGGCTTGTCTGGTTACAGTATATAAAGCTACCTGAAGAAAATTACAGGTGTTCTTTTTGATCCTATTAGTACCACGGTCAGGCAGCTAGACTATTTACATTTAGTACAGTGTGTCCTGCTCACAGTGTTCAGCTAGATCCGTTCCTGTTATCTTCCTACTGACAGGCAGGCTTGTCTGGTTACAGTATATAAAGCTACCTGAAGAAAATTACAGGTGTTCTATCCCAGCTTAGTGCAGCTACAGGCCATTAGTATGTCTGGAAGGCCAAGAAGGAGAGGCAGACAGTCACAAGCCAATAAGAGAGGGCAAGCAGGCTCTGTGTCTAGTGCTGGTCGTGGAGACGGTGCATCCTCATCAGCACGTGGCCATGGGACACGCTTGGCCTTTTTTTCGGCAGCTGGCCGTGTTGAGCCGCAACATGCGGAAGACTTGGTCGAGTGGATGACCAAGCCGTCCTCATCCTCCTCATCCTCTCTCACCCATGCCCAGGGTGCTTTGTCTGGCAAAGCAGCGGCCTCTTCCCTCAGCTCAATGTCATCAGTGACTCCTTCCCTAGCTCCACCATGTCCTCATGAGGATTCCCTCGAACTGTTTGACCACAGTGTTGGGTACATGCTCCAGGAGGATGCCCAGCGTTTGGAAGGCTCTGATGATGATACTGAGCTCGATGAAGGCAGTAACATGAGCACGGACAGAGGGGGTGCCCAAGAAGGACAGCAATCTGGCAGTCATGCTCCCCCTGCTGCAGCATACTGCCAGGTTTGCTCCAGTGATGAGGAGGGAGGGGATGATGAGGTCACTGACTCAACGTGGGTGCCTGATAGGAGAGAGGAGGAGGAGGAGGAGGAGGAGGCGGCACATCACCAACGAGGCAGGATGCCCTCCAGGGGCCAGCCTAAGGGCAGCACATTGACTGCATCACACCCCAAAGCTCCACATGTGCAGGGCGCTGCAGTCTCTGCGCGTTATTCAAAAAGTTCTTTGGTGTGGGCCTTTTTTGAGACGAGTGCATCAGATCGCACCGCTGCTATTTGCAACATATGTCTCAAGCGTATCTCGCGTGGCCAAAACATCTCCCGCTTGGGTACCACATGCTTGACCAGACATATGTTGACCTGCCATGCAGTTCGTTGGCAAGCGTATCTGAAAGACCCACACCAAAGAACAAAGAGGATCTCTCCTTGCTCCTCATCAGCTGAGATTTCCAACCCCACTAGACCTTCAGTCCTCTCTGAGACCTGCAGTGAGAGGAATGAAGGTATAGAATTAGGTGTGTCACAGCCAAGTACTTGTGGGCAATCTGCTTTTGGTACACTGACGTCAGATTGTACCAGGCAAATTTCCCTGCCCCAGCTGCTGCACCGCCGAAAGAAGTTTGCTCCCAGCCATCCACATGCCCAGCGGTTGAATGCTAGCTTGGCAAAATTGCTAGCACTTCAACTGCTGCCTTTTCAGTTGGTAGACTCTGCCCCCTTCCGTGAGTTTGTGGAATGTGCGGTTCCTCAGTGGCAGGTACCCAAACGCCACTTTTTCTCACGGAAGGCGATTCCGGCTCTCTACCGGCATGTGGAAGGCAATGTCCATGCCTCGCTGGACAGGGCGGTCAGCGGTAAGGTGCATATTACCGCTGACTCATGGTCCAGCAGGCATGGACAGGGACGTTACTTAAGTTTCACGGCGCATTGGGTGACTCTGCTGGCAGCTGGGAAGGATGCAGGACAAGGTGCAGTAGTGTTGGAGGTTGTTCCGCCACCACGCCTCCAAAATGCTGATTGTGACACACCTCTCTCCTCCACCCCCTCCTCTTCTTCTTCCTCCATGGCCTCTTCCTCGGAACCAGCGGTGCTCCGTAGGCGTTCAAGGGGCTACGCAAGTACGCAGGCCAAAAGATGCCATGCGGTGCTTGAGCTGGTGTGCTTGGGGGACAGGAGCCACACTGGGGCAGAGGTTCTGTCAGCTCTGCAGGGGCAGGTTCAGAGGTGGTTGACGCCACGCCAACTTAAGGCAGGAATGGTGGTTTGCGACAATGGCACCAACCTCCTCTCTGCCCTCCGACAGGGACAACTGACCCATGTGCCCTGTTTGGCTCACGTCCTTAACTTGGTGGTGCAGCGGTTCTTGGGCAGGTACCCGGGCTTACAGGATGTCCTGAGGCAGGCCAGGAAAGTCTGTGTGCATTTCCGCCGGTCATATAATGCCAGTGCTCGGCTGACGGACCTCCAAAAGGAGTTTAACCTGCCCAAGAACCGCCTAATCTGTGACATGCCCACCAGGTGGAACTCGACGTTGGCCATGCTGCAGCGGCTGCACACGCAGCAGAGGGCCATCAATGAGTACCTGTGCGACTATGGCACCAGGACAGGGTCAGGGGACCTTGGTTTTTTTTCCCCACGCCAGTGGGCCATGATCAGGGATGCATGCACTGTCCTGTCACCATTCGAGGAGGCCACGAGGATGGTGAGCACTGACAGTGCATGCATCAGTGACACTGTCCCCCTTGTCCACCTGTTGGAGCACACGCTGCGTGGAATAATGGACAGGGCACTTGAGGCAGAACAGAGGCAGGAAGAGGAGGACTTCCTTAGCTCTCAAGGCCCCCTTTATCCAGACAGTGTTCCTGCGTGCCCGCCGATCACACAGGAAGAGGACGAGGAGGAGGAGGAGGAGGAGGAGGAAGATTGTGTCAGTATGGAGGTGGAGCCTGGCACTCAGCATCAGCAGTCTTTAAGGGATCAGTCCCAAGGAACACATGGACTTGTACGTGGCTGGGAGGAGGTGGCTGCGGACGTTGTTGTCCTTAGTGACCCAGAGGACTCCGGACCGAATGCCTCAGCAAACCTACGCTGCATGGCCTCCCTGATCCTGCAAAGCCTGCGTAAGGATCCTCGTATTCGTGGTATCAAGGAGAAGGACCAATACTGGCTGGCAACCCTCCTTGATCCACGTTACAAGGGTAAGGTTGCGGACCTTATCTTGCCATCGCAGAGGGAGCAGAGGATGAAACATCTTCGGGAGGCCTTGCAGAAAGGTCTGTGCAACGCGTTCCCAGAGACTGGGAGGTTACAAACTCCTGTTTCTGGACAACGTGTTGCTGAGGCTTCGGTCAGTCAAAGAAGGAGCGGTGGAGAAGGTGGCCGTCTGACCGATGCGTTCAGACAATTTTTTGGTCCGCAGCCCCAAGGTATGATCGGTTCCAGCAACCATCGCCAGCGTCTGTTTTACATGGTGCAGGAATACCTAGGGGCAAGATCAGACTTGGACACCTTTCCCACCGAAAATCCTCTGGGTTACTGGGTCTTGAGGATGGATCACTGGCCAGAGCTTGCACAGTATGCAATTGAGCTACTGGCCTGTCCTGCATCCAGCGTTCTTTCGGAACGTACATTCAGTGCTGCTGGAGGCGTGGTAACCGATCACAGGGTGCGTCTGTCCACTGACTCGGTCGATCGGCTGACCTTCATAAAAATGAATCAGTCTTGGATCACCACCAGCTACCAAGCACCTGATGCTGATGTAACTGAATAATTTTTTTCAGATCCCTTCAAAGACTGCCTATGTTGATGCTGAGTGATTATCCCTGAGTAATTATCCTCTTCCTCCTCAATCATCACGCTGATAGCTTGTAAGAACATTTTTGGTTCTGGGCGCCACCACCAGTGCCTAAGGCCCAATTTTTCTGCCCCTGTCTAACAGGGGCGTGTAATTACAATTTTTGATGCAATACTTTGCAGCAGTGCTCGTTCCTGCGTTCCAACTAGAGTGTCTGTGAGGGGTTGCAGTGTTGTGGCACCAGCACCAGTGCCTAAGGCCCAATTTTTCTGCCCCTGTCTAACAGGGGCGTGTAATTACAATTTTTGATGCAATACTTTGCAGCAGTGCTCGTTCCTGCGTTCCAACTAGAGTGTCTGTGAGGGGTTGCAGTGTTGTGGCACCAGCACCAGTGCCTAAGGCCCAATTTTTCTGCCCCTGTCTAACAGGGGCGTGTAATTACAATTTTTGATGCAATACTTTGCAGCAGTGCTCGTTCCTGCGTTCCAACTAGAGTGTCTGTGAGGGGTTGCAGTGTTGTGGCACCAGCACCAGTGCCTAAGGCCCAATTTTTCTGCCCCTGTCTAACAGGGGCGTGTAATTACAATTTTTGATGCAATACTTTGCAGCAGTGCTCGTTCCTGCGTTCCAACTAGAGTGTCTGTGAGGGGTTGCAGTGTTGTGGCACCAGCACCAGTGCCTAAGGCCCAATTTTTCTGCCCCTGTCTAACAGGGGCGTGTAATTACAATTTTTGATGCAATACTTTGCAGCAGTGCTCGTTCCTGCGTTCCAACTAGAGTGTCTGTGAGGGGTTGCAGTGTTGTGGCACCAGCACCAGTGCCTAAGGCCCAATTTTTCTGCCCCTGTCTAACAGGGGCGTGTAATTACAATTTTTGATGCAATACTTTGCAGCAGTGCTCGTTCCTGCGTTCCAACTAGAGTGTCTGTGAGGGGTTGCAGTGTTGTGGCACCAGCACCAGTGCCTAAGGCCCAATTTTTCTGCCCCTGTCTAACAGGGGCGTGTAATTACAATTTTTGATGCAATACTTTGCAGCAGTGCTCGTTCCTGCGTTCCAACTAGAGTGTCTGTGAGGGGTTGCAGTGTTGTGGCACCAGCACCAGTGCCTAAGGCCTAATTTTTCAGCTCCTGTTCAACAGGGGCATGTAATTACAATTCTTGATCTAATATTTCACAGCAGGGCCCTGTGAGGGCTTACAGTGTTTTGGCCACAGCAACACCTAAGGCCCAAATTTCTGCTGAGTATATAGGGCAGGACCCTACTTTCAAACATCTAACTTACAAACGACTCCTACTTGCAAACGGAAGGAGACAACAGGAAGTGAGATGAAATCTACCCATAGGAAGGGAAATTCTCTCATGTAAGAGTTAATATGGGAAAACAATTTCTCCTTTCCACTGATGCTTTCCAATCCTTGTTCCACAAAAAAACCCAAATTTTCAAAAAACATTTTTCATTGGGACAAAAAAGTGAGGTGAAATCTTCTGAAGAGGAGGAAAGACACAAAACAAATGTCACAGGGGTGATAACCCTTCCCTATGTTTTCCAAAAAGCTTAGAAAAGATTTTTTGGCTGGAGCTAAACACATTAAAAATGTTCAAAATTACAAAGAGATTCTACTTAACAACAAACCTACAGTCCCTGTCTTGTTTGCACCGCCTGTATACTGCTGTTCAGAGTATATAGGGACCTTTCCTTATTTTAATTTGGGTGCGGGGTTCCCCTTAATATCCATACAAGACCCAAAGGGCCTGGTAATGGACTGGGGGGTACCCATGCCGTTTGTCTCACTGATTTTCATCCATATTGCCAGGACCCGACATGACATTAAACCCGCAAGCAGTTTTAAATGAGATTTTTTCCTTTAAAAATGACATTTGGTGCAGGGACTGTTCTAAACATGGGAAACACGCGTCACTTTACAGGCATACTATAGACACCCCCCAGGTACGATATTTAAAGGAATATTTCACTTTTTTTTTTTTACTTTAAGCATCATTAAAATCACTGCTCCCGAAAAAACGGCCGTTTTTAAAAGTTTTTTTTGCATTGATACATGTCCCCTGGGGTAGGACCCGGGTCCCCAAACCCTTTTTAGGACAATACCATGCAAATTAGCCTTTAAAATGAGCACTTTTGATTTCGAACGTTCGAGTCCCATAGACGTCAATGGGGTTCTAACGTTCGTGCGAACTTTCGGTCCGTTCGCGGGTTCTGGTGCGAACCGAACCGGGGGGTGTTCGGCTCATCCCTAGTTATTAGTTAGAAAGGAGCAAATTCTGAAGATGTTGTGGCGGTTAAGGCTGCAAGATTAACCAGTGATTGGATGTGGGGGCTGAAGGAGAGTTCAGAGTCTAGGATTACACCCAGCACCCTGGCATGTGTGGAGGAACCAATGGTAAAGGCATGGGGATGGGATCAGGGGGGAGGAAGTATTACAAGCTCTGTTTTAGGGTTTAAATTTTTTTTATTATAACAGTCAAAACACATAAGTAAGATACAATAGTGAAATGAAACGGTAACAAGCTCTGTTTTAGAAAGATTGAGTTTGAAGAAGTGGTGTGACATCCATACCAATATGTCACCCAGTAAGTTTGTGATGCGTGAAGAGATTGAGGTGGCGAGTTGAGGAGTCGAGAGATAGATCTGGGTGTCTTCAACATAGAGATGGTATTGGAAGCCATGGGAGGTTATCAACTGGACGAGGGGAGAGGTTTAGAGAGAGAATAGGAGGGACCCAAGGACAGAGCCTTGGGGTGACCCAACAGAATGAGGAGCGGAGGAGATAGTTTATGTGTAGCGCTACCCACGAAGGAGCCGCTTAAAGCGGAGTTCCACCCTGTTTTACAAGTTTTGCTCAATCACATGCCAGGACTATATTCAGTTATAAACGGATATTTTTTTTTTTTTTTTTTCGTTTGTACCTGTGTTTTTTCAATGTCCATCTCTGCTTCCTGTCTTAGCTCCCTGCGGATATGGGCGGGTCATCTGCGGCTATTTCGTAATTTCCTTTGTAGCTGCAATGTCTCCTGGGAGCTCCTGTCATTATTCCCAGGAGTCATTGCAGAGGCCTTCCGCGAGTTCTCGCGGGATTTCGATGACGACGCCCGCCCGTTGTGATGGCAACCCTGAACTTTACAGGGCTGCTCACCGTAAATACTGAGCATGCGCGGGAAATAGCGGTGAATGCTGGGAGCTCAGCATTCACCAGATCCCGGAAATCCATGCTTGTGGGTTTCATATGCCCACAAGCAAGATGGGAACGGTCACGATCGAGATTTATAAGTATATATTTAAAACGAAAACGGACAGCAGCAGCTTAAAACAACTGAAACAGTGAGTGTCACTTTATGATTGTACATGTGTAAGAATGATTAAAAAAAAAAAATGGGAATGGTCGAGTGGTTCTGTACTCTGCTTCAACCCCAAGAACAGTCCCAACCCCTCTGGCACATCTAATATGCAGTATTAGAGCAAAACACAGCAGTACAAAGAACTCAAACTGTGGTAGATCATAAAGTATGTTTACTGTTATGATAAAGGCACTTAAAGGTGAACAACATAAACTTACATTTTAGAATAATATTTCAGGTTGAATGTCGCCAATAGCGAAATGGCAACCACCATGGAAGAATATCAAATGATCAAATATAACGAATACCTGAACATAAACAGCTCTTATACCAACATATGCATATACATATACACTGAGAACAGGCAGCAGAAGGGCAGAGAAATGGCTTTCAGCTATGTCAGACCACTCCCTTCTGCTCCTCTACACACAGGCGCAAACATTAAATGCAAAAAAAAAAAAAATCAGAAACCTTCAATAATCGTCAGATGTAATGGAATGTAACCTGTTTTTTCAGAGAGTTCTAGGTAAATTCAAGCTCAATGAGCACAGTAAACATAATCCCTGCAGTGGGTAGGGAGGTTTGAAGTAGCCCTTTAATGTAAAGAAGCAATCCTTTGGTCTTCAGCTAGCTTTGCGGAAATTGCAAGTGAAGAATTCCTGAATAGCAGAGCAAAGCAACTTGACTGACTTGGATGTAATAATGAAAGAACAGACTCTTCCTGTGTTAGCAAGATGCAAATGAAATCACAGTGACTGCTGGTTCAGAAGTGTAGTACCCTGTAGAACTACAAGTGACAGTGGGGTGAATGAAGACAGTGATGTCTGTATACAGTGTCTATGTGGATGAATGCTCTTATCCTTCAGCATCATAAGCAACAGGTAGTGAACAGAGACAATGGTGTCTATTACAGTGTCTATTACAAAAGAATGGGTTGATGCCCGCTCACCAATCCCGGAGTGAGGGATGAGGATGATGATGACTTGACAAACTTTCCCTCAGGAACTTGGCTCAAGGGATGTGTCCGGCCTCCGCCGCACAGCACTGTGACTCACACGAATATGATGTAAATGCAGGACAGATGGAACAGGAGCAGCCTCCAGGCTGCCGCCAGACAGGGAAGGTGATGCTGTCCGCAGGTGTCCCTCTGTATCTTTGCTGAGTGATTCTGCTTTTGGAGGCAGTGACTCGGCCGCAACTCAGCCTCAGCACAGAATCTCTGCTCAAAGATCCAGGCCGTTCTTTTTGTCAGATTAGGCGACCCGTCAGATTTTGTAATGGAAGTGGCGCTCTGTCGCCGCCATCTTGCTACACCCCGCACTCATCCACAGTAAGGATACAGTGAGAAGGCGGCAAGAGGACATCTTGTTACACCCACCGGAGCCATGCATGTCACACTTATTTTTAACAGTAAATTGAGCGTATATAGTGAAATACAGTATTTAAAAATCTGTCTGACTGTTTAGATATTGAATTTTAAAAACAGTGGCAAGCCTGCTGAACTCACAGGTTTACTAATCTGACAGAACAGCTGCTTTAAAAAATTAACATCAAAACAGTCTGACGGATTTCAAAATACTGAATGTCACTATATAAGCTGAGTTTACTGTTAAAATTAAGTGTGAAATGCAAGACATTGATGGGTGTAACAAGATGTCCGATTGCCGCCTTCTCACTGTATCCTTATTGTGGACGAGTGTGGGGTGTACCAAGATGGCAGGGACGGAATGTCACTTCCGTTACAAAACTGACGGGTTGCCTAATCTGATGAAACACCTGGGTCCCAAGAGAGCGATCTAGGCCAAGACCAGCCTTTTTATATCCTCTCCTCAGCAGTCTGGAAGTTGAAGTCCTAAAACAGTGCAATCTCAATGTGAAACTTGAGTCCTGGAACTACAATTCCCTGTATGCTTTGCTTCCTGGTTTTAATTACTCTGCTGGCAGGATGTGATGACACAGTCTTTGCTGCCACTAGAGGGAAACAGTGTCACTGCAGCAATGTTGCAGAGTGTCTTCTGATACTGCAGGTAAGATAGCCAGCTCCCTGCTACACCTAAGACCTGAAAGTACACTGAGATAGGTAGGAGGAGAACCAGGAAAGAGCAGAAGCCTGGAGGCCAAGGGAGTGGAGTTTATTGAGGAGGAGTGGGTGGTCAACTGTGTCAAAGGCAGCAGAAAGGTCTAAGAGTACGAGTATGGATACTGGCCATTGGTTTTAGCAGTTAGTAGGTCGTTGGTGAGTTTTAGTAGGGCAGGAAGCCGGACAGTAGGGGTTTAAGAAGGTTGTTGTCAGTGAGGTAGGTTGTGGACAAGGCATTTTAGAAGCTTGGAGGCAGGGAAATGGGTCTTAAGTTATTCAAATAGGTGGGGTCCAGTGAGGGTTTTTTAAGTATGGGGGTATTCACTGCATGTTTGAGTGGAGAGGGAAAGGTGCCGGAAGAGGTGGAGAGGTTGAAGATGTGGGTTAGAGAGATTACGATAGAGCAGGAAGGTGGTTACAGAAGTTGCGAGGGGACAGGGTCCAGGGGACAGGTGGCGAGGTGGGCTGTGGAAAGGAGTTTAGCAACTTCCTCAGTGGTAACAGGATTGAAGGAAGAAAGTGTTGAGTGTGGTGTTGGACCTGGTGTGTTGGTTGGTGGAGGAAGCTGGATGCTGGATATCTCATCACGAATTGTGTCAATTTTTTTTTTTGAAGTGATTGGCAATCTCCTGGGCAGTAAGGAGGTTGGTGGGTGGAGGCAGTGGGGGGTGAAATAAGGAATTAAGGGTAGTTGAGGTTTGGATGAGATTGGTGTAGTAGGTTTGTTTAGCTGAATGAAGGCAGGAGTTGTATTTGAGAAGGGCAGATTTGTAGAGGGTGAAGTCTTGTAGGGATTACCATCTCTGAACGCACAACACATCGAACCATGAAGCAGATGGGCTACAGGAGCAGAAAACCACAGCAGGTGCCACTCCTGTCAGCTAATACCAGATAACTGCGGCTACAATTCGCACAGGCTCACCTAAATTGGACAATAGCACATTGGAAAAATGTTGCCTGGTCTGATAGGTCTCCATTTCAGCTGCAACATTCAGATGGTAGGGTCAGAATTTGGGGTAAACAAAATGAAAGCATGAATCCATCCTGCCTTGTATCAACAGTTCAGGCTGGTGGTTGTGGTGCAATGGTGTGGGGGGTATTTTCTTGGCACACTTTGGGCCCCTTAGTACCAATTGAGCATCGTTTAAACGCCACGACCTACCTGAGTATTGTTGCTGACCATGTCCATCCCTTTATGACTACAGTGTACCCATCTTCTGATGGCTCCTTCCAGGAGGATAATGCACCATGTCACAAAGCAGTACTAGCAAAGTGTACCTAATACAGTGTTTGGTGAGTGTATGTGGCTGATCGGCATTAAAGCCCACCCGCCGAGAGGAGGTTAACATGCTGGTGTAATCCAAAGGCTTCAATTCTTTCTGAGTACCTGAGGCCAGAACAAGTAGGCAGACCGCAAGCTCTGATCCTTTGACTTCACTAGAAATACCCTTGTGTTTCCCCTTCTGAAAATACTCATTCCCTGGCTGCCTCTGGTTTAGATCAAATGATGGGAAGTTCAGAATGTTACAGAACAGTAATAGTTTTGAAGTGAACAGGGAAGGTGGAATTGAGGATATAATAGCCTCTGCATAACCATACAATGTGCAAATTAAGGTAATGGAGACATTATAATTGAAGGTTTAACTAAATGCTAATATAAGCCTGTCAACAGCTGAAGGTGGACCCAGCAGTGCTTTTATAGATTATTTTATACTCCATTTCAATATGTTTATTGAAGCTTTGAGGAACTGTACAAAACAATGGACAAGTATGTAAGGCAGCCAGTATTAGGCCCCATGCACACTGGGTGTCTAGACCCGGTACATGGGGCTCTGTCGCTTAGCTGCGGGCAGAGGGCACAGGTGTACCATTCAGTCCTTCTGCTGGCAACCTATCAAACTCTATGGGGTCCTAACTTCCACAAAATAGAACATAGACATCTTCACAATCATACAAATCTAGCAGTACATGAGAAAAAAACAGAGCAACACATAAGCTATTTCAGTATCAATGTGGGCATGTAGTACAGGCAAGAAGCTGAGCAATCCTAGAATAGCTGAATATAAAAGGTAAGAACCGGGGAAAAAAATAGGGGGAGGGGTATACTTGTAGAATATCTTATATTTTGTATCCGTATACTTCAATATTTAAAGAGTAAGCAAGTAGCAGTCAAATGGCACTCACCATTCCCGCTGCTGGGGACCCAATCTTCACCCATCCCTGTGGGCTTCACCACAAGGGCCTTCAGTGACTCCCCCACAGAGGACCTCTGCCCTGGACCTACAGAGCACCCTACTAGTACACAAGGCAAAATATATTTCATAAGGTCCTGTTATGCAAGGTCTAGTGCCGACTTGCAACCTTACAGGCTGTACCTGTGTGTCCAGTGTGGGGTTCAGGTACCATTCCACCGAGCATAAAAAAAGCTGTAGGACATGGCTCTGGACAAGCCTCCTAATCTCAGCTGGAAACTTTGAGAACCATGACCATCATACTCAGACTCTAGCGAAAATCTGGAGCCTGGCCTAACAGGGGGGGGTTAGTGTATATCTGAGAAGGGACTTCCTGTCTTTGCTTTTTGTTTGTCAGGGTCCTGTCACCTGATAGTGCTAACTGAACCCTCTCAGTATGAATTTAAAGATGCTCTGTGTCCAACGTATGGAAAATAAATTTCTGTTTTGTATTTTTTGCTGTTTGGTGGGTGACTATATCCTTCGGGCACCTGTACCTGTTATACAATATTCACATTGGATGAACCACCCATGAATGCATACCTTAGGAATAAGAACCCTACAACTCATTCTTTCTTAAGC
This sequence comes from Lithobates septentrionalis, assembly GCA_037952835.1. Taxonomy (NCBI): domain Eukaryota; kingdom Metazoa; phylum Chordata; class Amphibia; order Anura; family Ranidae; genus Lithobates; species Lithobates septentrionalis. The sequence continues at coordinate 286,237 of JBBDGP010000775.1, forward strand.
ACTTACTGAGATAAAGACATAATGGAAAATTGTCTTCAGATTCCTAGCAAAATTTTCCTTTGCTGGCACTGGACATGTACGCCTGTGCTGACATAGGGTGGTGCTTGGAGAACGCGTTTACCTGGATTAACCAGCCACATAGTTGACTAATGTGGGGAAATGTATAAATCAATAAAATTTAAATACTTAATTAAAAAAAAAAATTCACTAAACTTTATTTTTAACCACATAAGGGACAAAAATAAATACATTTTGATAGGTTCCCCTGATAGGACCCCTGATGTCTCCCCTACAATGAGTGCAGTTAGCGTTTTCCCTGCCATACTGGCTGAGGAAAGTGACACCAGGACCCAGAAATAACATTATGCATGTCGCTTCCAGGTCTTTAGCTAGAGGGGGAGATCAGCAAACAGGCATTTTCTGATCTCCCCACCTTTACCCAGTAGCAACAACCACCATGCCCGTCCTGGGTCTGAGGAGCCTGGCATACATGGCAGGGACATGTGGTACTGACACTTAAGAGGGGGTGGGGGGGGGTGTGTGTGCAAGCGATCAAGTGGCTGCACAGCCACCTGATTGCTTCCATCTGACAGCCGACAGTTGTAAAACGTATATGCCGATTTTACGGGTTAAAGGGTATCTCCAGGCGTTACCCAAATGTTCTCTTCAAACCTCCCTCTCCCCTTTTTAACAATGCCCCAGTATTATATTTTCTTTTTCTGTAGTAAGAAACAGCTTTTGTTACCACCTGTGACGCCATCACCAGCATAGGCTTGCACAGGGAGTGTGTCGGGTGCACCCCCATCTCTGCGACTAGCTCTGTCACTGGGTCGACAAGGTCTGCCTTTGACTTTCTACCCTGGTTGCAGTGTTCCTCTAGTGCCCAGCAAGCTTCTGTTCGGTGGGGTGGGTGGTGGCTGAACTCTCCCTTGTACACATGTAAGTACTTGTGGCTTCTCTGGCTGATTGAGCTGCTGGAACTGGCAAGGAGGCGGAACAGAGATGGTAGCCTGGGAGTCTTCTACTCCCAGTAATGGGGGTAAGTGGCTGAGGGGGGGTCTACCTTTATCACTGCAGGAATTCCCTCCATGCTCCATCTGTACTTTTCAAGCCTTACACTGCACATAAAGAACTGGAGAACTGCTTCCAGCCCTCCCACTACATAGTGCCCACTGAATAGCTGTCCTCAACGCCTTTTTTTTTGATACATTAAAAAATGTAAAGTGTTTGTTTACATTGATAATTGTCTATTTATTTAAAAATGTTTTAATACATTTACAAATGTTTGTTTACATAGATTCATAAAATGGGTGTATGTACAGTATATGTATATATGTGTATGTGTGTATGTATATATAGTGGAACCTCGGATTGCGAGTAACGCGGTTAACGAGCGTTTCGCAATACGAGCACTGTATTTCTAAAAATCCTAACTCGGTTTGCGAGTGTTGTCTAGCAAAACGAGAAGGATTCAGGCCAAAGCGATGTGCAGTACCGCTTTTGGCCTGAGGTGGGGGGCGCCGGAGCCGATCGTCGCCGCTCGGAAATGCACGGAAAGGCCCGAGGACTGTTTGGCTGACCTCGGCAAACCTCAGAAAGGCTCGTGAACGGAGTCTTTCTGAGGTTTGCCGAGGTCAGCCGAAGTTTGTTCGGGCCTTTTCGGCCGTTTCCGAGGCTCTCCGGCGCCCCCCGCCTCTGGCCGCATGCGGTATTGCATCCCATTGAAGTCAGTGCGGAACAAATTATTTTCCTTTCCATTGACTTCAATGGGAAAACTCGCTTTGATATGCGAGTACTTTGGATTACAAGCATACTCCTGGAACGGATTATGCTCGTAATCCGAGGTTCCACTGTATATATATATATATATATATATATATATATATATATATATATATATATATATATACACACATGTGTATTTGAGCTTAGGGGTGCACACCCTAATGCTATAGTCTGCACACACCTATGATCACCGGGCTTATACACTCCTCAGCCACTTTATTGGGTACACCTTGCTAGTACCGGGTTGGACCCCCTTTTGCCTTCAGTACTGCTTTCATTCTTCGTGGCATAGATTCAACAAGGTGTTGGAAACATTCCTCAGAGATTTTGGTCCATATTGACATGATAGCATCACGCAGTTGCTGCAGATTTGTTGGCTGCACATCCATGATTCGAATTCCCCGTTCCACCACATCCCAAAGGTGCTCTATTGGATGAGATCTGGTGACTGTGGAGGCCATTGGAGTACAGTGACCTCCTTGTCCAGTGGTGAGATGACTGGAGCTTTGTGACATGGTGTATTATCCTGCTGGAAGGAACCATCAGAAGATGCTCACACCTATGCTCAGAACCGTATAGAGAGAAATACAAATCAATTGGCAGGTAAAATTGCTTCTTTATGTGAAGTTCATCTGTTTGTTTAGCTTTAAAGCTTTCTTAGAGTGCCCACGTCACTGCCAGGGCCCATTATTGTTGAGCTGACAGGGGCACTTCCCTTTGAGTGTTCACAGTCGGGTTTATCTGGTCTCCAGACATGCAATGTATCACTCAGAAGACAAGAGTGACTCTGGGTGTTTATGTAAGGATACATTAGTGAAGTAAAGGAGACTGACAATACCAGGAAAACCTCCAACATACACACACACCGTCATCACAAAGGTATTTTCACCTTTGAATCTACTGGATATACATGGAGATATATGTAAACGTACTTTTAGCAGTTGATCCCCGATATGTCGTCCCAACTCTGTTCCCATCGTCACATCACAAAGCTCAACATGCTTTGATATCCCTATGTTGTATACAATAACTCAAGTTAAAGTGGCTGTAAACCTTTGAAATGAAAAATGAACGCATATCCTTCCATAGTGTGTACTGTACTTGCCTAAAGCCAAAGTGTGATTTCTGTCTGTTCTCTCCTTCCTCTGCTATCTGCATGAGTCGCTTCTGACAGTCAATGCCAGTGATGGCGAACCTTTTTGAGCCCAAGTGCCCAAACGGCAAAACAAAACCAACAATTTTTTTCAAAGTGCCGACACTCAATTAGTGACAGCCACACATACTGGGCCTCTCACCAATCCCAGCGACACAGCAACAACACTTCCTCCGAGCAGATGTCCTCTCACTCTCAGTTGCCCATGGCAACACCTGCAACTGGCACTGCAGGGGCAGTATCCTCGCAGCCGCTCTGTCCCCTGGCTCACAGCGTGCTGCTCCAGTCTCTCTCCTTTGCAGCAATGACCATAGCTTCCAACTGTCCCTGATTTTGGGGGACTGTCTCTTATGTGGAGCAATGTCCCTCTTTCCTCCTCATTTGTCCCTCATTTAGGTCTGATCTATATAGTTGTATATAAAACTGCATTTTTTATCTTTCAAATAGTGTTTCCCAGTGCTAAACCTTTCACCCAAATTCTAAATTGCTGCATTTGTAAATTTTAAAAGCCAATATAAAAAAATGGCAGTGGTAAAAAAAAGTACTTGTGGATTTAATTAACCTTGTTTTGGGAGGTTAATTCTCCCTTTAAGGGGGTGTGGCAGGGGGCGTGTCCTATGCCTACATACGTTTGCTAATAGGTGTCCCTCATTCTCAAAATGTTGGGAGGTATGGCAATAACTCCTCTCTCTCCCTGGGTGGTGATGCTGGGCTGGACATTAAAACGGACCCATAGTCTTCTGGGACTACATGTTCCATTGTGCACTTGTCCTGGCTCCTCATTGGTCCCTGGCTGCAGCCTTTGGGATGGAAGGAGGAATCGGAGCCTGTGGCAATCTCTGCAAGCGCAGCTCTGTCCCTGTCCAGGGCTGTTTGACAGAAGAAGTGTGGGGTAAATACAGGCAGTGGTAGTAGCAGCGTCGGCAGCTTCCCAGCACAGCTGGTGTGCCCCCAGAGAGGGCTCTGTGTGCCAGCTGTGGCACGTGTGCCATAGGTTTGCCATCACTGGTCTATGCCAAACAGACGAGGGTAGTCCCGAAGAATGGGTCCGTTTTAAGTCCAGCCCAGCATCACCACAGAGAGAGGAGTTTTTACCTCCCAACATTTTGAGGATATGAGGGCACCTATCAGCAAAAGATGTAGGCATAGGACACGCCCCTGCCATGCCCCCTTAAAGGAGAATTAACCTCCCAAAACAAGTTAATTAAATCCACAAGTGTTTTTTTTACCACTGACATTTTTTTATATTGGCTTTTGAAATTTACAAATGCAGCAATTTAGAATTTGGGTGAAAGGTTAGCACTGGGAAAACACTATTTGAAAGATAAAAAATGCATTTTATATACACTATATAGATCAGACCTAAATGAGGGACAAATGAGGAGGAAGGGACATTAACCCAAATCAGGGACAGTCCCTCGAAATCAGGGACAGTTGGGAGCTATGCAGGTGACAGCCAGTCTCAGCTTTGCATGTTTCCCTATGAGACTGTGTAGAGAGGGGGGAGGGGGGTGTCCTTTCCCTTTACTCAGGTCTCAGATTACATTCAGCTCTCTGCTGTGCAGTGTGTGGTGTCTGATCCCCACCCCCTGGGTCCTGAAGCCCAGAAATGCTGTGTAAATTCTGGACTTTGAATGGCTGTAGAGAAGAGAAGACTGCAGATAAACAGGTACAACCTATGTAGGAGGATTTGTTTCATCTCTGTGTATCACCTGAGGCCAGTCACTTCACTGGGTATATGTAAGGGTTTACAACCATGTTAATTTCAATTTTATTTTTATTACAAGCTGTGACCAGAGCAATAAAGTGTTACCATAGTAACCTTGTACTATGGGGAGGTGATTCGTTTTTTTTTTATTTACAAACTATGATCGCTTATAACAGTGATAACATAGGCACACCCTCATCACCCCGTTTGACGCAGATTACCCCTGTTTAGACGCCTGATATTTCACCAAAGCCCCTAACGGGGATCCTAAAAAAAAATTGTAAAAACATAAAATAATAGTAAAAATATAATTGTAAAAAATAATAAAATATTAAATGATAAAGAAGAAAAAAAAACTAACAGACATCTTCCACTGCCCTAATGACACCAATCTCTACCCTACCGACATCATCCACTGCTCTACTGACACTGTCAGTATGTATACACATGCACACACACGCATATGTGTTTGAGCTTTGGGGTGCACACCCTAATGCAATAGGCTGCGCACACCTGTGAGTGATAATCACTGTTATAAGCAACCATTTTTTCTGAATGAAATCCATTCAGTGTGTACTGTTGTTATTACCTGTGATTGGCCACAGCTAATCACATGGTGCAGATAGGCTGTGATTGGCCCTATCTGTACCATGTGATCACTGTGACCAGTCACAGAGATCAACACAATAGTAGACAATGAATGGCCATGAATGGAAGCCATTTATTGTGTAAAATTGTCATGTGATCTGCTGTGATTGGTCACAGCAATCACATAGTACCGGCAGTGGCTGGGTACACTAGGGGGTTGATTTACTAAAGGAAAATAGACTGTGCACCCTACAAGTGCAGTTGCTACAGGACTTAATGAGGAAAGCTTCACTTTGCAAAGAATACCCAATCAAGTGCAAGGAAAATTTAAAAAAACTGCATTTTTGCTTGCATATGATTGGCTGATGGAAGTCAGCAGAGCTTCTGCTCATTTACTAAGCTCTGGAGCAATTGCTTTTGCAGTGTGCCCAGTCTATTTGCCGTTAGTAAATCAGCCCCTAGATGTTAGCTTAGCCTAAGTGCTATATTCTACAAAACAACTAGATGTACCTGTCTTAAAATAGAACTAAACGTAAAACTTTTTTTTTTCATTTTCAATAGAATAAGGGAGGGTTATAACCGCTGTACGGTTTATTTTTGCCATCTGTGTCCCATTGGGCAGATTTTCCTTCACTTCCTGTACCCTGGCCAAAACAGGATGTGAGAGAAGATGACTCTAAAGTGAGGGAATCGCTGGTTGACACAGAAACAAATATCCCCATTGGAAGATATCCTCTCTATTCCTGTTCTGGGGACAACCCAAAATTTATTTTCACGTATGTTAATAATGGTAAACAGGACAAATAGAGAAAGTGAAGCTCCCTAACAGGGACACAGGCAGCCATAAAAGCATAATATGTGTTCTAATTCCTCTCCACTCTACCCAACACTAAAAAAAAAAAAAAAAAAAAGTTTTTTGGGGGCGTGTCAAAGGTGGTGCAAGGAGTGGACCGGCCTATGAATCCTGCAGTTTGATCGGCTCTAAGAAGAAACCAAAAGTGAAGAGGTCTCCCTCCGCCATTACAACCCGCAGCATGGCTTTGCAGACGGGAGGAGGGGGCTCTGGAGCTTAGGGCATGGCGGACTACCAAGCTCTGATGCAGGCGATTAATGCCTGCCATGCTACAGTGACTGAAAAGATGGATCGTATCTATCTGGAGCTGGGCTATATTTGCAGAGATAGGGATACTTTCTGGGGCCGCATGACAGAAGCAGAGCAGCGGATCTCTGTGGCAGAGGATGTACAGAAGGATCAGAAGGATCATTCAGCAGACATACATACTCTCAAGGTGAAGGTGAAGTATCTTGAATACCGCGCTGATGATCCCAAAAATCGCAAAATGCGTAACAACCTGCGTATCCTGGGCTTACCGGGCGGGTCGGAGGGTGCCAACTCCATGGTTTTCACAGAGAATCTCCTGAGACAGCTCCTGCCTAATGCCCAATTTTCCTTCCATTTTGCTGTGGAGAGAGCTTATCGCATTCCACCTAACAGGGGTCCTCCTGGGGCATCCCCTCTTACTTTTATCTTTAAGCTACTAAACTTTTCTCACCGGGATCTGGTGCTAAGGGAGGCCCGGACCACTGGAGAGCAGCATTATGAGAATGCTAAACTTATGGTGTTTCCAGACTACTCTGTGGAGACCCAGCGCCTCAGGAAGACCTTTGGTAATGTTCGCTCCCGGCTGTGAGACAAAAACATTAAGTACATTATGTTATTCATGGCCAGGCTCAGAGTTCAAGATGGTGGGCAGGTGCGGTTCTTCACCTCGCCGGAGGAAGCAGACACCTGGTTGAATATGGTCTGCAGATCATTACCAGGTCGGGTCATTTTCCTGTGACCTTTTGTTATTCAACGTCCAGATGTCTTCTGCCTGTCTCCCTGCCAGCTGAGGGGTCTTTTTCTCTTCATTACTGGGTAAAGTACATTGAACCTTTTGTTATCAGCTATGTGCCAATATGGGGCCCTTTGAATTCCTATGGACCCTGGGGTGGGTTTTGCTTTGGGGAGTTGGATCCTCCCTTCCCTCTTCACACCCCTCTTTCTAAATGATGGGTGAGAGATCTAAAACACACGGATACATTGATGACTGTTTTGTTTGCAACGTTAACTGTTCCTTTCAAGCCTTGTACCCCCAGTGCTGCTGGGTGATCTGCACCTTATTAGGATTACCGGATGTGCCTTTTGTATTGACATACATTGTTTTTAACTTTATCCGATTAAAATATAAATCATTTTTTACATAAAGTCTATGCTTGTGCCTATAAAGTCCATATCTGGACATTTACCATTCAACCATTCTTTTTCTCAAATTACCGGGACATGGGCACACTATTATCTGTGTATGCACAGCGTCACCCTGTGATGATACAATAGATTCACTGGGGTGCACAGACTTTATATCGATAGAGGCCCTCCTATGGAATTGGTATGTTGGGCAGAGACCTATGGTCTGCTTGATGTCTGGAGGTAGAAGCATCCGACCTCTAGAGAATACACATGCCATTCTGCCACCTACAAAACATTCTCCCACATAGACTTGGCCTATGCGGGGGTCCTCTCCTCTCCAAGATTCAACAGGTTAAGATCTTGCCTAGAGGGTTTTCAGATCATGCATCGGTCTTGGTGCAGATCTCATCCCAAAATGTGAATAACAAGCTGTGGAGACTCTCTCGATATTGGATTGCAGACCCTGAGGCGGATAGTGTGTTCCAGTTGCAGATGCTTACTGGGGTATTAACCCTGGCACCGCTGCAAAGGTGGTTGTTTGGGATGCCTTTAAGGCTTTCAGTAGGGGACAGTACCAACTTTTAATAGGTCAAGTGCGTAGAAGAGTAAGAGCTGACCTGGGTAAAGCTCAGGAGAAGGCTTTTAGCTTAGAACAGCAGTATGTTCTGACCAAAGACTTGCAGGGCTACAGTAGACTACAGGAGGCAACTGCTTAGATTCTCCTTTTACATACCTCTCTGACCAGAAAAAAGTTGATCCAACAATCGCAGAGAATTTTTAAGCAGGGTGAGCACACAGGGAGGCTTCTGGCCTGGCTTGCTCAGGAGCAATCCCCGGTCATGGGTGTTCCTCGAATAAAGACCCTCGCTGGGGAGATGCTTACAGATTCTGGCCCATTACAGACTGCTTTGTACACCTCAAAGGTTAACTATACCATGGATGACCTTGCTACGTACTTCTCAGTCTTGACTGACGATTATAGAGCCAAATTAGACTCCCCCATTACCCTAAAAGAGGTTCAAACGGCTGTTTCTTCTCTTTAGACTGGAAAAACACCAGGACCAGGCGGTTTTCCAAGGCTTATATGGAAGAGTTGGCTCCTAGATCCATGTTGGTACATTCACTGAGGGAGGAGTTTCTACCTCTGACTATGTCGGAGGCAGTATATGGAGTAGTGCCCAAACCAGGTAAAGATTTGGAGCAGTGTGCCTCATATCGTCCTATTTCATTATTGAATGTGGACGCCAAATTGCTTACAAAAATTTTGTCCTAACGTTTGAATATGGTCATTACTGCCCTGGTACACTCAGATCAGTCTGGCTTCATGCCGGGCAGAGGAACCGACATAAGCATCAGATGACTGTTCACTCATATTGACATGGCGACAGAGGATTCCCCGGGAGTGGTTGCCTCTGTCAAAGCTGAAAAAGGATTTGATTCTGTTGAATGGGAATACCTCTGGAAAGTATTGGAGTGTTTCGGGTTTGGGCCCAAGTTTATTGGTTGGGTAAAGCAGTTATACTGCAGTCCACGGGCTAGGGTGAGGGTCAATAGGGTGCTTTTGCCTCCTTTCCCCTCTCTAGAGGGAGAAGACAGGGGTGCCCACTTTCCCCGGGGTTATTTGCTCTGGCCATTGAAACCTTGGCGATTCTCCTGCGCCGTGACCCCGGGGTGAAGGGAATACCGGTAGGCCCAATCAAGTGCACTTGCAGTGCACATGTAGTGCAAAGTGGATTTACCTTTAGTAAATCAACCCCATTGTCTGTCCTCTACTGGAACCCTTTTTTACACGGTATGGAAATGCCGCTCGTATTGGGAATCTGTGATTGCTGATATAATGATCTGATCTGATTGGGATTTTTCATCATAAATATGTAGAAGAATACATACTGGCCTAAATTGATGAATACATTTTTTTTTTTTATATATATATACATTTTTTTTCCGGATATGTGTTATAGCAAAAAGAAAAAAAAATGTATTTTTTTTTAAAAGTTTTTTTTTCATAATTGTTGGTCTTTTTTTGTTCATAGCGCAAAAAATAAAAACCACAGAAGTGATCAAATACAAAAACAAAAGAAAGCTCTATTTGCGGGAAAAAAAGGACTTCAATTTTATTTGGGTACAACATTACACGACATTTGTGCAATTGTCAGTTAAAGTAGCGCAGTGCATTATCGCAAAAAATGGCCGGGTTGTTAAGGGGGTAAATCCTTCCGGGGCTGAACCCCTGGCTAAACCCCTGACCTCTGCACTGTATACACTATATTGTACATTATATTAGGGTGGGTAACTAATGTATTTTATTACACAGAATTTATGCTTCCTAAAAAAATTCTTCAATCCATCAGCAGGCACAACAGATGTTGCAGAACTCAGTAGATTGGTCATTGTCAGCTGATGTTTTTGAATCATTTTAAACCAAATGTGTTTGTAGTGTAATGGAGCTGTTGGGTTTCCACACTCACTTTTCACTGCATGCACCACATTTTGCCCCTTTAAGAATTGTCCCTTTATTTCGAATTCAAAAGTTTAGAGGCGAGCTATAATTACTTTATATACATGTAAAGAATTGCTTTTAAAATGTTAGCACATGAGCATAAGATGACACCAAGCTGATCTCAATATAGTAGGTAAAAAACTGAAATGTCTATACATTCCCTTTAAGAAAAGCTTGCAGCAGTTTGAAACACATCTTGATTTTTGCATGACTTGAATGCTATAAACACCCAGTCAAAAACAAACAAGGAATGCTGGTTAAGCAATAACTTTCTTTTTTTTTCCCCTGCATTTATTAACTGTCAAGAACAGAGCAAAATCTAATTTGTAAGAATAAAACACCCTCAGCAGTAAGTTAATTTACACCTACTTATGATGGATGGCATGATAATTAATGACTTGCATTGGCAACACAAAATTGTTTTGTACCTAAGAGCATTGATTGATAGAAACATATTTTTTAAGGGCCGAAGACGTATTACATTTATTTAAAAAGAATGAGGGGAATTTCCTAAGACCTGAGCAGCCAGAATCTGAAGCAGCTGTGGATGGAAGCCAATCAGCTTTTGGTTTCAATTTCAAAGCCTAAGGCTCGGTTCACACTGGGACGACTTGGGATCCGACTTGTCGCCCCTCAAGTCGCCCCAAGTCGCCCCAGAAAGATATTCACATGACAGTGAATGGGAGCGTCTTAATAGACACTACTGAAGTCGCTCCGACTTCAGAGCGTACTCCCTGTACTACTTGGATCCGATTTGGTAGGCGACCTGTACCATAGAAATCAATGGAAGTCGCCTCCAAGTCGGATCTCTCTCTACAGTCAAGCGACTTTGCAGGGAAAAAATTTAGTTTGCCCAGGCAAACCCCTCCCTCCCAGAGAGCTGATTATCCTGTGATTGGCCACAGCCAAAGTCGCCTGTCCTGGAGGCGACTTGAAGTCGCGTTGTACTTTGCTAAAGTCGCGCTGAAGTCGCGCTGAAGTTGCGTTGAAGCCGTGCTGAAGTCGCCGTACAAAGTCGTGCTGAAATCGTGTTGCCCCTGTGTGAACCGAGCCTTAATGAACAAGCTGAAGCTAGAAGCTGATTTGTACATACTGTACAGGTGCTCCAGATTCTGTCTGCTTCAGTTTTAGTAAATGTGTTCATAAATTGTAGAGATAACATCATATAATATCATGGGCAATGTTCAGCCTATCCATTAATTAGAGACCAGTAACAACATTAAAAATGCACGTAACCATTCACTAGAGACCAGTGACATCACTGAGACTAAAGACTACTCCTCCCCTAGAGACCAGTGACATCACTGAGACTGAAGACTACTCCTCCCCTAGAGACCAGTGACATCACTGAGACTGAAGACTACTCCTCCCCTAGAGACCAGTGACATCACTGAGACTGAAGACTACCCCTCCCCTAGAGAACAGTCACATCACTGAGACTGAAGACTACCCCTCCCCTAGAGACCAGTGACATCACTGAGACTGAAGGCTATTCCTCCCATAGAGAACAGTGACATCACTGAATACTACTCCTCCCCTAGAGAACAGTGACATCGCTGAGTTTGAAGACTACCCCTCCCCTAGAGAACAGTGACATCACTGAGACTGAAGACTACCCCTCCCCTAGAGACTAGTGATATCACTGAGACTAAAGACTACCCCTCCCCTAGAGAAGAGTGGCACTGATGAAAATGTAGCCTTCACTTGAGACCATTACCATAACTGACAATGTAGTCAACCTATTCCGTGACATCGGAGAGAATGCATCACTAAATACCTATGTCATCACAATGCAGCATATCCATTCACTAAAGACCATTGAAATCACTAGGAATGCAGCCAATCTATTCACTAAAGACTGAATACATTACTGAAAATGTAGCCTATCCATTCACTGTAACATCATTGAGAGTGCAGCCTATTCATTCACTTGAGATCAGTGACATCACTGAAAATGCAGCCAATCCATTTACTAGAGACCAGTGACATCACTGAAACTGAAGACTACCCCTCTCCTAAAGAACAGTGACATTGCTCAAAGTGTAGCCTATCCCTTCACTCAAGACCAGTACCATACCTGACAATGTAGTCCACCTATTCAGTGACATCGCTGAGAATGCATCACTAGATACCTGTGTCATTACAAACAATGCAGCCTATCCATTCACTAGAGACCAGAGACTTCACTGAGAGTGCAGCCTATCCATTCACTAGAGACCAGTTACATCACTGAAAGTACACGTTATCCAATCAGCTTTTGGTTTCAATTTCAAAGCCTAAATGAACAAGCTGAAGCTAGAAGCTGATTGGTACATACTATAGATCTACTCCAGATTCTGTCTGCTCCAGTTTTAGTAAATGTGTTCATAAAATGTAGAGATAACGTTCTCATGGGCAATGTTCAGCCTATCCATTAATTTGAGACCAGTGACAACATTGAAAATGCACGTAACCATTCACTAGAGACCAGTGACATCACTGAGACTGAAGACTACTCCTCCCCTAGAGAACGGTGACATCACTGAGACTAAAGACTACCCCTCCCCTAGAGAACGTGACATCACTGAGACTGAAGACTACCCCTCCCCTAGAGAACGGTGACATCACTGAGACTGAAGACTACCCCTCCCCTAGAGAACGGTGACATCACTGAGACTGAAGACTACTCCTCCCCTAGAGAACGGTGACATCACTGAGACTGAAGACTACCCCTCCCCTAGAGAACGGTGACATTGCTCTACATGTAGCCTATCCCTTCATTTGAGACCATTACCATACCTGACAATTTAGTCTACCTATTTGGTGACATGGCTGAGAATGCATCACTAGACACCAATGTCATTAGCAAAAGTATAACCTATCCTTATACTAGGGACTTATGATATTAGTGTTATTTCATAATCTTGCTTAAGTCAGGCATTTCATTTAGGTACTAAAAAAATATAAAATATATATAAATATAAAAACGTGTTTTTTGATACAACTGTGTCTGTATTTTACAAGCGTATGCAAAGAATGATAACAACATGAAAATCACAATAATGCACACGTTGTATGTCCCTCAGTTTTCATGTTTCATTGACATATGGCAGCTCCTGTACATCAAAGAAAGTAGATATGTAATCAGTTGCTTTAGGATACAGTATTCTGCAAAATGCTCTTTGACTTATCAAATCAGACAGTATTCCAGTGAGTGGCCTAATCTGTTCATTAAACGGATCCGCTTTTAATAACTTCAGAATTCAACTTGATCCAATTAAATTCCCAATTTTTCATCATGTTCTCTAGATTTGTTGCTGTCTAAATTTTGTTCCACGGCAAAAAACTATTACTGCTAAAATGCGAGGCTACTGGGGAATCACTTTATTATTTTTATAGTCAGTATGTAAAATTGTGTCCTGATATGAACCAAGCTTCTGGAGCAGAACACATACTCTAAAATGAGAAAACCTTTTACAAGTTCTGTACACTCAAATCTTTGTAATTAAAGCGGAGTTCCACCCAAAAGTGTAACTTCCGCTCATTTGTCTCCTCTCCCCCGCCGGTGCCACAATTGGCACCTTTTTTTGGGGGGGGGGGGGGACACAACATATCAAGGCCGTGAGTGCTTTACTAGAACCTCAAAAAGAATTTATAGAGAACATACTCATGGACTACATGAGTACAGCTATGTGGGCTTGTTTGATATCCCATTCCAAAACCATATGGCGCTCATCCGTGTCTTTATGGGCCTTGCTTTGTGCACTGGTGCACAGTCATTTTGGAACAGGAAGGGGCCATCCACAAACTGTTCCCACAAAGTTGGGAGCAAGAAATTGTCCAAAATGTCTTGACGCCTTCACTGAAACTAAGGGGCCAAGCCCCTGTATGAGCGAGTTTGGGGTGGAGGAACTTGACTGGCCTGCACAGTCCTGACCTCAACCCGATAGAACACCTTTGGGATGAATTAGAGAGGAGACTGTGAGCCAGGCCTTCTCGTCCAACATCGGTGCCTGACCTCACAAATGTGCTTCTGGAAGAATAGTCAAACATTCCCATAGACACACTCCTAAACCTTCTGGACAGCCTTCCTAGAAGAGTTGAAGCTGTTATAGCTGCAAAGGGTGAGCCAACTCAACGTTGAACCCTACAGACGAAGACTGGGATGCCATTAAAGTTCATGTATGTGTAAAGGCAGGCGTCCCAATATTTTTGGTAATATAGTGTAATTTTAGTGTACTGTTTAGGGCTCATACACATGATCATGAAAAACACAGCATTTTTATCAGTAAACTTTGTAAACTTTGTTTATGGATCTGAATGCAGCTGTATTGTTTTTTATGGGCCCATGCACACAGCTGTGTAAAGACCACTAAACGTGTGCTATGTCTGTTTCTGAGGTCCTATGTGTAGATTGTATTATGAATGCTAGGTGGCAACAGCTGCCTGTTTCCTAGCAATCAAGGTTGCTAGGCAGCAGCAGCCACTTGTGTCCTAGCAAATGAGGAGTATAAGCATCAATAGCCACCTGTGTGTTAGCAAGGACACAGCAAAGTAAGCAATTTGAGCCTGCATCCTCGCAAATTAGTTTGCTAGGCGCCGAGAACTAGAGAGAGAGTTCTAGAGAGAGAGCTGCCTGCAGATGCTAGGCTGAAATAGCTGGCTGTGTCCTAGCAACAGAGAACTACTGCTTGAGTCCTAGCAATGGAGGTTGCTAGGCAGCAACAGCCACATGTATCCTAGCAGATGAGGAGTCTAAGCACCAAAAGCCACCTGTGTGTTAGCAAGGACACAGCAAGGCAGCAATTTGAGCCTGCATCTTCACAAATGAGGCTGCTTGGAGGCAAGCGCTGCCTGCGGATGCTAGGCTGAAATAGCTGCCTGTGTCCTAGCAACAGAGAACAGCTGCCTGTGTCCTAGCAATGGAGGTTGCTAAACAGTAACAGCCACCCACGTCCTAGTAAATGAGGAGTCTAGGCACTGATAGCCACCTGTGTCTTAGCAGGACACATATGGTAGGTGAAATAGCTGCCTGTGTCCTAGCAACAGAGAATGCTAGGTGGCAAAGCTGTCTGTCCTAGCAAAAGAGGACACTAGGCTGCAACAGCTGGCTGCATCCTATCAACAGAAGACACTAGGTGGTAACAGCTGCCTGTGTCCTAGCAACAGAGGATGCTAGGGGAAATAGCTACTTGGGTCCTAGCAATGGAGGACACTTGATAGCAAGCCACCAGCACCCTAGCAACTAAGGATACTTGGTGGCAACAGCTGCCTATTTCCTAGCAACTGAGGATGCTAGGTGGCAAAGCTGTCTGTCCTAGCAAAGGAGGACACTAGGCGGCAACAGCTGGCTGCATCCTATCAACAGAAAACACTAGGTGGTAACAGCTGCCGGTGTCCTAGCAACAGAGGGTGCTAGGGGAAATAGCTACTTGGGTCCTAGCAATGGAGGACACTTGATAGCAAGCCACCAGCACCCTAGCAACTTAGGATACTTGGTGGCAACAACTGCCTATTTCCTAGCAACTGAGGATGCTAGGTGGCAATAGCCACCTATGTCCTAGCAATGAAAGATGCTAGGTGGCAACAGATGCGTTCTAGCAACCGATAAGTTGTTCTAACCAAGTATGCTTTTATGCATGTGCAGTACATACATACAGCTTACAGAGCACTTTTTATGCAAGATCTTGCTGCCAGTGTCTTCCAGTAATATCTTGCGTACTAGCTGCCATATTTTCTTACGGCCCTGTGCATGTATCCTTTGAGTTCAGGTCCACTTTAACTCTCCACCATCTACCAAAAATGAATATATCCATTTCAGATGGGCTGACTCTTTAGCATACATAATTGTGAATGAAAGTAGTAACTCTTTCACATAAAGGTAATTTAGATTTTAGGTAAATTAGATTTGCTATTCCCTTAAGCGCTGTTCCACAGACAACACAATGTACTAAATTAATGACATTAATCAAGTGATTCATTAGACATCTGAATGTTCATCGCTCTATGAGAGAAGCGGGCCTGTAGAACTATAAATGTTTGATATTATGCAAGGACATAAATCAGTACATGGTGCTATTGTCAGTATAAATCTCATCCTGACATGTGCTGACATTACATCATACAGGATTGACATATGTTGTAATAAGCATAATGTCCCCCTACTTAACCTTATCGAGGGAGCAGCAATTTAGTTTAAATCTCTTAGGTAATAAGTTGAGATAATTCGATAAATTCTAACATTATGCCGGGAGCATTGCAAATGTGTTAATGGCAGAAATCCACTTGATTTACCAAAATCTGCTTTGACATGTATGCATGGATGAGTCTGCAACCCCAAATCATGTGATTCTCTGCAATTTCCCCAATGGGTGGAGTTTGGAAATACTTATCCTGTCCATCTGTAGGCTCAGGAACTGCTGTTCTCTATATATGGCACTTACTGCTTGTGCAGTTTTCTCTCTCCTGTAGCAAAAGTAAGGCCCCTATAGTGGGTGGAGTTTAGAATATTTAGATTTCATATCCATAGGCTCAAGAACCAGTGTTCCCAGTATTTGGAACTTACTGACTGTAGGGTGTGGGTTCTTGGGCTTGCCATGAAAGTCTTGGGAGGAGGGCATGTGGCCTTTTGGTCAGGTTCTTCCCCTTCCATGGGGTCTCCATTCGGAGGAGCCTTACCTAGAGGTAGTACTTGAATAGGCCTTGCTTCAGCAGATCTCCCGAAGAAAGGGGTGCCCCTGGTTTCAGGAGGGTGGACCGCAAGTTCCCCAGTCGCTACCTGTCAGGAACCTTGCGCCCCGGGGGATCAGGGCTAGGGTTCTTTCTCTTTAGGAGGAGGACAATGTGTACACCCTGTGCACTTTTTTTGTGTGCTCCACATTACATATGCTCCTTACTTTTGTGGTCATTGGGAACAATTCACCCCTTTTAGATAGCTAAAAGGATCAATGGCATCAGTGGGGACTTATCTGAGAGGCAAATATCAATTATTGCTCAAGGAAACCCTAGCGACCTCTGGAGGAACCCTGGTTGATGAACCCTGCCTTAGACAAATGACAACCGGTGCCTTTGCTGATCAGACTACCAAGGGCTTTTTAGACCTCTTATACTCATCACATTTGGGTGACCCTTTACCGCATGGGTGCTCAACCTCTGGCCCTCCAGCTGTTGCCAAACTACAAGTCCCATCATGCCTCTGCCTTTGGGAGTCATGCTAGTAACTGTCAGCCTTGCAATGCCTCATGGGACTTGTAGTTCTGCAACAGCTGGAGGGCCACAGGTTGAGCACCCATTCCTTACCGTATAGTAAAAGTCTATTGCTTATGTAGTGTAGAGCACATGTGTCAAACACAAGGCCCACGGGCCAAATCCAGCCCACTAGGCCATTTCATGTGGCCCTCGCACCTCTTCTGCAGCTGCGACCCCCTCCTTATTTCCGTCCCCACTTTGTGTCAGCAGTCAGCAGCAGAGAGGAGGATAGATTTCCTCCTCCAGATCCCACAGTTCTCCATGCAGCTGCAGAGAGGCTTGTCTCTGTTGCCCCCGTCTCAGCAGTCGGTAGCAGAGAGCAGGACAGAATGTGCTTTTCGTTGTAGCTCTAGCACCCCCTCGTTCCCGCCTCCCCTGATCTCAGCATTCAGCAGACTTTGTTCCAAATCAGGGACAGTCTCTCGAAATCAGGGACAATTGGGGGCTATGCCCCTGGTCTAGAAGGATATAATAGAGGGGATACTTACCCTATTCCTCGCTTCCCCGGCAGTTGCTGCTCTTCTATACTCCTGCCCCGGCACCCGAGTGGGCCCCAGACATCATCATGTACAATGCAAGGGTGGCTTCATAAATTGGTTGTGATTTCCAAAATGGGGGGGGGGGGAAGCCAACAGTGGAAGTGAGGAATAAGGGAACCCTTCAGATACAGGGGAAATGGGTTACCCAAATGCAATTATTGGAAACTTAGTAGAGTTGCATACCTCACAACTTTTTAAGATGGGAACAAGGGACAGCAAAGGTATATAGGCATAGGACACCACCAACACCCCCCCCCCCCCCCCCGTCACACCCCCTTAACAGCCCTTATGCACAAAATGTTGAGAACGGTTACGAATTTAACATGTATTTTCACAGGGTGACACTGTGAATACACAGGTAGCAGTGTGCCAGCGTCCCGATAATGCAGGCCTCTTGAACCCCTTGGGAAAGAGAGCCCTGACTGATGGGGGCATAACCAGGGTGGAGTAGGTGACTATGGGGTCACTGCGGATTGGTGGTGGGACGGGGTTGGGCCTGAGCTCACTAGTGTGGCGCCCCAGGGGATTCTGGGTCTTTTCGGAAGAAGATTGGTAAGAGCTGCCCACCCTCCCGCCCTAATTATGGTTGGTACGTCACAGCTTGCTGCGGTTTTTGGTGACCTTGCCAGCAAACATGGCTGTAATAGGTACGCCCTTCATGTTAATTGGGAGATAGACGGCCGGTCTGGCACTTATGGTAAGGACAGGCCCCTCAGTTATCTCCCTTTCACCATTTGGAATTGGGTGCTCACAGTGCAACTGTGACTAGCACTGTTGGAATGTTTAATGTTATATGTTTAAGTTAACCACTTCAGCCCCGGAAGGATTTACCCCCTTCCTGACCAGAGCACTTTTTACAATTCGGCACTGCGTCGCTTTAACTGCTAATTGCGCGGTCATGCAATGGTGTACCCAAACGGAATTTGCGTCCTTTTCTTCCCACAAATAGAGCTTTCTTTTGATGGTATTTGATCACCTCTGCCGTTTTTATTTTTTGCGCTATACACGGAAAAAGACCGAAAATTTTGAAAAAAAATGATATTTTCTACTTTTTGTTCTAAAAAAAATCCAATAAACTCAATTTTAGTCATACATTTAGGCCAAAATGTATTCGGCCACATGTCTTTGGTAAAAAAAATGTCAATAAGCGTATATTTATTGGTTTGCGCAAAAGTTATAGCGTCTACAAACTAGGGTACATTTTCTGGAATTTACACAGCCTTTAATTTATGACTGCCTATGTCGTTTCTTGAGGTGCTAAAATGGCAGGGCAGTACAAAACCCCCACAAATGACCCCATTTTGGAAAGTAGACACCCCAAGGAATTTGCTGAGAGGCATGTTGAGCCCATTGAATATTCATTTTTTTTGTCCCAAGTGATTGAATAATGACAAAAAAAAAAAAAAAAAAAAAAAATTACAAAAAGTTGTCACTAAATGATATATTGCTCACACAGGCCATGGGCATATGTGGAATTGCACCCCAAAATACATTTAGCTGCTTCTCCTGAGTACGGGGATACCACATGTGTGGGACTTTTTGGGAGCCTAGCCGCGTACGGGGCCCCGAAAACCAATCACTGCCTTCAGGATTTCTAAGGGCGTACATTTTTGATTTTACTCCTCACTACCTATCACAGTTTTGAAGGCCATAAAATGCCCAGATGACATAAAACCCCCCCAAATTACCCCATTTTGGAAAGTAGACACCCCAAGCTATTTGCTTTGAGGCATGTTGAGTCCATGGAATGTTTTATATTTTGACACAAGTTGCGGGAAAGTGACAAATTTTTTTTTTTTTTTTTTTTGCACAAAGTTGTCACTAAATGATATATTGCTCACACAGGCTATGGGCATATGTGGAATTGCACCCCAAAATACATTTAGCTGCTTCTCCTGAGTATGGGGATACCACATGTGTGGGACTTTTTGGGAGCCTAGCCGCGTACGGGACCCCGAAAACCAATCACTGCCTTCAGGAATTCTAAGGGCGTACATTTTTGATTTTACTCCTCACTGCCTATCACAGTTTCGGAGGCCATGGAATGCCCAGGTGGCACAAACCCCCCCCCAAATGACCCCATTTTGGAAAGTAGACACCCCAAGCTATTTGCTGAGAGGCATGGTGAGTATTTTGCAGCTCTCATTTGTTTTTGAAAATAAAGAAAGACGAGAAAAAAAAATTTTTTTCTTCTTTTTTCAATTTTCAAAACTTTGTGACAAAAAGTGAGGTCTGCAAAATACTCACTATACCTCTCATCAAATAGCTTGGGGTGTCTACTTTCCAAAATGGGGTCATTTGGGGGTTTTTTTTGCCACCTGGGCATTCCATGGCCTCCGAAACTGTGATAGGCAGTGAAGAGTGAAATCAAAAATTTACGGCCTTAGAAAGCCTGAAGGCGGTGCTTGGTTTTCGGGGTCCCGTACGCGGCTAGGCTCCCAAAAAGTCTCACACATGTGGTATCCCCGTACTCAGGAGAAGCAACAGAATGTATTTTGGGGTGTAATTTCACATATTCCCATGGCATGTTTGAGCAATATATCATTTAGTGACAACTTTGCGCAAAAAAAAATAAAAAAAATAAAAAATTGTCTCTTTCCCGCAACTTGTGTCACAATATAAAATATTCCATGGACTCAACATGACTCTCAGCAAATAGCTTGGGGTGTCTACTTTCCAAAATGGGGTCATTTGGGGGGGTTTTGAACTGTCCTGGCATTTTATGCACAACATCTAGAAGCTTATGTCACACATCACCCACTCTTCTAACCACTTGAAGACAAAGCCCTTTCTGACACTTATTGTTTACATAAAAAAATAATTTTTTTTTGCAAGAAAATTACTTTGAACCCCCAAACATTATATATTTTTTTTAAAGCAAATGCCCTACAGATTAAAATGGTGGGTGTTTCATTTTTTTTTCTCACACAGTATTTGCGCCGCAATTTTTCAAACGCATTTTTTGGGGAAAAAACACACTTTTTTACATTTTAATGCACTAAAACACACTATATTGCCCAAATGTTTGATGAAATAAAAAAGATGATCTTAGGCCGAGTACATGGATACCAAACATGACATGCTTTAAAATTGCGCACAAACGTGCAGTGGCGACAAACTAAATACATTTTTAAAAGCCTTTAAAAGCCTTTACAGGTTACCACTTTAGATTTACAGAGGAGGTCTACTGCTAAACTTACTGCCCTCGATCTGACCTTCGCGGCGATACCTCACATGCATGGTGCAATTGCTGTTTACATTTGACGCCAGACCGACGCTTGCGTTCGCCTTAGCGCGAGAGCAGGGGGGACAGGGGTGCTTTTTTTTTTTTTTTTTTTTTTTTTTTCTTTATTATTATTATTTTTTTATCTTATTTTTAAACTGTTCCTTTCATTTTTTTTTTTAAATCATTTTTATTGTTATCTCAGGGAATGTAAATATCCCCTATCATAGCAATAGGTAGTGACAGGTACTCTTTTTTGCAAAAATTGGGGTCTATTAGACCCTAGATTTCTCCTCTGCCCTCAAAGCATCTGACCACACCAAGATCGGTGTGATAAAATGCTTTCCCAATTTCCCAATGGCGCTATTTACATCCGGCGAAATCTAAGTCATAAAATGCTCGTAGCTTCCGGTTTCTTAGGCCATAGAGATGTTTGGAGCCACTCTGGTCTCTGATCAGCTCTATGGTCAGCTGGCTGAATCACCGGCTGCATTTTCAGGTTCCCTGTTGAGACAGGAGAGCCAGAGAAAAACACGGAAGACGGTGGAGGGGGGGGGCATTCCCTCCCACTGCTTGTAAAAGCAGTCTAGAGGCTAATTAGCCGCTAGGATTGCTTTTACATGAAAGCCGACCGCTGGCTGAAAAGAATGATACCAAGATGATACCTAAACCTGCAGGCATCATTCTGGTATAACCATTCAAAGTCGTGAATGGCGTACCTGAAGACAAAAAAATGGTTAACAATAAAGCACAGTAAACGGTAAAGTATAAAAAATTGCATACCTGAAAAACAAACATGATAAAACATAATAACAATAAAACATTGCAGAATAGAATACAGTAAAAAAGAGCAGAACAATAGAGAGAGAGAATAGAGAGAGAAAGAACAATAAAACGACAACTATTTTTTTTTTATTTTATATTTTTGTATGTGTTTTTTTTTTTTTTTGTAACTAACTTTTATAACTGTACCCGGTTCCAGGTTCGGGTCTCTCAAAATGCGATGGCATCTTGGGAGACCCTGTGAAAGTGTGCCTAGTCTGTGGAATGCTGTACCCTACGCTAATAGTCAACTAGTGAATGGTAGCGTTCAAAACATTCACCAATGCAAAGACCAGGATTGTCAGGACAGGAGGGACAATAATAGCGGGTGTCACGCCTATATCCGCGCTTGCTGCAGACACAACATCTTTTTTGGGGGGGTTCGTTGGGTAGGGGTACTCGGGAGGACATAAAGAAAATGCCTCTCATGCAGCCGACTGCATTTGGTTGGGGATGTGAATGGGGGAAGTACGGGCGCTGCAGAAGCGGTGGGTTCCCAATTAGGATTGGCGAATGCAGCAGGAAGGGCACTATGGGCACGACGGGCCTGTGTTTGTCTTTTTGGTGGCAGCGGGACACTACTTGTGCTTGCCACCTCACCAGCTTGAACTGCACTTATGGGACTCGCCACGTCACCAAGTGTTACTGCAGTGCTGGTTTGACTACGACCGGGGTGTACTAGGCCGCTGGCGCTTGCCAGTTCACCAAAACGCTACCAAAAAATCTGTTAGCGATCGCAGGGATCAGGCCTGACTCTGCGAACGCTGCAGTTATGCGTTTAGTGTTCTGTAAGTGACAGTGATCGATCGATACTGCACTTGGGTGGGCTGGGCTGGGCTGGGCCGGGCGGAGGGGCAAAACGCAGGTGCTAGCAGGTATCTGGGCTGATCCCGCTAACACTGCGTTTGTGGGAACCCTAAACTGCTGGGGACGCTAGTATAGATCTGATCGGATCAGATATTGATCCGTTCAGATACTATACCACTAAGGGAGGCGTATGCTGCGTGCGTGGGTGTTAGCGGTACTGGCGCTAATCTGACGCTGCCTGGGGCTGGTGCTTGCCAGTTCACCAAAACGCTACCAAAAAAACTGTTAGTGATCGCAGGGATCAGGCGTGACTCTGCGAACGCTGCAGTTATGCGTTTAGTGTTTTGTAAGTGACAGTGATCGATCGATACTGCACTTGGGTGGGCTGGGCCGGGCGGACGGGAAAAACGCAGGTGCTAGCAGGTATCTGGGCTGATCCCGCTAACACTGCGTGTTTGGGAACCCTAAACTGCTGGGGACACTAGTATAGATCTGATCGGATCAGATATTGATCCGTTCAGATACTATACCACTAAGGGAGGTGTACGGTGCGTGCGTAGGTGTTAGCGCTACTGGCGCTAACCTGACGCTGCCTGGGGCTGGTGCTTGCCAGTTCACCAAAACGCTACCAAAAAAACTGTTAGCGATCGCAGGGATCAGGCCTGACTCTGCGTACGCTGCAGTTATGCGCTTAGTGTTTTGTAAGTGACAGTGATCGATCGATACTGCACTTGGGTGGGCTGGGCTGGGGTGGGCGGAGGGGCAAAACGCAGGTGCTAGCAGGTATCTGGGCTGATCCCGCTAACACTGCGTTTTCGGGAACCCTAAACTGCTGGGGACGCTAGTATAGATCTGATTGGATCAGATATTGATGC
The DNA here is from genome assembly GCA_037952835.1 of Lithobates septentrionalis. NCBI lineage: Eukaryota > Metazoa > Chordata > Amphibia > Anura > Ranidae > Lithobates > Lithobates septentrionalis. The sequence continues at coordinate 309,694 of JBBDGP010000775.1, forward strand.
GTTCAGATACTATACCACTAAGGGAGGTGTATGCTGCGTGCGTGGGTGTTAGCGGTACTGGCGCTAATCTGACGCTGCCTGGGGCGACGCATATCACCGCCGGGCGATCAGGGGGCTAAACCTTTATTCGGTAATAAACGGCGGGTGCCCTGACACTATAAAAAATAAACGAACTAACCAGCGTCACCCGTAACAGTTATACGGTGATCAGTGGTGAAAGGGTTAACTAGGGGGCAATCAAGGGGTTAAAACATTTATTAGGTAGTATATGGGGGTCCCTGTCGCTATAAAACGCTGACGGCGAACCTAAATATTTATGTCCCTAACTAGCGTCACCAGCGACACTAATACAGCGATCAGAAAAATGATCGCTTAGTGACACTGGTGACGGAGGGTGATCAAGGGGTTAAAACTTTATTAGGGGGGGTTAGGAGGGTACCCTAGACCTAAAGGGGGCCTAACATTCACTGCCCTAACACACTAACTGTCACAAACTGACACTATGCAGTAATCAGAAAAAAAAAAAAAAAAAAAAAAAAAACCTGCTTTGTGTCAGTTTGTGACAGGGGGGGGGGGTGATTGGGGGGGGATCGGGGGGCGATCGGGGGGGGGGATCGGGGTGTAATGTGTGCCTGGCATGTTCTACTGTGTGTGTGTGTGTTGTGCACTCACATTCCAGTCTTCTCTCCTCGGCCCGGAACGGAAAATACCGAGCCGAGGAGAGATGACATCATTTCCTCTGCCTCTGTGTACAATACAGAGGCAGGGAAATGATCCCATTGGCTGGGAGCGATCGCGAGGGGGGGGCCACGAATGGATGGCCTCCCCCTCACCACCGATCGCCGGGGGACATTTGCCGACCGTCGCAGGCACCGGGGGGGGGTCCGATCGGACCCCCCACCCGCGGGCAGGCAGGGACGTACAGGTAAGCCCTTTTGCCTGCCCGTGCCGCCCTGTCGACGTACATCTGTGTGCGGCGGTCGGCAAGTGGTTAATAAAAGCTGTGGCCTTGCCCTTTCCAACATTAATGGTTGTAAGCGGTTTTTATTGGATGGGACGAAGGGGTAAGGTTAAAAGTTGGCTGTAAAATGGTATGGTATGGGACCTGGGCTTATTGCACCTCAGCAGTCATGGATATATAGAAACTAAAGGCTAGAAAGATGGACTTTAAAAGCACACGGGTAGGCCATATCAAAGTAGTTATATTTTTTAATTTGTAGAAAATTGTTAAACAAGGGAAATGATTACATATAGATATATAAAATTCATGAAACTAATATTGTATAACCTACATACAAACTCTGACAGAGTTTGTATGTAGATTATACAATATTGGTTTCATGAATTTATATATATATATATATATATATATATATATATATATATATATAATTTCCCTTTTTTAACAATTTTATACAATATAAACAATATAATTACTTTTATATGGTCTACCCGTGTGCCTTTAAAGTCCATCTTTCTAGCCTTCAGTTTCTATATACTTACGCACAAAATCACGTACCTGCGCGTGATTTTCTTCTTCAGCTCCGGGGAGCAGGAGCGGGAGCCCATCAGGGGGTCCAGCGGACGCTATGTCTGCCAGGACCCACCAATCGTTCTAAGGAGAGGCAGAACGGCGGTCTGCCTATGTAAACAAGGCAGAGGGGAACATGGAGATCTTGTGTTTCTGCAAGAATCCCTGTTTTCCTTTAGTCAAAGCACCTCCCCCACACAGTTAGAAAGCACTCTCTAGGGTCACACTTAATCCCTTTGAGCGCCCCTGATGTTAACCCCTTCCCTGCCAGTGTCATTAGTACAGTAACAGTGCAATTTTTTTTTTTAGAACTGATCACTGTATTATTGTCCCCAAAAAGTGTCCAACGTGTCAGTTAGGTGTCCGATTTGTCCGCCACAAAGTCGTAGTCCCGCTAAAAATTGCTGATTGCCATTACTAGTAAAAAAAAAAAAAAAAAAATATCCCATAGTTTGCAGATGTTATATCTTGTGCACAAACCAATCAATATACGCTTATTAGGATTTTTTTTTTTTTTTACCAAAAATATGTAGCGGAATACACATTGGTCTAAATTGATGAAGAAATACGATTTTTTTACATTTGTTTATTGGATATAGCAGAAAGTAAAAAATATTGTTTTTTTTTCTCAAATTGTCAGTGTTTTTTGGTTTATAGCTCAAAAAATAAAAACCGCAGAGGTGATCAAATACCACCAAAAGAAAGCTCTATTTGTGGGTAAAAAAGGATTTTTTTGGGGTACAACGTCGCACGACCGCGCAATTGTCAGTTAAAGTAACGCAGTGCCGTATCGCAAAAAAAGGCCTGGTGAGGAAGGGGGTAAAACCTTCCGGAGCTTAAGTAGGTTAAAGGAGATTTAAACAAAAAAAAAATGTTTTTGTTTTTTTTTACCGCTACTATTCTTTTATATTGGCTTTTGAAATGTACAAATGCAGCAATTTAGAAATCAGATGAAAGGTTTAGCGCTGGGAAACACTTTTTGAAAGATAAATAGTGCATTTTATATAACAACTATATAGATCAGACCAAAATGAGGGACAAATGAGGAGGAAAGAGGGACAGAGGGACTTTGTTCCGAATCAGGGACAGTCCCTCTAAATCAGGGACAGTTCCTCGAAATCAGGGAAAGTCTCTTGAAATAAAGGACAGTCCCTCTAAATCAGGGACAGTTGGGAGCTATGGAGTTGAGCTTTTACATGAGCGCCATTGTCTCAGGATCACATTAGAGTAAATGTACATGTTTGCCTTGAGATTCTCTTTAACTGCCAGGTCCTAACTACCTACCAAAGTTTTGTTTAGCTCTGGGGCCGGTTCATACATCATGCTGTCAAGCTGTTGTGTCGTTTAGGAGAGAGCGGCGGAGGAAAAGTTGAGCCGCGCGTCCCGCTTGATTGATTGTCTCGGTATGGAAAACGTTATGGAAATTGTACTTGTTGGATGGGAAAAAATGCCGACATTAATTGAATTTTATGGAAATCGCCGGGATTGATTTGAATACAGCAATTTCTACATTCAATGCATCATTTGCATAGGAAATCCTAGAAAGATTAATAGCTCGGTGTTAACAACATCCTGAAACTTTTGAAAGGGATAGGAGCAAAACCTGCAAAGTCTCTAAAAGATAAGAAGGTATTTTATTCCACAATGAGCTTTATGAATCTTTTGATAGTCAACAGAGCGTTTCTTTTTTTTTTCTTTTTTTAAAGGAAAAGTATAGGGAAATTTTAGCAAGCGACTATTGTGAATTATTATTGCAGTATTTACTATAAAGTGATATTAAACTCCGTTTTTTGAGCACTTTTAGCAGCTGATTTAATCATTTACTTAACCACTTGCTTACTGGGCACTTAAACCCCCCTCCCCACTGTACTCAAATTAAATTTTTATCATTTTTTTTTCACACAAATGGAGCTTTCTTTTGGTGGTATTTAATCACCACTTTTTTTGCTAAACAAACAAAAAAAGACCGAAATTTTTGAAAAATAAAAAAATAAAAAAACATGTTTCATAGTTTGTTATAAAATTTTGCAAACGGGTAATTTTTCTCATTCATTGATATTCGCTGATGAGGCTGCACTGATGGGCACTGATGGTCTCTGATAAGACGGCACTGATAGGCACTGATAAGACGGCACTGATGGGCCCTGATGGGTGGTGCTGATAGATGTCACTGATGGGCACTGGAAGGTGGCAATGATGGGCACTGGTAGGTGGCACTGGTAGGTGGTATTGATAGGCAGCACTGGTGACGACGCACTGATTGGTGATTTATAGGCGGCACTGTGGGCACTGATGGGTGACACTGTGGGCACTGGTAGGTGGCGCTGGTGGGCACAGAAGCCTCTGCAGAGGCTCTCCACGTTCGGGACTGTCCCTCTTGCAGCCGCTGGTGATCACCCTTTTTTTGGTAGCGTGAGGAGGAAAAATAGCCGATTACCGGCTCTGTTTACATCACATGATCAGCTGTCATTGGCTGACAGCTGATCACATGGTAAGGGGCCGAGTCTCATAGGCCGCTCAAGCACGGGAGGACGTCTATGGACGCCCTCCCGGCAAAATAAGTCCGCGCTGCAGCCGTCTTTCGGCTATAGCTGGGACGGCAAGTGGTTAAAGTGTTACTAAATTTATAACAGTAAAAATCAGTCTGTATATGCAGTAAAGCATGCTTGTTATACTGACTGTGGACCCTAAGGGGTTAATCCTCTGCATTTTGTATAAAAGCTGTTGGATCCTGTCTTCCCTGATCCTCCCCTTCTTCCACAGTCCCCAAACCATCTCCTGATATAATAGAGCCTTGTGGACAAGCTGCACATGCTCAGTTTGGTGTGTATTGCTAGAGAGGTTTTTTTTTTTTTTTTTGAGAACAGCACAGGGCCAATCAGAACCGTCCAGTCTGAGGGTCAGGGGTCCTGCAGCGTCATAGGACAGTCAGAGGAGAATGAAAACTCCTCCTACAAGCTTTAACCAGACACTGTGAATGCAGGGTTCTGGGTTTAGTAACACTTTAATATCATGTGAATGTACAACATATATGTGTAAATTGACGGTGCTATATAAGTACCTGTAATAAATAAATAAAAGAATACTATGCAACTTTTTTTTATCTTTTAATCCTTACTTATGTTCCCATTTAAGCTGGTGCCATGACCACTGCCCCATGTTTTTTGCTTCAGGGTTGCTCATTTCTCTTGCAGCATCCTATGGAGACTACAGGGACTACAGTTGTATCTCCCTACACTGTGTGCATCAATAGAAACACACAGCCCCGTAGCTTAGGGTGGCAAGGCACTGCCCTGTTCCTCCCTACTCCTTCATATATATATATATATATATATATATATATATATATATATATATATATATATATATATATATGTGGGTGGTCTTTGCAGTTTATTTAAGAAATATACTATATATTTATTATTATTTAACCGCTTCAATACTGGCTACTTTTACCCCCTTCCTGCCCAGGCCGATTTTCAGCTTTCATCACTCTCACACTTTGAATGACAATTGTGCGGTCATGCAACCCTGTACCCATATTACATTTTTATCTTTTTTCCCCATACAAATAGAGCTTTCTTTTGGTGGTATTTATTCACCACTGGATTTTTTTCGGAAAAAAAAACCCAGAAAATGTTGAAAAAAAGAAATGTTTTTCTTAGTTTCTGTCAGAAAGTTTTGTAAATCAGTAATTTTTCTCCTTCACTGATGGGCACTGATGAGGCGGCACTTATGGGAACTGATGAGGAGGTATTAATATACCGCATGGATGAGCACTAATAGGTGGCACTGATAGGTGGCACTGATGGGCACTTATGGGCAATGACAGTAGGCACGGATAGGTTACACTAATGGGCACTGATGGGCGGCACTGATGGGCAGCATGATGGGCACTGAAAGGCAGCACTGACTGGCATCACTGATGGGCAAAATTGGCATCACTGATGGGCAAAATTGGCATCACTGATGGGCACAGATTGGCATCACAGATGTTTACTGAATGGCATCACTGTTGGGCACTGCTGGGACTGCACTGATCATCAGGGCACTGATGATCGGTGCTCTGATTACTTGTACAGGGCTCCCCTGCAAGGATCCGCTCTCCTCTCCTCACAATCTGTCAATGTGAGGCGAGGAGAGCCAATTACCGGCACTTCTGTGTTTACATCTGAGTGGTTGTGATTGGACACAGCCGATCACATGGGTAAAGAGGCGCGTCGTCGGGCGCGCGAGAGCGTTGAGACCGAGCGACATCCCACAATGAGAGGGGATCCTGTTGTCATTTTACAATACGGCGGGCAGGAGGTGGTTAATGAATTTACTAGGGGAAGAATATACTGTATATTATACTGGTGGTCCCTACCTAAGAATGGGGGCCATAAGGACTGTTATGCCTGCTCTGCTGCTGTGTACGTGCTGTGGCCATGGAAACACAAAAGGGTTTCTCTACCCACAGCCTGAACCTCTGATTGGCTGCCCGCAACCTTTTATCATTGATTGAATCTGAGATCTCTTTGGCTACAGTAGTCAAAGAGATATCCAACCAATAATAAAAGGCTGCAGCCAATCAGAGACTCTGGCTGTGAACAACGACGAGCCCTTACTAATCCATACTAACGACGTTACGTCAGGTTTATTGGCTGGCCGCTCTGCTGTAAGCGAGGAGACCCCCACCACCACCACCAGGGGGCAGGAGGGGTAAAAGATGGGGGGCAATAAAGATCATCACCCCCCCCCACACACACAAGGTGCCCCTCAGCCCCCCTCCTGTGTCCTTTCAGCCAGGCAGGAAATATGGTGACCAGAGTGAGAAGATAAGATGGTTAGAGCTCAGCACACAACTGGAGAGAGGGGGACACCGGGGGAAGCTTTGCGGCCATTTTTCTGCACTTTTCCCCCACTCTGGAGCCCCCCAGGGCCAATATCACCTGTTATCCAGGGGTGTGAGGGGCAGTCTGGTGTGGGTTAGGGGGGCATCGGGTGGGTAGACCGGGAGATTTCATCACATGAAGGTGGCTGAGGTGTGAGCAAAGGAAGAGCTGGGAGAGGAAGCGGCGCTCTACACTGCTCCAAACTTTGCACCGGAGGGGGGGCGGCAGAGGCTTCCCAGGGACAGGCTGGCCGGGAGAGGGGGCTTCCCAGGACCACATGTTTTCCCGGGGGGCTTAGTGGGTCTGGGAGGGGGATGGGTAAACTTGCCTTCCCTGCTACTGGTAAGAGTGCACAGTCGGCTGCTGCTGGCTGCAGCACACAATTGAAAAAATGGCTGAACGTTGGTGTGTCCCAGAGAGACGCTCACTCACTGCTCAGCGACCAATCAGGAACAATGCAAGTAAGTATGCAGTCGGCTGGGGAATGGGGCCTACCACACTTGGGACGGCGCAGGACAAATTTATGCACCCCTCTAAATATTGCGCCTGGGGCGACCGCACCAGCTGCCCCTCCCATGCTACACCACTGGGAGGACTGACAGCATTGCTTAAAATGGAATTGCAGGGTGGATCTAAGCTTAAAACTGCTCTCATCCCCTTCTAACTCCTATTAGAACTAACTAACTAACTAAATAACCCGTAGAAGGAAGTTGCATATACTTACCTATTCTCAGGGCCTCCAGTCCGGTCATGTGATCTCCCCAGCAGCCGGATTTAGGGGAGAGGAGGAACAGCTGCCACTGGAAGGAATGCCCGGGCGGTGACATCACCTATAGGCTTAGTATGGGGCATCCATTGTCAGCTGTCCCTCCTCTCCCCTGAAGCTGCTGGGAGCCAATCACATGACCGGACTGGAGCACCCTGAGAATAGGTAAGTATAGGCATCTTCCTTCTACAGGGTTGTTAATATAAGAGTAAGGAGGGGGCAGGAGCCGTTTTAAGATTATTTAGATACAGCCTGGAATTCCATATTAAAATGACACCGCAGAAGGCACAGAACGCAGGACAGCACTGGATTTCTGGCAGGATTAACAGGTTTTTAATATGTATTTATTGAACAGATGTAAAAATACACTTTCTGGGGTATATTTAAATCATATCTATGCAGTGGCGGCCCATGCATTGCGGATGCACAGGCGCCGCCCCCCTAACACTTCCTCCGCCCTCCCTATTCATATGCCCCGCCCCTTTCAGGACACATAAAATACTATGGCAGGGATAGGAGGGGGGTGTGTATTTTGAAGCACGTGATTAGAGCCAGAGGCTCTAATAGGCTTCAAAATAGGGTGGGCTCAGGGCGCAGAGCACTGCATCCCAATTCCACCCTGTTGTGTGGCATAGCGAATACATTTTTGCTATTTGCACACTAACTTTCCTCCTTGCCAATCGGGAGGCGGGTCAGTGAGACCTGTCTCCCGATTGGCCAAAGCATTAGGTGATCCTATTGGATGCCTAACATTTTGGCGGAAGAGGAGACGCGGCTGAGGAAGCCTGAGGAGCCGAGCGGACACCACCGCTTCCCACCACTGCAGAAGAGGAGGAGGAGAGCTCCGTCACTCCAGGAGAGGAGCAGAGCCTCGCTACATGAGCGGTAAGTGCCGCCAGGACCGGCCGGGGGGGGGCTTGGTGAAGTGACAGCTGGGGGATGCGCCTGGCTGTATTTGCTGGACACAGTGGCTGCATTTAAAGGGGCACAGTGGCTGCAATTGATGGGCACAGTGGCTGCAATTGATGGCACAGTGGCTGCATTTGATGGGCAAAGTGGCTGCATTTGATAGGCACAGTGAGACTGCAACTCGTGTTTTTTTTTAAGTATTTTATCAGAATTTTTCAGTTTGTTTGCTCCCCCCCAAAAATTTTGAGCACCAGCCACCACTGTATCCATGGCCAAAATGTAAAATCCTATATTCATTTTTACAATGTATTTCTATTATTTCTAGGCTCCTCCTATTAATCTGAACCATTTTATAGTTTGTAAACTTACTTTATGAAGATTTCCGCACCTAATTCTTTGAATTCTGTGACACATAGTTACTATATCCTGTGAGTAGGCACTGCTGTGTCACACATTTCACAGAGCCTGCCTTCTGAACTACAGAGGTGCTGAGAGGAGGAGTTTCAGGAGGCGGAGTCAGTATAGGAATCACTGCTTGCAGGTGGTGCCATGGGATATGTAGTCCTTAGAAATGGAGGAGAAGCTGCAAAGCATGCTGGGAGTCCAGGAAGATATGGAAAGAGGTGGCCAGCAGACAGGCAGAACTCACAATGTGAAAGGAGATTTTTCAAGTAAACTTATATTGGATTGTCAAATACTATTGTTTGTATTACTATTACAATGGTCGGATGTTATAAAATCAAAGTATATGTTGTGACTATAGACCGCCAAAAGGAGACAAATAAAAGAAGTTCATTATTAGGGTTTACATGCATTTTAAAGTTATGTATGGTGACGTACAACACTACAACGAGCCTAAAAATGAAGTTCAATGCTTCCGAGCATGCATCAAATTGTTTCCGAGCATGCGTGATTTTTTGCGCGTCTGAATTGCATACAGACGAACGCATTTTCGGATAGGAACTTTTCCCGACCGAAAAATAGAGAACATGCTCTCAATCTTTTGCTGGCTGGAATTCCGCCAGCAAAAGACCGATGGAGCATACACACGGTCGCAAAAAGTTCTCATCGGAGTTTTGCTGGCGGCATTTCCGATCGTGTGTACGGGGCATAACATTATGTTGGTTTCAAGCAAAACATGCATGTCCACACTGAAACGGAGACTAATCACAGCACACCCGGCGCGCCCCTACATGGAACTGCCGGATCACATACTAGGTACGCGATCCGTCGCAGGAGAGACACTCTACCGCCATATAACTATGTTATGTGATCGGCAAGTGGTTAAGTCCTAAAGCCTTCTTCTCATAGTTACGGAATTTATCCCAATATCAACCAAAGCAGCTGACTCCAGATGTTTGGAATCACCAACCAACCCACCCACCCAAATTGTTAAAAATTCCAGGGTACTTATTATCTACTATTATTATCTGTTACCTATTATCATATCTATTATTGCATTGTTACATTTTTACAGCTTGGACCTATGTAACCATGCATGTCCCATCCTTGAAGTATCCACCCTATAAACTGGAAGTCACTGTATTAAGCACCACAACTAAAAGGATTGCCGCTGGCTACCAGGCCCCATCTTCTCAGCCTTATTGCTTAGTGAACACAGTCAGTCGCTTGCTCAGGACGGGCACCATTCAGAGAACACTTCAAATTTTACTAAATTAATTCAAGACATTCTTTGATTGGATGAGGTAGAGAAGTGGGGAGGTGACATCACAATCTCCCCCTCGTCCAATCAAGGAAAGATTTGCATTCACTGAGAAAATGCAAAGTGTTCTCTGAATGGTGCCCGTGACAGGCAAGCAACCCCCTGTGCTCACAATGCAGCTGCTCAGCACTGGATCCGAAAGACAACAACAAGAAAGACAACAGCAATCGCCAAAGTAATGATGACTACTATGGTGATTTCCATATTCCAATTTCGGATCTTCCAGGTATGGCACATGCATGCATACATTGATCCAAGCTACACTACATTACCAAAAGTATTGGCACACCTGCCTTTACATGCACTCTGTACGTTACATATTCCTGACCCCTGCATTCTATGCATTGTCCACTCTTGACCCCTGAACTATGTACAATAAGCACTCTTGACCCCTGAACTATGTACAATAAGCACTCCTGACCCCTGAACTACACTATCTTGTCAAAAGTATTGGGACTCCTGCCTTTACACGCACATGAACTTTAATGGCATCCCAGTCTTAGTCCGTAGGGTTGAATATTGAGTTGGCCCACCCTTTGCAGCTATAACAGCTTCAACTCTTCTGGGAAGGCTGTCCACAAGGTTTAGGAGTGTGTCTATGGGATTGTTTGACCATTCTTCCAGAAGAGCATTTGTGAGGTCAGGCACTGATGTTGGACAAGAAGGCCTGGCTCACAGTCTCTGCTCTAATTCATCCCAAAAGGTGTTCTATTGGGTTTATGCCAGTCAAGTTCCTCCACCCCAAACTCACTCATCCATGTCTTTATGGACCTTGCTTTGTGCACTGCTCCAAATCATTTGGTGGAGGGGGGATTATGGTGTGGGGTTGTGTCTGGCCCCTTAGTTCCAGTAAAGGGAATCTTAAAGCGGGGGTTCACCCACACCGCCAAAAAAAAAAAATATTAAAAGCCAGCAGCTACAAATACTGCAGCTGCTGACTTTTAATACATTGCCACTTACCTGTCCCGGGGTCCAGCGATGTCGGCAGGGGACGCCGAGAACCCGCTCAGTTCTCGGCAGCTGCCGCCGCCATCCTAGGTGCGGGAATCAGGAAGTGAAGCGTTGCGGCTTCACTTCCCGGTTCCCTACTGCGCATGCGCGAGTCGCTCTGCGCGTCCCTAGTGGTCCCCACTCTCTCCTGGGAGCTGTGTGTTCCCAGCAGACAGCGCGGTCGGGACGGGAAGAGGCATAGACTCCCATGGGAGTCTATGCCGGAAGTGGGTGCAAATACCTGTCTTTGACAGGTATCTGCACCCCCCTCCCCCCTGAAAGGTGCCAAATGTGACACCGGAGGGGGGGAGGGTTCCGAAAAGCGGAAGTTCCATTTTTGTGTGGAACTCCGCTTTAAGGCATCAGCATATGAAGACATTTTGGACAATTTCATGCTCCCAATCTTGTAGGAACAGTTTGGGGATGGCCCCTTCCTGTTCCAACATGACTGCGCACCAGTGCACAAACAAGGTCCATAAAGACATGGATGAGCGAGTTTGGGGTGGAGGAACTTGACTGGCCTGCACAGAGTCCTGACCTCAACCCGACAGAACACCTTTTGGATGAATTAGAGTGGAGACTGCGAGCCAGGCCTTCTCGTCCAACATCAGTGCCTGACCTCACAAATGTGCTTCTGGTCAAACGTCCCCATAGACATACACCTAAACCTTGTGGACAGCCTTCCCAGAAGAGTTGAAGCTGTTATAGCTGCAAAGGGTGGGCCAACTCAATATTGAACCCTGCGGATTTTCCGATGGAAAATGTGTGATAGGACCTTGTTGTCGGAAATTCCGACCGTGTGTGGGCTCCATCACACATTTTCCATCGGATTTTCCGACACACAAAGTTTGAGAGCAGGATATAAAATTTTCCGACAACAAAATCCGTTGTCGGAAATTCCGATCGTGTGTACACAAATCCGACGGACAAAGTGCCACGCATGCTCAGAATAAATAAAGAGATGAAAGCTATTGGCTACTGCCCCATTTATAGTCCCGACGTACGTGTTTTACGTCACCGCGTTCAGAATGATCGGATTTTCCGACAACTTTGTGTGACCGTGTGTATGCAAGACAAGTTTGAGCCAACATCCGTCGGAAAAAATCCTAGGATTTTGTTGTCGGAATGTCCGAACAAAGTCCGACCGTGTGTACGGGGCATAAGACTGGGATTCCATTAAAGTTCATGTGCGTGTAAAGGCAGCAAAGAACAGAGAAAAGCACACCGCTCCAGGCAAACTCAGGTGCAGGATGGATCGCAGGTGCAGACCTCGGCTCACCACCGTGGAAGACGAACAAGACAAGGAATTGGTCGCACACTGGAACTCCAAATTATCTCGATGTCATCTTTATTGTCAAAAAAGGGTCAGACAGATACAGGCAATGGTAGATGTTTCACAAGCGATAGCTTGCTTATTCACAACCTGCGTGTAAAGGCAGGTGTCCCAATACTTTTGGTAATATAGTGTATGACCAAAGCAACTATGTAACCACACCCGGACTTGGAATTCTTTCTTTAACTAAAGATTGCTGGAAAATGATTTTCGATCTTTAGAGGTGTACAACCACCTTTTCTATTAAACTCTACCACTACCAACTTTTTTTAGGGTGAAAACTGAAAGGCTGTCCTGCTGACCCTGAATCCAGTTAGTCTCTGATCTGGAACCGGCATGCACACAGTGGACTCCTACCCTGCATAGTTGTCCCAAGTGATTCAAGTTCTAGGTAGTGAAGTCAGGAACAAGGGAAGAATCAACCATGGCCACTATCTGATTCTTGTCCGGATATGTTCCCTTTATTGGACATCTGTTGTGTATCTCCTCCCCGCTGTGCTACACCAGCTAAGCCCAGACTGAACGGGGATCATTCTCCCAGAAGCACAATGACGAGGAATTCACTGCTCACATTTTATTTGAAAACTGACAGCTCTCTCCCCAGACTGCCGTGCAATAAAATATGATCCCTGTTTAGCTGTAGTCTTAGCTGAACCAGCATAGAAGGTATTAGACACTCCACAGAATTCTATTGAGAAAAGCCCTTAGTATGAAACCAAACCACATCCATCTAATATTAAAGAGGTCTTCAACTTACAGAAAGCAGGTAGAAATCCTCTACGCTATCCTTGCTGCTGATTGGTGGGGGGTGTTTTAGTGGGGAGCGGCTCCTCCCCACATCAGATCACCCCTAGGAGAAGCGCTCTCCCGAGGGGGTTACCTTGCAGGCGCGCTCCCAAGTCCAGCATTCGACGTCCATAGCCGCCGAATGTATGACTTGGCCCCGCCCCCCCCGGCACCCGCGTCATTGGATTAGATTGACAGCAGCGGGAGCCAGTGGCTGCGCTGCTATCAATCTATCCAATCAAGAGCCGAGAACCCCAGGCAGAGGGACATCGCGTCCCCGCCGGGTCAAGTTCCAGGGCTCAGGTAAGTAAAACGGTGGGGGGGGGGGGCTGGGGGGCCGGTCACTGGCAGGTGTTTTTTTTTTTTTCACCTTAGTGCATAGTATGCTTTAAGGTGAAAAAACATGAAGGTTTACAGCCCCTTTAATAAATACTAAATTTGTGAAGTCAATCAGCCCCAGCTCAAGCAAACCCATAACAATCTCCGGAGGAACCCTGGCTGCAAATGGCTGGCTTGGAGTATTCCAACTTTCTGATGGTGGAAAACCTTTATTGTGAATCATATTTCATGGTTACTGAAGCATAATGAAAAGAGCGAGGCTCTTTTCATGGGTTCCTGATCAGCCTTCCATTGTACTGGGAGCTAAGAACAGTGTATTTCCAGTTAAATCCAATAAGGTAAATGTCTTTGCTAATAGTCTGGAGACACAATCTTTTCAAATTCATAGAGGTGCCCTTAACATGGATCCCAACCTTCAGGCTGCCAACAATTTGCATATCTATCTATCTATCTATCTATCTATCTATCTATCTATCTATCTATCTATCTATCTATCTATCTATCTATCTATCTATCTATCTATCTATCTATCTATCTATCTATCTATCTATCTATCTATCTATCTATCTATCTATCTCTACAATAATTTCCTTACACAGAAATTTAGAAAACAAGTTTGTTAAAACCTTTAAACCACGCAGTTCACCTTCTTTGCTAATCTAAGGACAAAACCTGACCCTAGGTGTAATTGCAGCAGAAAATCAAGTCATTCATTTCCAGCCGCCCTGTGGTTCTATTAAATATTCATAACGAACTCCCCATTGTATACATCAATAGAGGATGTGTAACCTGCAAATTACATATCAATACTTATGAAATATTTAAATGTTTCAGTTACTCCTTTTAAATTTTTTTTTTACGACTGCACCCCTAGCAACAAAAGCACAGTAAACTACACTGTAAACTTTAACCTCTAGACATCCGCGCTATAGCCGAATGGTCGGCCACAGCGCGAACCTACATTCCCGGGAGGCCGTCATATGACGGCCTCCCCTGTGCACGCTCCCTGCCCGGCGCATTGTGATCACCGAGTCACTGAGACTCGGCTGATCACCGATCTGTGTAAGGGGCCGGTCCCGGCCCCTTACCATGTGATCAGCTGTCAGCCAATGACAGCTGATCACATGATGTAAACAAAAGATCGGTAATCGTTTTTTTTTTTACTCATGCTGACAGCGCGAGTAGAAAAAAGAGCCGATCACCGGATCGGATGTAAGGGACATCGGTCTCCAAGTGGAAGAGGCACATCTGCCTCATCAGTGCCCACTAAAAGTGGCACCTAATAGTGCCCACAGTGCCACCTAACAGTGCCCACAGTGCCACCTAACAGTGCCCACAGTGCCACTTAACAGTGCCCACAAGTGCCACCTATCAATGCCCACCTGTAGTGCCAATCAGTGCCACCTGCCAGTGCTGCCCATCACTGCCACCCATCAGTGCCCATCACTGCCACCCATCAGTGCCCATCACTGCCGCCTCATCAGTGTACATCAATGAAGGAGAAAAATTACCCATTTAAAATTTTTTATAACAAAATATAAAAAAATAAACATTTTTTTTAAAAAAAAATCAGTTTTTTACATTTTTTTAATAAAAAGTAAAAACCGCAGAGGTGATCAAATACCACCAAAAGAAAGCTCTATTTGTGGTGAAAAAATGATAAAAATTTCATTTGGGTACCGTGTTGTATGACCGCGCAATTGTCATTCAAAGTGCGTCAGCGCTGAAAGCTGAAAATTGGTCTGGATAGGAGGGGAGTTTAAGTGCCCTGTAAGCAAGTGGTTAAAGAGGAACTGCTGTCTGCTCACATAATTTGTAATAAAAACATCTTTGCCATTCTGAAGCTTCCCTCTTTGCATATTATTTTATATATACTGTGATTCTGTACTTGCCAAATATGCTGCAGAAATCTCCCTCCACTGAGTCTGGCTGCAACCATTTTAACTGTGGGCAGCTGAAGCTGCTGCCTGTTCACTTCCTGGATTTACACCAACACACAGAGGCACAGCTCCAGCTCTGCAGCTCTCATTGGCCCTCTTATGACTCATGCCCCTCCCTTCCTGGCAAACTTTCACAAGCATGAGAGAGAGAGAGCTGTGCATGATGTCATAAGCCTATGCGAATGACCCGACAAGAAACAGGAAGTGGGCTGTACAAGGGATTTACTGGCAGAAAAAAAAATGTTTTACTATCCAAGGTTAAAACAACAACAAGGGCAGAAGATTTAATAGATGGAAAGATGAAAAAATTACTGAAGTTCCACTTTAAGGACATTCCTCTGTTGCAATTAGGATTTTAAGCAAATCTCCAGGATTCCCTCATTCTCACATCCAATCAGAAATTATATAATAACGTAGTGCAAAAGATAATGATTGACAGAAACCTATGGCTACCATTATCAATTCAACTTTTTTTTTTCAAATATAACTTTTATTAACACCCACAACGGGCGAAATCAGGTCAATACAACAAAAAGAAAATATAACATGCAGATTACAACTGAAATATAACCTCATTCGTCTAGTATATGGCGGCACAGATCAGTAAAGTCGTTTATAAAGCCAATCCCCAACCGACGCCGCCCCTTGTTATCTTCTAGGAGAGGTGTACCCACAGCTGGATGATCTTGCATTGCCTGGGCAGTTTAGGTGGTCAACAGTGGAAAAAAAAGTGGTTTGGGGCTTTGAAAGGGCTCCTCATAGTCTCCCAATATATTGGTAATTTTTGTACCATCAATGGCTGTGCATGACTTTTCTATGAAATAAATAAAAAATAAATAAATAAATGAAAATAAAAAAAGTGTAATAAATAAATAAATGGCGTGGAAACACAGCGTGCTTGCGCTGCATGCGTTTGGCAGCCAAAGTTCTGAATAGAGATCCTGATTGGTCAGGCCTTCTGATGCAAACTGTCTTTAAAACAATAATACACAATAACCACATTATTTAGGCAAAGCCAATTTCTTTTACATGTATATCTGAAATATATATATATATATATATATATATATATAAAAAAAACCAATATAAAACTCACAATACATAAAACCCCTGAAACAAATGTAAATCTCTTAAATATTCCTATTTTCACATCCAATAAGAAATTGACAGAAGCCCATGACCATCCATCACAATTCAACTTTTTTTTTCAGCTTAACATTCCCGCACACAGCCAAAGAATCTTTCAATATCTGGGCAGCTTAGGGGTTAACAGTGGAAAAAAAGTGCTTTTGGGTTTTGAAAGGGTTCATTATAGTTATATATAAATATATATATTTAAATAAATAAATAAATATAATTTTTTTGCACCATCAATGGCTTTCCATGGAAAACGATAGCTTTGAAACTTGGCGCGTTTGGCGGCTAAGCCTTGGATGGAGATCTTGATAAGTCTGGTCTACTATTGCAAATATGAATTTACATTCTCTTTTACTAAATTACCTTATTCTCACATCATCATCAAGTACTTATTAACATAAAGCAAAGGGCAACCCATGGAAACCAATCACAATTCAACTTGTATCGACTTATCATTCCCACACACATCTGGAAAATCGTGCAATACTTGGGCAGCTTAGTTGTTAACAGTGGGGAAAAAAAGTCATTTTTGGATTCAAGAAGGACATTCATGCAAAGATTTTCTGATATATTGCAAAATGTCTTGGCACGCTTGTGTTGCATGCCGCGTTTGGCGACCGAGCCTTTGATGGAGATCCTGATTGGTCGGGTCTACTATCGCAAATACGATTTTAGGTAAATCTTCTGAGTCCCTTTATTCTCACATTAAATTAGAAATGACTTAACATAGAACAGCCATTCTCAAACGGGGTTCTGTGGAGCCCCAGGGTTCCTCCAGAGGTTGCTAAGGGTTCCTTGAGCTGTCGGTTGACCTCCAATGGTGCCTGCATATTTCTGGGGCCACTGGGGCCACCATCATTGGCACAAGCATGCCAATTTCTTGGCATGCTTGTGTTGCATACGTTTGGTGATCGAGCCTTTGATGGAGATGCTGATTGGTCGGGTCTACTATTGCAAATACGATTTTAGGTAAATCTTCTGAATCACCTTATTCTCACATTAAATTAGAAATGACTTAACATAGAACAGCCATTCTCAAACGAGGTTCTGTGGAGCCCCAGGGTTCCTCCAGAGGTTGCTAAGGGTTCCTTGAGCTGTCGGTTGACCTCCAATGGTGCCTGCATATTTCTGGGGCCACTGGGGCCACCATCATTGACACAAGCCACCATCATTGGCACAAGCATGCCAATGTCTTGGCATGCTTGTGTTGCATGCGTTTGGTGATCGAGCCTTTGATGGAGATCCTGATTGGTCGGGTCTACTATTGCAAATACGATTTTAGGTAAATCTTCTGCATCCCCTTATTCTCACATTAAATTAGAAATGACTTAACATAGAACAGCCATTCTCAAACAAGGTTCTGTGGAGCCCCAGGGTTCCTCCAGAGGTTGTTAACCTTGAGCTGTGGGTTGACCTCCAATGGTGCCTGCATACTTCTGGGGCCACCATCTGGGACATCTTTCCCATTGACCGCTGATAAATTGGATTTACAAAGGTTTCCCCCAGACCTGAAAATTATTTTAGAGGTTCCTCTAGGGTAAAAAGGTTGAGAAAGGTTGAGCAAAGAGCAGTGGTTGACAGGGACCCATGGCCACCAATTATTGGTTGAACTAATTGGACTTGTGTCTTTTTACCTGACTAACTATGTAATTATGTAACTAATTCAACTTTTACCAGCTTATCATCCCCATGCACAGCTGGAAAATCTTGCAAAGCCTGGGCAGCTTAGGGGTCAACTATGGGGGGAAAAAAAGTGCAATCAGGTTCAGAAAGGTCTCGTTATCGCATGCAAAGATTCTCCAATGAATTGTTACGTTTTTGCGTAATCAATGGCTTTGCATGACTTTTCGCTTTTCTATTTAATAAATCGAGGGGAAGCTCAGCGTGCGAATGCGTTCGGCGGCCAAGCCTTAAATAGAGATCCTAAATGGTCTAGTCTACTTTTGCCATAACAAAATTTCCTGAATTCCCTTCATTTTCACATCTGGCATAAAATGACTTAATAACATAGATCATAGGGCAATGATTGAAATCCTGATCGGCCAGCTTGGCGTCCTGACTTCAACTGTTGCAAATACCATTTTAACAAAATCTCCTATTCTCACATCCATTAAGAAATTGTTTGATTAAAACCTCACAACATTTTTATGCAATCAATGGCTGTGCGCAATGCATGCGTTCGGCGGCCAGGCTTTGAATAGAGATCCCGATTGGTCTGGCGGTCTACTGTTGCAAATGCAATTTTAAGCAAATCTCCTATTCTCACATCCAATAAGAAATTGTTTATTAATACGCCACAAAATTTCTAAGCAGTCAATGGCTGCGTGTGACACATGCGTTCGGCGGCCAAGCTTGGAACAGAGATCCTGATTGGTCTAGTCTACTTTTGCCATAACAAAATTTCCTGAATTCCCTTAATTTTCACATCCAGTATAAAATGTTTTACTAACATAGATCATAGGGCAAAGATTGAAATCCTGATCGGCCAGCTTGGCGTCCTGGCTTCTACTGTTGCAAATACAACTTTAAGCAAATCTCCTATTCTCACATCCAATAAGAAATTGTTTATTAATACGTCACAAAATCTCTAAGCAGTCAATGGCTGCGAGTGACACAAATGCGTTCGGCGGCCAAGCTTTGAATAGAGATCCTGATTGGTCTGGTGGTCTACTGTTGCAAATGCAATTTTAAGCAAATCTCCTATTCTCGCATCCAATAAGAAATTGATTAATATTATCTCACAAAATCGCTATGAAATGAATGGCTGCTTGCAACGAATGCGTTCGGCGGCCAAGCTTTGAATAAAGATCCTGATTGGTCTGGTGGTCTTGCAAATTAAATTTTAGGCTAATCTCCCATTCTCACATCCAATAGGAAATAGTTTATTAATATGTTTTTTTGTTTTTTTTTTACCCCATCTCATCTTATCTCAGGGTTGAATGTTGGGTTTATGTATGAAAAAGTGACAATAAAAAATGAATTGATTTAAAAATAATATGTCACAAAGTCTCTAGGCTGTGCGCAACGCATGTGTTCGACGGCCAAGCTTTGAATAGAGATCCTGATTGGTCTGGTGACAGTCTATTACAACTTTTTTTTCTGATTTCCCCCTAATTTTCACATCCAGTACGAAATTATTTAAAATGATAGATTCATAGGGCAGTGACTGAAATCCTGCTTGGCCAGCTTGGCTTGAAAAACCTCTACATGGTCTGGCTTTAAAGGGTTACAGCAAACTAGCGGTTGCAAACCACATTATTATTCTATTAAGCATTGCAGATATAAGGTGCCAAGTGCACGCAACCCCCAACATCCAATCACCTTTTAGCAGATCTAGCGGCAGTCTTTTAATTGCTGCACCTCCCATTCATGCTTGTTTTGTGCGATAAGCCCAGCTGTCATTAACAAGTTTCATCGCCTTACAGAATTATCATTGCAATTAAACAACCTGTTATAATGCCAAAACTTTTTTTTTTTTTTTTAATTCTTATTTAAATATATTTCCTGAATATTCACATAAAACTAGATAAAAAAAAAGGACTGAATCAGATTGCTTCCAGACATTGCCTACCCATGGCTTGCACAATTAGCGATAGTTTGCGATCCCGGCAGATTGACAGCCCTCTATGCAGCTGTGCTCTGCTGCTTAGTAACTGTTTCTAAAGAGAATGCAGAAAATAATTGCAGTGCATTGGAAAAAAAAAGTGAGCACCTACCTCGCTCATGGTTGCTTAGAGATGACAGTCCTTGGGTCCTCCACTCTCCTCTTCTTTTTTTTTGAACACTGAGGGACTCTGGCAGACAGAGCTGTTGTAATGTGCTAAGCTTTTTTTTTTCTTTTCTCTTAAAAAGGGGGTACCCTGGAGCATCACCAGCCCACCAGCCAATGAGAAGGCTGCAGATGCAAAGCGATTCAGCATCCCCTTTCTACTTTATCCGACAGTCCAAGGAGCCACCTTGTGGCCAAGTGGGAGATGGCGGGCTCGGGGCGAAGGTTTGTTGCAGGGCAGATTCTGTTCTCGGAAATCCGTCATTTCAAGCTGAAGTTTAATCTGCTTATATTTTACCTTCCCTGGTTCCTCCTTTTTCCCCACTCATCAACGTGATAATGACATTTTTAAATAGAACGTTTCTGTTTTCATTACATACCTTATTTTGGACCCAGTGCAGTCACCACTGGGTCTCTGTGCTTCTTTATGCAATGCAGGAAGATCATGGCTGACGAGGGGGCAGCAAGGTGCTGTACATCAGGAGTATGTATGTGTGGTTTTCTTGAGAAATGTTTTATTGCTGCTGTAAAGGGTATCTGAAAATTTTTTGTTGTATGTATACAATGACAATATAGTATATCTTACATCGCTTCCCGAAAACATCACATGACCCAGCCTCAGGACTCCTCTCATCCCTGATGTAAGCAGTGGTTCTTAGAAGGAATATCAACACGCCTTTATAAGTGAACGTCGGTCTAGTGCAGACGTCTCCAAACTGCGCCCTTGGGGCACTATTTCCATCAATTGACACCAACAATGGGGCATAATTCCTTCCAATGACACCAAAGATGGGGCACAATTCCTTCCACTGAGACCAACAATGGGGCATAATTTCCCCCCACTGACACCAATGAAGGGGCAGAATTCCTCCCAATGGCACCAACAATGGGGTCCAAAGACACCTATGATGAGACACCATTCCTCCCACTGACACCAACAATGGGGCATAATTATCCCCACTGACAACAATAATGGAGCAGAATTCCTTCTACTGACACCAACAATGGGGCATAATTCCCCCCACTGACACCAATGAAGGGCAGAATTCCTTCTACTGACACCAACAATGGGGCATAATTCCCCCCACTGACACCAATGAAGGGCAGAATTCCTCCCAATGACACCAAAGATGAGGCACAATTCCTCACAATGACACCAACAATGGGGTCCAAAGACACCAATAATGGGGCACAGTTCTCCCACTGACACCAACGATGGGGCAAAATTCCTCACAATGACACCAACAATGGGGTCCAATGACACCACTGATGGGGCACAGTTCCACTGACACCAACAATGGGGCATATCCCCCCCGCTGATACCAATGAAGTGGCAGAATTCCTCCCAATGACACCAACAATGGGGTCCAAAGACACCAATGATGGGACACCGTTCCTCCCACTGACACCAACGATGGGGTACTATTCCTCCCAATAACACCAATGATGGAGCACTATCTATCCTACTGACACCAATGATGGAGCACTATCTATCCTACTGACACCAATGATGGAGCACTATCTATCCTACTGACACCAATGATGGAGCACTATCTATCCTACTGACACCAATGATGGGGCACTATTCCTCCCAATGATACAAATGATGGGGCACTATTCCTCCCAATGATACAAATGATCGGGCACTATTCCTCCCACTGACACCAACAATGATGGGGCACAATTCCACCCAATGACACCAAAGACGGGGAACAGTTCCTCCCACTGCCACAAACAATGGGGCATCATTTCTCCCACTGACACCAATGAAGGGGCAGAATTTCTCCGAATGCCTACATTGATGGGGTAAAATTCCTCCCAATGATACCAAAGATGGGTCACAATTCCTCCCAATGACAACATCAATGGGGGCTCTGTTCCTCCCACTGACACAGATGAGACATTGTGTATTCCCACCGATGTCCAGACCTTTTCTACTCCCAATAACCACAGTCCGGCCCCCTCAGTCTGAAGGTCAGTAAACTGGCCCTCTCAGTAGACGGTTTGGAGACCCCTAGTCTAGAGAAGTGGATGCTCCTAGGAAAGCTGCATGGGATGCTGAGCCTGCCTGATCGCAAGAACTGAAATCCAATTAATGAAAGGGGTGGACCAGGGACATTCGGGATGGGGAGCTAGATGATGCTGGATGTCCTCCAGCCTGAAAAAAAGGTGGGCTCTATCTGACCTGTTGCAGATTCTCATGTACATTGTGATTGGCTCACATCGTCCAGTTAATTCAGCATAAGCAATCTAAGTACAGTAGCGCCTATATCTGTGCAAGGCTGAAGGGAAAGCTGCAGTTCAGATTTAAAGTATCATTACACCCTTACAAATACCCAGTGAAGTGACTGGCCTCAGGTGATACACAGAGATAAAAACAAAGGTTGTACTTGTTTATCTGCAGCCCTCTCTTCACTACATCCATATAAAACCCCAAATTTATAAAGCTTGTCTGAGCTGTAAGAGAGCAGGGGGCAGAGAGCTGAATTTACACTCTGCAGAGCTCAGTGATTAGAGATCTGAGAGCTGATTGGAGGAAAGAAAAAAATCCTGGACGGCCGCACACCATAGAAGGCATCTTTATTGATATGAAGAAATAAAATCCAAATGCAGTCACCTCATGTACAGAGAGGAACAGGAAAGATAGCTAACATGTTTCACGCCCCATCATGGCGCTTATTCATATCAGCAGCTGATTGGAGGAATTGGAAAAGCCCACCTTCACGCAGCACACAGGAACAGAGCTGAGGCTGTCAATCACAGGCTGTGTGCTGGAGATCCCTCCCCTGTCACCTTTTTTTCTGTTGGTGTCAGTATAATTTGTCAGAAGTGACTTATGCTGATACCAGAGACAATAGAAACAAAAATGACACTAATGCCCTGTACACACGGTCGGATTTTCCGACAGAAAATGTGTGGTAGGACCTTGTTGTCGGAAATTCCGACCGTGTGTGGGCTCCATCACACATTTTCCATCGGATTTTCCGACACACAAAGTTTGAGAGCAGGCTATAAAATTTTCGGACAACAAAAACCGTTGTCGGAAATTCCGATCGTGTGTACACAAATCCGACGGACAAAGTGCCACGCATGCTCAGAATAAATAAAGAGATGAAAGCTATTGGCCTCTGCCCCGTTTATAGTCCCGGCGTACGTGTTTTACGTCACCGCGTTCAGAGCGATCGGATTTTCCGACAACTTTGTGTGACCGTGTGTATGCAAGACAAGTTTGAGCCAACATCCGTCGGAAAAAATCCTAGGATTTTGTTGTCGGAATGTCCGATCAATGTCCGACCGTGTGTACGGGCATTAGAGCTCTGGATTGAGACAAGTACACACTATAGAGGGATAAGCTTTGTTCATATTTCACGTCTGAGGTTTACAACCACTTTAACACATCGAGCACAATAAAATAAACGTATTTGATAAAGTTCTTACCCCAGCATATGCAGTTTACAACTTTCGCTTCTGGCTCCTGCTCTCTCAGTGCTGCTTCCCTGAACTTCCAGTCTTCACAGGAAACAGTTAACAGTGGACAGTGCAGTCTCCAGTCAGTCTGTTAGCATGGAGAATGGAGGGAGAAGCAGGGGAGCACCTTGTCATCCTAGGCTAAGGGTCTGTGTGTTTCTATTGATGCCCACAGTGTAGAGAGACACAAGTCTAGTCCCTGCATGCAAGGGTGGCCCCATAGGATGCTGCAAGAGAAAGGAGCCACCCGGAAACAGGAAACCCGGGGCAGCCGTCATGGCACCAGATTAAACTGGAACCCAGGTAAGGGTTAAAAGATGAAGATTCTGCATAATCAGAAAGCGATCAGCTGCTGAAAATGCTTAAAAAACAGTAATTGTCTGATTCCTGGGTCACACACACAGTTCTGAGCCAGCGACGCTCTGATACTACATACAACTTACATACAACTTACATACAACTTACATACAACTTACCATAAACAACTAAAACTACGACCCCAAGGTGAGGAGAGGCTCCAGCTCAGGGGGAATCTGTGCTCAAACTGGTGTTCGCAGGATACTTAAATGAGAGAGTATCTGAGTTCATTCACTTGAACTATGGTTCTAAGGGTTCTAAGCTAGGCCTTTCTTACTTCTTCACTTGCTGTGGTGTCATCGTTCAGCCAACATTTGTCCACACTTTATCAAACTTTTGTGGGCAACCCCATGCTCGAATAAGTGGCCCCGTATAAGGGTAAGCTGGCATTTACCGGGCTTTTCCTAAATCTAACGGGAGGGAGGGGATGATTGTTTCCAGGTCATCGTGATGGCTTCCCTGAACTTTACGAGCGGAAAACAATAGTAGGGATATGAGTATTTTTTGCGCTCTGATCACTGGCATTTGTTCAACCAACCCTAGCAGACAGTATTTAGGATCATAAGGAACGCGGGTCTTGGTGACCTTCACAATCACCTGAATAACCTCCTGCCAGTAATGCTGAATTGCTGGGCAGCTCCAGAAAAAAGGGGAAAAAACTCTCCGGGCTGGTGCGAGCAACGCCAACACAACGGAGAGTATGCCGCCGACATCCTAAGGAGCCTGTGGGGTGTGGAGTGAGCTCTGTGCAGAATTTTGTACTGGACCGGTTTATCTCTTGCTGAAACTAGATGGGAGAAGGGAAAGTCACAAACAGGGGCGGACTGACCATTCGGGCACTCGGGCACTGCCCGAGGGCCCCATGCCACTAAGGGGCCCCAATAGGGTTGCCAGCCTCAATAAAACCAGGGACAGTATGTAAAAATCTGTGTTTTTTTTAACATGCCAAGATTATAGCTGCCCCGCCTCTCCAGTACCTTTTCAGTGTGTGTATGTGTATTCGGTGTGTGTATATTGTGTGTCTGTGTGTGTATACTGTATGTGTGTATACGGTATGGCCCCATCATCTATTGCCTGGGAGCCCCATAATCTCCTATTGCCCGGGGGCCCCATAATCTCCTATTGCCCGGGGGCCCCATAATCTCCTATTGCCCGGGGGCCCCATAATCTCCTATCGCCCGGGGGCCCCATGAGTTGTCAGTCCGCCCCTGGTCACAAATCTCTCTCCAGTCGTCATCATCCAGTTCCGGGATGTCCCCCACCCATTTCCCGCGGAGGGAGGACAATTCGGGACCGGCAGCAGCAAGCAGGGACCCATGGAGCTGGGACGTGGTTTTCTCCAAGTCCTTCACCTGAAGGGTGGATTCAAGCTCTGAGTATGATAAGTCAACTGGCTGGCCCAGGAACTGACACCTATAGGCATGCACAATTTGAAGGTACCTATAATGTGCATGTACGGGTACATTAAATTTGGTGCGTAAAATGAGAAAAGGGGTCAGCTCTTTATTTGTCATAATGTGTTCCAGTTTCACTATTTTATATTTTGCCCAGGCCTGTGGATCTGGTATGGTGTTGAACTGCGAAGGGTTAGGGTTCAGCCAGAGTGGGGTGTGAGAAGACCAGGAGTTCGGATGGGGCGCCCTCAGAGCTTCACTCACCCTCCATGCCTGTATGCTGGTAGGCATGGAAGGAGTAAGGTGATGTGGGGTTTTAGTTCCCCTGAACAACAGCCCCTGCAAGGCCTCCAGAGATCCTATAGAACTATAGCTGCCTCCAGCACCCTTGCAGAGTTGGTCAGGTCCGGCTGCAACCACCAATGGGCGGTCACAAGCTGGGTGGCCAAATAATACTTCTGACAATCAGGAAGAGCCAACCCCCCATTATCCATAGGCCTGGTCAGAGTGCTATATTTGAATCTAGGCAGTTTGGGCCCCCAAATGAAGGAGGTGAAAAGTAGTTTAATGGAACCGAAGAACATCTTAGTCAACCATTGTGGGGAGTTCCTAAAATTGTACGTTTAGGAAGGACTTTCATTTTTAGCAGGTTGATGCGTCCAATGAGGGAAAGGGGTAGGTTGCTCCATGCCTTCAGTTTGATCCTTACTCCAGTCAACACAGGGTCGAGATTGAGCCACACAAAATCCCCACTCTGCTTTGAGATGACTATACCCAAATAGGTAAAATGGTCAACCCGTTGCAGCGGGAGAGAGGGGGGTGAGGAGGATCTAGCCTCCTCATCCACTGGGAAGAGCTGGGATTTGTGCCAATTCACTCTCCGACCCGTGAAGGTGGATAAGGTACCCATGATTTTGAGGGCGCCCTGCAGAGAGGCTCCAGCGTCATTTAGAAAAAGGAGCAGATCATCTACGTAGAGAGCCACTCTCTCCTCCAACCATTCCACCCGGAGAATACGGACCTCAGCCGAGCACCTGAGTGCCTCAGCAATGGGCTCCATGGCCAGGGCGAAGAGGGCCGGGGAGAGAGGGCATCCCTGTCTGGTGCCCCTCTGCAGGGGAAACGGAGCAGACAAAGATCCGTTTAACCTAATGCATTCCAAGGGGCCAGTGTATAACGTACGTATCCAATCCATGAATTTTAGTGGGAATCCCAATCTTCGCAACTCCTCCCAAAGATACACCCACTCCACTGTATCAAATGCCTTTTCCATAACCAAAGTGGCAATAGTTCTGGTACCCTGGTTGGTGTGTGGGGCATGGATATTAGCAATTAATCTGCGTATATTGATCTCCGTGGACCTATCAGGCATAAAGCCCATTTGATCAGAGTCGACAAGGGATTTTATAACTTTATTTAGTCTAGTGGCCAGTACTTTAGTAAGTATCTTTAGATCGCAATTAAGGAGTGAGATTGGCGTGTATGAGACGCACAACTTAGGGTCCTTATTGGGCTTTGGGATAAGAATGATATGTGCTTCTCTCATGGAGGGAGGTCAAGAACCCGTTTGTAAACAGGTTTGGAACAGCTTTGCCAATCTAGGGGCAAGCAATTCAGTGTGGGCTCTATAGTAGTGCAGGGGCAGGCCATCCGTCCCCTGCCCGGAAAGACTGTATGGAAAGTGTGATTTCCTCTGGGCTTATTTCTGAGACTAGGAGGTTCCTTTCAGTGTCAGAGAGCCATCCCAGTGCCAAGGTGTCCAGCATAGAAATCATAGGCGCAGGGTCAAAGTTTTCCGACAATGAGGAGACGTACAGTGTGGTGTAGAATGTGACGAATTCAGTTAGGATATGGCCGATGCGCCACCAGGCATGAGGATTTCAGAGATAACCGCAAGGGGTCTATCCTGCTGTGCTAATAGCGCCAGTAATCTGCTATTTTTGTCTCCATGTTCAAAATACTCCTGTCTGCCAGATTGTTTGCCAATCCTAGTGGTTTCAGAAACCTGAAGATGCAATTAGAGATGGGCTTTTTAGTTTCTTCTGATCCGCCTGATTGCTTTAGCTACAGTATATAGTATGCTTGCATTACCCTACAGAATATAGTATGCTTGCATTACCCTACAGTATATAGTATTCATGCTTTACCCTACAGTATATAGTATGTATGCATTACTCTACAGTATATAGTATTCATGCTTTACCCTACAGTATATAGTATTTATGCTTTACCCTACAGAATATAGTATGTATGCATTACCCTACAGTATATAGTATGCATGCATTATATATAGTATGTATGTATTACACTACAGTATATAGTATGCATGCATTACTCTACAGTATATAGTATGTATGCATTACTCTACAGTATATAGTATGCATGCATTATTCTACAGAATATAGTATGTATGCATTACCCTACAGTATATAATATTCATGCTTTACCCTACAGTATATAGTATGCATGCATTATATATAGTATGTATGTATTACACTACAGTATATAGTATGCATGCATTACTCTACAGTATATAGTATGCATGCATTATTCTACAGAATATAGTATGTATGCATTACCCTACAGTATATAATATTCATGCTTTACCCTACAGTATATAGTATGTATGCATTACTCTACAGTATATAGTATTCATGCTTTACCCTACAGTATATAGTATGTATGCTTTACCCTACAGAATATAGTATGTATGCATTACCCTACAGTATATAATATTCATGCTTTACCCTACGGTATATAGTATGTATGCATTACTCTACAGTATATAGTATTCATGCTTTACCCTACAGTATATAGTATGTATGCTTTACCCTACAGAATATAGTATGTATGCATTACCCTACAGTATATAGTATGCATGCATTATATATAGTATGTATGTATTACACTACAGTATATAGTATGCATGCATTACTCTACAGTATATAGTATGTATGCATTACTCTACAGTATATAGTATGCATGCATTATTCTACAGAATATAGTATGTATGCATTACCCTACAGTATATAGTATTCATGCTTTACCCTTCAGTATATAGTATGCTTGCATTACCCTACAGTATATAGTATGCATACATTACTCTACAGTATATAATATGTATGCATTACTCTACAGTATATAGTATGCATGCATTACCCTACAGTCTATAGTATGTATGCATTACTCTACAGTATATAGTATGCAGGCATTACCCTACAGTCTATAGTATGTATGCATTACTCTACAGTATATAGTATGCAGGCATTACCCTACAGTATATAGTATGCATGCATTACCCTACAGTATATAGTATGTATGCATTACTCTACAGTATATAGTATGTATGAATTACTCTACAGTATATAGTATGCTTGCATTACTCTACAGTGTATAGTACGCTTACATTACTCTACAGTATATAGTATGCTTGCATTACTCTACAGTATATAGTATATATGCATTGCTCTACAGTATATAGTATATATGCTTTACTCTACAGTATATAGTATGCTTGCATTATTCTACAGTATATAGTACAGCCTTTCTCAACCTTTTCAGCACAGAGGAACCCTTGAAATTACGTTCTGGCCTCAGGGAACCCCTGCTAAAAATTACTGTATTTATCGGCGTATAACACGCACCGGCGTATAACACGCACCCCAAGTTTAGGAGGGAATTTTAAGGAAAAAAAAACTTTTAGGAGGGAAGTTGAAGGGAAAAAAACTTACATTTAAATGCCCATCATTGCAGCCTTCTCAGTGCAGCCTTGCCCCAGTGCAGCCATGTCAGTGCATCCATGTCAGTGCAGCCATGTCAGTGCAGCCTTGTCAGTGCAGCCTTGTCAGTGCAGCCATGTCAGTGCAGCCATGTCAGTGCAGCCTTCCCCAGTGTCCATTGCAGCCTTATCCCAGTGCAGCCTTGCCCCAGTGCAGCCTTGCCCCAGTGCAGCCTTGCAGCTCGCAGTTTGAAAATTGCGCCGCTCCCCTGCGATCCTGTGATCCCCTGTGATCCTGAACTTCAAAATCGCTGACCGCAATTTGAAAATGGCGCCGGCGGCGCCGAAATACACAGAGCCGGTCCTCGGCTCTTCTCGGCGGCTCTCGTTCACTTTCGGCTCCACTCGTAGTCCCGGGATGGGCGTGACTGTGAGCGGAGCTATCCGAACCTAGGCGAGTACACTCGCCTAGGTTCGGGCGGTGCTCGAGTGAAGCCGAAAGTGGCCAAGAAGAGCCGAGGACTGGCTCTGTGTATTTCGGCGCCGGCGGCGCCATTTTCAAATCGCGGTTGGCGATTTTGAAGATCTGTCAGCTCAGGATCACAGGGGATCGGCGTATAACACGCACCCGCAATTTTCCCCTGATTTTAAGGGGAAAAAAGTGCGTGTTATACGCCGATAAATATGGTACTTTATCTACAACTCATGATAAATTATTGAGATGGTCATAGGGAAGAATGCTCCTTATAACTGTGGGCATTGGGAAGAATTACCTCCTTGTAGATAACCAAAAAGATCATTGGTGTGAGTGGGAACTTATCTGAGAGGCAAAAACTGCTCATTGCTCAAGGAACCCCTAGCAACCTCTGGAGGAACCCTATGGTTCTATGGACCCCTGGTTGAGAAACCCTGATATGGTATGTATGCATTACTCTACAGTATATAGTATTCTTGCATTACCCTACAGTATATAGTATGCTTGCATTACTCTACAGTATATAGTATGCTTGCATTACTCTACAGTATATAGTATGCTTGCATTACTCTACAGTATATAGTATGCTTGCATTACTCTACAGTATATAGTATTCTTGCATTACCCTACAGTATATAGTATGCTTGCATTACTCTACAGTATATAGTATGCTTGCATTACTCTACAGTATATAGTATGCTTGCATTACTCTACAGTATATAGTATGCAGGCATTACCCTACAGTATATAGTATGCTTGCATTACTCTACAGTATATAGTATACAGGCATTACCCTACAGTATATAGTATGCTTGCATTACCCTACAGTATGTAGTATGCATGCATTACTCTACAGCAGTGGTGGCCCGAGCAGTGTGGGCACACGGGCGCCGCCCCCCTATCCATGCTCCCGGCCCCTTTCAGGGCGCCGGACGCATGGATTCCTATGGCAGGTGTGGGAGGGGGTGGTACATTTTGAAGCACCTGATTAGAACCAGATGCTCTAGTAGGCTTCAAAATAGGGCGAGCTCTGGGCGCAGAGAGTGCGCCCTGATCCCACTCAATTGTGTGACAATAGCGAATTAATTTTCACTATTTTCACACTAACCTTCCTCCCGGCCAATCAGGAGGCAGGACCCTAAGTGCCAGGCACCCTATTGGATGCCTGGCACTTAGGAAGACGAACGGGGAAACTTGCACTGGAGCGGAGGCCGCCGCCGCTCTGAGAGGTAAGTCCACTCGGCTGAGTCGGCTGCATCCTTCCCACCCCCCCTCGTGCACGGGTCGCGGCATCTGATGGGCACAGGTGACTGCGTTTGATGCGCACAAGTGGCTGCATTTGATGAGCACAGGTGGGTGAATATGATGGGCACAAGTGACTGCATGTGATGGGCACAGGTGGCTGCATATGATGGGCACAAGTGGCTGCATGTGATGGGCAAAGGTGGCTGCATATGATGGGCACAAGTGGCTGCATTTGGGCACAAGTGGCCGTGTTTGATGGGCACAGTATATAGTATGCTTGCATTACCCTACATCAGTGGTCTTCAAACTTTACAAACAAAGGTCCAGTTTACTGCCCCTCAGAATTGGGGGCGGGGGCAGACTGTGACAAGTGGGAAAAGAAAATGCTGTCAGTGGGAAGAATGGTGCCTGATTGTTGGAATCACGGGGAGGAATTGCCCCCCATTATTAGTGTCAGTGGCAGGAATAGTGCCCCCTCTCATTAATGTTATTGGGAGTAATAGTCTCAGTGAGAGGAATAGTGCCCCATTGTTGGTGTCATTGGGAGAAATAGTGCCCCATCATTTGTGTTCTTGAGAGGAATAGTGCCCCTCCTCATTAACGTAGTTGAGAGAAATTGCCCCTTATCATTGGTGTCAATGGGAGGAATAGTGCCCCAAGGGCCAGATAAAGGCTGTAAGGTAAAAGGCTGCATCAGACCTTTGAGTTGCAGTTTGGAGACCCCTGCTCTACACCATCCTTTCTTAACCTTTTCAACACTGAGGAACCCTTGAAATAACTTTCAGATCTTAGAGATGTTAATAAAGACTAAATCTACAACTCATGATACATCATTGTGATGATCATTGGGAAGAATGTTCCTTACACTTGTGGTCATTGGGAAGAATTATCCCTTACAGATCCCTAAAAAGATCAATGGTGTCAGTGAGAACTTATCTGAGAGGCAGAAATTGCTCAAGGAACCCCCTAGCATTAGCAGCCTCTGGAGGAACGCTGGTTGAGAGATTTACTAAATCTGGTGCACTCAGAATCTGGTGCAGCTGTCCATGGTAGCCAATCAGCTTCTAACTTTAGCTTGTTCAATTAAGCTTTGACATTAAAACCCGAAAGCTGATGGGTGAGGTTTCTATACAGAGTTGCACCAGATTTTGCATTCTCCAGTTTTAGTAAATAAACCCCCTATATAGTACCTGTGCACTACTCTACAGTATATGTGTGCATCACTTTATCTGCTATAGATAGTATATGCAAATCTTCAGTTTGAGGTCTCAGCCTTTCCTTTAATCACAGCATAGTGTGCAGCCAGCAGCTTGTTCAGCACTCTGCGCCGCTCTGTACGCCAGGCTCTGTTTTCATTTCTAAATTGAGCCATGCTCCTGGCACAATGGATTTTCTCGAGAGCGGATTTGATGCATGGGAAAGGGTTCCATTTTTTTTTTTTGGCTCCTCTCGCCCTCTACATCAAAGTCTGCTTGATAAGTCAAAGCCAGAAGAATCATTCGAGGGATTGCATTGTTTCAACTCTCTGTAATAAAGCCCTTACCTTCCACTGCCATTTCTAAATGCAGAGACATAACTCAAGAGGCGAATGTGCTTTCCATAAAGCGCTCCATCGGGGGCCACTGAGTTCAGCAAAAAAACAATCTGCAGAATATTTGTAATCCATGGTGACTGATCGGAGATCATCAGTGGAGGACATAGAGGACTGGTAAAGGGCTGATGAAAAGTGTGAACATATTTCATTGTTCTCTATAGGGCCCGTGTCATACTAGTGATCCTATTTATGAAGTCACCAGCACCTTCAATGCATGCCGTCCTGTCCCACTTTTATGTATTTTTTCTCTGTTGTATTGAACACCATCAGGTCATTATTATTCTGTAGTATCTATTATCAGTTCTGAGCCACTATAACCTGTTTACTATGTGATCTTGGTTTCTCCTTCTGTCCTGCCCTCCTGTTTAGTGCTAGTTACTTTAATCCCAGCTAGACCTTCCCTGTTTCTTCCATGTTCCCTCATTCAGCCTTAGTACTTTGCAGAGACGGGGCTTAGGAATGTCATTGGAGGAGATTTGCTTAACAAACAATGGCGCACACACCGCTTCAGGCAACAAAAGTGGGCACACCCAGTTCAAGGTGCTAATCCCGGCTCACCGCCGTCAGTAGTATAAGAGGAATTGATTGCACACTCGAGTCCAAAGTTTTCTTTATTGTCATAAGCCAGACACATTTTCAAGAATTTTTAGTTGACGCGAAAGAACGGTGCTTGGTCACAACGATTTGCTTAACCACTTCAATACCGGGCACTTATACACCTTCCTGCCCAGACCAATTTTCAGCTTTCAGCGCTGTTGCATTTTGAATGACAATTGCGCGGTCATACAACACTGTACCCAAACTAAGTTTTTATCATTTTGTTCCCACAAATAGAGCTTTCATTTGGTGGTATTTGATCACCCCTGGGATTTTTATTATCTGCTAAACAAATAAAAAAAAGACTGAAAATTTTGAAAAAAAAGAAAAAATTTTTTTGTTTCTGTTACAAAACTTTGTAAATAAGTACGTTTTCTCCTTCACTGATGGGCACTGATGGAGCTGCACTGACGGGCACTGATAAGGCGGCACTAATGGGCACCGATGAGGTGGCACTAATGGGCACTGATGATGGGCACTAATATGTGGCATTGATGGGGCACTGATAGGCATCCCTGATAGGTGTCACTGATATGCAGCACTGATGGGTACACATAGGTAGCACTGATGGGCACTGAAAGGCGGCACTGATGGGCACTGAAAGGCGGCACGGATGGACACTGATAGGTGGCACGGATGGACACTGATAGGTGGCACGGATGGGCACTGATAGGCGGCACGGATGGGCACTGATAGGCGGCATTGATGGGCATAGATAGGTGGCACAGATGGGCATGGATGAGCACTGATAGGTGGCACTGATGTACACTAATAGATGGTACTGATGGGCATCACTGATTGGCAGGCATTCATTGTGGGGACTGATTGTTATCCCTGTTGGCCATGGGTGGCATACCTGGTGGTGGGCATCCCTGGTGGCGTCCCTGGTGGTCCAGTGTGGGCATCCTCAAGGGGGCTGCGCTGCTAATCAATCAGCACAAACTGCCTCTGTCAAAGGAGCAGCCGATCGGCTCTCCTCTACTCGTGTCTGACAGACACAAGTGAGGAAAAGCCGATCAATGGCTCTTCCTGTTTACATCATGATCAGCCGTGATTGGACACGGCTGATCACGTGGTAAAGAGTCTCCGTCAGAGACTCTTTACCTAGATTGGAGTTGCGGTGTGTCACACTGACACACCGCAACAACGATCGCCGTGATGCGCGCCCCCGGGGCATGATATCCTGGAGACATCATTTGACGTCCAGTCAGGATATCGCAACCACTTTGCCGCCGTCATTTTGCTATATGGTGGGAAGCAAATGGTTAAAGCGGACCTTCAGTCATTTTTTTCAACTTTCCATCTATTAAATCTTCTGCCCTTGTTGTTTTAACTGTGGATCGTAAAACATTTTTATTCTGCCAGTAAATACCTTATACAGCCCACTTCCTGTTTCTTGTCTGGTAAAAAGCCTAGGCTTATGACATCATGCACAGCTCTCTCTCTAACTCTCGTGAGAGTTTGCCAGGAAGGAAGGAGGGATGAGCCATAAGAGGGCCAATGAGGGCTGCAGAGGTGGAGGTGTGCCTCTGTGTGTCTGTGTAAATCCAGAAAGTGAACAGACGGCAGCTTCAGCTGCCCACAGTTAAAATGGCAGACTCAGTGGAAGGGAATTTCTGCAGCATATTTGGCAAGTACAGAATCCCAGTATATATAAAATAATATGCAAAGTGGTCGGAGGGAAGCTTCAGAATGGCAAAGATGTTTTTATTTCAAATTATGTGAGCAGACTGCAGTTCCTCTTTAATCACTTAAGGACTTGCCCCCTCAATGACCAGGCCATGTTTTGCGATATGGCACTGCGTCGTTTTAACTGACAATTGCGCGGTCGTGCGACGCTGTACCCAAACAAAATGTGTGTCCTTTTTCCCCACAAATAGAGCTTTCTTTTGGTGGTATTTGATCACCTCTGCGGTTTTTATTTGTTGTCCTATTAACAAAAAAAAAGCCATAATTTTGGAAAAAAACCAATATTTTTTACTTTTTGCTATAATAAATATCCAAAAAAAAACCAAACAAATTTCTTCATCAGTTTAGGCCGATATATATTCTTCTCCAAATTTTTGGTAAAAAAAAATCGCAATAAGCGTATATTGATTGGTTTGCGCAAAAGTTATAGCGTCTACAAAATAGGGGATAGATTTATGGCATTTTTATTAATTATTTATTTTTTACTAGTAATGGCGGCGATTAGCGATTTTTAGCGGGAGAGCGACATTGCGGCGGACAGATCGGACACTTTTGACACTTTTTTGGGACCAGTGACATTTATACAGCGATCAGAGCTAAAAATAGCTCCTATCGCTCCTAAAGCGGCTGACGTACACCTACAGCGATTCACCCAACAGTGCCAACCTGCCGCAATAGCGCTAGACATTCAATAGGATCGCCTGACGCTTTGACCAATCAGGAAACAGGTCTCATGACCTGCCTCCTGATTGGGGGGGAGGAACTTTAGTGTGAAAATAGCGAAAATTAATCCGCTATCGTCACACAACTGTGTGGGCTCGGAGCGCAATGCTCTGCTACCTGAGTCCACCCTTTTTTGAAGCTCATTAAAGCCGCATGGATAGGGGAGGCGCGCGCCCATGGGCTTTCTATGGATGTGCCGCCACTGGCGGGGGGTAATGATTTGCCCCAAGGACCATATGCTAGGTATGCCACTGACTTTGGGTACGATTTACATGCCTTTTGGACCTAGCCTAACTGGGTCTTCATTTTTAGTAGGACTTACAATGTAGCAATGTTATTTTGCTACATTGTATACACTATAATTTATAGCAGATAAAAGGGGATACCCTTAAGCTGCATATGATATCCATTAAAGGAACCTTGCAAGTTAAAATAAATAAATAAAAAATACTTTATTCCTGTTTAACCTGATGGTTAAACCCTAAACCCTAATTAACTAATTGGCTCCTTCCTCCCCTTCTGTCCTTAGGCAGCTGATATCAAAAATAATAAGCTGCTCCAACATTAACATTTTTTTTTCATTGGATGATTAAAGGTTAAGTTTACTCAAGACTGAAATTTTAGCTATTGTTATAATCTGGTCCCACTAGGCTGGAATTTACATCACGCACCTCCTACCACAGTCTTCATCATGTAACAAAAAATCAAGCAGTGAAGGTAAGACCACTTATTATGGCCACAGTCAGGTGGGCACAGTTGGGAACTCAACTACAAAACCATCAATTTGCCTAGCCTCGGACACGCAATCGGATTTTCCGCACACAAAACCTTGGTCTTTTGTCAGAAGGCGTTTGCCTGGATTTTGTCTTGCATACAAATGGCAAGGAATTGTTGGCCAATAAACACGAACGTAGTGACGTACTACGTGGTTTTTCAGCTCTTTAGCGCCACCCTTTGGGCTCCTTCTGCTAATTTCGTGTTAGTAGAAGTTTGGTGAGTGTTGATTCGCGCTTTTCATTTATCACTTTTCACTTTGCGCTTTTCATTTCACGATTTTCAGTTCACGCTTTTCATTTCGCGCTTTTCAGTTCATTTCTGTACGGCCATTCGTCAACCAGACATTTTGCGGAATCAGAGGAGATAACGTGTTATTTATTATTGGCCTTGGAGTTATTGCTTTGACCCAAGTCCAGTCCAGGAACAGGAGGAAGAGGAGTTCTTGGACCAAAAATTGGTTGCTTTATTAATCGTGACCAATTATGTCATATGGAAAAAAATAGGGGAAATACAGCACTGTGTAGGATATACCTGTATATATAGCAGCTGACACAACTTTGGACTAAAAAGTGATAAATGTGGGTGTAAAAAAGCTTGGTGTTCAAAAGTCCTTTTGCTCTCCTAGACAGAAGTTGTCTGAGGTTCCCAGGCCAAGATCTTGAATCGTTTGGATTCAAGATCTGTTGTGCCAGCCCAGTCCGGTGTATCCATAAGAGCCCTTGCACACTGGGGCGGTTTGCAGGCGCTATTGCGCTAATAATAGCGCCTGCAAACCGCCCCGAAAGTGCCGCTCCTTGCATTCCAGTGTGAAAGCCCCGAGGGCTTGCACACAGGAGCGATGCGCTGGCAGGACGGTAAAAAAAGTCCTGCCAGCAGCATCTTCGGAGCGGTGAAGGAGCGGAGTGTATACCGCTCCTTTACCGCTCCTGCCCATTGAAATCAATGGGACGGCGCGGCTATACCGCCGGCAAAGCGCCTCTGCAGGGGCGCTTTGCGGTGGTATTTAACCCTTTCTCGGCCGCTAGCGGGGGGTAAAACCGCCCCGCTAGCGGCCGCAGACCGACGGTAAAACGCCGCTAATAATAGCGGCGTTTTACCGCCGACGCCGCCCCCGCCCCAGTGTGCAAGGGCTCTTAAGTCATTTGGCTTACAAGCCTATATGACTTGGGGGGGGGCGTAAGCCTCTCCAGGTCATCGACCTCTGGTAAGCCTCCTCTTATTTACTGGTGGTGGTTCATTTGAGATTACAGTCCTTTGGAATAACTATGCTGTGTGAACATACGCTTAACACTTTTGGACTTATTAACCTATTCATTTAATTTCAATATATGTGCCAATATTTCCTGTGGTATGATTATGTTTTGGGCACTTGTTTACATTCACTGAATCAATCATTTTTTCACTTCTTTATCTTTGCACATATTAAGTTGTTTATGTAGCTAGGTTTATCTTGGTATAAGTTAATATTTCCACTAAAGTAAACCTGTATGCACTTTTTCATGTACCCACCTCTATATAGGGGGGTATACGTTTATTAGTCATATTCTTTTTTGTATATCAGCGCTACACTTTTTTACACCCAATTATGTCATATGCCTTTGCTGCGGGAGCTCCAGGAGAATAATCTGGATGTTTTTCGGAATTATCTCCGGATGACGGACCCCTGCTTTCACCAACTCTTGGCATTGTTGACCCCCTATATTAAGAAGCAGGACACATGCACGAGGCTTTTATTTTTTTTTTTGGTTGAATAATAATGATTTGATTTTCTATATTTGTGGATGTATAGAATGCACTTTTAGGTTAAGTTCTACTGGCAGATAGCATGTCTAATTTTATTTGTTTTCTTTTTTAATGCACAATAAAAAAATTGTGTAGAATAATACTTGGATGTGTTTTACTTCAAATTACATTTTGGGAGGAGGCAGTTACATTTAAAAAATACAATGTAAAATTGACAAGGGACACCAACATAGTTGTATCTTTGATCTTAGAAACTACGGGATAATGGTGTTGTGGTAACTTGCCCAAATAAAAAAAAAAAAAGCATATTAATATTATTCTTGATATCATTAGAAAAAAAAAAGCCTTTGAAAATTCGTTTGCAATAACTCCATCAGTATCACCAGCAAAGCAGCTTCATTATTATCCCATTAAAGAAGAAGAGAATGTATTTCGAGATTTCATAATTTGCCACGTCATGAATGTTAATTCTCCATTACGAACGCTAGTTTACAAGACCGACCGCTTCTGGCTCGTCCTTGCTTCCGAGCATGCGTGTTTGTACTTTGTAAAATCCGACAACAGACATTTGTCCGTGGAAAATTTTAAAACCTGCCATTCAACATTTGTCTGTGGAAAATCCGACAACAATTGTCCGATGGAGCATACAAACAGTCAGATTTTCTGCCAACAGACTGTCATCACAAATTTCCGTCTGAAAATCCGATCGTGTGTACGAGGCTTAAGAGATATAAGAAGGTATTGGGTGATTTAACCCACCAGGAAGGCCTGATATTTATTATTAAGACCTGTAGGCACATATGTTTGGCACGATCATTAGCATCTTTTTGTTATGCTTACTTCTTTTACACAGGACATTATTCGGTTTCCCCGGTGCTTACCTGGCTTGGAGTATTGTGATAATGCAAAAATAACCTGAGATGGCATTTCTAATGCCGCGTACACACGGTCGGACTTTTTGGCTACAAAAGTCTGACAGCCTGTCCGACAGACTTTCGACGGACTTTTGGCAGACTTTTGGCGGACTTGCGGCAGACTTTCTAACGAACGGACTTGCCTACATACGATCACACAAAAGTCCGACGGATTCGTACGTGA
This sequence comes from Lithobates septentrionalis, assembly GCA_037952835.1. Taxonomy (NCBI): domain Eukaryota; kingdom Metazoa; phylum Chordata; class Amphibia; order Anura; family Ranidae; genus Lithobates; species Lithobates septentrionalis. The sequence continues at coordinate 348,669 of JBBDGP010000775.1, forward strand.
TGGCGTACACCGGACTAAAATAAGGAAGTTGATAGCCAGTAGCCAATAGCTGCCCTAGCGTGGGTTTTTGTCCGTCGGACTAGCATACAGAAGAGCGGATTTCTGCGTCCGGCGTAGTTACGACGTAAAGATTTGAAGCATGTTTCAAATCTAAGGCTCGATTCACACCTATGCATGTTGCTTTTGAGCGTTTTTGGAGGTTTTTTTTTCATGCTTGCCACGTTTTTGAGCCGCGTTTTTGCCGCGATTTTGCCGCGATTTGCGTTTTGCGTTTTTTTTTTTTTTACATTTTTTTTTTACAGTCTTAAAAAAAATTACAAAAAAAAAAAAAAAATTAAAAAAAAAAAATAAATAAATAAAAAAAACGGCAAAAACGCACCAAAAACGCACCAAAAACGCACCAAAAACGCATCAAAAACGCTGCAAAAACGGTGCACTTGCGTTTTTGATGCTTGTCCATTGAAATCCATTACATGCAAAACGCTGCATTTTGCATGAAAAAAAGTCCCCGACCCTTTCCAAAAATGCAGAGAAACAAAAAGGCATTGATGTGAACATGTTCCATAGGAACCCATGTTAAAAAATTCCCGTGCATTTCTGCAAAATGCATCAAAAAACGCGCTAGTGTGAATAGAGCCTTAATCAGATTTGCGGCTGGAAAAGTCCGCTGAAAGTCCGGGGAAGCCCACACATGATCGGATTGTCAGTCGTATTTTGTCCGTCGGCGTCCGTCTGACTTTTGTAGATGAAAAGTCCAACTGTGTGTACGCGGCATAAGAGATGATAGAAAAAAATATGTTGGTCAAAGAAAAGCCACCTCTTTGCTATTGATGTCTACAGGCATGTACCTACTGTGCCTAATAGTACAACGAGCAGTGTGGAACCACCACTGACATATCAATTTTGAGCAAATTTACTTTTTAAAACCACATAATATAATACAATGGTCTGTAAAGTATAAATAGATCTTTTGCCAGCCTCCTCCTCCTCTTATATATATTTAGCAGCTGGTATTTACGGATCCTTCAGCCCAGTATTTTGTATTAAAAGCTTGCAGTAGAAAAGTAGGAAGATTTGGCTTTTTCAAGGTCAGGCGCATTCAGTTGCCTCTTCTCTAAAATATTAAAGCGGAGCTGGATTTAAAGTTTCACCATCTAAAATGTTAATGTTGTTATAAACTTTCATGTAGATGGTATTACATGATACTCAAGATGACTGTTACTCAAGCAAGTGCACTTCTGTGTTGACACCGCCACTTAGAGCAAATTGTCATTAATAATATAAGTGTTCCTATCGGTATATTTGTCCTTATCTAGACTTTGGGAAAGCGGTAAATAAGGAGACTTAACATTTAGGCTTGTTGTCTAGTAATAGTTACTGGTGAGAAAGTTGGTAGTGGGTGCCAAAACCAACAGTGAAATTCAAAGGAAACCAATACTTTAAACAAAGTTTATCCTAGTGCTTTACCCACCCTCCTCATGCAATCGAAATCCTCAACAAGAGACTTCAGCAGGCCATGTGGATCTGCTGTACTAGTCCTTCTCTGAGCTAGTAGGGTTGAGTGGTACTGTTCATGCATGACCAGGGTAGATCAGAGCTCACATAACCTCTTACCTAAAACTGCACACAACTACACCTTCCTTTAACTCCTAGGAAAAAAAAAACACATTTCTACTATTGGAGTTAAATGTCTGAATCCACCTTTTATTGAACATAAGCTTATAAAAAACAAAACAGAACTATTCACATATCAATCCAGGTAAAGATAGTTGCAGGCAGGGGCGTTGCTAGGTCTACAAAAGATCTGGGGCTAGAGCCCATAGCAGCATAGTAAAGAAAGTCATACGCTTGGGCAGGCATACACATGTACAGATTATACGTGTATATCTGTGTGTGTGTGTATATCCCCAGAAAGCCTCCCCCTTGCATCAGGGTGCCCAGAGAGCCCCCCTTAAATCAGGGTCCCCAGAGAGCCCCCCACTTACATCAGGGTCCCCAGAGAGCCTCCTCTCCCCTTGGGGACCCCTGCAGAGACTCGGGGCTATGGGCCCCAGATTCGGGGCTATAGCCCCAAAAGCCACCCCCTAGCAACGCCACTGGTTGCAGGTCCTTGACGGTGACATGTACAGGGGGTCCCCGAGTTACGAACAAGATAGGGACTGTAGGTTTGTTCTTAAGTCGAATTTGTTTGTAAGAACAGTACCTTTTTTAAGTGCAAATCTAGTCTCAGAGACAGGATGTAAACCCAAATCAACAGAGAAAGGCAACCGGATGGCAGGGACGGCATGGTTAGTTCAAATAAGTTTTGTTTCTCTTATTTTTTTTCTTTATCACTTTTTTTTATTTTTATTTATTTGTAGCTTGTCTTTTACTTTTTTTTATTTTTGTATAATTTTCTTATTTTTAATATTATTTTTCTTATTCTTTACTTTTTTTAATTACTTTTTTTATTTTATTAATTTAATTATTACTGTATTTCTTATTTTTATTTTTTTTATCAATTTTTTTTTCACTTAACGTTATTGCTATCACACAGGAGAAAACAATTCCCTGTGTGATAGCAATTGGAGGTGACTGGTTCTCTTTATTGACCCTGTCACCTCCAAAACAGGAGTCCAGGAGCACAGCTGAGCACAGCTCTCCCCTCTCACTGTTTTCATGGAGCGAGAGGTACACTGTATGGCACAGCAGGGAGATGGATGGTGAAAGTCCGAGTCCAGGCAGGCCGCTGTGCACCTCGGCGGGGCAGCGGCGCAGGAAAGACCGGGGATCCTGGAGGCTTCGTAGGCCGCACTAGGCCGGACAAGGCCTCGGCCGCGACGGGCAGTTTTAGCGGCCTGGCAGGCCACAAGACCATACCAGGCCTGTGGATGGGCAGGCAGGATGACGAAGGGGGCCCGCAGCCAAGCCAGGAACGGAGGAAAGGCTCACTCCAGCAAGGAGAAGAATATTCGGCCAGCAGTGACGTCATTCGGGCCCCGTTCGTAAGTAGGAGTTGTTCGCAACTCGGATGTTCGTAAGTCGGGGACCCCCTGTAACTAAAACTTTGTGTCTGTGGCACCAGTTAGCTAAGTTATGACCCCAGCCACCAAACACTGCTTGGGGGACCTCAGACACGCACCAGCGTTACCACTACCCGGTCACTATGAATTGAATGGTACCTCCCATGGCTGCCAATACCATCTCTATCCTGAGGACACCCAAATCTATCTCCCTACCCTCAGCCCACACCTTCAGTCTCCTCACATATCACTAATTTACTAACAGACATATCATCCGGGATATATAAACCAAGTGAACTGCGCTGGCAACTAAATGTGAACAAAATGTATAAACAAAAACCACAAAACACCGCAAGTGATAATAGAGTGGCACGTTATAATAAATATGGATGTGTCAGAGAACTGGACCTGCAGCCCGTGCAGCTAAGCCAGAGTGCGCTGGACTGCACTACCAGAGCTCCAAGACCCTCCACACAAATTAAATCAATTGGTGTGTATAAAAAATGACAAATAAAACAGCAGGAGCATGGGAAGATGCACTATCCAAATAGAAAACCTACACTACAATATGTTGATTTGGACAGATGCATCTATCAAACATCAGAAATAGCAGTTTAGCATACCACTAATATAAATAAATATATAAATAAATATATAAATAAAATATGGCGTATCAATTATGCAAAAATTAAATACTAAGGAGCGATCCACTCTGCAAGTTCCAGATAGCACAAAGAAATCATGAAACGTCAGCTACAATATGTGAGAAAACGAGGCTAATGATAAAAACTCCTTCATAGGGCAAACAATGAACAGGCTTCCAACTTTTTCATCTTTTCCAACAAACAGGGCCAGTGGTGTAGCGATGTAAAAGATTGCTCGTGAAACCCCAGAAGCACACATTCCACCGAAGGAGAGAAGAGAGGTATATAGCATAAAACCTTAAAATACCAAAGGTCACCTGCGCATAAATGCGCTACTCACGGGACCGGTAAGGAAAGCAGGCATTCAGATATTTTGGTCGGTTCGCCGCTCTTAGGCGTGCGTTCCACCGCCAGGAAGTGATGTCACTGGTAACAAATCAGACGAACGTGGACAGGATGTTGCGTCGACGCGTTTCGCCCCTCCCCCAGGGCGTTATCAGTGACATCACTTCCTGGCGGTGGAACGCACGCCTAAGAGCGGCGAACCGACCAAAATATCTGAATGCCTGCTTTCCTTACCGGTCCCGTGAGTAGCGCATTTATGCGCAGGTGACCTTTGGTATTTTAAGGTTTTATGCTATATACCTCTCTTCTCTCCTTCGGTGGAACGTGTGCTTCTGGGGTTTCACGAGCAATCTTTTACATCGCTACACCACTGGCCCTGTTTGTTGGAAAAGATGAAAAAGTTGGAAGCCTGTTCATTGTTTGCCCTATGAAGGAGTTTTTATCATTAGCCTCGTTTTCTCACATATTGTAGCTGACGTTTCATGATTTCTTTGTGCTATCTGGAACTTGCAGAGTGGATCGCTCCTTAGTATTTCATTTTTGCATAATTGATACGCCATATTTTATTTATATATTTATTTATATATTTATTTATATTAGTGGTATGCTAAACTGCTATTTCTGATGTTTGATAGATGCATCTGTCCAAATCAACATATTGTAGTGTAGGTTTTCTATTTGGATAGTGCATCTTCCCATGCTCCTGCTGTTTTATTTGTCATTTTTTATACACACCAATTGATTTAATTTGTGTGGAGGGTCTTGGAGCTCTGGTAGTGCAGTCCAGCGCACTCTGGCTTAGCTGCGCGGGCTGCAGGTCCAGTTCTCTGACACATCCATATTTATTATAACGTGCCACTCTATTATCACTTGCGGTGTTTTGTGGTTTTTGTTTATACATTTTGTTCACATTTAGTTGCCAGCGCAGTTCACTTGGTTTATATATTTCTAAAGTACAGTATTTTCACTCTGCAGCTGCAACAAAGTTTTTCTTTTTGGTTTTCACAAAAATATTCTTTTTGAGATTATTGATTACATATATTTGCGAGCGCTGTATTGCATGATTTTATATCATCCGGGATGTCACACCACTTCCTCAAACTCAGTCTATCCAAAATTGAGCTCATGATTTTTCCTCCCCAACGTGCCTCTTCCCCTGATTTATCGGTCAAGATCAATAGCACTACTATCAGCCCATCCCCGCATGCCAAGGTTCTAGGTGTAACCCTGGACTCTGAACTATCCTTTCGCCCCACGTCCAAACACTTTAGAATCTTGCTGCCTCAACCTCCGCAAATTCTCCAAAGTACGCCCTTTCCTAATCAATGACACCACAAAGCTCCTATTTCACTCCTTGGTCATCTCTTGTCTCGACTACTGCAACTCCCTCCTCACGGGATTATCTTTACATAGGCTATTCCACTTCAGTCCATCATAAATGCTGCTGCCAGGCTCATCCACCTTACCAACCGCTCAGTGTCTGCTACCCCTCTCTATCAATCCCTCCACTGGCTTCCACTCACCCAACTAATTAAATTCAAAGAACTAACAATAACTTACAAAGCCATCCACAACTCAGCCCCCAGCTACATCACTAGCCTAGTCTCAAAATACCAACCTATTTGTTCCCTTCGTTCCTCCCAAGAACTTCTGCTCTCTAGTTCCCTCGTCACCTCCTCCCATGCCCGCCTCCAGGACTTTTCCCAAGCCATAGAGAAGAAGGATCCCCCATTTTTTTGGATAGTGGAGGACCCCCTCATAATGGGGTACTTTGTTGCACTGAGTCCGGACTGAGAGGGCAAGACGTGGTTACACCGTTCCGCTTGGGAGTCTGGCTGAGACCGCGATACATCTGCCTTTCTGCTTTATTTGTCTGGTAAGGGGACATTCCCTAAGGTCTGTTTAATATCTGCTCCTTTGGTGTTTGGTTCCTGGTCTCACTATATCTGCATATGAGGGTCTGTCTTCTGGTAAGCAGCTCGTACTATTAGCTTTCTCAGCACCTGGTGGGAGTTTCCTCACAATCTTTCACATATTTTTGGGGTGATCTATACACGTCGACTGTCCAATTATATCTGGTAAGCAGATTTGGGGAGTCGTTGCATTTTTCACCCATTTATAATTTATTTTATATTTGACTCTTTGATTCTATCCATTTTTGCATGATACTCACTACATTGTCCTATTTATTCAGCATAGGATTTTATATGATCACACATGATTTAAGGTCTATTGAGTGTCACTTCTTTTTTGGTTTGGCGTGGTGTTTATGTAAACAATATTACGCTATATATTTTTGTTATATTTTTTCGGACCATAATTTGTGGATCCACGGGACGAGGGCGCCCTTCCTGTTTCATCTGGAGCGTACACTTAAAAGGCCCAGGCTGGGTTTAAGCCACTCGCCCTTTTACGGCTTACTTCTGGTAAGCGCAATATATATCGGTGTGTTCTGCTAACTGTGTCCGCCATCACTGTTTCCCTTGGAAGAATTATCTTTATATCACATACTTATCCTCTTTGCCTGGACTGTAATTGGGACCATTTATTTCATTTTTATTTGAGACTTCACAATTGGACCATTGTTTATATCATTTTATAGCGCGGTTTTTCCTTTTTTGATTTATTTTGGTGGGCCACACTTATGACCGCAGCTTGTTTTTTCTTTTATCTTTTCCAAGCGCAGTTTTTTTCTTTATTTTCCGTATATTACTAACAAACTTGTGTCCATTTACACCCTTCAACCTCCAGGAAGAGGTAGACGAAGAGACCTCTTCCATTTAGGTGGAGCGGATCGGAGGTAGTAGAGTGCAAACAGATAGCGGAGTCTGTAAGTGTAAAGATATCCACATGTCTCAACCAAACTACACACCCTGATGAATTTCGCCCCGCCCACTGGTTGATTAAGCCCCGATGGGCAGGGCGAAATTCATTGCGGTGTGTGGTTTGGTGGAGACATGTGGGCTGAGGCCACTCTTTATCATTTATTCACCTGGGCTGGTCAAGGATAGCAGCGATCCCTTCCTCTTTACATTTACTAACCCCCTGGATCAGTATTAGGACAAGCCTGCACCCCATGTTCTGGGACAAAGGGATATGCTTTCACCTCTACTTTGAGTGGCGCCAAAAGCCATCAGACAGGTCACAGACAGCAGAGTCCATTTACTCCTGGTTGCTCATAGAACAGAGTGGGCTCTTTTTGTGTCCACTCTGCAGAAACTGAGCAGACATGTGTCATGCATCTGTTCTGCTCCAATCAGCAGAGGATCAGCTCACAGAACGGAATCCGCCTCATGTGAAAGTCGCCTTAAGGCCTACAGATTACATGTTGGGACAGTGCTACACCTTGTCATGTTGTCAAAAGCAATATACTATATATCACACAGGGTTCTCAGTGGTACAGGTTGATGGGCTCCAGGATGCTTAATCTGAGTAGAAAAAATTGGTTTTACAGTTTTCCCCAGGATTGGAAACTCCTGGATTGGGTTCTGGAGTCCAGAGCCTACAAAGAGTCTTGGGAGAAATGAAGCCCGTTTGTTGAACTTGACCCTTCAATACAAGTGGGCCAAAAGCCCAAAAAATGTGCTTCCCTGGCTGTCATAAAGATAATGACAGACTCGAGCTAACAATGTCTAGCAAGCACATTATTGCTGGCCTACAAGCTTAGAGAATACAACCACCACAAACACAACAAAAAAATATAAAACACTGATGATTGCTAAGAATTACTCATGACCAAGTGAACCTTCCAACCCACCTGACACTCTGGGTTCAGGCATCTTGTTAATACTATAAAGCAAGAATCAAGCAACTCAATAGTATAAGGTTCTGAAATCAAATAGGAAAAGTTATTGTGCAAAGAAAGGAGTAAATCTGCTGAACTGTGATAACAACACCAACTCAGCAAACAGACTCCTCCCAAACACAACAATGATTGAACAATGAATAATGTTATATATACAAAGGTACACTATATTCAGATCCTAGGTCACCTTCTAGTGGATGTTTCAGTTAACTACACTTGTGGCCACACTGAGATAGATGCAATCTAAACAGCCTATGCTATATTCATGGGAGAGCTAATCTCCCACTGGTCTTATATATATATATGCATACAGGCTTCCTATAAGTGATGGCAGCAGAGTTCCACGTGGCAGATCTGTTATTCTTCGCTAGCTAGTTGGAGCTTGTTAATTGCAATCCGTTTGGTGGCATATAAAACAATAGATTCCAAGTAGTGTAGGCCTAAGGCTTCTGAGTACAGTGTTCCAGCAATTCAGTAAAGTGTTCTTGGGTAAAGATGTATGTACTGCGTTTGGTAATGGTGGTAGTGGATAGGTAAAGATTGAGCAAGTTGCTCTCTCACCAACGACCCAAATCATTTCGCTGTCTTCTGGACAGGAACATGGATGGCGACACTCCAGCAGTGGCTCCTTTGTCTCAGTCTTCCGTAGCGACTTTCCCCACACGTCTGCACCGATAGGTAGGCGCTGTAAATTATGCTAGTAACAGGATGTCCGTCAGTGGTTAACAGGACCCGGCCTCTCAGGCCTCGTGGTGGAAGTAATGTTCCACGTGGTAGGCCGCGACCTCTCTCTGTCACACAGAGAGGTCCGTCTTACGTCAGGCCCAGGAGGAAGAGAGCGTGCCCGGGCTTCCTAAGCTCCTTTTAACATCCCTTCCAGCAACCTTCAGGCCACTGCAAGGGTCCCTGGGATTTGTAGTCTTAGGGTACGGGAATGTAAAGGAGCAGCAGATTCCAGAAGGACTATACGCCCCATAACTCACTCCGCTGGTGCACAGGTATGAGGTCACTGACTGCCGAATAATCACGGGGAAAACAATATTCAAAACACTGGAAGTTACGAAACGTTCTGGTTACAGTCCACATCGCTACACTTATAAAAAAAAAAAAAAAAACTGTGCAGACTCAATGGACTACTCAGTCTTTCTTCTGCCATTACTTTTCTATGTTTCTACAAGTAGTTGAGAACAAAGGGTATGAGATCACTTAAAAAAAAAGAAAAAAAAAGGTAATTATGTTTTTCATATGTATACACAAATGTTTTCCCTTTCATTTCTATTTTAAACTGAATGATTTGCTTTATAAGGTAAGGGTTCACATATACTTTAATAACGTTATTAGGGCAATGATGTCACATAAAGGCAGCATTAAATTCAGGAGCCCCTTTCTCTTTGGGGAAGGGGGCTGTGCAGTCTGTCAGAAGTGAACTGGTAAGTGGACCTAGTGGTCCTTTTTGGACATATTTACCAATTCATGTATGCTTTGATAATAATGATATTTGTTTTGTCCAGAGGAAAAAACTGCGAAAAGCTGGAATATCACCCTTGAGTGTAATGCTAAAATGCATTGACCAGCCATAGCCAAGAGATAGCATCCAACTGCAAGACAGAAAGATCTATGTAAAGGCTTTACTCAAGGAAGAAAAAGAATCTACTGGGGAAAATCTTGGCATTGCAGTTTTTAAACAATTTTAATCCTAGTGCCCAGCCTCACTCACCCTCCTCATGCAGTATACATTCCTAACTTCAGACCTCAGACCAGCAGGCCATGTGGATCTACAGCTATAGTCCTCCTCTGAGACAGTTTTTTGGTTTGCCATTGGGCAGCTACCAATGATGTCCATCTTTCTGTGACCTGGCTACAGATGGCAGTCTACACTGCAAATAAAATATTAGTGGGTAGGAGCAAAATTGCCTCAATTTTTCTGCATCAGTTATACATAAAAGAATTATATCCCTAGTTTTGGATCTTGCAATGCCAAAAGAAGAACCTCAATTACTGCGCAATATCATTAAGCTGATCACATGAATGTTAAAGCTGAGTTATGGCCTGCATTCGCAAAGGAATTTCCAGCAGAACACTCAATATGTCTTGGAAGCTTCCAGTTTTCAGTTAATATTATTAGCTTCTGATAGTCAGACAGCTCTTAAATCAGATAAACGCAAGGTAAGGATTTCTCCCCTATAGAAGGGTCTAGTTTGAGATTGAGCAGAGACTGCTATTGATTTTATTAATTTATGAACTCTTTTGTGCTGATGAGCCATTCAGAGGTTTGGTTGCTATATATTAGGCTATAGCTTCCTCTCCATTTGGCTCCATTTGGCTGCCCAGCTGCTCAATACATCTGCGCTAGCTAATCTTTAAGATGGACTACAAGTTGATTAGGCTCAGCTCCTTGGAGACCTTTTAAAGATGCTGCACATCTAATTAATATTTGCCTGTTGCCTTGGTAGGGGCACTGCCTGCCCATCTAGGACTTATGGTGCTCCCTTTGCTCTGACAGGGGTTTGGAGCCTGTGGCACCAAGTGTACAAATCAAACCTGGCTTTTGATTGGCCAGGTTGCCTCTGATCTGATGTCATTGGCTCATGTCCCTGTCAGAGCTCTGGGTCACATGAAGTAGAAGTTTTTTTCTTGGTAGGGCAACACCACTACCGTTGTGAGGGTTTGGGTAAGTAGAGGTCTGTAATGTGAACTTGTGCTTTCTCCAAAGCAAAACAAAACAAAACCTTTACCTTGATTCCTACTCCCCCTACTACCTCAGCTTTTTTTGCTTCCCCTGCCACTGTGCTCAGCAAATCCTATGTCTGAGTCCTTTACCACTTCAGCCCCGGAAGATTTGGTTTCTCAATGACCAGGCCATTTTTTGCGTTTCGGCACTACGTCGCTTTAACTGACAATTGCGCGGTCGTGCGACGCTCCTTTTTTCCCAAAAATAGCGGTATTTGATCATCTCTGCGTTTTTTATTTTTTTGCGCTATAAACAAAAAAGAGTGACAATTTTGAAAAAAAACAATATTTTGTACTTTTTGCTATAATAAATATCCCCACTTTTTTTTTTAAAAAAAGCTAATCTTTTCCACAGTTTAGGCCTCGTTCCTACACACACACGTCCCTGTTCTGCCTCTGGTGCCCACGATCGCACGCGACCTCTGGCCACGCCAAGGCTTGCTATCCCACTTAAAGGAGCTGATGTACAGTTACGACGGTTCGCGGGATCGTGCCGACCTGCCGCGGTATAATGACAGCGACTGGTCGGCAAGTGGTTAAAGTCATAGCATACATAGATATACGGGGTTGATTTACTAAAGGCAAATACACTGTGCACTTTGCAAAGTGCAGTTGCACTCTGCAAGAGCAATTGCTCCACAGCTTGGTAAATATATAAGTGTGGTTGAACCATCAATCAATCTAAGTAAACAGTCCCCCATTTGGGTTTTATATATATTTTTTCACAGCTTGGTAAATGAGCGGAAGCTATGCTGACTTCCATCATCCAATCATGTGCAAGCAAAAATGCAGTTTTTTTTTTCATTTTCCTTGGATTGGGTGATTTGGGTACTCTTTGCAAGGTGAAGTGTTAACTCATTTACTGAGCTCTGAAATAACTGCAATTGCAGAGTGAAACTGCCCTTTCGCAAAGTGCACAGTCTATTTACCTTTAGTAAATCAACCCCATGGACTCCTCACTACAGAAGACCAGGCAGTGGGGAAAGCACATTGAATTCTGGTGTGCATCAATACAGGGATCCCCAGCAGGAGGAAGAGCATCCTGATTTGACTATACAGTATGAAGCTTAATTTAAAACCCTTTTAGAAATCATTTTCCACTTCTAGAGACTTAACTTGTAAGATTTTGATAAGATAGAAATAGGGAAGAGATGGGAGCCAAAATTGATGAAGGGTCTTAGACCCTTCTCTCTCAGAGAAGAGAAGAATTTAGTTTGTGCAGCCTCGAGGAAAGAAGAGTAAAAAAGGGGACATGATTAAAATCTTTATTAAATACATTAACAGTGTGAATAAGATTCAGGAAAGCAGTATTTTCAGCATGAAGCTAAGACCAAGTACATGACCTCAGAAAGCAGGAGGAAAGATCAAAGCTAACCTTAAAAAGTTTTAATTTGTAGAAGGAGTGGAGGTTGTTTGTTAAAGTCAACTTGAAATTTACCCCAAAAAAAAATATCAATACCTCTCTGATCGAGGCGAATTATGTTTTTCTACGGTGGTATTTAATACCAGCTTGTTTGGCGTCCTCTGTCCCAGGTGCCCCCTCTGGCAGTTTTCGTGGCTGCGATCAGGCGGGAACAGTACTCCATATGTGGTGGACATGCAGCAAAGTGAGGCAGTTTTGGATCCGCATATATAAATTTCATCTACTCCCTCACCCGAGTGAATCTATCCAAGACCCCACAACAGGCCCATCTGGGGAAGTAGTGGAGGGTACATCGGGACATGTAAGACACCTGATTGCATTTATATTAACTGCAGCTAGGATTTCTATTGCATATTTGTGGAAGTCCCCCACGATTCACTTTGACCTTTTAAAGGCCACATTGACGTGGATCGTGATCAATGAACGAATGGCGGATATTCTACGGGATAAGTTGGCCTACTTTGAGAAAATATGGGATCCCTGGATAAAATTCTTTTCGGGACGTGCCTGATCTGGATGGAGGGTTATCTGTACAACAGACAAAGGGTGCACGTCTTGTACTTCATTTTGTTCACCTTATCTTTTGCTTCATTCTTTCTTCCTCTTCTCTAGCCACTTCCATACCGTAGAACGCCATATGACATCCTGGGCTTTCAGTGGTGATATCTGAATGTAGCCTGCAGTTACAAGCATCATTCGGATATCATATTTTTCAGCAGGAGATTCCCTTCACTGCAAGAAAAATCATAGAGGCTGTTCAGCCACTTGGTCGTTTTTACAGGTGGTGGGAGGGGACGTTCCCCCCTCCTACCACCCTCATGCGATTGGCGAGCTGGAGAAGGAATCTGCTGGCGCCAGAAGTTAGTTATAGAGAAAACCGAAAAAGCCAGATGGTCCCCGGCAGTCTCTATGACTCTCGGAGGCCCGGACGCGACGTTATGACCTCACGTCCGGGCCGGCAGAAGTAAGCAATGCCGGGGACTTGGCTGGAAAGCTTGGATCGTTTATTTTTTAAAGGGAAGGTATAAAAATAAAAAAAATAAAATAAACAATATATAAAAAAAAAAATTAAAAATGAAAGCACCCCCATCCCCGCGTGCTCGCACACAGAAGTGAACGCATATGTAGGTTGCGTGCGCATATGTAAATTACATTAAAACCACACATGTGAGGTATCACCACAAACGTTAGAGTGAGAGCAATAATTCTATCACTAGACCTCCTCTGCAACTCTAAACAGGTAACCTGTAAAAATTTTAAAGTGTCGCCTATGGAGATTTTAAGTACCGAAGTTTGGCGCCATTCCATGAGTGTGCGCAATTTTAAAGCGTCATCTGTCACATTATACAAAAAAAAATTGGGCTAACTTTACTGTTTTTTTTTTTTTTATTCATGAAAGTGTTAAGGGGAGAGTTCTCTTTACAGTCAAATTGGTTTGATCATATCCTCCAATTGAAACATGCCTTACATGCTCAATTTTAGTCTGTTAAGATATTCTTTCCCCCTACCTCTGTTTTTGACAAGATAGTACAAGCAAGGTAAACAAAAGGTCTTACCTCTGTTACATGTAGGGTGCTGTTAGATAAGTTTCTATTGAACTTCCCCATTTGATCTAGGGCCGGATGGGAACAAGATATATTGGCCCCATTCCGGAAGAGGTTCTGGAAGATATTCTCCGGTCTCTGCCTTGGGTGTCTCTCTCTCCATCACACAGACTGACCCAGATCTTTATTCTTCATAGGGTTTTTAGAACTCCTCAATTTTTGCATACCATTGGCCTGAGATTTGAGCCAGCCTGTGTTAGATGTGGTAACACAGGTACATTGATACATCTTCTCCGGCGGTGTCTCCAACTCCAAAGATACTGGGCAGAGTTGATTGGTACCTTAAATGGGCTACTGAATATTCATATCTCGGCCGAACCACTTATGTGCCTATGGGGCAATTGTGATATGTCCATTTATACTTTTTCTATAGGCAACACTATTAGGTGTGCACTTTTTGTTGCTCGCAGACAGATTGCCCTAAGTGGACCCCTCCCTGTCCGCCGACTGTATTTGACTGGATTTCAGATCTTAACAGGATTATTTTATTTGAAAAAATTACATACTTTCTAAGGAATGCCATGAATAAGTGAAAATGATATAAACCAATCCGTACTATGTATATTGCAATATCAGGTATCAGGCTGTAGGTGACCATCTTAATATAAGTATCTCTGGGTAAATATATATGTTGTTGGTTTTGTATCTCCCCAGCTAAAGCTGTATTATGTGACCACCTCCAGTGTTACTAAACATTAAAGCTTGGTTCACACTGCATGCCAATGGGGCTCACAGCAGGGGTCCTGTGTGTCCTTATTTACCGTTTCAGGTCCGATTTCAGCCCGAATTTTGGGCTGAATTCGGACCTAAAACAGACCAAAAGACTCACAGAGCTCCTGTGCAAATTCGCACCGAAGCTGCATCGAGATATGTGAACCGGCTCCATAGAGAGCCGGTCACATTCTCCTGCTATTGCGAATTGGATGTGGGGACCCAGGGTAAGACACACACACGTACTGCGCATGCGCAAACTGATTTGATACGAAGTGCAGCTTTTAAATATCCTTGCAAGGATCTGACTTTGTTTTTATGGATGCCTTATGGCAAGGAAAGTTTTTTTAATTCTGCACAATTGGAGGCTTTCTTCTTTGTTTTATTGGACATTTACCACTGCGGGCAGCGGGGATCTGATTGGATCGATAGTGAATGCATTTGGTTCACTCTGCCAACACCTATCCATCATTCCAAAGGTGAGCAGCCTGGAGTGTCACCTGGATATCTGTGAGGAAGTTCCTTTTCATGACAGAAGATGATTACTTGCTGAAAGGAAGCACCTAGGATTTCGACATTTGTGTCATCATGCCTTTTAAAAAGGCTGTCTGGTATGCCTTCAATCTTCTGAAGGTGACGGGCGTTTGTTGCCGTGGAAGTCACTTATATATTCTGCAACTAAGTTATTTTCATCATTCTTTATCATTTATGGACACTTAATCTCTTGCCATATATCATATTATTATATTAGTTATTACTTATCTTTCAATCACAGGTTTACATATTTTATTTATACACGGTTTATTTATTTATGGTATTTGCACTTTTTGGTAATATTTATAATAAGTTTGTTTATGATATATTTATCCAGTGCTGCACTCTTTTCTTCATATATCCCTTATTTTGTAAACGCTATAACTTTTGCTCAAACCGATCAATAATCGCTTATTGCGATTTTTTTGGCCAAAAATATGTAGAAGAATATGTATCTGCCTAAACTGAGGGAAAAAAATGTTTTTTTATATATTTTTGGGGGATATTTATTATAGCAAAAAGTAAAAAATAATGCGTTTTTTTCAAAATTTTTGTTTATAGTGCAAAAAATAAAAACCATAGATGCGATCAAATACCACCAAAAGAAAGCTCTATTTGTGGGAAAAAAAGGACGTCAATTTTGTTGGGGAGCCGCGCAATTGTCAGTTAAAGCAACGCAGTGCCGAGTCGCAAGAAGTGGTGGTGGTGGTGCCACAACACTGTAACCCCTCACAGATACTCTTGTAGGGAACAGGAACAGGGTAGGGACTGATGTGAGTGTGTACTCACTCAGGTTGAACTGGATGGACTGGTGTCTTTATTCAACCTTACTAACTATGTAACTATGTAACTATGAACAGGCCCTGCTATGAAATATTATATCAAAAATTGTAATTACATGCCCCTGTTAAACAGGGGCAGAAAAATTGGGCCTTGGGTGGTGGTGCCCTAAACCAGAAATATTGTTGGAAGCTAGCATCATCAAGATTGAGGAAGAATAGGATAGTCAGTATACCCAGTCTTCAAGGGATCCCAGATCCATAGCAAATTCAATCAGTTACATCAGCATCAGGTGCTGGATAGCTGCTGATCCAGGACTGAATCATTTTTATAAATGTGAGCCTATCAACGGAGTCTGTGGACAGGCGCACTCTTTGATCCGTTACAAACCCTCCAGCAGCACTAAATGTGCGTTCAGAAAAAACGCTGGATGCAGGACAAGCCAGTAGCTTGATTGCATATTGAGCAAGTTCTGGCCAGTGGTCCATTCTCAAGACCCAGTAACCCAGTGGATGCTCTGTTGGAAGGGTCTCCAAGTCTGCTCTTGCCCCTAGATATTCCTGCACCATATAATGCAAGCGCTGGCGATGGTTGCTTGAACCGATCAGACCTTGGCGCTGAGGACTGAAAAATAGTTTAAAGGCATCGGTCAGCCGGCCACCTTTTCCACCAATCTTCCTCTGACTGAATGAAGCCTCAGCAACATGTTGTCCAGCACCAGGAAATGGTAACCTCCCAGGGTCTGGAAATGCGTTACACAAACCTTTCTTCAAGACCTCCTGAAGATGTTTTATCCTCTGTGAAAGCAGGATGAGTTCTGCAACTTTACCCTTGTAACGTGGATCAAGAAGGGTTGCCAGCCAGTAATGATCCCTCTTCTTGATACCACAAACCCTAGGGTCCTTTCTCAGGCTTTGCAGACTCAGGGAGGCCATGCAGCATAAGAATGCAGAGGCATTCGATTCTGAGTCCCCTGGGTCACTAAGGATCACATTATCACATTATTATAACTACATCCTCCCAGCCACGTACAACTCCTTGGGTTTCTGGGGACTTAAAACCATCCCTTGAAGACTGCTGCTGAGTGGTATCCTCTACATCCATGCTGACACAATCCTCCTCCTCTTCTTCCTGTGTGTTTGGCGGGCCCGAAGGAATGCTATCTTAATAAAGTGGGCCTTGAGAGGAAAGGAACTCCTCTTCCTCCCGCTGTTCTGCCTCAAGTGCCCTGTGCATGATTCCACAAAGCTTGTGCTCCAACAGGAAGACTAGGGGGACAGTGTCATTGATGCATGCATTGTCGCTGCTCACCATCCTTGTGGCCGCCTCAAATGGTGACAGGGCAGTGCATGTATCCTTGATCAGTAGCCACTGGCGTGGCAAAAAGAAGCCAAGGTCCCCTGACCCTGTCCTGGTGCCATACTCGCACAGATACTCATTGATGGCCCTCTGCTGTGTGTGCAGCCACTGCAGCATTGCCAATGTTGAGTTTCACCTGGTGGGCATGTCACACATGAGGCAGTTGGTGGGCAGGTTGCATTCCCTTTGAATGTCAGCTAGCCGAGCACTGGCATTGTATGACCGGCGGAAATTAACACAGACTTTTCTGGCCTGCCTCAGGAGATCTTGTATGCCTGGGTACCTGCTTAAGAACCGCTGCACCACCGAATTCAGGATGTGTGCCAAACATGGAACATAGGTCAAGTGTCCCTGTCGGAGGGTGGAGAGAAGGTTGGTGCCATTGTCGCATACAACCATTCCTGGCTGAAGCTGGCATGGTGTCAACCACCTCTGAGCCTGCCCCTGCAGAGCTGGCTGAATCTCTGCCCTAGTGTGGCTCCTGTCCCCTAAGCAGACCAACTCAAGCACCGCATAGCATCTTTTAGCCTGACTGCTTGCGTAGCCCCTTGAATGCTTACGGAGTACTGCTGGTTCAGAGGACAAATCTGCAGAAGAGGCCATAGAGGAAGAAGAAGAGGAGGGGGTGGAGGAGAAAGCTGTGGCATAATCACCACTAGCTTTTTGGAGGCGTGGTGGCGGAACAAGCTCCAACAACACTGAACCCTATAGTAGTAAAGGTCTTGCGAGCTACCAAATCAAAGATCCCCTATCTTATAATAGTGTGATTAGAGCTGCTAGCACTAATCGCGTCCTGTACTAAAGTGTGAGAATCACAGATGAATTAAATAAATCATGTGCTGCGCTATCCCCCTAATGATCTGCTGAACCTGCAGCAAAAAAAAATAAAATACAAAATTGTTAACTAATGTGATGTGATAAATTCAATCCCAAGAATAAAAAATATATATATATAAGCAGCTGTTGTCGTCATACAGCTTAGAACATCATATAGCGTGAAATGACACACATTTCATACAAAATAAATATTGATACAAAAGTGATCCATAAAGTGCTCATGTGCATATAGGTCCGTGATACTCTGACCATCCAGGGTCAGTTTTCAGCGTCCTTAATACAAAAGATAATAAACGTGACTTGATAGGTGACTGTGACTATATCGATCTTCAGCAGTGATTACACTCAGGTGCTCCCCACCCCAAGGTAATGGCCGCTCACCTCGCAATTAAGTTTGGTCAGTACACGCTTTTGAATCCAGGTCAGGTTGCAAGGTCTAAATACTGCTCAAAGATGTGGCATCCTCATATATAAATATCAAAAAGAGACTTCCATTGTGTAATAACGTTTTAAACAATTTTATTTGATGCAAACATAGCCCTATTATAGGGTACTCACATGGGTCTGGTGCGTTAGTGCACCGCTCTGTAGCATGCCTTAATAGCGCCAATCCGTGGATGAAATCGTGTGCTCCTACTCCATATGACAGACCAACTGCCTCCTGCGCCGTCCAGTCCCCTCCGGGAAAAATAAAAAGTGTGCATTAAAGTTTTTTTTTCCCTCTTTTTTGCACAACACGGTTGCACAAGGGAAGGGGACTCTGGGAGGGGACTGGACGGCGCAGGAGGCAGCTGGTCTGTCATATGGAGTAGGAGCACACGATCTTATCCATGATCTCTATGATGTGGGTCTTTCAAGTGCTGTTGCCCACAGACTGCATGGGAGGTCGTCAAATGTCTGGTCAAGCATGTGGTGCCCCAGCGGCTGCTGTTCTGACCATGCTTGATCCGCTTCAGACAGGTTGCAAACAGCAATCGTGCGATCTGCTGCACACGTGTCGAAAAAAGCCCACCCCAAGAAACTTTTAAAACTCAGTGGGGAATCAGCAGCGCCCTGCACATGCGGAGCTCTGCGGTGTGATGCAATAGGGTGGCTTCCCTTAAGCTGCCCCCTAGAGGACATCATGCCTCGTTGGAGTTGTGCCTCCTCCTCCTCACTTTCCTCCTCTCTTCTCTCAGGCACCCAAGTACAGTCAGTGACCTCATCATCCCCTCCCTTCTCGTCACTGGAGCAAACTTGGCAGTATGCTGCAGCTGGGGGAACATGACTGCCAGTTTCTTGTCCTTCTGTGTCACCCCCTCTCTCTAGACTCACATTACTCCTTTCCTCAACCTGTGAACCAACACCAGAGCCTTCAAATCGCTGCACATTCTCCAGCAGCATGTAACCAACACTGTGGTCGAATAATTCTGGGGACTCCTCCATGCATGATGGTGGGGCTACGGAAGCAGTGACTGTGGACTGTTCTCAAATTTCCTGCGATGCCCCATAATGTTTGCTGTTCTGCGAACGGGCGAACACCCAATGTTCGAGTCGAAGTTATGTTCGACCCGAACATCGAGCTCATCCCTATTTGTAGCACTGATCGCTGTATAAATGTCAATGGTCCCAAAAAATTGTCGGATCTGTCCGCCGCAATGTCACAGTCCCGCTAAAAATTGCAGATTGCCGCCATTACTAGTAAAAAAATAAAAATGCCATAAATCTATCCCTTATTTTGTAAACGCTATAACTTTTGCGCAAACCAATAAATATATGCCTATTGTGATTTTTTTTTACCAAAAATATGTAGAAGAATACATATTGGCCTAAACTGATAAATAACATATTTTTTTATTTATTTTTTTTTTGCATATGTATTATAGCAAAAGGTTTTTTTTTTCAAAATTGTCGCTCTTTGTTTATAGCACAAATAATAAAAAAAGGAATATATAATAAGGTTGGCAGTTCTAGAGAAATGCTTAAATAATGCATTACAATTTAACTAAACCCATTGGATTTTATTTGACTAAAATGTACTGGAGATTTTCGACTAAATAAAAATTGGAATTGATTTTTGTTATAGTTTTCATCAATTAACTTAATTCTCATTATATTTTCGTTTAGTTTTTGTCACTGAAAACATGCAGCAGACGAAAACTGTGACGAAAATATTTTTATCGATTAAATTAACACTGGCGTGAAGGTGTTTATGTGTGTTGTGTTAAGACAGCCAATTCATTTAAAAGGGCTGCCAATGCACCAGACCGGAAAAAAAAAAATTCTGCACTTTTTTTTTCAACGCAGTGTATTTCCTCTGCATTGCATTGCAAAGGAGGTGCAATAAGGTGCCATTTAAAAAGAATGCAATGCACCAATGTGTTATTGCAGTACAATAGTGTGATGCCAGCCTTGCTTAAGTATTTAAAATGATTATAAAGTCTCATTTTGTTTTCTATTAAAATAACAAACATGTCATACTTACCTGCACTGTGAAATGGTTTGGCACAGAGCAGCCCAGATCCTCCTTTGCTCAGGTCCCTGGATGGAGCTCCTGGCCCCTACATCCTGATGAGTGCCCCCCACAGCATACAGCTTGCTATGGGGGCACCCATGCCAAGTCACAGCTCCCTGTGTCCATTCAGACATCGAGCCATGGTTCAGCCCCTCCCCCTCTCTCCTGATTGGCTAATTGAGTTTGATTGTCAGCAGCAGGAGCCAGTGGTGTCGCTGATGTGTCTCAGCCAATAAGGAGGGAGAGTCGAGAGGGGGCTCAGGTAAGTATTAGAGGGCTGAGGGGGGCTGCTGCACAAAGAAGGTTTTTTATCTTAATGCATAGAATGCATTAAGATAAAAACCTTCTGCTTTTACAACCAGTCCCCCCCAAAAAATGGTAAAAGTCATCAGCTTCAAATACTGTAGCTGCTGACTTTTAATAAAAGGACACTTATTTGCCCCAGGGATCCAGCGCTGTCCTCAGCCGGGCCAGGTCTACACAGGCATCAGCATGTTTACTAAGGGAAGCCAGCTGAGACTCCTTGCAGCTTCACAGCCGGCTCCCCACTGCACATTGTGAATGGTCGCGCAGCCTTCTGGGCAAAGTGGGGGACGAACATCTGCTCGGATCGCCCAGGTGATCCAAGCAGCAGTGGGAGTGGGTACTTGTCAAAACCAGGTAACTGTTCCCACGAAAATAATAAATGTGTCCAAAAGTAGTAGAGGAGGAGGCGGAAAAGCAGAACCTCCCCTTTTGGGTGAAGTTCCACTTTAAGACAGTTTAGGTGTAATTGGAGCAGAAAGCCCCAATCCAAGAACTACAGTGCTGGGCTTTCTGGTTAAAAAAGGGGAATATCGTAGAACTGAAAAGGAGACCCCACAATTGAAAGTTTAAGGGCTCCCTGGTGTACCGTGAGGGTGTCTGCACTTACATATCTGGGGTTTTTTTTACATATTTTTCTGATGATATACAGTGGGGAGGGAAAGTATTCAGACCCCCTTAAATTTTTCACTCTTCATTTAAATTCATTTTTTTTCCTCATTAATGTACACACAGCACCCCATATTGACAGAAAAACACAGAATTGTTGACATTTTTGCAGATTTATTAAAAAAGAAAAACTGAAATATCACATGGTCCTAAGTATTCAGACCCATTGCTCAGTATTTAGTAGAAGCCCCCTTTTGATCCAATACAGCCATGAGTCTTTTTGGGAAAGATGCAACAAGTTTTTCACACCTGGATTTGGGGATCCTCTGCCATTCCTCCTTGCAGATCCTCTCCAGTTCTGTCAGGTTGGATGGTAAACGTTGGTGGACAGCCATTTTTAGGACTCTCCAGAGATGCTTAATAGGGTTTAAGTCAGGGCTCTGCCTGGGCCATTCAAGAACAGTCACAGAGTTGTTGTGAAGCCACTCCTTCGTTATTTTAGCTGTGTGCTTAGGGTCATTGTCTTGTTGGAAGGTAAACCTTTGGCCCAGTCTGAGGTCCTGAGCACTCTGGAGAAGGTTTTCGTCTAGGATATCCCTGTACTTGGCCGCATTCATCTTTCCCTCGATTACAACCAGTCGTCCTGTCCCTGCAGCTGAAAAACACCCTCACAGCATGATGCTGCCACCAACATGCTTCACTGTTGGGACCGTATTGGACAGGGGATGAGCAGTGCCTGGTTTTCTCCACACATACTGGTTAGAATTAAGGCCAAAAAGTTCTATCTTGGTCTCATCAGACCAGAGAATCTTATTTCTCACCATCTTGGAGTCCTTCAGGTGTTTTTTTAGCAAACTTTATGCGGGCTTTCATGTGTCTTGCATTGAGGAAAGGCTTCTGTCAGGCCCTCTGCCATAAAGCCCTGACTGGTGGAGGGCTGCAGTGATGGTTGACTTTCTACAACTTTCTCCCACCTCCCGACTGCATCTCTGGAGATCAGCCACAGTGATCTTTGGGTTCTTCTTTACCTCTCCCACCAAGGCACTTCTCCCCCGATAGCTCAGTTTGGCCGGATGGCCAGCTCTAGGAAGGGTTCTGGTTGTCCCAAACGTCTTCCATTTAGGGATTATGGAGGCCACCGTGCTCTTAGGAACCTTAAGTGCAGCAGAATTTTTTTGTAACCTTGGCCAGATCTGTGCCTTGCCACAATTCTGTCTCTGAGCTCTTCAGGCAGTTCCTTTGACCTCATGATTCTCATTTGCTCTGACATGCACTGTGAGCTGTAAGGTCTTATATAGACAGGTGTGTGGCTTTCCTAATCAAGTGCAATCAGTATAATCAAACACAGCTGGACTCAAATGAAGGTGTAGAACCATCTCAAGGATGATCAGAAGAAATGGACAGCACCCGAGTTAAATATAGTTGAGTGTCACAGCAAAGGGTCTGAAAACTTAGGACCATGTGATATTTCAGTTTTTCTTTTTTAACAAATCTGCAAAAATGTCAACAATTCTGTCTTTTTCTGTCAATATGGGGTGCTGTGTGTACATTAATGAGGAAAAAAAAATGAACTTAAATGATTTTAGCACATGGTTGTAATATAACAAAAAGTGAAAAATGTAAGGGGGTCTGAATACTTTCCCCACTGTATTTGCTTGAATTTCTAAAATTCCACAGAGCTTTGTCTGTAGACATCTCTAAGGTCAAACTCTCACTGACACGAGGCTACCTTTATATTCCTTGCAAGAATCCATTTAATGTATTCAGCCCAGGGACCCCCAGAGACCTCTCTGAATATCATAGACTACAAACATACCTGGAATAAACAAAAAAAGGGCATTCAATCTGCAAGGTCACGTCAACGGTTGTGCGCCCTCAACCCTTCCTTCTTGGTTCTCGCAGGCCTAGAATATGATTTTTTTTTTTTTTTTATTGCCAGGACTTAACAGATAAAAGTCTCCCATGATTCATTATTTTATGACAGTGATTAATATTAGATGCTGTGTTCCCAAGTCAAAATAAAAAAAACAAGCTGGCTCCACAGAATGAAAAGGTATGTTGAGGTCATATTTTAATCTATTGCTGGAAAATTCTGGAGTTAGCAGTTTAACGAGTGCCCGCAACACCATTGTTATTGTAAGTAGTGTAGTGTGACCCCCCGAGAGGGCCGCTGGCTGATGATGGTCAAAGACACAGTCGATGTACACTTTCAGAACAGATGATGATGTTGTCCAGAGTTCTCCCTCATTAGTGCAGAGCCTGCCAGCACACACAGAGCACACTGACACCAAGAGCAGGGAGTCTATGGGGATATCTTTTTGTTGTTTTATTGTTGAATAACTTGGATGGGGTGTAGGGTAGTATGGGATACTCCAGGACCACACAAGGATGCTCTTCTCTATGTTGGAAACTTTAGGAATGGTTATTTTGCTCAGCCCAGAACACAATCTTCCTGTGAAAGACCGGTAGAGGCCAAATGTACTCCTCAGGAGGGGAACTACTTGAACCAGCTTTAAAAGACAGTCCTCCCATAAGAAGCTAGAAGAGACTAATGTATGAACTGCTCAGGAGAGGAACTACCCAGCTTAACCGGTTCCCGACCGGCTGCGGCAGAATGGCTCTCTTGGGTGAAATCCCGTATATATACGGCTTCGCCCAGGAGAGCCACCAGAGGGCGCGCGAGCACCACCGAAGGCACAAGCGCACACCCCCTGTACGGCAGGGAACCCGATGCACGTGGCTGGCAGGCGCGATTGTCGCGATCATAAACACACAAATTCCCATGCTGTCTGAGGAGAGAAGGACAGATCGCGTCTTTCTGCAAAGTAGAAAACACGATCTGTCATCTCCTATAGTCAGTCCCCATCCCCCCACAGTTAGAACACACAATAGGGAACACAGTTAACCCCTTGATTGCCCCCTAGTGTTAACCCCTATCCTTCCTGTGACATTTACATAGTAATCAGTGCATATTTATAGCACTGATCACTCTGTAAATGTCAATGGTCCCAAAAATGTGTCAAAAGTGTCTGACCTGTCCGCCGCGATGTCCCAATACCGCAAAAAATCGCAGATCACTGCCATTACTAGTAAAAAAAAAAAAAAAAACGCCATATAAATGCCACATGTGTGAGCCACATGTGTGTAGTACCCAAAATATGGCGTTCCCCCATTAGCTACTTCGTTCAATGTCCTACAGATTTATACTAATATACTGTATGTGTTGCATTCGGAGGGATAGGCTGAGCCTCTGCCTACTCTACCAGTTAGCATACCCCTGTTACCTCACCCCAAGTAACAGAATGAGGTCCCACGAGCACATAGTGTGGACCTCATACATGCCCAGTCTTAACTCTTCTCTTCCCGTATCTAGTGACCAGTCCGAAGATCTCCACAACGCTAGTCCACTCCATGTGACCGGCAGAGATGAACAGCTAGGGAGGGAGTCAGTGCACCAACCCCCTCGCTACCGGAGAACCTGCCACCAAGCCAGGTACCACGCCAAACGACCGGTTGCTGTTCTTACTTGTGATGACTTATGGCAACTACTTTTTCCTTCTTGTCTTGCCAAATCTTGTCTCTGTCGTAGTTATGTTACACATAGCCCATATTGCTGTTTTGGACCCAGGTTCTTTAGAAATGCGCCAAAACCTCACATGCACCCATTGAATAACTTCAGACCAACATAGCTCCCAACTGTCCCTGATTTCGAGGGACTGTCCCTGATTTGGAGCAAAGTCCCTCTGTACCTCTTTCCTCCTCATTTGTACCTCATTTGCTCTGATCTCCATAGTTGTATATAAAATGCACTTTTTATCTTTCAAAAAGTGTTTCCCAGCGCTAAACCTTTCATCCAATTTCTAAATTGCTTCATTTGTAAATTTCAAAAACCAGTATAAAGGAATAGTAGCGGTTTAAAAAAGCACTTGCGGGTTTAAAGAGGAAGTAAACCCTGGTGGGTTTTACTTCCTCTTTATTTCTCTGCAAAGGTAAAACATAATGGGCTACTATGCATTGCATAGCAGCCCATTATGTGTCACTTACCTGAAACCGAAGCCTGCGATGTCACCGCTGTCCCCACTAGCAGGGAGCGCCCATCTGCACCCCTCTTCCTTCCGGGGCCGAGAAACTCCGGCTCTGTGACTGGCCGGAGTCGCGTGACATCACTGCGCACAGGAGCCGCCAGTCACGGCATGACCCCTATTAGAAACGGCACAATGTGCCCTTTCTAAAGTGTGCATGCGCCGATGATAACCATGGAGGTTTAGGAGATATTTCCAGCACCTACAGGCAAGCCTTAATATAGGCTTACCTATAGGTAAAAGTGGTTGTACAGGGTGTACAACCACTTTAACTAATCATTATTTTGTAAAATTCTCCTTTAAAGGGGTATGGCAGAGGGTGTGTCCTATGCCTACATACTTTTGCTAATAGGTGTCCCTCTTTCCTATCTCAAAAAAGTTGGGAGGCATGCACATATACCTTGAGAGGTATATAGGCAGGTGGCCTACTGTATGTGTAGTTAGCAACCTGCTGCCCAATTCAGGTGGAAAGGGATGTTTTTGCCCCCTTTCCCATTGTGTTTGCAAGCTTTTTTTGGTGTTCAGCCTCCCACCTGTGTTCTATGAAAGGGAAGAGGTCTGGATCCTAAGAGACATGAACACTCACACCATGAGGGACACATGCAAGTAGGTATATGTGCAGAGACTTGCTGGGACCAGTGGTCCCATCTGGAACGCCGATTCCCCAGGACACCCCAAGAACACAATTTTCTCTGAGCATTTCCAAGTATGAACTTCTCCCAAAGAGACTTCACCTGTGCGGGTAACCTGGGGCAGCCACAGTTCATATTTAGTTAGGAGTAAAACGTTATTGCATGTTGTACATGCTGTGCCAAGTTTACAGTAAAAGTTGATCCAATTTTAAGGGCCTAGTCCATACCTCCCAACTTTTTAAGATGAAAATGAGGGACACCTATTAGCAAAAGTATGTAGGCATAGGACAGGGGGAACTGAGGGGGGCTGCTACACACAGAATGTTTTTTATCTTAATGCATAGAATGCATTAAGATAAAAAAAAACCTTCTGCCTTTACAACCCCTTTAAATCCACAAGTGCTGCTTTTTTTTACCACTACTATTTCTTTATGCTGCCTTTTTCAAATTTACAAATGCAGAAATTTAGAAATTGGAAGAAAGGTTTAGCGCTGGGAAATACTTTTTGAAAGGTAAATAGTACAATGTATATACAACTATACAACCCCTGGCAAAAATTATGGAATCACCAGTCCCTGAGGATGTTTCTTCAGTTGTTTATTGTTGTAGAAAAAAAGCAGATCACAGACATAGCCAAAAACTAAAGGCTTTTCAAATGGCAACTTTCTGGCTTTAACCACTAAGCCACCGCCCACCGTCATATGACGGCGGGACGAGGCTTCTCTTGTTCTGGGCGGACGTCGTATGACGTGATCGCCCTCCGGAGCCACTAGGGGGCGCGCGCGCGTGCCTGCTGCGTCGCTCGGGACCCCGTGCGCGTGCCCGGCGGCCGCGATGTCCGCCGGGCACCCGCGATTGCCGGGTAACAGAGCAGGACCGTGGATCTGTGCATGTAAACACAGATCCACGTCCTGTCAGAGAGGAGAGGAGACCGATGGCGTGTCCCTTGTACATAGGGACACCGATCGGTCACCTCCCCCAGTCAGTCCCCTCCCCCCACAGTTAGAATCACCTCCTTAGGTCATACATTAAACCCTTGATCGCCCCCTAGTGTTAACCCCTTCCCTGCCAGCCACATTTACACAGTAATCAATGCAATTTTATAGCATTGATCGCTGTATAAATATGAATGGTCCCAAAAATGTGTCAAAAGTGTCCGATATGTCCGCCGCAATATCGCAGTCACAATAAAAATCGCAGATCGCCGCCATTACTAGTAAAAAATAAATAAATAAATAAAAATGCTATAAATCTATCCCCTATTTTGTAGACGCTATAACTTTTGCGCAAACCAATCAATATACGCTTATCGCGATTTTTTTTTTACCAAAAATATGTAGAAGAATACATATCGGCCTAAACTGAGGAAAAAATTTGTTAAAAAAAAAAAATTGGATATTTATTATAGCAAAATGTAAAAAATATTGTGTTTTTTCTAAATTGTCCCTCTTCTTTTGTTTATAGCGCAATAAATAAAAACCGCAGAGGTGATCAAATACCACCAAAAGAAAGCTCTATTTGTGGGAAAAAAATGATAAAAATTTCATTAGGGTGCAGTGTAACATGACCGCGCAATTGTCATTCAAAGTGCGACAGCGCTGAAAACTGAAAAATGGCTTGGGCAGGAAGGGGGTGAAAGTGCCCGGTATTGAGGCGGTTAAGAAACACTAAAAGAAATCAAGAAAAATAATTGTGGTGGCCAGTAACAGTTAGATTTATAGAACAAGCACAGGGAATAAATTATGGAATCACTCAATTCTGAGGAAAAAATTATGGAATCATGAAAAACAAACAAACAAAATAACACTCCAACACATCACTAGTACTTTGTTGCACCACCTCTGGCTTTTATAACTGCTTGCAGTCTCTGAGGCATTGACTTAATGAGTGATAAACAGAACTCTTCATCAACCTGGCTCCAGCCTTCTCTGATTGCTGTTGCCAAATCATCTTTGCAGGTTGGAGCCTTGTCATGGACCATTTTCTTTAACTTACACCACAGATTTTCAATTGGATTGAGATCCGGACTGTTTGCAGGCCATGACATTGACCTTATGTGTCTTTCTTCAAGGGATTTTTTCACAGTTTTTGCTCTATGGCAAGATGCATTATCATCTTGATAAATGATTTCATCATCCCCAAACATCCTTTCAATAGATGGGATAAGAAAAGTGTCCAAAATTTCAATGTAAACCTGTGCATTTATTGAAGATTTAATGACAGCCATCTCCCCAGTGCCTTTACCTGACATGCAGCCCCATATCATAATTGACTGTGGAAATTTGCATGTTTTCTTCAGACAGTCATCTGCATAAATCTCATTGGAACGGCACCAAACAAAAGTTCCAGCATCATCACCTTGCCCAATGCAGATTCGAGATTCATCACTGAATATGACTTTCATCCAATGAATGAATGAATGAATGATTTGTAAAGCGCTGCAATTGCGAACTGAATCGCCTCAAGGCGCTAATCATCCACAGTCCACGATTGCCTTTCCTTAGCCCATTGTAACCTTTTTTTTTTTGTGTTTAAGTGTTAGAGATGGCTTTCTTTTAACTTTTCTGTATGTAAATCCCATTTCCTTTAGGCGGTTTCTTACAGTTCGGTCACAGATGTTGACTCCAGTTTCCTCCCATTCGTTCCTCATTTGTTTTGTTGTACATTTTCTGTTTTCAAGGCAAATTGCTTTAAGTTTTCTGTCTTGACGCTTTGATGTCTTCCTTGGTCTACCAGTATGCTTGCCTTTAACCACCTTCCCATGTTGTTTGTATTTGGTCCATGTTTTAGACACAGCCGACTGTGAACAACCAACATCTTGTGCAACACTGCATGATGATTTATCCTCTTTACCTACATACTAACAAGCAGATTTATTCTGATGCAGGTGTTAGTGTTTGTAATGAAAATTCCATAATTTTTTCCTCAGAATTGAGTGATTCCATAATTTATTCCCTGTGCTTGTTCTATAAATCTAACTGTTACTGGCCACCACAATTATTTTTCTTGATTTCTTTTAGTGTTTCTTAAAGCCAGAAAGTTGCCATTTGAAATGCCTTTAGTTTTTGGCCATGTCTGTGATCTGCTTTTTTTCTACAACAATAAACAACTGAAGGAACATCCTCAGGGACTAGTGATTCCATAATTTTTGCCAGGGATTGTATAAATCAAACCAAAATGAGTGACAAATGAGGAGGAAAGAGGGACAGAGGGACTTTGTTCCAAATCAGGGACAGTTGGAAGCTATGGCATTGCTTATTTTTACATAGTTATATTGGTCCAGCTTGGACCAGTGAAACAATATATATTATATATATTACTGAAGTTAAGTAGACACCTCAACTCCAGTGATCTCCATTTGCTTCCGGGTCTCATACTGAGTGGCTGGCCTGATGCATTGTGAACATAGGCTGAGGTTGGCCACTCGGCACAGGTGTCATTCAAAGAATGCTTTGCATTTTTTGAATGAATGCAAAGTCTTCTGTAGCGGTACCCACATAGTGGCTGCTAAGTGATGTGGCCCACCTGTCACCCTGCCCGGCCCGGCATTCACTTCCCAGACACTCCAAGACAAGGAACAGTCTATTGCTTTGTTTTTGTTATTTTATTGGGGAAATTCAACTTGGATGGGGTATGGGAACTATGGGATGCCCGTTAGAACATGTACACTCTTTGTACACTACTTTAAACTCCTCCTGCACACCTCTTGCTTGCAGACTATTACTCTCTATCTCTCTTTTAGGAGCAGCTAGCACATGGTTAGGCCTGACACTGGCTCAGCCATGCCTTAGGAATTGGTCTTTGCAGGCAGGGACCGTGGGTCCCTATAATGTAGCAGAATATATGTAAGTCCTGTTAGTGCTAGCCTTCTGGTGGACTACTTCTCCCAGTCAGTCCTCTTCAGGCCCTGCCAGCCCTCCTGGCTGCAGCTGCCCGACTTCACTGTCCTTGACATTGCAATTCTCTCTACTGGCTCCACACCCAGCTCTGTTTCCTCTCAGTCCTCTCTGGCATGCCTCACCAGTTCTCTCGACTGCACATGTCACTCACCAGCCCTCCTGGCTGTAACCGGTGGTTCCCCCTCCGAAGACTTGCTGTCAGGAGCCAGGGAGCGTCTCCGCTCGCCGGGCTCCGGGGCGCATGCGCGGTGGACTGGCGCCTCGCCGCACACCCGTCCGCGGCCTGATGGTGCGGCGCGTGCGGGTGCACGGCGGTCCCCGTGTGCGCGCCGAGCCCGTGCGGGTGCCCGGTAGCGCGTCACACTGACGCGCTCGCCGGGCAGGGGGATTATTTCTGACGGCTCCAGCGCCCAGTCGGGTTGCTGGTTCGTCATCAGCTCTCCCTGTTTCCTTGTGCTTGTGATATCCTGATACCTGCCTGTCTCTGTGTACCAAACCCTGGCTTGTTAAAATACTACTCTACCGGATTAACCCACTACCTGCCTGTCTCTGTGTACCAAACCCTGGCTTGTTAAATACTACTCTACCGGATTAACCCACTACCTGCCTGTCTCTGTGTACCAAACCCTGGCTTGTTAAATACTACTCTACCGGATTAACCCACTACCTGACTGTTTCTGTGTACCAAACCTTGGCTTGTTAACTACTACTCTGCCGGATTGCCTGATACCCTGACCTCTGCCTGTGTAACGGACTTGTCTCTACCTGATTGCCTGATACCCCTGATCTCTGCCTGCATTAACGGACTTCCTACTGTTAGATCTGCCTGCTTCATATTAACCTCTGTTTATAATTACAGTTTGCCTCTGCCTATGCTCAGTCCTCATTCCTGGTCCCGCCTACAGATTCCAGAGCACCCGCTTCCTATCTCCGGACCTCCTACCTCCCGGAAGCCCGTGCCTCCGCGTGCCCCCAGCTCTCTGTACCCATTTCAGGGGTCTGGGTGCGCGTGGTCGTAAGGGCGAGCCGCTCTCGGCATCTCGGCCTCGGTGAGTATTAGTCCGTGACACTTGCCCTAGCTCCTGCTGTCTTCTCTGACTCCTCCTGTGCCTCCTGTCCAGATACTTCATGCTTTCTTGAAGGGCTCTGTCCTGCGCCTGAGTCCCAGGCCAAAGGTCACCCCCCCCAGACTGGGGAGCTCCCACAAAGGCCCCGACAGCCTAGAACTCCACCTCAGTTCTTCTACCCAACAACTCCTCCTCAGTTAGGCTGACCCTGGGTATTTCAAGGAGGCCTGCCCCCTGCCAATCCTAGTTGCGGATTGGTCAGGGCTCCCTGAGACACCCCAGACAGCTCCACCTCTCTCCCCCTCTTCTTCTATAATCCTCTAGAAGGAAGAGGGAAGTGACAGTGGAGTGATGCTGTCTGTGAGTCACAGCTGCTACTCTGAGCCACTCCCAGCCCACACAGATCAAAACAAATAGGCCTAGCTTCTAGCTAGGCCTGCCTAAATTTAACTGCACTACAAAAATCCTCATCTCTAACACCTACCTAGGTAGAGGGTACTACAGTTCTTTGATTGGACAAGGTGGAGAGCGTGACGTCACTACCCTGACTCTAACTGCTCCCTTGAAGCCACACAGACTCCTGGGGAGAACACTAATCAACTCCAACCTCTACAAGGCCCCTGGGCTTCAGGATCCAAATTGTGCATTTCCTCTTTATGAATGCTATACTTTCACACTTCTCCTGTCCTGTATGCTGGATGTAATTCTTAGTATCTGCCCTTATTCTGTATGTATGGATACTACATAATACCACTTCTCTTATTCTGTATGTTGGGTGTAATTCTCAGTATATGTTCTTATTCTATATGCATGGACCCTGCATAGTACCACTTCCATTCTGTATGTTAGGTGTAATTCTCAGTATCTGTACTTTTTCTCTATGTATGAACTCTGCACAATAACACTTCTCTTGTCCTGTATGCTGGGTGTAATTCTTAGTATCTGTTCTTTTTCTGTATGTATGGACTTATGCACAGTACCACTTCTCTTGTCCTGTATGCTGGGTGTAATTCACAATATCTATTCCTATTCTATATGTATAGGCACTGCATAGTAACACTTCTTTTGCTCTATATGCTGCGTGTAATTCTTAGTACAGTATCTATTCTTATTCTTTATATATAAACGCTGCAAGTAGCACTTCCACGAAGGACAGTACCCTGCGATCAATATTATATACAATAGATGAGGCTGGCTACAGGACAAGGCAATTGCTTGTTGCATGATTCTCTGCTGTTCAAGTACAGTCTCATTCCCAATAGGGAGGCAGATAAAACAAAACCAAATAAAATTCCCAGCTCAACTCACCAACAAGCCTGCAAACAAACCAAGTTTGCATTAAAAATAGGGGTTTAATTTGCACATGTAGCAAGGTCTCCGGCCTTGCCAAGTCAAATCAGGACCTCCAAGGCCAAAGGTAGCTGAAATCCTTCAATATGTGGTGGGTTGTGAGGCATAGTGGGTGCAAAGATGGTGAAAGTCATTGGGCGGCAGACACTTCTTGTAAAAGAGGTTTCATTTCTTTTAACAGTCCTTTTTGTATTTTCAGGGGAAAGAGGGTTAGGGCCAGGACACCCTTAGGTAGTTGCAAATTCAATTGGCAGACTCCGAGACTTCAATAGATGAACAGCGGTGCAGGGAAAGGCCCCAGCAAGAAGCCATATCTGCACTTGCAGGATGGCTGCTTCCTGTGGTAACAGTCTTTAACAGTTTCTAACTCAAACGTAACAGTCCTTTCAGCTTCACTACAATTGCCTCTTGTAGTTCAACACTGAGCTCCTGGTCTCTCACTAGACTCCTTGATTCACTGACTCTGAATCCCTTGAGCTCCTCCAATCTTTGCGGCGGTATCTCCCTCAAGCGTCCCCCATGCTTCCCTGCTGGGTCCCAAGCTTGGCACTCCAGATACTTCTCAAGCTTCACCCCTGCTAACCGTCGAGGTCCCTGGCTTGACTCACAAAGCTGTGCTGCAAGCATCTCCTATACGGGTTGGGTCCCTGACTTGATCACCGCCTGAAGTTTCCCAATTCTCCACCGTGCCCTTTCTGTGAGAATGTGGTTCCAGTACTTGCTTCAGTTACTCACTGTGGTCCCTGGTAAAGGTTGTTGGTCCCTTTGCGGTGACAGCTTCCCTTCTAACGCTGACCCCTGACAGGTTCTCCGGCCGACAGAACCGTCACTTTTGGTTGGATTGCAAGCCACAATCCCAACCCTGCACTGCCTTCTTACTTCTGGATAGGCCCTCACACAGCCTTGGAGCCAGATGCCCCCGGGATAAGCCCAAACTCTGGCCTAGCAGCCTGGGGCATACAACACACGTCCACCCAGACAGCCTTCCAGGTGGCACAGAACACAAATCACCTGACCTCACCAGAATATATAGGTTCTCCCAGCAGGCCAAGGGATTCAAGAAAACCCCTGCCCATTGGCTGAGATACCCCATATACCCATAACCTGACCTTGAGTTGCCCTTCTCGTATCTACCACCAAGCGCCTGGCAACCTAGTGGTAGAAGAGAAAAGTGCAACAAGGTCAATCTTAGGGAGAAATCAATAGATCTCTATCAATCAACAAAGATAATTACTCCTGGCAAGTCAATTTGCGAGGAGCTCCCTGACTAAACCCCAGGGTGCTACACACATTTGCAAATACATGCTTAAGCTGCAGAGCCATTCATGGCACCCCAGTATTATCTGCAGTCCTAACTCTATACATTTTTGAGAGCCTCCATAGTAGAAGAACATGCATAATAATGGATAGATAGAGAGCAGGTAAACCTGCACTGAGCTGTAACTAAGGGTGCTTCTGGAACTAAATAATACCAACCGGCATTTTACAGTACAGACACAATGAGTATTCAAAAGGTATTTTGATAATGAGGCAGGCAGTGGATGCCAGGATGGATATCAGCACCACTCTTCATGAAGGTTACATCCTGTGAAAAGCAAAGCTTTAAGGGTTTTGTTCACACCACCCCATATATATGCATATAAGGTTCACACCATACATGTGCGGTGGTGTACAGAAAAATGCACCCCAACAGACATGGTGTAACAAGCCCTCACAGTTGGCCGCAGTGCACCCTTAAAGATATACAGGCCTACCCAGTAAACAGTGCAACAAGCCAATTGGTAATTGCAATTACCTGCATCAACCAATCAGAATCTACTTTAGTAAAGTCACAGCACTATAAAGTGCATTCTGACTGGTTGAGATGGGTATAACAATTTGTACTTGCCCTTTGCTCGGTTTAAAGACCATAAAAGTTGAAACAAGGACAATCTGTCCTGGCAAAAAAAAGTGAAGGAAGGATTGACAGAAGTCAGATGTATGTAAGGAAACGAAAATAGAATTTCCTCAAGGATAGCTCTAAAAATCTGAGGAAGTGCAGTCAGTGTGCTGAGATGTGGCTAAGTGGTTGAGTGATATAAATACGATAAAATGACCTTCATTAAAGACAGCGGGAACGCTTTTACTTCTTAAAAGGGTTTTCCATTGACAGACAACTTAAAGTTCACCTTTTTCTGTCCTGTGTGGTCTTCATCTTCTCCGGTAGATTTAACCAGTTCTACACCTTTATACCCCTTATGGACCAGAACTATTTTAACATTTCAGCTATCAGCCTTTTCATTTGGTGATAACTTCGTCTTTTATTAAGATAACAAATTATTACATTTCCCTTAGTGACCTTGTCCTGCAAAAATTGTTTCTTTTCTATGTAATCTATAGACAAAAGATGTACAAAAAATAATCTTTTTTTCCCATAGTTTGACCAGTTTGAGTTTTAAAACAATAAATGTTACGTTAGATAAAAAGTGCATTTTGTTCTAAAATTTGTCTAGTTTATAATCACACTAAAATTACATTTTTAATTACAAAATATGGTGGAGCTGTTTAAAAATGAAGGTATTTTTAAATAAATTAAAATGAAATTAGGACGTTTTTTTTTTCACGTTTTGTGTTTTAAATGCTTTCAGTTTAAGGAATAAAATGAATGAAAACAAAAGAAATTTAAATATTAAAAATATAGTAAAAAACAAAACAAAACATCAGCAAAATAATAGGTAAGAGGAGCAAAGGAGTTAATTAGGTCTCATAAGAGTGGTCTGACGAAGGAGCTGTGCATGCTCCGAAATGCGTTACCACTCTCTATCTCCCCCAGACAGACGAGGATTACAGCGATCCGCATGAGGACAAATCATTATGAACTTTTTTTATCTTGCAAGTGTTTTTAATCCCATTGTGCCTGTAATAAATCTTTTAACCACTGCATTTAGAGGTACCTTTCTCTTTCCTTAATGATCCTCCAGAGCTGCTTCTACTCTACCAATGCTGCCTTCAGTGCCATCTCTCCACTGCTATTAAGGACCGCGATTCCCCAGCTCACCAGAGTGCCCTCATCTCTCCCACCTGGGGGATGGAGAAGCTGACAGAGTCAGGGGGCCGTGTTGTCAGCTTACTGACAAAACATGGAAAATTTACTGACAGAGCACATTTTGTACTGACAACCTGAAAAATGACAGAACTCCTAATAAAAACTAAAACAACTGATATTTAACCACTTGCCCACTGGGCACTTTTACCCCCTTCATGTCCAGGCCAATTTTCAGCTTTCGGCGCTTTCATTCTTTGAATGACAATTGCGCGGTCATGCTACACTGTACCCAAATTAATTTTTTATCTTTTTTTTCACACAAATTGAGCTTTCTTTTGGTGGTATTTAATCACTGCTGGGTTTTTATTTTTTTTATAAAACAAATTAAGAAAGTTTGAAAAAAAGTTTGTCTTAGTTTCTATCAGTAAATTTTGTAAATAAGTATTTTTTCTCCTTCACTGATGTGCGCTGATGAGGCTGCACTGATGGGCACTTATGAGGCGGCACTGAAGGGCACTGATTGGGTGGCACTGATGAGGAGGCACTAATATGCCACACTGATAGGTGGCACTGATGGGCACTGATAGGTGGCACTGGTGTAGGGAAACTGGGGTAGGGAAATTTGCCTGCTAAAATCACATGGTGTTGTACTGCTAGCAGATTGGCTGCAAATACTTGGGACACCTATTGCTATACCTTCACATCTCTCAGTGCAGGTTTTTGAGAGGACTGGAGGTATAGTAGGGTTGGAGATCCCAGATGAGGAGCAAGTGCTGTTGCACTTGCTCCTCATCTGGGATCTGCTGTTGCCAACGGACTGCATGGCAGGTCGTCATATGTCTGGTCAAGCATGTTGTGCCCAAGCCGCTGCTGTTCTGGCCATGTTTGATCCACTTCAGACATAGCTTGCAAACAGCAATGGTCCGATCTGCTGCACAGATGTCAAAAAAGGCCCACACCAAGGAACTTTTAAAAGTCAGTGGGGAGTCAGCAGTTCTCTGCACTTGCGGAGCTCTGCGGTGTGATGCAATAGGTTGGCTGCCCTTATGCTGCCCCTAGAGGACATCCCGCCTCGTTGGAGTTGTGCCTCCTCCTCCTCCTCTCTTCTCTCAGGCACCCAAGTACATTCAGTGACCTCATCATCCCCTCCCTCCTCGTCACTGGAGCAAACTTGGCAGTATGCTGCAGCTGGGGGAACATAACTGCCAGTTTCTTGTCCTTCTGTGGCACCCCCTCTCTCTAGGCTCACGTTACTCCCTTCCTCAACCTGTGAACCAACATCAGATCCTTCAAATCGCTGCACATCCTCCAGCAGCATATAACCAACACTGTGGTTGAATAATTCTGGGGACTCCTCCATGCATGATGGTGGGGCTACGGAAGGAGTGACTGTGGACAAGGAGCTGGTGGAATAGGCCGCTTTGGCAGCTGCATTGGATGGCAAACTACTCAGAGCCTGAGTGACAGAGGAAGAGGAGGATGAGGACGGCTTTGTTATCCACCCCACCAACTCTTCTGCATGTTGTGGCTCAATAACATGGCCAGCAGCGGAAAAAAAGAACAAGCGTGCCCCACGGCCACCTGCAGAGGATGCACCATGTGCATGACCAGCACTGTTGACTGTAGACACAGAGGCTGCTTGCCCTCTTTTAGCGGCCTGTGAGCGTATGCCTCTCCTTGGTGGCCTTCCGGACATTATGTATATTTTGCAACACCACACTACCCTGTATTGTATACTGTATACACCACCAGAGGTGTAGTAGAAACTGTACATACTGTATTATGGGCGAACACCCGATGTTCAAGTTGAACTTATGTTCGGCCCGAACATCAAGCTCATCCCTACTTGCCAGGTTTAGGCTCCATGCACACCAGCGTTTTTTATAAGCTCAAAAAAAGCTAGGAAAAAATGCTTGAAAAGAAATACTGGATGAGAAGTGCTGATAATAGCATTTTTGTGCCAGCTTCTAGTAGCATTTGAGTACCAATTAGAAGCTTTTAGCATTTTATTAGCATTTTTGCAGTATATGAAGAAAAAAAAATAGCTAAAAAAAAAACCTGTTGTAGCATTTTAGGGGCATTTAGAAGCAGTTAGGAGCATTCAGCGTTTTTTCTGCTGGAAAAGCGCTCCAAGAAACTCTACTAAAACAATTTTTTTTTTGATCCTAGACGCTGAAGCTCAGAAAATGCTAATAACCTAATGTAGTGTGCATGGACACATAGGAGAACACTTTTTAGCTTCTAGGAACAGAAAAATGCTAATAACAGCTTCTAGGACAGGGGTAGGCAAACCCTGCAACTGGTGACGCAAGCGGCACACGAAGCTTCTTTTACCGGCACTCGACTCCCTCTCCATCAGCAGAGCAGCGTAGGGAAGTGTCAGTGAGACACTAATGCATTCCAATTTCAGAATTCCCCACACCGCACTGAGGGGGAGGCACTGCGCCCCCACACATTGTAAAAGATGGGAAACATTGATTGGTTATCTGACTTTGCTGTAGCTGCGATCGTCAGCTTTTGTGATGGGAAGAGATTGGGTGCAGTTCTGCTGGGGGGGGGCGGTCCCTGTTTCCAGGGGGAGGACTATCATTGGCCACTGCTAAAGCCAATCACAGTTCTGCTAGCCCCGCCCACCATCTGGAGGAAGAAGACTCGCTTGGTTGCCACTACCAATGTGAGAAAGAAGGGATTTCACTGTGAGAAAACCCCAATCAGGTGACATTTTGTGGAATTACTGTCGAGCTTCTGGGAACTTTGTTGAAATTATTCCTGAACCTTTCTGTCCCTTACTACTGAACCCGTCTGCACTCTGTGTCCCTTTAAGCCACAGCCAGTATTCAGCGCAATGAAAATCGCACCCAACCAGCTGCCGGGGCCCCAACTTATTTTCCTGCACACAGGCCCACTGCTTTCAGAAAATGCCCCTGACCTGAGCTTATCACTGCGTATCCATTCCATATGCTTGTATGTGACATCCCATACATCACATACATCACATACATCCCATACATCACATGCAAGCACATGGGTGGATACGAGAGGTGGATCAGCAGGATGAGTGTGCCAGGACAGGTAGATGTGTCTCATCTCTGCTTCCTTTCACCACTCTGCATATTACACATATCATAGATGAGAAGAGGGTTACAGTGGTGGGGCAGATGAGCAGATGGGTTCAGTGTTAGGATAGATGACAAGGTGATTCAGTAGTGAGACAGAAGAGCATGAGGATACAGTGGTGGAGCAGATGTGCAGGGAGGTACAGTGGTGGGCAGATGAGCAAAAGTGGGTACAGTGGTGGGAGAGATGTGAAGGAGGTACAGTGGTGGAGGGTTAAGAAGGGGGTTCAGCGGTGGAACAGAAAAGCAGGGGGGTACAGTGATGGGGCAGATGAGCAGGGGGGGGGACATTGGTGGGGCAGATGAGAAAGGGGGGACATTGGTGGGGCAGATGAGCAGGGGGTTACAACATACCTCCCAACTTTTTGAGATGGGAATGGGGGACACCTACTAGCAAATGTATGCAGGCATAGGACACGCCCCCTGCTACAAAAATGTACAAATGCAGCAATTTAGAAATTGGATGAAAGGTTTAGCACTGGGATATAGATCAGACCAAAATGAGGGACAAATGAGGAGGAATGAGGGACAGAGCAGTGACGGCCCGTCCATAGGGGGTGCCCCCCCCCAGCAGGCAGTTACAAAAAAAAATAGAATATAAAAAAATAAATAGAAAAAAAGGTCCTTAAGTGCACTGTGTTCAGACGCCGGACACAGTGCACTATGAGAAGCGCCAGGTCTATGCAATCATGAGATTGCAGACGCGCCGCTTCATTTGCGGTTTTTGTCCCGCCTTGCGGCGCATTTCGGCGCATTCCGAGGCGCCAAGTAGCTTCCGCCCGGCACCTGTAGTACTATTACTACGGCCGGGTGGTTTGATTGACATCCGAGTTAGATGTCACTTCCGGTTTTCTCTCTCCCATTGAAGAAAACCAGAAGTATGAGGAGCGGACTCATCCACCGTCGCTGCCAGTGCCACTGAAGGAGACACAGCAGGAGAGGACACCACAGCAAGGTAAGTGCCACTGTGCCTGTTCAGACCTCCCGCAGAGAAGGGGGAGGGGGGTTTGATAGGACACAGGCTGCATTTGATGGGACAGTGAGGCTGCATTTGATGGGACACAGGCTGCATTTGAAGGGACAGTGAGGCTGCATTTGATGGGACACAGGCTGCATTTGAAGGGACAGTGAGGCTACATTTGATGGGACAGTGAGGCTGCATTTGATGGGACAGTGAGGCTGCATTTGATGGGACACAGGCTGCATTTGATGGGACACAGGCTGCATTTGATGGGACACAGGCTGCATTTGATGGGACACAGGCTGCATTTGATGGGACAGTGAGGCTGCATTTGATGGGACAGTGAGGCTGCATTTGATGGGGCAGTGAGGCTGCATTTGATGGGACAGTGAAGCTGCATTTGATGAGACACAGGCTGCATTTGATGGGACAGTGAGGCTGTATTTGATGGGACACAGGCTGCATTTGATGGGACAGTGAGGCTGCATTTGATGGGACACAGGCTGCATTTGATGGGGCACAGGCTGCATTTGATGGAACACAGGCTGCATTTGATGGGACACAGGCTGCATTTGATGGGACACAGGCTGCATTTGATGGGACAGTGAGGCTGCATTTGATGGGACAGTGAGGCTGCATTTGATGGGACAGTGAGGCTGCATTTCATGGGACAGTGAGGCTGCATTTCATGGGGCAGTGAGGCTGCATTTGATGGGACAGTGAAGCTGCATTTGATGAGACACAGGCTGCATTTGATGGGACAGTGAGGCTGTATTTGATGGGACACAGGCTGCATTTGATGGGACAGTGAGGCTGCATTTGATGGGACACAGGCTGCATTTGATGGGGCACAGGCTGCATTTGATGGGACACAGGCTGCATTTGATGGGGCACAGGCTGCATTTGATGGGACACAGGCTGCATTTGATGGGACACAGGCTGCATTTGATGGGACACAGGCTGCATTTGATGGGACAGCGAGCCTGAATTTGATGGGACAGCAGGCTGCATTTGAAGGGACA
The DNA here is from genome assembly GCA_037952835.1 of Lithobates septentrionalis. Taxonomy (NCBI): domain Eukaryota; kingdom Metazoa; phylum Chordata; class Amphibia; order Anura; family Ranidae; genus Lithobates; species Lithobates septentrionalis. Next base: position 389,003 of record JBBDGP010000775.1, read on the forward strand.
CAGTGAGGCTGCATTTGATGGGACACAGTGAGGCTGCATTTGATGGGACACAGTGAGGCTGCATTTGATGGGACACAGTGAGGCTGCATTTGATGGGACACAGTGAGGCTGCATTTGATGGGACAGAGAGACTGCATTTGATGGGACACAGTGAGGCTGCATTTGATGGGACAGAGTGAAGCTGCATTTGATGGGACACAGTGAAGCTGCATTTGATGGGGCACATTGGCTGCTTATGATGGGCACAGTAGCTGTATTTGATGGCACAGTGGCAGCATTTGATGGCACAGTGGGAGCTTTTGATATGGCACAGTGGCTGCATTTAATGGGCACAGTGGCTGCGTTTGATGGGCACAGTGGCTGCGTTTGATGGGCACAGTGGCCGCAATTGATGGGCACAGTGGCTGCATTTGATGGGCACAGTGGCTGCATTTGATGGGACACAGTGAGGCTGCATTTGATGGGACAGTGAGGCTGCATTTGATGGGGCACAGTGGCTGCTTAAGATGGGCACAGTAGCTGTATTTGATGGCACAGTGGCAGCATTTGATGGCACAGTGGGAGCTTTTGATATGGCACAGTGGCTGCGTTTGATGGGCACAGTGGCTGCGTTTGATGGGCACAGTGGCTGCGTTTGATGGGCACAGTGGCTGCGTTTGATGGGCACAGTGGCTGCGTTTGATGGGCACAGTGAGGCTGCATTTGATGGGACACAGTGAGGCTGCATTTGATGGGACATTGGGGCTACATTTGATGGGGCACAGTGGCTGCTTAAGATGGGCACAGTAGCTGAATTTGATGGCACAGGCTGCATTTGATGGGACACAGGCTGCATTTGATGGGACAGCGAGGCTGCATTTGATGGGACACAGTGAGGCTGAATTTGATGGGACACAGTGAGGCTGCATTTGATATGACACAGTGAGGCTGCATTTGATGGGACAGAGAGACTGCATTTGATGGGACACAGTGAGGCTGCATTTGATGGGACACAGTGAGGCTGCATTTGATGGGACAGAGAGGCTGCATTTGATGGGGCACAGTGGCTGCTTAAGATGGGCACAGTAGCTGTATTTGATGGCACAGTGGCAGCATTTGATGGCACAGTGGGAGCTTTTGATATGGCACAGTGGCTGCGTTTGATGGGCACAGTGGCTGCATTTAATGGGCACAGTGGCTGCATTTAATGGGCACAGTGGCTGCGTTTGATGGGCACAGTGGCGGCAATTGATGGGCACAGTGGCTGCGTTTGATGGGCACAGTGAGGCTGCATTTGATGGGACACAGTGAGGCTGCATTTGATGGGACACAGTGAGGCTGCATTTGATGGGACAGTGAGGCTGCATTTGATGGGGCACAGTGGCTGCTTAAGATGGGCACAGTAGATGTATTTGATGGCACAGGCTGCATTTGATGGGACACAGGCTGCATTTGATGGGACAGCGAGGCTGCATTTGAAGGGACACAGTGAGGCTGCATTTGAAGGGACACAGTGAGGCTGCATTTGAAGGGACACAGTGAGGCTGCATTTGATATGACACAGTGATGCTGCATTTGATATGACACAGTGAGGCTGCATTTGATGGGACAGAGAGACTGCATTTGATGGGACACAGTGAGGCTGCATTTGATGGGACACAGTGAGGCTGCATTTGATGGGACTGTGAGGCTGCATTTGATGGGACAGTGAGGCTGCATTTGATGGGGCACAGTGGCTGCTTAAGATGGGCACAGTAGCTGTATTTGATGGCACAGTGGCAGCATTTGATGGCACAGTGGGAGCTTTTGATATGGCACAGTGGCTGCGTTTGATGGGCACAGTGGCTGCATTTGATGGGCACAGTGGCTGCGTTTGATGGGCATAGTGGCGGCAATTGATGGGCACAGTGGCTGCATTTGATGGGACACAGTGAGGCTGCATTTGATGGGACAGTGAGGCTGCATTTGATGGGGCACAGTGGCTGCTTAAGATGGGCACAGTAGCTGTATTTGATGGCACAGTGGCAGCATTTGATGGCACAGTGGGAGCTTTTGATATGGCACAGTGGCTGCAATTGATGGGCACAGTGGCTGCAATTGATGGGCACAGTGGCTGCATTTGATGGGCACAGTGGCTGCATTTGATGGGCACAGTGGCTGCATTTGATGGGCACAGTGGCGGCAATTGATGGGCACAGTGGCTGCGTTTGATGGGCACAGTGGCTGCGTTTGATGGGCACAGTGGCTGCGATTGATGGGGGGTTTTTTTTCAGAACTTGTTTGCTTGTTTGCGCCCCCCCAAAAATTTTGAGCACCAGCCGCCACTGGGACAGAGGGACATTGCTCCAAATCAGGGACAGTCCCTCGAAATCAGGGACAGTTGGGAGGTATGGTTACAGTGGTGGGGCAGATGTGCAGGGGGTTACAGTAGTGGGGCAGATGTGCAAATGTGCAATTGATGGGCACAGTGGCTGCGTTTGATGGGCACAGTGGCTGCGTTTGATGGGCACAGTGGCTGCGTTTGATGGGCACAGTGAGGCTGCATTTGATGGAACAGTGAGGCTGCATTTGATGGGGCACAGTGGCTGCTTAAGATGGGCACAGTAGCTGTATTTGATGGCACAGTGGCAGCATTTGATGGCACAGTGGGAGCTTTTGATATGGTACAGTGGCTGCGTTTGATGGGCACAGTGGCTGCATTTGATGGGCACAGTGGCTGCGTTTGATGGGCACAGTGGCTGCGTTTGATGGGCACAGTGGCTGCGTTTGATGGACACAGTGGCTGTGTTTGATGGGCACAGTGGCTGCGATTGATGGGCACAGTGGCTGCGATTGATGGGGTTTTTTTTTCAGAACTTGTTTGCTTGTTTGCGCCCCCCCAAAAATTTTGAGCACCAGCCGCCACTGGGACAGATGGACATTGCTCCAAATCAGGGACAGTCCCTCAAAATCAGGGACAGTTGGGAGGTATGGTTACAGTGGTGGGGCAGATGTGCAGGGAGGTACAGTGGTGGGGCAGATGAGAAAGGGGGAAAATTGGTGGGGCAGATGAGCAGGGGGTTACAGTGGTGGGGCAGATGAGAAAGGGTGAACATTGGTGGGGCAGATGAGCAGGGGGTTACAGTGGTGGGGCAGATGAGAAAGGGGGAACATTGGTGGGGCAGATGAGCAGGGGGTTACAGTGGTGGGGCAGATGAGCAGGGTGGTACAGTGGTGGGGCAGATGTGCAGGAGGGACAGTGATCTGAGGTGTGGAGTTGCTGGAATTGGGGCTGATCTGAGGCGTGAGAGTGCAGGATGTTAATTTCTCAATACTAAAGTATTATACAGCATTTACTTTATAAAAAATCCTTTTCGTGATTGAGAGTGTGAAGTTGACATTTTCTTGTTATAAAATCGGCACCCTCAAAATCTTTGAAAACATTTTTCAGCACACTGTACTCAAAAGGTTGCCTACCCCTGATCTAGGAGCTTGAAGCCTTAATGGACATCATATGCAGCTCAAAGGTCTCCCCTTTTTTCTGCCATAAATGAACAAGAATATTTACAATGTAGCAAGAAAAACATTGCTACATTATAAATCTTCTTGAAACTACAGGCACTGCCGTGCTAAAGCGGTATTAAAGTGATTGTAAAGTCTCGGTTTTTTTTGTTTTTTGTTTTTTAAATAACAAACATGTTATACTGTGTGTAATGGTTTTGCACAGAGCAGCCCAGATCCTCCTCTTCTCGGGTCCCTCTTCGCTGCTCCTGGCCCCTCCCTCCTGTTGAGTGCCCCCTACAGCAAGTAGCTTGCTGTGGGGGCACCGAGCCGAGCTGCAGCTCTGTGTGTCCATTCAGACACAGAGCTGCCGTTCGGCCCTGCCCCCTCTCTCCCCTGATTGGCTCACTAACTTTGACAGCCAATGGCGCCAATGCTGTGTCTTAGCCAATAGGGGGGGAGAGTCCCGGACGACAGAGGGACTCGTGGACATTACTGGAGATTGAGATGGGGGTCAGGGTAAGTATTAGGGGGGTGCTGGGGAAGCTGCTGCACACAGAAAGTTTTTTTTTTTTATTTTAATGCATAGAATGCATTAAGATAAAAAACCTTCTGCCTTTACAACTCCTTTAAACCCAAAAGCAAAACACTATTATATTGCAACTTATCACTTCTCAGATGTGGTGGCCTCATTAGTTTTCTTTTTAAGGCTTTCTATTCTTTATTTTCACCTTTGATCCTGCCAGTAAGTCTGGTGTCATTCAAAAGAGTAGATTCAATTGCAGATGTATCAGTTAAAGTGATGAGACAAACCATTTACAGGGGTGCTTACAATGATCAGCTATTATTTATTTATGTAAATCCTTAATCCCAAAAGAAAAAAACCTGTTTGCTGTAATTGTTTATAAAGTATTATCTGGTTTATCCAGATGAACAATAATGCTGTCCAAGGGTATCTCTGTTGGTCCTTTATCCAGAGTGGAGGCTAATACTTGAAGTTTGTTACTGCCCACCTAGTAAGTGATCTGACACTTCTAGGCCTGGGGAACGCATGCGCGCCCCCGGTGGCCCACTCCTGCTGTGATTATACACAGCAGGAGCTGATCAATGGGTACCGTGGGATTGATGTCTATCCGCCGATCCTTCGGTACAGAGGGAGAACACTGGTCTGCTTATGTAAGCAAGGCAGATTGCTGTTCTGTCAGTACAGAAGGCATGGATCCTGTGTTCCTGCAAAGCAGGGACACGGATCTATGCTTTCCCTAGTACAAGCACCCCACAGTAAGAAAACACCGGCTAGGCACACAGTTAACCCTTTGATCACCCCTGATGTTAACCCCCTTCCCTGCCAGTGTCATTAGTACAGTGACAGTGTATGTTTTTTAGCACTGTTCACTGTATTAGTGTCACTGGTCTCCATAAAAGTGTCAGTTAGTGTCCGATTGTCTGCCGCAATATCGCAGTCCCGCTATAAGTCGCTGTTCGCCACCATTACTAGTAATAAATAAATAAAAATATCCCATAGTTTGTAGGCGCTATAAATTTTGCGCAAACAAACCAATCAATATAAGCTTTTTGGGATTTTTTTTTTTTTTAACAAAAATATGTAGCAGAATAACTATTGGCCTAAATTGATAAAGAAATCTGAGCTTTTTCATTTCTTTTATTGGATATGTTTTATAACAGAAAGTAAAAAATATATTTTTTTTTCAAAATTGTCGTCTTTTTTCTTTATAGCGGAAAAAATAGAAACTGCAGAGGTGATCAAATACCACCAAAAGATAGCTCTATTTGTGGGAAAAAAGGACATCAATTTTATTTGGGCACAGCGTTGCACGATCGCACGATTGTCAGTTAAAATAATGCAGTGCCGTATCGCAAAAAATTGGCCTGGTCAGGAAGGGGGGTAAATCTTTCAGAGGGCAAGTAGTTAAGTTCATTTACAGCTTACATTGCAGGGTCCCTGTTGTGTTTGTTGTTTACATTTTGTTTACATTTTGAAAACAACAAAATTGCCAACACTAATGAATACTGTATGTATCCAAAAAATGAACTTCCTATTTCAGGGGATGACTGTTACCCGTCACCTGATTGGCTGAAAGGACAGGCGCTGCGATTGGACACCTATCAGGAAGAGGGGAGAAGATGCATGGAAGACACAGAAGCGGCTGTGTGACCCGCTGCATGGTCCCAACGCTCGCTGGAGTCACCCGCTGCCTGACCCACCACCAAGATTGGGTAAGTGCCAGGCAGATAGCGAGGGGGGGGGTCACAGTGGCAGCATTTGATGGGGCACTATGGGAGCATTTGATGGGCACAGTGGCAGCATTTGATGGGCACAGTTGCTGCGTTTGATGGGCACAGTGGCAGCGTTTGATGGCACAGTGGCTGCATTTGATGGGCACAGTTGCTGCGTTTGATGGGCACAGTGGCTGCAAATGATGGGCACAGTGGCTGTGTTTGATGGCACAGTGGCTGCGTTTTATGGGCACAGTGGCAGCGTTTGATGAGCACAGTGGCAGCTTTTGATTGCACAGAGGCTGCTTTTTTTTGGGCACAGTGGCAGCGTTTGATGGCACAGTAGCTGCATTTGATGGGTACAGTGGCTGTGTTTGATTGGCACAGTGGCTGCGTTTGATGGCACAGTCGCTGTGTTTGATGGCACAGTGGCTGCAATTGATAGGCACAGTGGCTGTGTTTGATGGCACAGTGGCTGCTTTTTATGGGCACAGTGGCTGCGTTTGATTGGTACAGTGGCTGCATTTTATGGGTACAGTGGCTGCACTTTATGGACACAGTGGCTGCGTTTTATGGGCACAGTGGTTGCAATTGATGGGCACAGTGGCTGCACTTGATGGGCACAGTGGCTGTGTTTGATGGGCACAGTGAGGCTGCAATTGATGTTTTTTTCCAGAATTTTTCAGTTTGTTGGGCCCCCCCAATAAAATTTGAGCACCAGCCACTGGATCTGACGTACCTAATAGTAGTTGGTCATATTCAGCTGGACTTGTTCTGTAATGTAGGAGACATTTTGTAGCTTTTTCAAGGCATTGCTATAGTTCTAAATGAACTAAAAAAGTGCCATGGATAAGCTGCACACCGTCCCCAACATTACAGAACAAGTACAGTACTACTACATATACCTTGACCTGGAGAAATGAAAACCTCCACAGACATATTCCCAATCAGCCAGCTCACAGCAGCCCCAGGACAAACACAATGTATGCTGGGAAGTCTTAAGATAATTTCCCATACTAAGCCCTACCTGCATAACACCAGAATTAGAGAACATTGTACCTTCTCCTTCATATCAGGAGCTATCATTTACAATAATACAAGATATTTAAGGTTTTTTGTAACCTTTTCTAAAATATCTTGTATATATACAGCGGGTAAAATAAGTATTGAACACGTCACCATTTTTCTGGGTAAATATATTTCTAAAGGTGCTATTGACATGAAATGTCGGTAACAACCCATGCAATCCAACCATACAAAGAAACAAAAACAAATAAGTTCAAAAATGAAGTTATGTGTAATAAAATGGAATGACACAGGGAAAAAGTATTGAACACACTAACTGAAATGTATTTAATACTTGGTACAAAATCCTTTGTTGGTAATGGCAGATTCAAGATGCCCCCTGTATGGAGAAACCAGTTCCATGCGTTGCTCGGGTGTGATTTTGGCCCTTTCTTCCCCACAAACAGTCTTCACATCTTAAAGCTTTCGTGGGCCTTTTCTATGGACTCTGATCTTTAGTTATTTCTATAGATTTTCTATTGCATTCAAGTCAAGTGATTGGCTGGGCCATTCTTTGAAACCAATTAAAGTTTCCTTGGCTTTGTGTTTGGGATGATTGTCTTGCTGAAATGTCCACCCTCGTTCCATCTTCATCACCCTGGTAGATGGCAGCAGATTTTTATCAAGAATGTCTTAGTACATCTTTCCATTCATCCTTATTTCAATGATATGAAGTTTGCCAGTACCGTATTCTGAAAAACAGTCCCACACCATGATGTTCTCACCTCCAAACTTCACTGTTGGTATGGGGGGTGTTTTTGGGGTGATGTGCCATTTGACCTCCAAACCAGGGGCGGATCCAGAGTCTAGTCTCGGGAGGGGCACTGCCAGAAAATAAGGTGTTGCTTACAGAACACATTTGTATTAAAATATATGTATTTAACATATCATACAGACCTAACCTTGTTTAAAACAGTGATGCATCCCCATGCCGGCATCCCATTTATTTGTATTCTGACACATGGCTGCACGGACACAGCCACTATGTCTCAATATGACATGCTGGTGCGGGTTCCTGAAGGCACCCTGCAAGCATTCTGGGACCCACACACGACATATTGGGACACAATAGCTGTGTGTGTCAGTAGAAATAAATGGGATGCCCGTGTCTTGCCGAGAAAGTTCCCCCGGCGGATAAGGACCCCCCCTCTACTGCGCTTGCGCAGTAGGAACAACAAGGGAACCGCCGAAAGGAGCCGAAGCTGAACACCTGTACACGGCGCCTGCGCACTACATTCTACCCTATGTCCACGTTAAAGCCCCACCAACGAAGTGGACATAGAGTTAGAATAATAATATGCCGAGCGCAGTGAGGCCGTGACCGAAGCGTGGCGAGAGTAGCGAGCCCGCGAGGGGCCTGTTACAAACTCTTTTTTTATTAAAATACTCTTCGCACGCAGGCGCCGTGTACAGCTGACTCAGGTTGTTCAGCTTTGGCTCTTTTCGGCGGCTCCTTTGTTGTTCCTACTGCGCAAGCGCTGCACCTGCGCAATAGAGAGGGGTCCTTATCCACAGAGGGGAACTTTCTCGGCAGAACACCGGCACAGGGATATGTGCAACACTTTATGGGACATTCCTTTCTGTCATTCCTTTTAGTATGTCCCACACTTTATTCATCCCCAAGCCAGTAAAAGACAGCCCACATGTTAAATGCATGTCTGCAGCACACCCTGTGTGAATGAAGCTTAACTGCTTGCCGACCGGTGCACGCCGATGTACGTCGGTACAATGGCACGGATAGGCAAAAGGACGTACCTGTAAGTCCTTTTGAAATTGCCGCCGTGCCATTGCCTGCGCGGGCCGGCCGGGAGCTCCATGAGACGGGTCACGGGTCCCGCGGACTCGATCGCCGCAGGGATACCCGCGATCGCCTCACGGAGAGGAAGAACGGGGAGATGCTGATGTAAACGAGCATCTCCCCATTATGCCTAGTGACAGTGTCACTGATTTCTGCTCCCTGTCATCGGAGCAGTGATCAGTGTAGTGACACTGCTAGCCCATCCCCCCATACAGTTAGAACACATCCCTAGGATACATTTAACCCCTACAGCGCCACCTAGTGTTAACCCCTTCACTGCCAGTCACATTTACATAGTAATCAATGCGATTTTAATCGCACGGATCGCTGTATAAATGTGAATGGTCCCAAAATCACGCCAAAATTGTCCGACGTGTCCGCCATAATGTCGCAGTCAAGATAAAAATCGCTGATCGCTGCCACTACTAGTAAAAACGAAATAAATAAATAAATAAAAATGCCATAAAACTATCCCCTATTTTGTAAACGCTATAACTTTTGCGCAAACCAATCAATAAACGCTTATTGCGTTTTTTTTTTACCAAAAATATATAGAAGAATACGTATCGGCCTAAACAAAATTGTCGCTCTTTTTTTGTTTATAGCGCAAAAAATAAAAACCACAGGGGTGATCAAATACCACCAAAAGAAAGCTCTATTTGTGGGAAAAAAAGGACGCCAATTTTGTTTTGGAGCCACGTCGCACGACCGCGCAATTGTCAGTTAAAGTGACGCAGTGCCGAATCGCAAAAAGTGCTCTGCTCAGGAAGGGGGTAAATTCTTCCGGGGCTGAAGTGGTTAAAGATGAATTTTACTGTCATTCTATAGCATCATTATCATCATGATAATCACACAATGCAGGTGCTGTGGCTCATGATCATAATGATGATTGGTAATTGTAATGCGCAGCATGGAGGGGGTTAATGTACTCACTGAGGCATTCGTGACCAATGCCAATTAATTAACCCCTTTGTTCTGCATTAGTAGCATTGTTTTTTTCAACCCCTGCATGCTGCAGCATAAAAGGGGGTTAATTAACACTGATGGTGCCACTGCCACTAATGCAGCACAAAGGGGTTAATTAATTGCCATTGGTCACGTCAGTGAGTACATTAACCCCCTCCATGCTGCGTATTACTGTAGCACTTACCCCCCCGCAGGGGCTGCTGATTATATATTATATCCGTAAATCACGTTTTCCACCTAGCCCATCGCAGCCCATAGAAATAGAAACAGTCCATGTTGTGCTTTTCTCTTGCTTTATTAATATAACATAAACTGGGATAGGAGAAGGATTTTCTGAGATCCACTTTTGTTGCTTCATAATCTTTCCTTTGCCTTCTTATGCAAAGACTTAGAACAATGCGGACTATAAAAAAATCACTCTGAATGATGGTAAAGAATCACTCTGAATAACTCCTTCACCTGCAGAACTTTTCAGGAATAGTCTGTATCTCTACTTGTGCTGGAAGCTTTACTGCTGCCTTTTGACCACTACTTCCCGTCTGGATGGTACTTCCAAGTTGAGCTAAGGAAGAGATTACTCTGAATAATTCCTCCCGCCTGACTGATTGGAATCCCGGGGTATTGTTGAACCCAAAGTCACAGGCCATCTCCACCTGTCTCACTGACTTGCGTACCAACATCCCTCAGCCTCTGGTAGTACCGCTCCCCTGGGCTTTCACTCGCTTGATCAACAGTCCATGTGCCACTCAGAAACGATCGATCGCCCAGTTGTCTTCCACTTAGTTGCTACATCTTCTGAAATGGCTTCTCCATCCCTTCTTTGCGGTCTGGCACGCTCCCTTCCCCTCAGGGGCGTCCAGCGACACCAGCGACTACGTGCTGTCCGGTGTCATTAATTCTTCTGCAGGTCCCGGTTCCCCCTCTCTCGTGGGGGGGGGGGGGAGCTCTTGGCTCCCCGCAGGGGAACCTCTCTGGGACCAAGACTGGACTCCCGACTACCATGTGACCCCAGCTTTAATGAGAGTCCCGCCTCCTGCCAAACAAATTAATGGTTGGCCAGAACTCACACACGAGCTGCCTGTCATTCAGATCCCAAGTCCAACCTTTCTTCCAGAACCATTTCACTGAAAGAAAGAGGAGCCATCTCTGAGTCCAAGCACAAGTGGCCACACCCTGCACTACACTGACACTACCAGTTCTCAAAATAAACAACCAGGCCTGTTATAATAGTACAAGCCTGCCTAAATTTTTCCTGAAACTGTACTTTGTTATTTAAACACAGAAAAGGTCACCTACATGAAAGTAGGTGCCCGTCACATTACAATTACCATTGTAACTGAATTAACACCCGTCCCCCCCTCCCCTCCAAGTGTTAACCACTTCAGCAGTTCACATAGCTAAGACAGCTAAGGCAGTGTTGTGTTAAGGAGTTAAGGCAGTTAAGTGATCACTCACTTGCAGACAGTACAGATGGGCTCTGGCTACAGGTCGGCAGCATCTTGTCTTCAATCTCGCACTCCCGGCCTCTGAATTGTGACGTCACGCCAGCCGGGACTAAGGAGCTCCTGTCGGGTGGAGATCGCTCCGCCTGACAGGGAAGTAACTGCTTAGAAAGCCAGGAGCACGCTGGGCACGCACGCACCGCTCTGCTGCAGCTCTGCTAATAATACTACACAGTGTGTAGCGGTGCCGGCGACCCCAGTATCACCACGGTCTGTACTCCCATAAAGAGGCTCCTCTAAATGAACTGATGGGGCACACTGAATATGTCTTAAGCCACCTGGGAGCCGTGAGGAGTGGGGGAAGCAGAAATAAAGTCCCTGCAGCTGCATTTAGACGATGCCTCGCCAAACATAAATAGGTGTCGGAGGGAGAAAGCCTTGGAGTTAAATATTTTCTGGGGGGGGGCAATTGCTCCGTTGCCTCCCCCCCCGGATCTGCCCCTGCTCCAAACATGGTGTGTATTATGGCATACAAATAGATCAATTTTGGTCTCATCTGACCAGACTACATTCTCCCAGTATTTTACAGGCTTGTCTAAATGTTGTGCAGCAAACTTTAAACGAGCTTCAACATGCTTTTTCTTCAGCAATGAAGTCTTGCATGATGAACGCGCATACAGACCATGGCGGTTAACTAGTTACCGCCCTCCCACCGTCCTTCATATGACGGTGTCCCAGATTAGCTGCTCTTGCGCACCCGTGGCCACGCTGTGTTGCTAGGACACGACGCGACTACGATCTCTGTAAAGAGCCGCTTCCGCGGCTCTTTTACCATGTGATCGGCTGTGTCCAGTCACTGCCGGTCACATGTAAACACGGAGATGCTGGTAATCGGCACTCCTCACCTCACAGTGACAGAGTGTGTGGCGAGGAGAGACGATCAGCGGCATCTCCTTGCAGGGGGCAACAAAACATGTAATCAGGGCACTGATCATCAATGCCCTGATTACATTATAGCGCCAAAAGTGTCACCAATCAGTGCCCACCATTGCCCACTAGTGCCAGCAATCAGTGCCCACCAGTGCCAGCAATCAATGCCCACAAGTGCCACCAATCAGTGCCCATTAGTGATGCCAGTCAGTGCTGGCTATCAGTCCCGCCTATCAGTACTGCCCATCAATTCCCATCACTGCTGTCCATCATTGGCCATCAGTGTCGCCCATCGGCTTGCCTATCAGTGCCCACCAGTGCCACCTATCAGTGCCCACCAGTGCCGCCTATTAGTGCCCATCAGTGCCACCTATTGGTGCCGCCTATCAGTGCTACATATCAGTGCCACCTATCAGTGCCCATAAGTGCGGCATATTAGTGCCTCCTCATTAGTGCCACCTAATCAGTACCCATAAGTGCCGCCTCATCAGTGCCCATAAGTGCCACCTCATCAATGCCCACCGGTTCAGCCTATCAGTGACCATCAGTGCTGCCTCATCAGTGCACATCAGTGAAGGAGAAAAATTACTTAATTACTTAATTACAAAATTTACTGACAGAAACTAAGTAAAAAAAATTTTTTTCTAATTTTTGGTCTTTTTTTTTGTAAAAAATAAAAAAAACCCAGCAGTGATCAAATATCACCAAAAGAAAGCTCTATTTGTGTGAAGAAAATGATAAAAATGTCATATGGGTACAGTGTACCATGACTGCGCAATTGTCATTCAAAGTGCGACAGCGCTGAAAGCTGAAAAATGGCCTGGGCATGAAGGGGGTGTAAGTGCCCCTTAGGCAAGTAGTTAAGTGTATTCCTCATTGTTTTCTTTGAAACAATTGTACCTGCTAATTCCAGGTCTTGCTGAAGCTCTCCACAAATGGTCCTTGGCTCTTGAACAATTCTTCTGGTAATTTTTTTCACTCTTCTGTCAGAAAGCACATGGTGGCAGCCGGCTTATGGTGAAATTATGTTCTTTCCACTTCCGAATTATGGCCCCAACAGTGCTTATTGGAACATTCAGAAGTTTAGACATCCTTCTGTAACCAATACCGTCATTATGTTTTGCAACAATAAGGTTGCAAAGGTCATGAGAGCGTCCTTTGCTTTTACCCATGATGAGATGTTTCTTGTGTGACACCTTGGTAATGAGACACCTTTTTATAGGACATCAGTTGAACCAGCTGGTATTAATTTGCACCGACAAGGGGCAGGATTGGTTTCTAATTACTGATAGATTTCAGCTGGTGTTTTGGCTTTCCGTGCCTTTTTGCATCTCCCTTTCTTCATGTGTTCAATACTTTTTCCCTGTGTCATTCTATTTTATTACACAGAACTTCACTTCTGAACGTATTTGTTTTGATTTCTTTGTATGTATGGATTGCATGCGTTGTTACCGACATGTGGTGACAATTTCATGTCAATAGCACCTTTAGAAATATATTTGCCTAGAAAAATCCTGACGTGTTCAATATCTTATTTTACCCGTTGTATATTTATAATTAGTTACACCTGAATGTATGTGAATACACATACCATTTTCTTTATGAATGCTCTGTGTATTGTCAGTAAATAATCATATGTTCAGCCCTTGGATGGAAGGAATACAATACACAATGGAACAGTCAGCTCTGTAAAACATGATAGCAGTGTAGGAGTAACAGTATATGAATGTGACACTGGAGGGATCAGATGCAGAGAACATGGAGAACTGAATACAAGGGGTTATGGGAACCAATCAAGAGCTGCTTATTTCCTACATTTTTTCTTTTACAATCGTAAGGGGGATTTCACATTGCTACTGCAACATGATTACAGTGAAGTTCTAATTGACTTCAAAGGGTGCATTTGACAAGCACAATGGCTGCCGGGCACAACAGGGTAAAATCTGCAGCATTTTAGCCATGGCAATGTTGACTGACCTGAGCGGCTGCCATGTAGGTAAATGATCAGGGGGAGGTAAAAATGCAAGTTAACCACCTGTTTTACAGTCCCCTTGCTGCCATGCCATCGTTTAGGCTTTGTTCACACAGCGGTGGCAGAGCTTACCACCCCTCTGAAAGGTGATCCTCAGTGGATTGCTGTTTAGAAGGAGGAGCGTTGGTGCACAGCCATTTTCAGATCTCCAGAGATGTTCAATCGGGTTCAAATCTGCGGCCTCTCAAGGATATACACAGAGTTGTTCCATAGCCACTCCTTTGTTATCTTGGCTGTGTGCTTAAGGTCGTTGGAAGATGAACCTTCGCCCAAGTCTGAGGTCCAGAGCTCTCTGGAGCAGGTTTTCACCAAGGATGTCTCTGTACATTGCTGCATTCATCTTTCCCTCGATCCTGACTAGTCTCCCAGTTCCTGCCGCTGAAAAACATTGCCACGGCATGATGCTGCCACCACCATGCTTCACTGTATGGATGGTATTGGCCAGGTGATGAGCCAAAGAGTTTAATCTTTGTTTTATCAGACCAGAGAATTTTGTTTCTCATGGTCTGAGAGTCCTTCAGCTGCTTTTTGGCAAACTCCAGGTGGGCTGTCATGTGTCTTTTACTGAGGAGTTTCTTCTGTCTGGCCACTCTACCATACAGGCCTGATTGGTGTAGTGCTGCAGAGATGGTTGTTCTTCTGGAAGGTTCTCCTTTCTCCTCAGAGAAAAGCGGGAGCTCTGTCAGAGTGACCATTGGGTTCTTGGTCACCTCCCTGACTAGGGCCTTCTCCCCCGATCGCTCAGTTCGGCCAGGCGGCCTGCTCTAGGAAGAGGCCTGGTGGTTCCAAACTTCTTCCACTGTGCTCATTGGGACCTTTAATGCTGCAGATATTTTTCTGTACCCTTCCCCAGATCTGAGCCTCAATACAATCCTGTCTCGGAGGTCTACAGACAATTCCTTGGACTTCATGGCTTGGTTTGTGCTGTGACATGCACTGTAAACTGTGGGACCTTATATAGACAGGTGTGTGCCTTTCCAAATCATGTCCAATCAACTGAATTTACCACAAGTGGACTCCAATCAAGTTGTAGAAACATCTCAAGGATGATCAATGGAAACAGGATGGACCTGGGCTCAATTTAAGGTGTCACGGCAAAGGCTGTTAATACTTATATACATGGGATTTTTTTCGTTTTTTATTTTTAATAAATTTTTAATACATTTGCAAAGATTTCAAACAAACTTCTTTCACGTTGTCATTATGGGGTATTGTTTGTAGAATTTTGAGGAAAATAATGAATTTAATCCATTTTGTAATAAGGCTGTTAAATAACAAAATGTGGACAAAGTGAAGTGCTGTGAATGCACTGTAAGTGTTTATCTTTTAGTCTCTCCTATTTAAAGGACAGCTATATGAGAGAGAGGGAGAAAGCACGAGGAAGAGAGAATGAGAAAGAGAATGTACAGTATGAAATACATTATCTCTCCATGTTCTCTCTCTCTCTCCTGTCCTCCTTTATATTCTCTCTTATACTCTGTCAAGGATAGCAGTACATTCAGACCTGTAGAAAATTCTATAGAAAGGAAAGTAATTCATAACTATCAAGTTTTTTAATGCTTGCGCAGACTCTTGCAGTGTCCAGTGTGTCTAATAGGAAATGTTCACGTTCACGTCATTTGGACTCTTCCCAAGAATAAATTATAGCTAAGCAGAATTCTTTGATCAGAACATCCCTTACACAGCTGTGAGAAACGCTGAGCACAAAGTCTATGGATCTCACACAGCATATAATATGTATCATTTTTCAATGAGCACCATCAATACCTCTGGGGTCAGACAAGGACAAGACAGATAACAAATACTAATTATTATTATTATTAAAGTGGAATAAAACTTTTGATGCATCCTTTGATGCGGTGAAGTTGTCTTGTCCCCTTAGCAGAAAAACACCCCCAAAGCATAATGTTTCCACTCCCATGTTTGATGATGGGGATGGTGTTCTTGGGGTCATAGGCAGCATTCCTCCTCCTCCTCCAAACACGGTGAGTTGAGTTGATGCCAAAGAGCTCGAATTTGGTCTCATCTGACCACTTTCACCCAGTTCTCTTCTGAATCATTCAGATGCTCATTAGCAAACTCCAGACGTCATTCAGATCTGTACATGTGCTTTCTTGAGCAGGAGGACATTGCAGGCACTGCAGGATTTCAGTCCTTCATGGCGTAGTGTGTTACCAATTGTATTCTTGGTGACTATGGTCCCAGCTATGTTGAGATCAATGACAAGATTCTCCCGTGTAGTTCTGGGCTGATTCCTCACCGTTCTCACGATCATTGAAACTCCACAAGGTGAGATCTTGCATGGAGCCCCAGACTGACGGAGATTAACATTTACTTTGTGTTTCTTCCATTTGCAAATAATCGCACCAACTGTTGTCACCCTCTCACCAAGCTATTTGGCGATGGTCTTGTAGCCCATTCCAGCCTTGTGTAGGTCTACAGTCTTGTCCCTGATATCCTTGGACAGCTCTTTGGTCTTAAATTGTGATAGTACTATCGATATATGAGAAAGGAATTGCTGCCCACATCCCTGAAAATTGAATACAAAATCGAGCAGGTTCCTCTGTGGGACTTTTAGAGGCAGAAATTCCTTGACAAGTAAGTATAATGAAATTATATATTTTTTTTAATTAGAAAAGTTACAAATGAATTAATGACTTATTGGAAAGTCACAATAGGATGCATATATCTATTATACAGAATACAATATCAAGAAACATATATGTGTATGTATACAGACAACCACTTGAGACTGGCCAGTAGTGAACTGGGTCAGAAGATGTTCGATGCATTTCGAGGTTTGTAGCAATTAAACCTCTTCTTCAGGGCCTAGTGGTTCATTGGTTGTCTACAAATTAATAAAGAGCAAAAAAAAGACATAATAAGCATTTGTCATACAGAATATATGAATGGGCATATATGAACAACATGAGATCTGACCATATTTCTTGAGATGTCAACAGAAATGCATCCGGTTAAAAGAAACGGGGAGAAGTATTCTGCTGCCCCAGATCAGCCAGGATGAAATCCGCTGCTCCAAATCAGCATCCTATTGTGACTTTACAATAAGTCATTAGTTCGTTTTTAACTTTTCGAATAAAATATCAATATATTTTCAATATACTTACTTGTCAAGGAATTTCTGCCTCTAAAAGTCCCAGAGAGGAACCTGCTCGATTTTGTAGCTCTTTGGTCTTGGCCATGGTGAAAAGTAGACTTGTGCACAATGGAAAATTTAGTTTAGTTTTGGTACGTTAATACGTTTTCGGATAATTTGTTATTTCTGTAGAATGTCGATATTCATTATACTGAATCTCGAATCATGTCGAATTTATTCGTTATATGCGCTATAATTTTGTTCGTATTCGTGATAATGATTCATAGTTTGGAAAGTCGTTTGTTTATTGAATCTATTAACAGATTCCCGACCGGCTCCTGTACATTTACGTCGGCAGAATGGCACGGCTGCGCAAAGTAACGTACCCGTACGTTACCTTGAATTTGTCGCCGTGTGCACACGCCTGCCGCGAGCTCCATGAATCGGGTCGCGGGTCCCGCGGACTCGATCACTGCGGTGATACCCACGATCGCCTCACAGAGAGGATGAACGGGGAGATGCTGATGTAAACAGCACCTCCCCGTTCTGCCTAGTGACAGTGTCACTCGATCTCTGCTCCCTGTCATCGGAGCAGAGATCAGTGACGTCACACACACAGCCCATCCCCCCTACAGTTAGTAATCACTCCCAGTACTGATTTAACCCCTCCCCGCCCCCTAGTGGTTAACCCCTTCACTGCTAGTGTCATTTATACAGGAATCAATGCATTTTTATAGCACTGATTGCTGTATAAATGACAATGGTCCCGAAAATGTGTCAAAAATGTCCGACATGTCCGCCATAACGTCGCAGTCACAATAAAAATCGCTGATCGCCGCCATTACTAGTAAAAAAAATTATTAATAAAAATGCCATAAAACTATCCCCTATTTTGTAAACGCTATAACTTTTGCGCAAACAAATCAATAAACGCTTATTGCTATTTTTTTTTACCAAAAATATGTAGAAGAATACGTATCGTCCTAAACTGAGGAAAAAAAATGTTTTTTTTTATATTTTTTTGGGATATTTATTATAGCAAAATGTAAAAAATTATGTGATTTTTTCAAAATTGTCGCTATTTTTTGTTTATAGCGCAAAAAAAAAAAATCGCAGAGATGATCAAATACCACCAAAAGAAAGCTCTATTTGTGGGAAAAAAATGACGTCAATTTTGTTTTGGAGCCACGTCGCACAACCGCGCAATTGTCAGTTAAAGCGACGCAGTGCCAAATCGCAAAAAGTGCTCTGGTCAGGAAGGGGGTAAATCCTTCCGGGGCTGAAGTGGTTAACACACACAATGACAATATCTCTTCTCCTCGGCTCAAATACAATACAACACTCTTCTCAATCAGTTCTCAGGAATGCACTTTGCCAGTAATCCAACCTCCAGCACAAAATTAATCAGCTGATTGGCCTGTAAGATTTACTTTGAGTTGACCTTTTGTTTCATTAGATCTTTAGCGATTTACCGAATCATGTGGAATTCATTCGTTATATCCACTATAATTTCTTTCGTATTAGTTGAAATTCGTTAATATTTTATTTGGATGCTTCCGAATGTCCGAAAGATGCAAAATTCGGCCGAATTTTGATTTGTTATGAAACGAATTGCACAAGCCTAGTGAAGAGATTGTGATCTGATTGATTAATTGCTTCTGTGGATAGGTGTCTTTTATACTGGTAACAAGCTGAGATTGGGAGCACTCTTTAAGAGAGTGCTCCTAATCTCAGCTCATTACCTGTATAGAAGACACCTGGGAGCCACAAATCTTGCTGATTGATAGGGGATCAAATACTTATCGGGGATCAAATACTTATTTCACTCATTAAAATGCAAATCCATTTATAACTTTTTTGCAATGTGTTTTTCTGGATATTTTTGTTGTTATTCTGTCTCTCACTGTTAAAATAAACCTACCATTACAATCATAGCCTGATCATTTCTTTGTCATTTGTCAGTGGGCAAATTTACAAAATCAGCAGGTCATTCTGACCCATGAACTCTGTGCAATATTTAATCCTAACCCCTGAACTCCTTCATAACAGTGTCATCAGGACCCCTCACATCAGTATCCTCAAAACCCCCTCATATCAGTGTCCTAATAGCCTCCTCATATCAGTGTCCTCACATCCCCTTCATATCAGTGTCCTCAGAGCCCCCTCAAATCTGTGTTGTTCCTTATAATTAGTACAGCATTGGCAGCATGGCAGAGGGTATGAGGTGGAGAAAGTCTAAATGGAGGTAGGCTTCCATCCTTTTCTAGTGGCACTAGATGGGGGCGGACTGGTCTGCCTGCACTATGGCAGCACTTGATGCTATAGAGGACCCTAGGAAAGCCTAGATTTCACAATAAACACGGGTACTTTGACCTGCTAATCTGATGAGGGTGCATTGGAAGTGCTAGCAGAGTTTGTTGGGGTGCTATAGCACACTCAAACTACCCCCTGTAGTGTAGTCAAGTAGTGCCCAGGGCACATGCCACTGGGGTGAACCTTTGACACAGGTAATTGCATAATAACATAATGGATTTTCTGAACAGAAAGCACAGCATGATCTGTTTGCCTTCACTCTATTCCCCTTTCATTGAAACTACTAAGGGCCCTGCCTTCAGTCTATTCCCCTTTCATTGAAACTACTAAGGGCCCTGCCTTCAGTCTATTCCCCTTTCATTGAAACTACTAAGGGCCCTGCCTTCAGTCTATTCCCCTTTCATTGAAACTACTAAAGGCACTGCCTTCAGTCTATTCCCCTTTCATTGAAACTACTAAGGGCCCTGCCTTCAGTCTATTCCCCTTTCATTGAAACTACTAAGGGCCCTGCCTTCAGTCTATTCTCCTTTCATTGAAACTACTAAAGTAAGGTGACCAGATTTTCAAAATAAAATCCGGGGACATATTTTTTCAATTTAATTTTTATTGGCAAATGGTAAACTATTTGATAAGCATATTTTCCTCAAATGATATATGCAGTGTATGTGGTATGTGTTTATGGAATGATTGTATGATATATACATTATTTCTCACATTTTCTCCATGAGATGAAAAAAGAAATATTTCTTACCACTGTGTACATTACAGGCCTCCTCTCAGACCACCATCCAGAGCACTGTGTATCCCCCCAGTCTGCACAATCCCCCCCAGTCAGCACAACCCCCCCCCCCCCCAGTCTGCACAATTCCCCCCCCCAGTCAGCACAACCCCTCCCCTAAGTGAGCACAACCCCCCCAGTCTGCCAGTCTGCACAATCTCTCTCCCCCAGTCTGCACAACCCCCCCCCCCCAGTCTGCACAATCCCCCCCCCAGTCTGCACAATCCCCCCCCCCCAGTCTGCACAATCCCCCCCCCCAGTCTGCACAATCCCCCCCCAGTCTGCATAATTCCCCCCCAGTCTGCATAATTCCCCCCCAGTCTGCACAATCCCCCCCCCCCCAGTCAGCACAACCCCTCCCCTAAGTGAGCACAACCCCCCCAGTCTGCCAGTCTGCACAATCTCTCTCCCCCAGTCTGCACAATCTCTCTCCCCCAGTCTGCACAATCCCCCCCCCCCAGTCTGCACAATTCCCCCCTCAGTCTGCACAATTCCCCCCCGTCTGCACAATTCCCCCCCGTCTGCAAATCCCCCCCGTCTGCACAATCCCCCCCGTCTGCACAATCCCCCCAGTCCAGTCTGCGAAATTCCCCCCCCAGTCTGCACAATCCACCCCAAGTCTGCACAATCCACCCCAAGTCTGCATAATCCCCCCAGTCAGCACAATCCCCCTACCCTGTCTGCACAATGCCCGCCGGTCAGCACAACCACCCAAGTCTGCACAATCTACCATCAGTCTGCACAATATTCCCCCCAGTCTGCACAATCCCCCCCCCAGACTGCACAATCCTCCCCCCCAGTCTTCATAATCCCCCCCCCCCAGACTGCACAATCCTCCCCCCCAGTCTGCACAATTCCCCTCCCCGTCTGCACAACCCCCCCAGTCTGCACAACCCCCCCCCCCGGTCTGCACACTCCCCCCCAGTCAGCAGAATCCCCCCCAGTCTGCACAATCCCCCCAGCCCAGTCTGCAAAATCCCCCCCAGTCAGCAGAATCCCCCCCGTCTGCACAATCCCCCCCCCCCCCCAGTCTGCACAATCCCCCCCGTCTGCCCAATCCCCCCCCCGTCTGCACAATCCCCCCCCCCCCCGGTCTGCGAAATCCCCCCCCCCAGTCAGCAGAATCCCCCCCCCCCGTCTGCACAATCCACCCCAAGTCTGCATAATCTCCCCAGTCAGCACAATCCCCCTCCCCAGTCTGCACAATGCCCGCCGGTCAGCACAACCACCCCAGTCTGCACAATCTACCATCAGTCTGCACAACCCCCCCCAGTCTGCACAATCCCCCCCCGTCTGCATAATTCCCCCCCCCAGTCAGCACAATCCCCCCCGTCTGCACAATCCCTCTCCTAAGTGAGCACAACCCCCCCAGTCTGCCCAATCCTCCCCAGTCTGCATAATTCCCCCCTCAGTCTGCAGAATCCCCCCCGTCTGCACAATCCCCCCAGTCCAGTCTGCGAAATCCCCCCCCAGTCTGCACAATCCCCCCCCCCCCAGTCTGCACAATCCACCCCAAGTCTGCATAATCCCCCCAGTCAGCACAATCCCCCTCCACAGTCTGCACAATGCCCGCCGGTCAGCACAACCACCCGTCTGCACAATCTACCATCAGTCTGCACAAACCCCCCCCAGTCTGCACAATCTTCCCCCCAGTCTGCACAATCCCCCCCCAGACTGCACACTCCCCCCCCCCTCCAGTCTGCACAATCCTCCCCCCCAGTCTGCACAATCCCCCCCCCAGTCTGCACAATCCCTCCCCCCGTCTGTGAAATCCCCCCCCCCAGTCAGCAGAATCCCCCCCCAGTCAGCAGAATCCCCCCCCCAGTCTGCACAATCCCCCCGTCTGCGAAATCCCCCCCCCCCAGTCAGCAGAACCCCCCCCCCCCCAGTCAGCACAATCCCCCTCCCCAGTCTGCATACTGCCCGTCGGTCAGCACAACCACCCCAGTCTGCACAATCTACCATCAGTCTACACAACCCCCCCCAGTCTGCACACTCCCCCCCCCTAGTCTGCACACTCCCCCCCCCTAGTCTGCACACTCCCCCCCCCCTAGTCTTCACACTCCCCCCCCTAGTCTGCACACTCCCCCCCCCCTAGTCTGCACACTCCCCCCAGCCCAGTCAGCAGAATCCCCCCAGCCCAGTCAGCAGAATCCCCCCACAGTCTGCACAATCCCCCGCCAGTCAGCACAACCCCCCCCCAGTCTGCACACCCCCCCCCAGTCTGCACAATCCCCCCCCAGTCTGCACACTCCCCTCCCCCCCTAGTCTGCACACTCCCCCGCCAGTCAGCACAATCCCCCCCCAGTCTGCACACTCCCCTCCCCCCTAGTCTGCACACTCCCCTCCCCCCCAGTCTGCACACTTCCCTTCCCCTCCTAGTCTGCACACTCCCCCCCCAGTCTGCACAATCCCCCCCCCCCAGTCCGCACACTCCCCTCCCCCCCTAGTCTGCACACTCCCCCCCTAGTCTGCACACTCCCCCCCCAGTCTGCACAATCCCCCCCCCCCCCAGTCTGCACACTCCCCTCCCCCCCTAGTCTGCACAATCCCCCCAGCCCAGTCAGCAGAATCCCCCCACAGTCTGCACAATCCCCCGCCAGTCAGCACAAACCTCCCCAATCAGCACAACCCCCAACCCCCCCCCCCCCATTCTGCACAATCCTCCCTCCAAGTCTGCACAATCCCCCCCAATCAGCACAATCTCCCCCCCCCCTCCAGTCACAAGGGGGAGAACGGAATGAGAAGGGAAAGAAGCAAAGAGGTCTGGTGAGAGAGGAGAGCTGTTCATGGAGTGGATGGCTCACTCACCAATTATGCCTCCCCTCTCAGGCTCGTTTTCACAAGTAGGCTGAGCACAGTGCATGCAGGAGGCTGGAGTGTGGGCGGGGTTGGGCGGACACCAATTCAAGGCGGATTGTCTGATTGGACAGGCGGCGGAGTGAGGGAGGAGCCAGATACTGCTGATGGGACGGACAACAGGTGCTACAGCCTGACTCCCGGAGCTAAAATGCGGAAGCTCCTGAGACTAAGCAGCCGAAAATAGTGCCATGGCTGCTGCCGCGCCAATCCGGGGACAAAACCGGGGACATATTCAGTCCGGGGAGAGCGTCCCCAATCCGGGGACTGTCCCCGGAAAACGGGGACGTCTGGTCAGCCTATACTAAAGGCACTGCCTTCAGTCTATTCCCCTTGCATTGAAACTACCAAGGGCCCTGCCTTCAGTCTATTCCCCTTCCATTGAAACTACTAAGGGCCCTGCCTTCAGTCTATTCCCCTTGCATTGAAACTAAGGGCCCTGCCTTCAGTCTATTCCCCTTTCATTGAAACTACTAAGGGCCCTGCCTTCAGTCTATTCTCCTTTCATTGAAACTACTAAGGGCCCTGCCTTCAGTCTATTCCCCTTTCATTGAAACTACTAAGGGCCCTGCCTTCAGTCTATTCCCCTTTCATTGAAACTACTAAGGGCCCTGCCCTCAGTCTATTCCCCTTGCATTGAAACTACTAAGGGCCCTGCCTTCAGTCTACTCCCCTTTCATTGAGACTACTAAGGGCCCTATCTGAGCGAGAGGAGAGGTTGTGAAGGGAATTAATTTTCAGTTGCATGATGTGTAAATGTGAGCTTGAACCGTTGACCTCTGTTAACAAGGAGCTTTTTTTTCAACAGAGCAGCTAATAACAGACAGGTAAACACATGATAAGAAGACTGGAGTTTCACTTGCTGTCTGTTATTATACAAAGTGTGAATTAATTCTTATTCACCTAAGAAAACAAAAAGTATTTTTAAATGTTATTATTTAGCCCTAAACTATAAAAATGAAAATGTATAAAACATTCCTGTACATGACCTTCAAAGGTAATAAACAATGCTATTCTATATAGACTCCTCTTTTACACAAAGCTCCAGGAACGTGTGATATTTGTGCTGGTTGAGGCGGCAGAGCATAGTCACCCTTCCTGTGACACCAAAGTGTCAGTGCTGACAAGCAGCTCATGACCGGGGTCTCCTCCATATGGAGAAGAAGGTGACATTCGGCAATTTCTGACATTGAGTTCACGCTGTGATCCCTGGATGATGATCTCTTTGAGCTGAGAATCCATTTCTCTTGTCATTTATCAGCTTGGAGAAAACCCAGCACACCTTTATAGAATGTGCTCAGCTTAGCGTCTCGTGAAATACTCTATAAAATAAAAGCTTGAGGAGTATATTCATAAATCAGCAAACTATTGATTTACTGATGCTGCCTTTTTCCGGTTTTCCATTTGAAGACACGCTGTGGCTGTGTCTTTTACCCGATCAAAATTGTCTCCCAAAGATTTGTTCAACAATTGGATTTATTATCCTTCAACAGAAACCCAGCTCTTATTTACATTTGCTGCATTTAAAATATGATCAGTATTATATTCAATGGCCCCAAATGCTTTTAAACATTTTTTGCTTTGCAAATGTTGGGTCATTGAGTTTATCGATGACTCACCATCGTGGACCACCTCCATGCAATCAAAGATTTAGGCCAAACACCTTCATTTTCTTTAGGCATAATGTCTAGATTCTAAAGAACTCCTGTCCATTGGACGCAACGTGTATAGGGGCGGAGACATTTGCCAATGACGTTATCACGCTGTAATTCCAGGACTGCTGGGGTGGGCTGTGAGAGACCGGTACATGCAGAGCAGACTAAAGAGTGTTTTACTAAGGACGATTGCTTGCTTTATCCTTAAGAGTGGTTATGTTTTGATTGATTTTAATCAATCACCAGTATCCACACACATGAATCAGTGCTTCCACTGGTGCTCCCCCTTCAGATCATTATTCACCAGACAATTCTGTCCCTCCAGGGTCTGCAAGCCCTACAGTTGTTGCTGAGTTTTTCTCCTCAGTATGCATATGTTGACTTTTACTCCACAATCTCCACGCAATATACGCTTATACAAGAGGCAAAGGGACATAGACAAACCCCATAGTGTAAGTCTGTAAAAAAGTATATTTTATTAAAAACAAATTCTGATGCACTTACATTGTAAAAGACAATGGGAAGCCTGTAAATATATATGTCAAGAATGCTGTGCGTTTCACGGACCAGAACCGGAAGTGACGTGGTGACGCCAGATGCTCCACCCTACGCATTTCGTCTGTATGAAATCTCCCGCTGCTCCTGACATCATACTTATGAAACACGTAGGGAGGAGCATCTGACATCACCAATTAGTAACCAACTGTGAACTATTTTGTGTATCCCTATTGCATACCTTGTCCATGCTCATTGGCTAGAAAGGTTAGATTGTGCATGTGTATATTGTATGCATATTTTGTAAAACTCTATGTCGTGTATTGTTTTCCTAAAATTGTAAGTGGTTTTTATGTACATCCCTTCTACATTGTAAGCTCTAACGAGCAGGGTCCTCTGATTCCCCCTGTATTGAACTGTATTGTAACTGTGCTGTCTGCCCTCATGTTGTAAAGCGCTGCGCAAACTGTTGGCGCTATATAAATCCTGTATAATAATAATAATAATGTACAGCATTCTTGTTAAGTAAAGCACATTAATATACCACAGAGGTTGTTATGCTTACTTGTTTTAATGCAAAGTAACCTTAAAAGTAGACATGTGTAGTTAGTTTTGTTCCAACTTGAAATTCGTACAAATTTTTTGTTTTCGGAAATTCGGATGTATCCAAATCTCTGAATTACAATAGTACTGAAATTAAACGAATCTGAAATAATAAAATAAATTCAGACAAAATTTGAATTTGAATAGATTCTAATAGTTTTCCAATCAATTTAGAATAGTTTTTGAATTTGAAAACGATTCAAATTCGAATTCGAAACGTTTTTGAATAGTTTTTGATTTGTTTTCCAATTTCCAAAGACAATAAAATAAAATACAAAATAAAGGAATAGAAGAGAAAAAATATATACTAGAATAGAAAATAATATAACAGAAAATAAAAGAATGGCATATAATAGGGTATGACAGAACAAAATAGAATAGAAAATTAAAGAACAGAATAGATGGATTCCAAAGGAGGCATGGTCCCTCCTTTGGAATCAAGTCCCTCTTACCTCTTCATTGGTTCCACTTTCCGGTCTGATGTATGCAGCACTAAACCTTTTATCCAACCTCTACATTAATGTACAGATGTATTTGTTTTGCTTTTTTTTTTTAACCCCGAATAAAGAAAATAATCAAAAAGAAGCACACTTTTAGTTTAACTGTTCGTTTTTTCATATTAATTTTTAGTGGTCTGTGTAACTGGTGGTTTGGTAGAGTTGTGACTTTTGCTCCATACTTTGTGCTAAAGATGTCCCTTTTTTTCATCTCAGAAAGTTGGGAGGTAGGCGTATGAAAAATGTATAGGTTTTTACAACTATTTCCTAAAGCTCTAAATCTTAGAGGAATTCATCACACTGAATAGCCTGACTCCCTGGAGCAAAATGTTAAAACGCATTAGGCCCATTTATAAAAATACAAGCCATCACGCCTAAACATATGGTAGATCTGATTCCAAAATCTGCTCAGGTTATTGACATATGAAACATTAAAAAGGAAAGAAAAAACTCTTTTGTGCCAGTTTTCAAAAGTGTGGCTGGTAATAATTATATCCCCGCATTACTCTAGATCAAAAAAAGAGGCTAATTATATTCTTTTGCAGTACTTTTTTACGAGCACGGTAATAGAATTTTTAAGAACTGTATAGACTTTTGCAGTGAGATTTGTTACCCTAGGTCTAGAACGACATTCCATTTTATTTTCTTATAATTTTCTTACAAATTGCCAGTCCTGAAATATCAGCTTGATGATCTCAGGAAAATAAGCAGTCAATAATCATGCCTTAAAGGAGACACGCGGAGAGGAAAATGGAACGTAACCTAATTTCTCCTTCTACCAGCACTTGTTGAAACCAAGGTTGAATTGTTGATGTGAAGGTAAGTGGTCACGTGCAGATACACTACAGTATATTATGGACAAAGTTTGTGGACTCCTGACCATCACATCTGTATGTATTTAATAGGCATCTGATCCCAAAACCATAGACATTGATATAGAGTTGGCCCCCTTTGTGGCTATGTCACAGTCTTCTGGGATGGCTTTCTACAAGATCTCGGGGTGTCTTTGGGAATGTTTGCCCATTCAGAAAAAAATCATTTGTGAGGTTAGATAGTGTTGGAAGAGAATTCATCCCAAAAGTGTGCAGTAGCTTCGAGGTCAGGGCTCTGTGTAGTCCACCCAAGTTCCTCCTTAACAAACCCATCAAACCATGTCTTTATGAAAATAGCTTTGTTCACAGAGGCACAGACATGGTGGAATAGAAAAAGACTTTAAATTGATGCCACAAGTGTGGAAGTGTACAATTGTCTAAATGGCGTTGTTTGCTGTAGAATTAGCAGTACCCTGCACTGAGAATACTTGAACTCAATAATTTGGAGGGATGTCCACATACTTTTGGCCCTATAATGTGTAAAGGAGTTACTTTAGGCGGGGGGGGGGGGGGGCCGTGGAACCCAGAATCCCTTGGGGTGGTTTGGAAAACCTTGTTTCAGCTCCCCATGCACCTCCTATGTCTAAGTCATCCTGTGTCTCTAATAGGGGCACAGGTTGACCAAGAAATCCAATCTGATCTGTACTAATCGGACTCACTGTACAGCCACACTGGAATGTTATGTGTGTGTGTGTATAAATATATATATATATATATATATATATATATATATATATATATATATATATATATATATATATTGTATATTGTCTCATTTTGTTGTGTACTCTTTGCTGGGTCGTTTGGGGTGTGGCTGTATTCCAATGTTCTATTGTGTCTGTCTGCCTTGGATATTATGGGATGTGTATGTAGATTAGCTGTGAGATTGGTGGGGGCGAATTCCTGCAACAGCTCTCACTGCTGATTGGACAGTCTACCCTGCCTGGAATGCAAAAGGAGTGGGGTTGTCCAGAGTATTACCTGTGTACTAGGGCTGGGGAAAAAATCGATTTAAATCTTAATTCGAGTTGAGAGGTCAAATCAATTCAAATTTTCAGCAAATCGATATTTTTAGATTTTTTTTTTTTCACTAGGACCGGCGCTGACAGCGCGCCGGTCCTGAGGAGCTGCGGGCAGGAGTTTTTAGGTGAGGCCGCGGCTTCGGCCTAGTCCGCGAGGCCGGACACCGCGGACTAGGTGAATTGTGAATCGAGTTTTTTTTTTTTAAATCGCAGATTTTTTTTTTTTAGAAAATCGCCCAGCTTTACTGTGTACCTGTCAGGTCTACCCGTTGGTGGCGCTATCGGTCTCTGGGATCGCAGTACCAGTGTCCATCAGCAGGTGTCTGCCAACACCTAGGACCTGCAGTAAGAGGTCTTTCCTGCTGGTGGCACTGTTGCATCCTTGGGCCGTAGTACCGGCGTCAACCAGCGGGTGCACTCTGGCAGTGTGGAGCAAACAGGTCACACTGCGCTCAGCTGTAACGTGAGGTCAATTACCACAGCCTTACAAATACCCGGCAAGCCCTCATAGGCTTGCCTTGGTATCTCTCTTGCTCTCTCCCTGCGTTCTGACTTGCTGCCTGTTTGACCTTGAGCCTGCTATCTGCCTTGTCCTGATCTGATCCAATCCCTATTCTGAGGCCTTCCTAGTCCTGTCCCTTCTGTTCCTGGCTCCCTTGGATCCCTGCCCTGAACCCCATCCATCCATCCTCTCCTTGTCCTGTTCAGGTTCCCGTCCTTACCCTTTTGCTGACTTCCCTGTGTATGACCTTGGCTTGGCTTGTTTACGATTATGGTATCTCCCTTTACTTATATATATACATTGTTGTTGTAGTGGGTTGTTGTGTGGGTTTTTGCACTGTTTGTTCCTGTCACTTATCACTTGTTAATAAACACCATTTCACTTACATGTGTTTCTGGTCTCCTCTGTGCAGTCCACACAGTCTGGTCAATTAGATATCCTGACAGTATACCAAGGCCATCTCTGACCAGAAGTGGCTGCACAAGGGAACCATCTCGGTTCTGTTGCACATTACTGGGATGAATTCAGACATAATTGCTTATTATGTTCTGCTGGCAACAGAGAGTTCTGAATATCTCCGCCAGACATTGGAAGGGTGGTCCAGTGATCAGCTGCTGGAGATTATCCGTTTAGCTCATTCTGTGGTCGATCAGGGCAGTATACGGTTTGAGGATGTTCAGCCTTTGATTCAATTATGTATAAAGTCAGCCCTGTCATGCACTCCCGAAGGTAGAGACGATTACTCCCCTCCTTTCAGTTGTGACCAGGTGGAATCCCTGGTATGGTTGTTAGAGGATGATCCGGCTTACTTTGATGAACATTATTCCGCTTGTTCCCAGCAGGTGTTATCCGATTGCATTTATTCAGTACAATCTCTGGTTAGTCAGTAGGGATGAGCTTCGTGTTCGAGTCGAACCCATGTTCGACTCGAACATCGGCTGTTCGGTCGTTCGCCGAATTGCGAACGATATGGGCCGTTCGCGCCAAATTCGTGTGGCGCGTCACGGCCCATAATTCACTGCGGCATCGCAGTGCATTGCTGGCTGATGATTGGCCAAGCATGCACTATGACCCGCATGCTTGGCCAATCACAGCGCCGTCAGTAGAGAGAGCTGTAATTGGCCAAAGCCAGGGTGGCTTTGGCCAATTATGGCTCAGGGGATTTAGTACACACCCCACACTATATAAGGCCGCCTGCACGGCGGCCCTGTGTAGTGTGTGTTCCGGTGTGCTGAGAGATAGAGAGAGAGAGAGACAGTGTCATTTGATTTGAGTTAGATAGATTAGGCAGAACAGTCAGTCAGTTAGCTGCACTTACAGTGTATTGTGTATATATATGCATCCCAGGTGTTGCATATATATATATACACTGTATTCAGTTTAGCTAGATCCGTTCCTGTTATCTTCTATCTAGACTATTTAGTGCAGTGTGTCCTGCTCACAGTGTTCAGCTAGATCCGTTCCTGCTATTTACATTTAGTGCAGTGCGTCCTGCTCACAGTGTTCAGCTAGATCCGTTCCTGCTATTTACATTCAGTGCAGTGCGTCCTGCTCACAGTGTTCAGCTAGATCCGTTCCTGCTATTTACATTCAGTGCAGTGCGTCCTGCTCACAGTGTTCAGCTAGATCCGTTCCTGCTATTTACATTCAGTGCAGTGCGTCCTGCTCACAGTGTTCAGCTAGATCCGTTCCTGGTATTTACATTTAGTGCAGTGCGTCCTGCTCACAGTGTTCAGCTACATCCGTTCCTGCTATTTACATTCAGTGCAGTGCGTCCTGCTCACAGTGTTCAGCTAGATCCGTTCCTGGTATTTACATTTAGTGCAGTGCGTCCTGCTCACAGTGTTCAGCTACATCCGTTCCTGCTATTTACATTCAGTGCAGTGCGTCCTGCTCACAGTGTTCAGCTAGATCCGTTCCTGCTATTTACATTCAGTGCAGTGCGTCCTGCTCACAGTGTTCAGCTAGATCCGTTCCTGCTATTTACATTCAGTGCAGTGCGTCCTGCTCACAGTGTTCAGCTAGATCCGTTCCTGGTATTTACATTTAGTGCAGTGCGTCCTGCTCACAGTGTTCAGCTAGATCCGTTCCTGCTATTTACATTCAGTGCAGTGCGTCCTGCTCACAGTGTTCAGCTAGATCCGTTCCTGCTATTTACATTCAGTGCAGTGCGTCCTGCTCACAGTGTTCAGCTAGATCCGTTCCTGCTATTTACATTCAGTGCAGTGCGTCCTGCTCACAGTGTTCAGCTAGATCCGTTCCTGGTATTTACATTTAGTGCAGTGCGTCCTGCTCACAGTGTTCAGCTAGATCCGTTCCTGCTATTTACATTCAGTGCAGTGCGTCCTGCTCACAGTGTTCAGCTAGATCCGTTCCTGGTATTTACATTTAGTGCAGTGCGTCCTGCTCACAGTGTTCAGCTACATCCGTTCCTGCTATTTACATTCAGTGCAGTGCGTCCTGCTCACAGTGTTCAGCTAGATCCGTTCCTGCTATTTACATTCAGTGCAGTGCGTCCTGCTCACAGTGTTCAGCTAGATCCGTTCCTGCTATTTACATTCAGTGCAGTGCGTCCTGCTCACAGTGTTCAGCTAGATCCGTTCCTGGTATTTACATTTAGTGCAGTGCGTCCTGCTCACAGTGTTCAGCTACATCCGTTCCTGCTATTTACATTCAGTGCAGTGCGTCCTGCTCACAGTGTTCAGCTAGATCCGTTCCTGCTATTTACATTCAGTGCAGTGCGTCCTGCTCACAGTGTTCAGCTAGATCCGTTCCTGCTATTTACATTCAGTGCAGTGCGTCCTGCTCACAGTGTTCAGCTAGATCCGTTCCTGGTATTTACATTTAGTGCAGTGCGTCCTGCTCACAGTGTTCAGCTAGATCCGTTCCTGCTATTTACATTCAGTGCAGTGCGTCCTGCTCACAGTGTTCAGCTAGATCCGTTCCTGCTATTTACATTCAGTGCAGTGCGTCCTGCTCACAGTGTTCAGCTAGATCCGTTCCTGGTATTTACATTTAGTGCAGTGCGTCCTGCTCACAGTGTTCAGCTAGATCCGTTCCTGGTATTTACATTTAGTGCAGTGCGTCCTGCTCACAGTGTTCAGCTAGATCCGTTCCTGGTATTTACATTTAGTGCAGTGCGTCCTGCTCACAGTGTTCAGCTACATCCGTTCCTGCTATTTACATTCAGTGCAGTGCGTCCTGCTCACAGTGTTCAGCTAGATCCGTTCCTGCTATTTACATTCAGTGCAGTGCGTCCTGCTCACAGTGTTCAGCTAGATCCGTTCCTGCTATTTACATTCAGTGCAGTGCGTCCTGCTCACAGTGTTCAGCTAGATCCGTTCCTGGTATTTACATTTAGTGCAGTGCGTCCTGCTCACAGTGTTCAGCTACATCCGTTCCTGCTATTTACATTCAGTGCAGTGCGTCCTGCTCACAGTGTTCAGCTAGATCCGTTCCTGCTATTTACATTCAGTGCAGTGCGTCCTGCTCACAGTGTTCAGCTAGATCCGTTCCTGCTATTTACATTCAGTGCAGTGCGTCCTGCTCACAGTGTTCAGCTAGATCCGTTCCTGGTATTTACATTTAGTGCAGTGCGTCCTGCTCACAGTGTTCAGCTAGATCCGTTCCTGCTATTTACATTCAGTGCAGTGCGTCCTGCTCACAGTGTTCAGCTAGATCCGTTCCTGGTATTTACATTTAGTGCAGTGCGTCCTGCTCACAGTGTTCAGCTACATCCGTTCCTGCTATTTACATTCAGTGCAGTACGTCCTGCTCACAGTGTTCAGCTAGATCCGTTCCTGCTATTTACATTCAGTGCAGTGCGTCCTGCTCACAGTGTTCAGCTAGATCCGTTCCTGCTATTTACATTCAGTGCAGTGCGTCCTGCTCACAGTGTTCAGCTAGATCCGTTCCTGGTATTTACATTTAGTGCAGTGCGTCCTGCTCACAGTGTTCAGCTACATCCGTTCCTGCTATTTACATTCAGTGCAGTGCGTCCTGCTCACAGTGTTCAGCTAGATCCGTTCCTGCTATTTACATTCAGTGCAGTGCGTCCTGCTCACAGTGTTCAGCTAGATCCGTTCCTGCTATTTACATTCAGTGCAGTGCGTCCTGCTCACAGTGTTCAGCTAGATCCGTTCCTGGTATTTACATTTAGTGCAGTGCGTCCTGCTCACAGTGTTCAGCTAGATCCGTTCCTGCTATTTACATTCAGTGCAGTGCGTCCTGCTCACAGTGTTCAGCTAGATCCGTTCCTGCTATATACATTTAGTGCAGTACGTCCTGCTCACAGTGTTCAGCTAGATCCGTTCCTGTTATCTTCCTACTGACAGGCAGGCTTGTCTGGTTACAGTATATAAAGCTACCTGAAGAAAATTACAGGTGTTCTTTTTGATCCTATTAGTACCACGGTCAGGCAGCTAGACTATTTACATTTAGTACAGTGTGTCCTGCTCACAGTGTTCAGCTAGATCCGTTCCTGTTATCTTCCTACTGACAGGCAGGCTTGTCTGGTTACAGTATATAAAGCTACCTTAAGAAAATTACAGGTGTTCTTTTTGATCCTATTAGTACCACGGTCAGGCAGCTAGACTATTTACATTTAGTACAGTGCGTCCTGCTCACAGTGTTCAGCTAGATCCGTTCTTGCTATTTACATTCAGTGCAGTGCGTCCTGCTCACAGTGTTCAGCTAGATCCGTTCCTGGTATTTACATTTAGTGCAGTGCGTCCTGCTCACAGTGTTCAGCTAGATCCGTTCCTGCTATTTACATTCAGTGCAGTGCGTCCTGCTCACAGTGTTCAGCTAGATCCGTTCCTGCTATATACATTTAGTGCAGTACGTCCTGCTCACAGTGTTCAGCTAGATCCGTTCCTGTTATCTTCCTACTGACAGGCAGGCTTGTCTGGTTACAGTATATAAAGCTACCTTAAGAAAATTACAGGTGTTCTTTTTGATCCTATTAGTACCACGGTCAGGCAGCTAGACTATTTACATTTAGTACAGTGCGTCCTGCTCACAGTGTTCAGCTAGATCCGTTCCTGTTATCTTCCTACTGACAGGCAGGCTTGTCTGGTTACAGTATATAAAGCTACCTGAAGAAAATTACAGGTGTTCTATCCCAGCTTAGTGCAGCTACAGGCCATTAGTATGTCTGGAAGGCCAAGAAGGAGAGGCAGACAGTCACAAGCCAATAAGAGAGGGCAAGCAGGCTCTGTGTCTAGTGCTGGTCGTGGAGACGGTGCATCCTCATCAGCACGTGGCCATGGGACACGCTTGGCCTTTTTTTCGGCAGCTGGCCGTGTTGAGCCGCAACATGCGGAAGACTTGGTCGAGTGGATGACCAAGCCGTCCTCATCCTCCTCATCCTCTCTCACCCATGCCCAGGGTGCTTTGTCTGGCAAAGCAGCGGCCTCTTCCCTCAGCTCAATGTCATCAGTGACTCCTTCCCTAGCTCCACCATGTCCTCATGAGGATTCCCTCGAACTGTTTGACCACAGTGTTGGGTACATGCTCCAGGAGGATGCCCAGCGTTTGGAAGGCTCTGATGATGATACTGAGCTCAATGAAGGCAGTAACATGAGCACGGACAGAGGGGGTGCCCAAGAAGGACAGCAATCTGGCAGTCATGCTCCCCCTGCTGCAGCATACTGCCAGGTTTGCTCCAGTGATGAGGAGGGAGGGGATGATGAGGTCACTGACTCAACGTGGGTGCCTGATAGGAGAGAGGAGGAGGAGGAGGAGGAGGTGGCACATCACCAACTAGGCAGGATGCCCTCCAGGGGCCAGCCTAAGGGCAGCACATTGACTGCATCACACCCCAAAGCTCCACATGTGCAGGGCGCTGCAGTCTCTGCGCGTTATTCAAAAAGTTCTTTGGTGTGGGCCTTTTTTGAGACGAGTGCATCAGATCGCACCGCTGCTATTTGCAACATATGTCTCAAGCGTATCTCGCGTGGCCAAAACATCTCCCGCTTGGGTACCACATGCTTGACCAGACATATGTTGACCTGCCATGCAGTTCGTTGGCAAGCGTATCTAAAAGACCCACACCAAAGAACAAAGAGGATCTCTCCTTGCTCCTCATCAGCTGAGATTTCCAACCCCACTAGACCTTCAGTCCTCTCTGAGACCTGCAGTGAGAGGAATGAAGGTGTAGAATTAGGTGTGTCACAGCCAAGTACTTGTGGGCAATCTGCTTTTGGTACACCGACGTCAGATTGTACCAGGCAAATTTCCCTGCCCCAGCTGCTGCACCGCCGAAAGAAGTTTGCTCCCAGCCATCCACATGCCCAGCGGTTGAATGCTAGCTTGGCAAAATTGCTAGCACTTCAACTGCTGCCTTTTCAGTTGGTAGACTCTGCCCCCTTCCGTGAGTTTGTGGAATGTGCGGTTCCTCAGTGGCAGGTACCCAAACGCCACTTTTTCTCACGGAAGGCGATTCCGGCTCTCTACCGGCATGTGGAAGGCAATGTCCATGCCTCGCTGGACAGGGCGGTCAGCGGTAAGGTGCATATTACCGCTGACTCATGGTCCAGCAGGCATGGACAGGGACGTTACTTAAGTTTCACGGCGCATTGGGTGACTCTGCTGGCAGCTGGGAAGGATGCAGGACAAGGTGCAGTAGTGTTGGAGGTTGTTCCGCCACCACGCCTCCAAAATGCTGATTGTGACACACCTCTCTCCTCCACCCCCTCCTCTTCTTCTTCCTCCATGGCCTCTTCCTCGGAACCAGCGGTGCTCCGTAGGCGTTCAAGGGGCTACGCAAGTACGCAGGCCAAAAGATGCCATGCGGTGCTTGAGCTGGTGTGCTTGGGGGACAGGAGCCACACTGGGGCAGAGGTTCTGTCAGCTCTGCAGGGGCAGGTTCAGAGGTGGTTGACGCCACGCCAACTTAAGGCAGGAATGGTGGTTTGCGACAATGGCACCAACCTCCTCTCTGCCCTCCGACAGGGACAACTGACCCATGTGCCCTGTTTGGCTCACGTCCTTAACTTGGTGGTGCAGCGGTTCTTGGGCAGGTACCCGGGCTTACAGGATGTCCTGAGGCAGGCCAGGAAAGTCTCTGTGCATTTCCGCCGGTCATATAATGCCAGTGCTCGGCTGACGGACCTCCAAAAGGAGTTTAACCTGCCCAAGAACCGCCTAATCTGTGACATGCCCACCAGGTGGAACTCGACGTTGGCCATGCTGCAGCGGCTGCACACGCAGCAGAGGGCCATCAATGAGTACCTGTGCGACTATGGCACCAGGACAGGGTCAGGGGACCTTGGTTTTTTTTCCCCACGCCAGTGGGCCATGATCAGGGATGCATGCACTGTCCTGTCACTATTCGAGGAGGCCACGAGGATGGTGAGCACTGACAGTGCATGCATCAGTGACACTGTCCCCCTTGTCCACCTGTTGGAGCACACGCTGCGTGGAATAATGGACAGGGCACTTGAGGCAGAACAGAGGCAGGAAGAGGAGGACTTCCTTAGCTCTCAAGGCCCCCTTTATCCAGACAGTGTTCCTGCGTGCCCGCCGATCACACAGGAAGAGGACGAGGAGGAGGAGGAGGAGGAGGAGGAAGATTGTGTCAGTATGGAGGTGGAGCCTGGCACTCAGCATCAGCAGTCTTTAAGGGATCAGTCCCAAGGAACACATGGACTTGTACGTGGCTGGGAGGAGGTGGCTGCGGACGTTGTTGTCCTTAGTGACCCAGAGGACTCCGGACCGAATGCCTCAGCAAACCTACGCTGCATGGCCTCCCTGATCCTGCAAAGCCTGCGTAAGGATCCTCGTATTCGTGGTATCAAGGAGAAGGACCAATACTGGCTGGCAACCCTCCTTGATCCACGTTACAAGGGTAAGGTTGCGGACCTTATCTTGCCATCGCAGAGGGAGCAGAGGATGAAACATCTTCGGGAGGCCTTGCAGAAAGGTCTGTGCAACGCGTTCCCAGAGACTGGGAGGTTACAAACTCCTGTTTCTGGACAACGTGTTGCTGAGGCTTCGGTCAGTCAAAGAAGGAGCGGTGGAGAAGGTGGCCGTCTGACCGATGCGTTCAGACAATTTTTTGGTCCGCAGCCCCAAGGTATGATCGGTTCCAGCAACCATCGCCAGCGTCTGTTTTACATGGTGCAGGAATACCTAGGGGCAAGATCAGACTTGGACACCTTTCCCACCGAAAATCCTCTGGGTTACTGGGTCTTGAGGATGGATCACTGGCCAGAGCTTGCACAGTATGCAATTGAGCTACTGGCCTGTCCTGCATCCAGCGTTCTTTCGGAACGCACATTCAGTGCTGCTGGAGGCGTGGTAACCGATCACAGGGTGCGTCTGTCCACCGACTCGGTCGATCGGCTGACCTTCATAAAAATGAATCAGTCTTGGATCACCACCAGCTACCAAGCACCTGATGCAGATGTAACCGAATAATTTTTTTTGAAATCTCAGATCCCTTCAAAGACTGCCTATGCTGATGCTGAGTGACTATCCCTGAGTAATTATCCTCTTCCTCCTCAATCATCACGCTGATAGCTTGTAAGAACATTTTTGGTTCTGGGCGCCACCACCAGTGCCTAAGGCACAATTTTTCAGCCCCTGTTTAACAGGGGCGTGTAATTACAATTTTTGATGCAATACTTTGCAGCAGGGCTTGTTCCTGCGTTTCAACTAGAGTGTCTGTGAGGGGTTGCAGTGTTGTGGCACCAGCACCAGTGCCTAAGACCCAATTTTTCTGCCCCTGTCTAACAGGGGCGTGTAATTACAATTTTTGATGCAATACTTTGCAGCAGGGCTCGTTCCTGCGTTCCAACTAGAGTGTCTGTGAGGGGTTGCAGTGTTGTGGCACCAGCACCAGTGCCTAAGGCCCAATTTTTCTGCCCCTGTCTAACAGGGGCGTGTAATTACAATTTTTGATGCAATACTTTGCAGCAGGGCTCGTTCCTGCGTTCCAACTAGAGTGTCTGTGAGGGGTTGCAGTGTTGTGGCACCAGCACCAGTGCCTAAGGCCTAATTTTTCAGCTCCTGTTCAACAGGGGCATGTAATTACAATTCTTGATCTAATATTTCACAGCAGGGCCCTGTGAGGGCTTACAGTGTTTTGGCCACAGCAACACCTAAGGCCCAAATTTCTGCTGAGTATATAGGGCAGGACCCTACTTTCAAACATCTAACTTACAAACGACTCCTACTTGCAAACGGAAGGAGACAACAGGAAGTGAGATGAAATCTACCCCTAAGGAAGGGAAATTCTCTCCTGTAAGAGTTAATATGGGAAAACAATTTCTCCTTTCCACTGATGCTTTCCAATCCTTGTTCCACAAAAAAACCCAAATTTTCAAAAAACATTTTTCATTGGGACAAAAAAGTGAGGTGAAATCTTCTGAAGAGGAGGAAAGACGCAAAACAAATGTCACAGGGGTGATAACCCTTCCCTATGTTTTCCAAAAAGCTTAGAAAAGATTTTTTGGCTGGAGCTAAACACATTAAAAATGTTCAAAATTACAAACAGATTCTACTTAACAACAAACCTACAGTCCCTGTCTTGTTTGCACCGCCTGAATACTGCTGTTCAGAGTATATAGGGACCTTTCCTTATTTTAATTTGGGTGCGGGGTTCCCCTTAATATCCATACAAGACCCAAAGGGCCTGGTAATGGACTGGGGGGTACCCATGCCGTTTGTCTCACTGATTTTCATCCATATTGCCATGACCCGACATGACATTAAACCCGCAAGCAGTTTTAAATGAGATTTTTTCCTTTAAAAATGACATTTGGTGCAGGGACTGTTCTAAACATGGGAAACACGCGTCACTTTACAGGCATACTATAGACACCCCCCAGGTACGATATTTAAAGGAATATTTCACTTTTTTTTTTTTACTTTAAGCATCATTAAAATCACTGCTCCCGAAAAAACGGCCGTTTTTAAAAGTTTTTTTTGCATTGATACATGTCCCCTGGGGTAGGACCCGGGTCCCCAAACCCTTTTTAGGACAATACCATGCAAATTAGCCTTTAAAATGAGCACTTTTGATTTCGAACGTTCGAGTCCCATAGACGTCAATGGGGTTCTAACGTTCGTGCGAACTTGCGGTCCGTTCGCGGGTTCTGGTGCGAACCGAACCGGGGGGTGTTCGGCTCATCCCTATTAGTCAGGCTGTATGTGAATCAGCGTTTGTTCAACCTTTGCTGCAGGCATGGTCCGACCTCCTGTCTTTAGCTAAGCCACAACATTCCAGCCCTGCCATTAATCATCTGCCTTCCAAAAGATCTATCTCCCCGTCACCTATGGCAACCTCCGCTACAACCCAGTTTAATCAGCTCCCTACCAAATACTACCACCCAGTCTCCAAGTGTCGCACCTATCCTGCTTTCAATTCACCTGTCTCTTCTCCTCCACCTGTAACAGTCCCACAAAACCCCTCTCTAGCTACAGTTCCTTGGTCTTCCTTCGATCCAGCTACTTTCTTTGCTTACAGCCCTGCACCTACATACAAAACTGCACGGGCTAAACCAAAGAAGAAGCAAAAATTCTTCCCGACCCATACCGTCCTGCCAGTAACCCAACCTGTTCCAGCTTTGCAGTCTGACGTTCCGGCTCGCCAGTCTGATGTTCCAGCCTTCCAGTCTGAAGCCCCAGCTTTGCAGTCTGAAGTCCCAGCTTTGCAGTCTGAAGTCCCAGCGTTGCAGTCTGAAGTCCCAGCTTTGCAGTCTGAAGTCCCAGCTTTGCAGTCTGAAGTCCCAGCTTTGCAGTCTGAAGTCCCAGCTTTGCAGTCTGAAGTCCCAGCTTTGCAGTCTGAAGTCCCAGCTTTGCAGTCTGAAGTCCCAGCTTTGCAGTCTGAAGTCCCAGCTTTGCAGTCTG
Organism: Lithobates septentrionalis; assembly: GCA_037952835.1. Taxonomy (NCBI): domain Eukaryota; kingdom Metazoa; phylum Chordata; class Amphibia; order Anura; family Ranidae; genus Lithobates; species Lithobates septentrionalis. The sequence continues at coordinate 428,480 of JBBDGP010000775.1, forward strand.
AAGTCCCAGCTTTGCAGTCTGAAGTCCCAGCTTTGCAGTCTGGTGTTCCAGCTTTGCAGTCTGGTGTTCCAGCTTTGCAGTCTGGTGTTCCAGCTTTGCAGTCTGGTGTTCCAGCCTTCCAGTCTGGTGTTCCAGCCTTCCAGTCTGATGTTCCAGCCTTCCAGTCTGCTGTTCCAGCCTTCCAGTCTGCTGTTCCAGCCTTCCAGTCTGCTGTTCCCGCCTTCCAGTCTGCTGTTCCCGCCTTCCAGTCTGCTGTTCCCGCCTTCCAGTCTGCTGTTCCAGCCTTCCAGTCTGCTGTTCCAGCCTTCCAGTCTGACGTTCCAGCCTTCCAGTCTGACGTTCCAGCCTTCCAGCCTGAAGTTCAAGCTTTGCAGTCTGATGTTCAAGCTTTGCAGTCTGATGTTCCAGCCTTGCAGTCTGATGTTCCAGCCTTGCAGTCTGATGTTCCAGCCTTGCAGTCTGATGTTCCAGCCTTGCAGTCTGATGTTCCAGCCTTGCAGTCTGATGTTCCAGCCTTGCAGTCTGAAGTTCAGGCTTTGCAGTCTGATGTTCCAGCTTTGCAGTCTGGTGTTCCAGCTTTGCAGTCTGATGTTCCAGCTTTGCAGTCTGATGTTCCAGCTTTGCAGTCTGATGTTCCAGCTTTGCAGTCTGATGTTCCAGCCTTCCAGTCTGCTGTTCCAGCCTTCCAGTCTGCTGTTCCAGCCTTCCAGTCTGCTGTTCCAGCCTCCCAGTCTGCTGTTCCAGCCTTCCAGTCTGACGTTCCAGCCTTCCAGTCTGACGTTCCAGCCTTCCAGTCTGACGTTCCAGCCTTCCAGCCTGAAGTTCAAGCTTTGCAGTCTGATGTTCAGGCCTTGCAGTCTGATGTTCCAGCCTTGCAGTCTGATGTTCCAGCTTTGCAGTCCGCTGTTCCAGCTTTGCAGTCCGCTGTTCCAGCTTTGCAGTCCGCTGTTCCAGCTTTGCAGTCCGCTGTTCCAGCTTTGCAGTCTGATGTTCCAGCTTTACAGTCTGATGTGCCTGCCTCCCAGTCTGTCGTCCCGATGCCTGCCTTCCAGCTTGATGTCCCTGCCTTCCAGCCGGATGTCTTGCAGCTTGCCTTCCAGCCTGATGTCTTGATGCCTACCTACCAGTCTGGTGTGCCAGCCTCCCAGATTGATGTGCCAGCTTCCCAGATTGATGTGCCAACTTCCCAGATTGATGTGCCAGCTTCCCAGCCTGATGCCTTGCAGCTTGTCTTCCAGCCTGATGTCTTGATGCCTACCTGCCAGTCTGATGTGCCAGCTTCCCAGATTGATGTGCCAGCTTCCCAGATTGATGTGCCAGCTTCCCAGATTGATGTGCCAGCTTCCCAGATTGATGTGCCAGCTTCCCAGCCTGATGCCTTGCAGCTTGTCTTCCAGCCTGATGTCTTGATGCCTACCTGCCAGTCTGATGTGCCAGCTTCCCAGTCTGATGTGCCAGCTTCCCAGTCTGATGTGCCAGCTTCCCAGATTGATGTGCCAGCTTCCCAGATTGATGTGCCAGCTTCCCAGCCTGATGTCTTGCAGCTTGCCTTTCAGCCTGATGCCTCGAAGATAGCTTCTCAGTCTGATGTGCCAGCTTCCAAGTCGGATGTTCCAGCTTTCCAGTCTGATGTTCCAGCCCTCCAGCCTGATGTTCGGGTGTCTGCCCTCCAGCTCAAGTGGTTCCTGTCGTCTGCTGCCCAGCTCAAGCGTTTCCTGTCATCTGCTGCCCAGCTCAAGCGTTTCCTGTCGTCTGCTGCCCAGCTCAAGCGTTTCCTGTCGTCTGCTGCCCAGCTCAAGTGTTTCCTGTCGTTTGCTGCCCAGCTCAAGTGGTTCCTGTCGTTTGCTGCCCAGCTCAAGTGGTTCCTGTCGTTTGCTGCCCAGCTCAAGTGGTTCCTGTCGTTTGCTGCCCAGCTCAAGTGGTTCCTGTCGTTTGCTGCCCAGCTCAAGTGGTTCCTGTCGTCTGCTGCCCAGCTCAAGTGGTTCCTGTCGTCTGCTGCCCGGCTTAATGACTCTGACATGCCAGCAGTACCCACTGTCCAGGTTGATGTACCCGATGCCCGGCCTGATGTGCCCTCACCTGTCCAGTTGAAGGCCATGAACTTTGAACAGATACACCTTGTTGGAGCGTCCGGAGGCCGCTCCTTTAGGGGGGGGTACTGTCAGGTCTACCCGTTGGTGGCGCTATCGGTCTCTGGGATCGCAGTACCAGTGTCCATCAGCAGGTGTCTGCCAACACCTAGGACCTGCAGTAAGAGGTCTTTCCTGCTGGTGGCACTGTTGCATCCTTGGGCCGTAGTACCGGCGTCAACCAGCGGGTGCACTCTGGCAGTGTGGAGCAAACAGGTCACACTGCGCTCAGCTGTAACGTGAGGTCAATTACCACAGCCTTACAAATACCCGGCAAGCCCTCATAGGCTTGCCTTGGTATCTCTCTTGCTCTCTCCCTGCGTTCTGACTTGCTGCCTGTTTGACCTTGAGCCTGCTATCTGCCTTGTCCTGATCTGATCCAATCCCTATTCTGAGGCCTTCCTAGTCCTGTCCCTTCTGTTCCTGGCTCCCTTGGATCCCTGCCCTGAACCCCATCCATCCATCCTCTCCTTGTCCTGTTCAGGTTCCCGTCCTTACCCTTTTGCTGACTTCCCTGTGTATGACCTTGGCTTGGCTTGTTTACGATTATGGTATCTCCCTTTACTTATATATATACATTGTTGTTGTAGTGGGTTGTTGTGTGGGTTTTTGCACTGTTTGTTCTTGTCACTTATCACTTGTTAATAAACACCATTTCACTTACATGTGTTTCTGGTCTCCTCTGTGCAGTCCACACAGTCTGGTCAATTAGATATCCTGACAGTACCTATGTTTTCAATAAACGGTCCATGTTCAGCAACAAACGAGTATTGTCTTGTTTGTTGTTATCAGCGGTTGGAATATCTGATATCTATGTTCAGACTGGGAGGAAGCAGTATATGACTCAAACACTCAAGTGGCGTGTGGGATGTTTTGTTACATTGGTGGCAAGCAGTGGGATGCTTCCTGCAGTCTGGGACATCCAAACCTCTACCTGGATCCAAGGTCCGGATGGCAGGAGTGGAGGAGAGGTACAGATACCAGCCACCATGAAGGAGGAATTTGGAAGGAGCTTGCTAGAGATGCAGATACAGCACAGGGGGCCAGTATCAGAGCAGGTCCTGCTGGGATGGTATGATTATATCTGCTGGGAACTCTGGAAGGAAGTGCTAGCCCATGAGCAGCGACACCAGGGAAAAATTCTATCCTCCTTCCAGGAAAGCTACTGGTCGCAGTACGAAGTGCGAATTGTGTTTTTGGGTGAACAACCGCATAAGGAATGGAAAGCTGAGTTAACCAGGCTGGTCTAGGTGGAGATGCGGTTGGACTAGAGCTACAGAGCCCTACATTGGTATGTAGCCCAAGTGTGCCTGTGGACAGCAGACAACACCCCAACAGAAGGCTTTGGCTACGGCGGCATGGGGCTGTTATTAGAGAGGCTGTCACAGGACCCTGACTTTGGGAACGATTTGGAGTTGCGTTTGGAAGAAATCTCAGAATACAGAGAACGGATGCTGAATGTCTCAGACGTTCCCTGGGCACTGGAAGATTTGGAGTTTCTAGCCAATCAGAAATGGGAGCTGGAGATTGCCTACAGACAGCTGCTAGACCTCTGCCCATGGTGAGAACAGTTAGCCGGAGTGGATGATGTGGGGTCCTCAGCTGAAGTGCTAACAGGGTAGAAAGCTACTGGCCTCTGCACACAACTACAGCTTGAGGTGATATTGGTGGATGGAACTGCAGTCTCCACTGACACCAACCCAGAAGAAGAGCTGGCAACAGAGCAGAGTGCTGCTGGCCTCTGCCCTTAACTAACAGAAATGAGAGTTACTGTGGTAGTGGATGGGACTTCGGTCTCCATAGAGAAAACAACCCCAGAAAATGGTGCGGCACTGAGACAGGAGGATGTCAGCCATGCTTTGCAAGCACTGGGGGATTTTCACCTACCAAAAGTGGATGAGACTTCAGTCGCCACTTGTATACCCCAGGGATGCTGGGCAGTCGGCCCAGATCCCCAACAGCATGATGGGGTGAGCCCAGTCACCCTGTCTTCTCTCCAGCGGCTGAAAGGACTCCAGGGAGAAGGGCCAGTCCAGGCCTGTCCCCAGTGGCGGATATGTTCTCTGAGAGAGGCAGAGGTTGGCTGGGTGAGGAATGCTCTGTTTGGGACAATTTATTTGGGGTACTGTGTGGGAACCGGCATTGGGGGACTGGAACTACTAACTTTGGAGTCAACCAGTCTGGGGTCTCCTCCTTTGTTAGTCTGCTGCCGAAAGGGGAGAGATGTGACAGAGTCACTTTGGGCGGGGGGGCCCGTGGAACCCAGAATCCCTTGGGGTGGTTGGGAAAACCTTGTTTCAGCTCCCCATGCACCTCCTATGTCTAAGTCACCCTGTGTCTCTAATAGGGGCACAGGGTGACTGAGAAATCCAATCTGATCTGTAATAATCGGACTCACTGTACAGCCACACTGAAATGTTGTGCTTCGTTCCTTGAGACACATGAGATAAGTTTGCGATAGGGGACGGAGCTCAGCACACAGCTTTTCTATTCACAACACAGTTCTTCTGTGTTGTATTTGTTTAATCTCTGTGTATCATCTGAGGCTGGTCACTTCACTAGGAATATGTAAGATATTTAAAAGGGAAACCTGGGGCTGCCCCAAGCATGCCCCTGGCAAGAATAGAGAAAGCTGGACGGTACGACGGTACCCAAGGATTGGACAAGAATATAGTAAAATATATCAATTTATTTATCAAAAAACATGATTAAAAAGGGGAAGGGAAGGGACAAATTTTTTTTTTACAAAAGAATATATATATATATATATATATATATATATATATATATATACACAATCAATAGTTACAGCCGTACATAATTTTAAAAAAAATTCAGAGGGTTGATGAACCCCAAAATTACAAGGGGTACCGGATGTAGTAAATCTTGACATGGTCCTCTGCATGTTTCACAGAGTAAACTGTTTTCTCAGGAGGATTCAATTATTGTCATCCATGATTATTCGCTTTCCTAACACTAAACCGCCTCTCCACCAATCAGGTGCTCGGGTCTGTTACCTGTCACCTGATTGGCTGAAACGACAGGCGCCACTATTGGACGCCTATCAGTAAACACGTGAAGGACCCCGCTCGTTACTGTCACTCGCTGCCCCACCAAGACAGGGTAGGTGCCGGGCAGACGGCGAGCGGGCAGATGTCACACTGATGGCATTCAAGGGCAGACAGGCAGCATTTAATGGGTACACTGCCAGCATTTGATGGGCACACTGGCAGCATTTTATGGGCACACTGGCAGCATTTGATGGCACAGTGGCAGCATTTGATGGGCACAGTGGCAGCATTTGATGGCACAATGGCTGCAATTGATGGGCACAGTGGCTGCAATTGATGGCACACTGGCAGCATTTGATGGGCACACTGGCAGCGTTTGATGGCACAGTGGCAGCATTTGATGGGCAAAGTGGCAGCGTTTGACGGCACAGTGGCAGCGTTTGATGGGCACAGTGGCAGCGTTTGGCACAGTGGCAGCATTTGATGGCACAGTGGCAGCGTTTAATGGGCACAGTGGCAGCGTTTGGCACAGTGGCTGAAATTGATGGCACAATGGCAGTATTTGATGTGCACAGTGGCAGCATTTGATGGCACAGTGGCTGCAATTGATGGCACAGTGGCAGCGTTTGATGGGCAAAGTGGCAGCGTTTTATGGGCACAGTGGCAGCGTTTGATGGCACAGTGGCTGCAATGGATTTTTTTCAAAATTTTTTTGCGCCCTCCCAAATAATTTTGAGCATCAGCCGCCACTGCAGCAGAGCAAGAGGCAGGAAGTGTCAAGCTAAAGACTATAATGCCGTGTACACACGAGCGGACTTCTCGTCGGACTGAACTCCGAAGGACTTTTCAACGGAGTTCCGACGAAACAGACTTGCCTACTCACGATCCCACCAAAGTCCGATCATTTCGAACGTGATGAGGTACGACCGGGCTAGAAGAGGATGTTCAATAGCCAGTAGCCAATAGCTGCCCTTGCGTCGTTTTCGGTCCGTCGGACTAGCATACAGACAAACTTTTTTTTTTCGATAGGAATCGAGTCCGTTGGAAAGATTTGAAACATGTTCTATTTCTAAGGTCCATCAGATTTTTCGACGGAAAAGGTTCGATGAAGCCCACACACGAACGGAATGGCCGATGGATTCGTTCCGTCGGACCTTTTCTGCCTGAAAGTCCGCTCGTGTGTATGCGGCATTACAGCTAGCACTAAAACAACAGGAAGGAACAGAGGAACAAATCAAATATAATAACAATAAGACAAAGGATAGGCAGCTGTGGCAGCACACAGGCATCTATAGCTGATGATTCAATATGGTTAAATAGTTACAGTAGTTCACCTTTACCAAAAAAACTGCAGATAATAAGAGACGCCTGTAGATAAAAACAAACTGTGCAGCTCTGACTAAAGTTGAACAATGCCCTTGCTATAGATGTAGGCCATTTTTGTACCTCATGAAGCCTGACTCCCATGTTGCTAGGACGCAGCTATGTGAGGCCTAGTCGTTACTGCTGACCTTCACCATCACAGGAGTGAGCTCTCAAATGCTGATCTCAGAGCTACTGCATCAGAAGATCACTCCTGTGATGAGGGAGGTTGGCAGAAACATCTAGGCCTCAATTAGCAATGCCCAGGGAGCATGCCAGTCAGGCTTTGGGAGGTATGTACAGTAAATGGCCTACACCTATAGCAAGGGCATTTTTCAGTTTTAGTCAGAGGCGAGCTGTACAGATTGGTTTTATCTACAGACACCCCTTATCCGTATAGGCAGTTTTTTTTTGTAAAGATGAACTAACCCTTTAAAGTAATGCCAGGTACAATTGAGTACATCTCTCACATTGTTTCGATAAAGGATTTTAAAGGTGCAAATGAACAATAAATGTTATTTCATGGCGATGAAAGAGAGTTTAGGCATTTTGGGGATTTAAAGTGATTTTAACCTAAAAAAAAATTAATAAAATAAAAAGATCCTGATATTTTAACCACTTCAGGGCCAGAAGGTTTACCCCCCGCCATTTTTTGCGATATGGCATTTCGTTATTTTAACTGACAATTGCGCGGTTGTGCGACGCTGTACCCAAATAAAATTGATGTCCTTTTTTTCCCACAAATAGAGCTTTCTTCTGGTGGTATTTGATCGCCTCTGCGGTTTTTATTTTTTGCGCTAAAAAAAAAAAAAAGAAGGAAAGCGAGAAATCCCCTAGGGGTGGGACTTTGAAGGCACTTAATAGTGATACAATAAAGTATTTAAAAAATCTATTTATTAAGTAGAAAAATAATTGTTAACATAGAAAACATGGAGTAACTAGGGGATTTCTCACTTTCTAGCTATTTAGAGATGTGGCATGTTAGGGAAAATATACAAAAAAAAAAAAGAACGACAATTTTGAAAAAAAAAAAAAAACATTATTTTTTACTTTCCGCTATAAAACACACCCAATAAAAAATGAAAAACATCAAATTTCTTCATAAATTTAGGCCAATATGTATTCTGCTACAAATTTTGGTAAAAATCCCAATAAGCGTATATTGATCAGTTTGTGCAAAAGTTACAGCGTCTGCAAACTATGGGATAGATTTATGGAATTTTTTATTTTTTTTACTAGTAATGGCGGTGATCAGCGACAAATCTGACACTAAAACTTTTTGGGGACCAGTGGCACCAATACAGTGCTCAGTGTGAAAAATATGCACTGTCACTGTACTAATGAACGTCAGTGATGATCAAAGGGTTAAATGTGTCTCTAGGGAGTGCTTTCTAACTGTGTGTGTGTGTGTGTGGGGGGGGGGGGTTCATGTACTGTGAGAAGACAGAGATCCATGTTCCTGCTTAGCAGAAACACAGGATCTCTGTCTCCCTACTAGCAGAACGGTCATCTGCCTTGTTTACATAGGCAGACTGCTGTTCTGCCTCTCTCATGAATGATCAGCAGGTCACAGCAGACATCGGGTCCACCGGATCCGCTGATTGGCTCCCGCTGTGTCCAATCACAGCAGGATCTGGTCGCTACAAACCCGGAAGGAGCGATCACTTACAGGTATGTGGTTTCGCCTGTAGGAACCGCCGCCCGCAGTACATATACGTGGGGCGGTCGGCAATCGGTTAAAGCAGGATACACAGCATAGTGCTTGTGCTGTGTCCCTCTCTATGTTCTAAAAAGCCTGGTTGATCCTGCCTGTTCCTGTGTCCCCCTATGTAAACTGACCACAGTAATCATGGCTGATAATCCATGATACCGTGGTCAGTTTAGGTGCCTCTGTCAGCCTACAGTCTCCTCTCTCTCCCTCCCTCCCAGCTCGGGAGTCTGTGTGTCAGCCATCTCCTGTCTCGCCACTATAGCTGTAATATTATTAGTGAGAAATCCTGCAATCCCCTCTCTTAGAGGAATATATAATGTGCAGTATCTATGGTTTTTTAAAAATTATTCCGCAAAATACCTTATTTTACAGCACCACTGGGCGTTCATGTGACCTCCCGCCGATCTCCTCCCGGCTGGAGTCAGCGGGGGATCTCAGCCCCTCCCGCTGTAGTGCTCAGATCGGGAAGGAGAGTGCCCACGCGGGTGCTGTAAAATAAAGTATTTTGCGGAATCATTTTGAAAAACCACAGATACTGCACATTAATCTTCCTGTAAGCGAGGGGATTACAGGATATCCCACTAGTGACTTTGCAACCGCTTTAAAGCAGGGTTCCACCAAAAAATGGAACTTCCACTTTTCGGATTCCTCCTCCCCTCCGGTGTCACATTTGGCACCTTTCGGGGGGGGGGGGGAGCAGATACCTGTATAATCCTGGTATTTGCTCCCACTTCTGGGCTTAGATCGCAGCAGTATCCGCGGCTATCTACACCATGTCCGGCCCCTCCTCCGTCCCCCCCGGTGTCTTCTAGGAGACACACAGGTCCCAGAAGACAGCAGGGACCAGTGAGATCGCGCAGTGCAACTAGCGCATGCGCATGCGCAGTAGGGAAACAGGCTGTGAAGCCACAAAGGCTTCACTTCCTGATTCCCTTACCGAAGATGCTGGCGCCTCCACCCGGGAGCCGAGGGAGATATCGGCTTCGAGTGAGGACATCGCAGGCGCCCTGGACAGGTAAGTGTCCTAATATTAAAAGCCAGCAGCTGCAGTATTTGTAGATTTTATTTATTATTTTTTTTTCGGCGGAACTCCGCTTAAAGAAACAAGTTTATGCTAAGGTGTTTCACAAAGAACAAGCAACATTACCACTACATTTTCTTCAAAATTCAGCAGTATTATTTTTCCTTGTTACATTCCAAGGCAGCACAGTGGTCACTACTAGTGCATCGTGGGAGACAGGTATAAAAAATGCGCAGCCGTAAAGCTGCATCCTTCAAGAATTCTGAATAGTTGACCTTTCATTGCCTTGTGATCCTTTTGCAGGAGGATGTGGCACGAGAGATACACTGCATTAGATTTATGGCCGTGGTTCTCCTGGTTATTTTAAATTACTGGAAAATCGTTAGTTCAATGTACAAACAATATTTTACTAGAAGAATAAATGTCATGTTTATGTCAGTGTCTTCTTTATAGTTATGAAAATTTGATTTATTATCCACATAAACTTGTTTTATAGATCTTCATCTGAGAGCTCCTCTTGCCTTTCATTGACTTAAAGGGTCAGTCCACCTAGAAGTGATATTTAACTATAAACCCCAGGGCTCTGTAGTAAAACTTTAATTTGTCCAGCATCAGAAGAAGATGATCTTTAACGCACATATAGTTCCATCCCTTAAAGTGAAACCGTGGGCAAAATAAATAAATATATATGGCAGTGGTTGGGGAAAATCTTCCAACACCGATGGGGAAGTATACAAGGGTCAGCTTTTAGGCCTCATGCACACTGGGCATTTTTAACGTTGCGCCTATGGGCGTTTTGTACTTTTTTTTTGCCTCTAAATGCCCCTGCATTGTAGTCTACACTATATTGTCAAAAGTGTGATATCTGCTTTTACACACGCATGAACTTTAATGGCATCCCAGTCTTATGCCCTGTACACGCGATAGGATTTTCCGATGGAAAATGTGTGATAGGACCTTGTTGTCGGAAATTCCGACTGTGTGTGGGCTCCATCACACATTTTCCATAGGAATTTCTGACACACAAAGTTTGAGAGCTTGCTATAAAATTTTCCGACAACAAAATTTTGTTGTCGGAAATTCCGATCGTGTGTACACAAATCCGACGCACAAAGTGCCACGCATGCTCAGATTAAATTAAGAGACGAAAGCTATTGGCTACTGCCCTGTTTATAGTCCCGACGTACGTGTTTTACGTCACCGCGTTCAGAACGATCGGATTTTTCTGACAAATTTGTGTGACCGTGTATATAAAAGACAAGTTTGAGCCAACATCCGTCGGAAAAAATCCATGGATTTTGTTGTTGGAATGTCCGATCAATGTCCGACCGTGTGTACAGGGCATTAGTCTGTAGGGTTCAGTTTTGTGTTGGCCCACCCTTTGCAGCTATAACATCATACTAATGTCAAAGGCAACATCACCACCTACTGATAAAAGGGAGGAACCACAGCTAAACAGGATTAGGAGAAAAGCCATTGGTCCACTAAACACTACAAATTAGCCAGGCTTGCTACCACCCAGCACAAATAAATTTACCTGTAGCCCTGCTTTGGGACAAGGGTGCTACAGGGGTTTTAACCCTTCCCTACTCAAGCAAAAAAAAAAAAAGAAAATGTGTCTTTATGTATAAAACAATATAACAACCAAGCATGTAATCTGCAGAAGTCACTGAAGTAATTCCTTTATGATTTGACTAATAACTGCACTTTACACATTGCGATTTGTTGTTCTTTTAACCTCATTTAAATAAAAGTGTTAAAGTGACCTTGCTAGATCACACCACCAACCACGGACTCAGGATGCTGACAGCGGCCAATTAGCATTCAGCGCATCCGCCTTCTTGCCGTTTTCTGTGAATACCAGGACTGACACACTGAAGTCTTCCTACTTAGGTCGATATATCACTAAATCCCAATAAATGTGATTGGAATGACATATATTGATACCTAATCCATCCAAAATAAACTATCCATTTAATAATGATGATTTAAAGGGCTTTGTTGGGGAAATGTCAAAGGCATCTCAGTGATTAAAAAACAATTTCTGAGACGGAAAATATGTTCAATACACAGTATTGGCTTCGCATGACAGTTCTCCAATTTTCAGATTAATGGTTATCTGGACTCTGAATCTATCATGCGAATCTAATTACTGCTTTGTCTATAGTCTAATCACATGCAGCATTAAAAACGCGCTCCAGTCACTCATTACAGCTGTGCAAATTATCCTGGCTTAGGACACACAGCCCTCCTTCACATTGTCTGGCCTTTTAATCCAAACATACATCCTAAAGCCCAATTACAATCAAATTTTTTTTTTTTAAATAACCCCTCTGGGCCTCTCCAATAAAGTAAAATCGGGATGCAATACTCACTCCCAATCTCAAGCTGTCTCCCTAGTAACTTTTCTTCGCCCCAGATTTCTTCAGTCTTCCAGAGTAAAAGACGCTTTGGGGGAGAGTTACTAAAACTGATGCACACAGAATCTGGTGCAGGTGGTCATAATACCCAATCAGCTTCCAGAATATCAACCAAAAATCCAGAAAAAAAAACACATGATACAAATGTTATAAATTGAGTTGCAGTTCAGTAAATAAAATAAGTGTTTGATCCTCTAGCAGCCAACAATAATTCTGGCTCCCACAGACTGGCTCCAGTATGTGTTCATGTGGTACACAGATTAGTCCTGTCAATTTAAGAAGGTGCTCCTAACGACAACCCGTTATGTTTATGAAAGACGCCTGTCCACAGAATCTCTTTCTTCCATTCAAACCTCATCATCATGGACAAGACCAAAGAGCTGTCAAAGGACGTCATGGACAAGATTGCAGACCCGCACAAGGCTGGAATGGGCTACAATACCATCAGCAAAAAGCTTGGTGAGAAGGAAACAACTGTTGGAGCGCTTATTTGCAAATAGATGAAATACAAAATGACCGTGTTTGGAGGAAGAAAAATGCTGACTATGACCCTAAGAACACCATCCCTACGGTCAAACATGGAGGTGGAAACATGATGCTTTGGGGCTGTTTCTTTGTTAAAGGTACAGGTCGACCTTGCTGCATTGAGGGGCCAATGAACGGGGCCATGTATTGTAAAATCTAGGATGAGAACCTTCTTCCCTCAGCCAGGATACTGAAGATGGGTCATGGATGGGTCTTCAAGCATGACAATAACCCAAAACATACCACCACCAGCAAAGGAGTGGCTCAAGAAGAAGCACATTAAAGTCATGGGGTGACCCAGCCAGTCTCCAGACCTAAATCCTATAGAAAATTAATGGAGGGAGCTGAAACTTCGAGTTGCCAAGAGACAGTCAAGAAACCTTAAGGATTTAGAGAAGATTTGTACAGAAGAGTGGACCAAAATCCCTGAGATGTGTGCAAACCTGGTAGTCAACTACAAGAAACGTCTGACCTCTGTGCTTGCCAACAAGGGTTTCTCCGCCAAATACTAAGTCATGTTTTGCTTGGGGATCAAATACTTATTTTACTCACTGAACTGCAACTCAATTTATAACATTTGTAGCATGTGCTTTTTCTGGATTGTTTGGTTGATATGATAACAATTATAGACCCTTCATTTCCTTGTAAGTGGGCAAACTTGCAAAATCTGCAGGGGATCAAATAATTATTTTCCCCACTGTAGAGCTGGTGCACCTGTGCCCTCCAACTGCAGCTAAACTTTAGGCTTCATTCACACCTGAGCGTTTCAAAGTTGTGCGATTTTATTGCGATTTTGCGCGTTTTTTACCGCGATTTTGCCACGATTTTGTTCAGGTCACCAATGTAAAAGGCAGAAAAAAGCCTGTAATCTGCCCCAAAGAAGCTCATGTTCTTTTTTGAGCTTAGGGTGTTTTTCAGGCGTTTTGCTTCAGGTGACAAAACGCTTAGATGTGAATAGGTGCCATTGAAATGAATGAGATTTTGCTTGTTGGGTGTTTTTCAGGCGTTTTTCAGGCATTTTTTCAGGCGTTTTACGAGCGTTTTATGAGCTGAAAACGCTCAGGTGTGAATGCAGCCTGAGAGCCTCATGCAATGGGGTCTAAAGGCCTAAATCCACTAGTGCATCCAACACCACCCTATCCCCAGATTGACAATGCAAAGGATTCTCCGCTTCTCTACAGCGGAGACACCCTAAGATAGACCAGAACAAAGCCTAATAAAGGAAAAAAAATGCAGCTACCACATTTAAGGATTTTTTAAATACATTACATTTTGGTTTTTGGGTTCAATACTGCTTTAAACTACTTATTTCATCCTGAGACTTTACTAAAGTGAAATTATTTTATTCAACTGTTAATAGTTCCAATATTCACATCAGAACCCTGCAAATTAAATGTACAGCCAAAGAAGATGTATGCATTCATAAATACCTATAATATTTAACATTTTCATTTAAAATATAACATCTGTTGCAGTATTTATTAGCTGAAAAAAAAATGCTATAAATAAGATAATAACAAATGTATATGTATAAATGGTAGATGTACCATCCGTGATGAAATCTCCACTTTACAGGTATCTCCCCCAGCTAAGACCCCATGTCAACAGATACAACTGACACTCCCCTATTCAAATCTGCTACTCCAGACGAAGTTGCTAAACTCCTTTCTATCGCCCACCTAACCACCTGTCCCCTGGACCCTATTCCCTCTCAAATACTACGGTCACCCTCTGACCCCATCCTACACTCTCTAACCCACATCTTCAATCTCTCCCTCACCTCTGGCGTCTTCCCCGATGCTCTAAAACATGCACTGGTCACTCCCATACTCAAAAAGCCGTCCTTGGACCCTACCAATCTTAACAACCTACGCCCTATCTCCTTGCTCCCCTTTTCCTCTAAACTCCTTGAACGCCTGGTTTACAACCAACTGAGTGACCACCTCATTAAAAACAACCTTCTTGATCCCCTTCAATCTGGATTTCGCCCTCAACACTCCACAGAAACTGCTCTTTTAAAACTCACAAATGACCTACTAACTGCAAAAACCAACGGACACTATTCTGTACTCCTACTTCTGGAACTTTCAGCTGCCTTTGACACGGTAGACCACCCCCTCCTCCTCGAAAAACTTTACTCCCTCGGTCTCCGTGACTGTGCTCTTCAGTGGCTCTCATCCTACCTATCCCAACGCACCTTCAGTGTCACTTACAATTCTACTTCCTCCACTCCTCTTCCCTTCTCTGTTGGGGTCCCCCAAGGTTCTGTTCTTGGACCTCTTTTATTTTCAATCTACACCTCTTCCCTGGGTCAGCTGATAGCCTCTCACGGCTTTCAATATCATTTCTACGCTGACGACACACAAATCTATCTCTCCACCCCTCAACTCACTCTATCAGTCTCCTCACACATCACTAACTTACTAACCGACATATCTGTATGGATGTCACACCACTTCCTTGTCCAAAACCGAGCTTATAATATTTCCTCCCCCACGTGCCTCTTCCCCTGACTTGTCTGTCAAGAGCAATGGCACAACCATCCACCCGTCCCCACATGTCAGGGTGCTAGGTGTTATCCTGGACTCTGAACTCTCCTTTCAGCCCCACATCCAATCACTTTCTAAAGCTTGCCGCCTCAACCTCCGCAACATCTCTAAATGACGTCCCTTTCTAACCAGTGAAACCACAAAGCTCCTGATTCACTCCCTGGTTATCTCTCGCCTTGACTACTGCAACTCACTCCTCATTGGCTTACTTTTAAACAGACTATCCCCCCTTCAGTCCATCATGAATGCTGCTGCCAGACTCATCCACCTTACAAACCGCTCAGTGTCTGCTACCCCTCTCTGCCAATCCCTCCATTGGCTACCACTCGCCCAACAAATTAAATTCAAAATACTAACAATAAGTTACAAAGCCATCCACAACTGTGCCCCCAGCTACATCACTAACCTAGTCTCAAAATACCAACCTAAACGCTATCTCCGTTCCTCCCAAGATCTCCTGCTCTCTTGCTCCCTCATAACCTCCTCCCATATCCGCCTCCAGGACTTCTCCCGAGCCTCGCCCATCCTCTTGAATTCGCTACCCCAATCTGTCAGACTGTCTCCAAATTTATCCACTTTTAGGTGATCCCTGAAAACTTTCCTCTTCAGAGAAGCCTATCCTGCCTCCATCTAACAACTGCACTATTTTCTCCATTAGCTCACCCCCCACAGCTATTACCCTTTTGTATAACTTGACCCACCCTCCTAGATTGTAAGCTCTAACGAGCAGGGCCCTCTGATTCCTCCTGTATTGAATTGTATTGTACTTGTACTGTCTGCCCTCATGTTGTAAAGCGCTGCGTAAACTGTCGACGCTATATAAACCCTGTATAATAATAATAATGATAATGTACAAACGTATATAAAAAAAAAGGACTTTTTATTTGATAGAAAAATGGAAACATTATTGCACTTGTAAAGATTTTACTATCGTACATAAATTACAGGAATGCCGTTCCTTTAATCTTGAACCACAGCAAAGTTAATTGAGCAGCCAATTATTATAAGCCGCTTATAGAGAAACAATTGACCTTGGCTTACCTTGTCCTGAAAGCTGAATAATTTCAGTTTAAATGAGAACCTATAGATTAGTTACAGCTTTTTTTTACATACTGTATATATGTAAATGCAATCATCATAATAAAATAATAATAATATCACATATTAACACTTTGTGGTCTATGTTCCTTTATAGTTTTATTTTATGATATAAATATGCACCAGCACCAACGTGTAGGCAGGACCAAAGCCACACACTTCAGATAAAGTACAGATCTTTTATATGCGTTCTTGTTATAGTGCATCACAAACAAGTATATGGTCTTTGGCACAGATATATAGTTATATTCAATATTTGCAAAGCTGTGCAGAATTGTACAGTATCGCGTTTACCAATTGCGTTACCAGAGGACAGCTTCAGCTAGCAGGGGTAGTGTTAAGAAGAGTTATCTAGGGCAAAGTGTCACCTTTCACCGGTTCCATGTCTCCATAACAATCTATGGAAAGAACTAAAGATCAGAGTTCATAGAAGAGGCCCACTCTCATCTTTAGTTCTTTCTATAGATTCTCTATTGGATTCTAGTCAGGTGATTGGCTGGGCCATTCTAGCAGATTTATTTTCTTTCTTTGGAACCAATTGAGAGTTTTCTTGGCTTTGTGTTTGGGATCATTGTCTTGCTGAAATGTCCACCCTTGTTTCTTCTTCAAATGGGATCCATTCAAGAGATCAAGAGATCCCCAAATTTTCCACTTCTTATTTAGTGATTGAACAGTACTGACTGGCATAGTCAAGGCTTTGGATGACTTTTTATATCGTTTTCCATCTTTGTAAAGTTTTATTACATTGTTACGCAGGTCTTTTGACTGTTCTTTTCTACCTCCTCATGGCTCAGTGTCTAGCCTGCTTAGTGCATCCATGTGAGAGCTAACAAACTCATTGACTATTTATACACAGACACTAATTGTGATTTAAAAAGCCACAAATGTGTGTGGAATTAACCTTAACACATGAGTGGAATGTTCGACAGAAAAAGTCCGAAGGAAGCTTTTCATCGTCTATTCCGATCGTGTGTATGCCTCATTGGACTTGTTTTTACGAAAATTCTGACGGACCTAGAAATAGAACATGTTCTAAATATTTCTGACGGAACCAATTCCTATCGGGAAAACCGATCGTCTGTATGCTGTTCCAACGAACCAAAAACGATGCATGCTCAGAAGCAAGTACGAGACGGAAGCTATTGGCTGCTAGCTATTGAACATCCTTTTTCTAGTCCCGTCGTGCGTGTTATACGTCACCGCGTTCTAGACGGTCGGACTTTGGTTTGACCGTGTGTGGGCAAGACTGCTTGAATGGAATTCCGTCGGAGTTCCGTCTGAGAAACCTTCGGAGTTTAATCCGACGGCAAAACCGGTCGTGTGTACGCGGCTTTAATGCATTCTATGCATTAAGATAAAAAAAAAAAAAACCTTCTGTGTGCAGCAGCCCCCCTCAGCCCCCCTAATACTTACTTGAGCCCATCTCTATCCAGTGATGTAGCAGGAGAGACGCAGCTGCCCAGGACTCTCCCCCCAGGACTCTCCCTCCTCATTGGCTGAGACAGCAGAAAAGCGCCATTGGCTCCTACTGCTGTCAAAGTCAGTGAGTTAATGAGAAGAGAGAGGGGCGGGGCCTAGCCACGGCTCCGTATCTGAATAGACACACAGCGCAGTGGCTTGGCTCGGGTGCCCCGTAGCAAGCCGCTTGCTGTGGGGGCACTCAGTAGGAGGGAGGAGCCAAGAGGGCCCTGAGAAGAGGAGGATCTGGGCTGCTCTGTGCAAAACCACTGCACAGAGGAAGTAAGTATAACATGTTTGTTATTTTTAAACACAAAAAAATGAGACTTTAGTATCACTTTCATTTATAGTTAAAGTATTTGGAGGTTCAGCTTTTTAATGAAAAACAATGCAGAAAATATTTACAGAAATAAATATTATGAAGCAGAAATAAGCAAAAGTCTTTGATTCCAGAGTTCAGATTGCTTGCAGAGTCGTCCAATCTGCCATGGCAGAGTCACTGGCCTTCAGAAACTTGACTCCCAGTACCCTTTTTTAAGGTGTTTATTTAGCAGATGTATTAATTAAAACAAAAAACAACCCCCTGAGTAGGGACCCAGTCCTAGAATAGAAATGTACAGTGTATACACGGGGGAAATATCTACTCATTTATACACATAATCATCCAACAACTGATAAGGCCCCTTTCCCATATGCGGACCGTTCATTTCATCAGTTCAGTCACGTCTTTTCAAAGAAAAAACAAATGAAGTTTTCATCAGTTTCTTTACATCCAAGACCCATGCAAAAAATGAATGGAAAACTGACCATTTTGTCTGTTTACATCAATTTTTCGTCCAATCCCTTTTTTAATGGAAGAAAAATAGAGCTTTGATCTGTTTCAAAAAATGGATGTTGACGGATGCGGATGTAAACTTATGTAATAGATGATCATCCATTTACATCCATTTTCCCATAGAAATGCATTGATGTCCGTTTTTCATCCGTCAGTGGATGGATGAAAAACGGACAAACGGACCGCATTTGTGAAAGGGGCCTAAGTCAAGTAAAACTGAGAATAAATAATATCACGAAAGATATACAAACATACAAACAATACCCTGATATACTCTGAGGTACAGAGACTCTAAAGTATCCTTGATAGCTTTGATCATAAACAAGAGCCAGAGCTGCTAATGCAATGGGTTTTTCTTGACCCTCCAGAGGGTGTTATTGAGTTAACACCCACCCAGTCAAAAGATCTGAGGGCTGTGTTGGAGGCGTGCTGGTGTGTTTTATAATGCTCCAGTGGACTTACCCTAATGCCATCTATCTTTGGTACATCTGTTTTCCCATATGACAAGGTTTCACAATCTGAAGACCAGCATAATATTTAGCAGAATGAAATTACAATTTGTTAGATACCAAATATGATATACAGTGCCTTGAAAAAGTATTTATACTCCTTGAAATTTTCCACATTTTGTCATGTTACAACCAAAAACATAAATGTATTTCATTGACATTTTATTTGATAGACCAACACAAAGTGGCACATAATTGTGAAGTGGAATTACAATGATAAATGGTTTTCAAGATTTTATTACAAATAAATATTTGAAAAGTGTGGCGTGCATTTGTATTCAGCCTCGTTTACTCTGATACCCCCTAACTGAAATTTAGGGGAACCAATTGCCTTCAAAAGTCACCTAATTAGTAAAAAAGAGTCCACCTGTGTGTAATTTAATCTCAGTATAAATACAGCTGTTCTTTGAAGCCCTCAGAGGTTTGCTAGAGCAGTGGTCATCAACCCTGTCCTCAGGGTCCACTAACAGGCCAGGTTTTATGTATTACCTTGGGGAGATGCAGACTAGAATACTGCAATCACTGAGCAGCAAATGAGATATCACCTGTGATGTATTACAGTTATCTTGCAAACCTGGCCTGTTAGTGGGCCCTGAGGACAGGGTTGATGACCACTCTGCTAAAGAACCTTAGTGAACAAACAGCATCATGAAAACCAAGGGACAGACCGGACAGGTCAGGGATAAAGTTGTGGAGAAGTTTAAAGCAGGGTTAGGTTATAAAGAAAATATTCCAAGCTTGGAACATCTCACAGAGCACTGTTCAATCCATCATCCGAAAATGGAAAGAGTATGGCACAAAGTGGCGTAACTAGACTCTTCAGGGCCCCGATGCAAGAAACCATGAAGGGCCCCCCTGACCCCCGGACAGGGCCCTTTCCTCCGACCCTGGTGGCGGAACAACAGGGCCCGGTCGCAAGTGGGTGGCTGCATATAAAGGAACCAATTTCTCCATTTCCCCCTGTTTCTCCTCCTCTCCATAGAGGACAGCGGGGCTTTGACAGGTCCATCTCTGCACAGTGAGAGTAGACGGGCCTGTCATCTGGCTGCTCAGTGGGGGTCAGCGGACCGATCCCTGCTGAGCAAAGTGGAGTCCGTACACGGACAAGCCAGTGTAAAGGACCCTAAGTCACTGACCGCTGCCATTACTAGTAAAAAAATAAAATATAAATAAATAAAGCTATCCCATAGTTTGTAGACGCTATAACTTTTGCACAAACCAATCAATATTCGCTCATTGGGAATTTATTTTACCAAACACATGTAGCAGAATACATATTGGCTTAAATTGATGAAGAAATTTGATTTTTTTACATTTTTTATTGGATATGTTTTATAGCAGAAAGTAAAAAATATTGTTTTTTTTTTTCAAAATTGTCGGTCTTTTTTTTTTTATAGCGTAAAAAATAAAAACCGCAGAAGTGATCAAATAGCACCAAAATACAGCTCTATTTGTGGGAAAGAAAGGACAAAAAATTTATTTGGGATGTAAATGTAAATGTAAATGTAGATTAGGGGGCCGGACACGTGGATGGGGGGGCGGTGCCCCTGCGCCCCGTATGGACGGGCCGCCACTGATTACTAGTATAATAAAAGAAAAAAAAACAGTATATATATCACAGTTTGTAGACGCTATAACTTTTGCGCAAACCAATCAATATACGCTTATTGGGATTTTTCTTACCAAAAATAGTAAAAAATATTGTTTTTTTTTTTTTTTTCAAAACTGTCTTTTTTGTTTATAGCGCAAAAAATTAAAAACCGCAAAAGTGATCAAATACCACGAAAAGAAAGCTCTATTTGTGGGAAAAAAGGACAAAAAATGTATTTGGGTACAGTGTTGCACGACCGCGCAATTGTCAGTTAAATTAACGCAGTACCTTATCACGAAAAATGGTCTGGTCATGGGGAGGGGGAGTAAAACCTTCCAGAGCTGAAGTGGTTAACCGCTTGCTGACTGCCGCACACAGATGTACGTCAGCTGAATGGCACAAGCAGGTAAATGGGTGTACCTGTGTCCCTTTGAATTTGCCACCTATGGGGTGCGCGCGCCGGCCGCACGCCACGGGAGCATGCCTGCGGGTCCTGGGAACTTGATGTTTGCTGGCGGCCCGCGATTGCAGTGAGGAGAGGCGGAACGGGGAGATGCCTTTGTAAACAATCTGCCTAGTGACATGACAGAGATCCACTGCTCCTTGTCATCGGGAGCAGTGATCGTTGTCATTTCAGTGGTAGCCCATCCCCCCTACAGTTAGAATCACTCCTCAGGACACTCTTAACCCCTTGATCGCCTCCTAGTGTTTAACCTCTTCCCTGCCAGTGTCATTTACACAGTAATCGGTGCTTTTTTATAGCACTGATTGCTGTACAAATGCCAATGGTCCCAAAAATGTGTCAAAACTGTCCGATGTGTCCGACATAATGTCGCAGTCATGATAAAAATCGCAGATCGCCGCCATTACTAGTAAAAAAATATATATAATAAAAATGCCATAAATATATCCCCTATTTTGTAGACGCTATAACTTTTGCGCAAGCCAATCAATATACACTTATTGCGATTTCTTTTACCTAAAATATGTAGAAGAATACATAATCGGCCTAAACTGAGAAGGAAATTTGTTTTTTTATAAATTTTTGGGGGATATTTATTATAGCAAAAATGAAAAAACATTGCTTTTTTTTCAAAATTGTCACTCTTTTTCTGTTTATAGCGCAAAAAATAAAAGTCGCAGAGGTGATAAAACACCACCAAAAGAAAGCTCTATTTGTGAGACAAATAAAATAAACTCATCAAACCCGACGTGTTTCATCTACAAGACTTCAACTGGGATATAACCCAGTTGAAGTCTGGGGAAGTCTTTGAAGACGAAACGCGTCGGCTTTGATGAGTCCTTTCCATGCCATTGCGCCATTACCACCAAAAGAAAGCTCTATTTGTGGGGGAAAAAAAGGACGTCAATTTTGTTCGGGTACAGCGTCGCACGACTGCGCAATTGTCGGCTAAAGCGACGCAGTGCCGAATCGCAAAAAAATGCTCTGGTCGGGAAGGGGGTAAAATCTTCCGGGGCGGAAGTGGTTAAACAAATACATTTAATAATAAATTAATATACACCGAGCTGCATTGATTCATGTTTTTTATATCTGCTAAGAGGTTAACTTTAAAGCCTGGCTCCTTTTTATCATTTTGGAATCAAGCATAGGTTAGAAGTGCTGTGAGGTTATTATTGTCATTTGTGTCCCCTTTGGGAGAGATTAACCTTCTCCTCCTGACTTGGTGGTTCCTATCACTTTATGTGGATATAGCAAAAAAAATAAAAAATCTGGGATTCAACATGGAAATTTTCACATTTTCTTTATAGGACCGGTTTATTGAATTCAGTCTGCCAGGTAATGTAGCTGCAATCACGTCTCCAGGAATGGCATCATACATGTGTAAGATGTCTGGTTTTCTTCAAATGGTTGTCAGTCCTTTCCAGTCCAACAACCTGCATGGAAAACAAAAAAGTAACCGATTAAAAAAAAAAATAGCATACTTTCCCTTCTGTTATAGCACACCAGTCGTTTCCTTGCATCTGCGGCAATGTCTGTTGAGTTTGTAATTAGAGTATTAATTTGGAAGCTGCACTTATTTATTTTGGAGATGAAGACATCCAAAAAAAAAAGAGAGATGCTTTTTTTTTCTCTCTCATTTGGCAAAATCTATACCCGCTGTGTGCAGGAGGATTCTCCTAATATTAGAGCCACGCAGATATTGCTAATGACAAAGGAAATTACTGTGCTAAGGAGGAAATATGTAAATATCCCATGACAATACATTATCAAAGAGGGATACGTATTTATCACCTTATAAACTTTGGGTAAAAGTAAAACCCAACTCCAGGCAAATGTTTTATTAACCACTTCAGCCCCGGAAGGATTTACCCCCTTCCTGACCAGAGCACTTTTTACAATTCGGCACTGCGTCGCTTTAACTGCTAATTGCGCGGTCATGCAATGGTGTACCCAAACGGAATTTGCGTCCTTTTCTTCCCACAAATAGAGCTTTCTTTTGATGGTATTTGATCACCTCTGCCGTTTTTATTTTTTGCGCTATACACGGAAAAAGACCGAAAATTTTGAAAAAAAATGATATTTTCTACTTTTTGTTCTAAAAAAAATCCAATAAACTCAATTTTAGTCATACATTTAGGCCAAAATGTATTCGGCCACATGTCTTTGGTAAAAAAAATGTCAATAAGCGTATATTTATTGGTTTGCGCAAAAGTTATAGCGTCTACAAACTAGGGTACATTTTCTGGAATTTACACAGCCTTTAATTTATGACTGCCTATGTCGTTTCTTGAGGTGCTAAAATGGCAGGGCAGTACAAAACCCCCACAAATGACCCCATTTTGGAAAGTAGACACCCCAAGGAATTTGCTGAGAGGCATGTTGAGCCCATTGAATATTCATTTTTTTTGTCCCAAGTGATTGAATAATGACAAAAAAAAAAAAAAAAAAAAAAAATTACAAAAAGTTGTCACTAAATGATATATTTCTCACACAGGCCATGGGCATATGTGGAATTGCACCCCAAAATACATTTAGCTGCTTCTCCTGAGTACGGGGATACCACATGTGTGGGACTTTTTGGGAGCCTAGCCGCGTACGGGGCCCCGAAAACCAATCACTGCCTTCAGGATTTCTAAGGGCGTACATTTTTGATTTTACTCCTCACTACCTATCACAGTTTTGAAGGCCATAAAATGCCCAGATGACATAAAACCCCCCCAAATTACCCCATTTTGGAAAGTAGACACCCCAAGCTATTTGCTTTGAGGCATGTTGAGTCCATGGAATGTTTTATATTTTGACACAAGTTGCGGGAAAGTGAGAATTTTTTTTTTTTTTTTTTTTTTTTTGCACAAAGTTGTCACTAAATGATATATTGCTCACACAGGCCATGGGCATATGTGGAATTGCACCCCAAAATACATTTAGCTGCTTCTCCTGAGTATGGGGATACCACATGTGTGGGACTTTTTGGGAGCCTAGCCGCGTACGGGACCCCGAAAACCAATCACTGCCTTCAGGAATTCTAAGGGCGTACATTTTTGATTTTACTCCTCACTGCCTATCACAGTTTCGGAGGCCATGGAATGCCCAGGTGGCACAAACCCCCCCCCAAATGACCCCATTTTGGAAAGTAGACACCCCAAGCTATTTGCTGAGAGGCATGGTGAGTATTTTGCAGCTCTCATTTGTTTTTGAAAATAAAGAAAGACGAGAAAAAAAAATTTTTTTTTTCTTTTTTCAATTTTCAAAACTTTGTGACAAAAAGTGAGGTCTGCAAAATACTCACTATACCTCTCATCAAATAGCTTGGGGTGTCTACTTTCCAAAATGGGGTCATTTGGGGGTTTTTTTTGCCACCTGGGCATTCCATGGCCTCCGAAACTGTGATAGGCAGTGAAGAGTGAAATCAAAAATTTACGGCCTTAGAAAGCCTGAAGGCGGTGCTTGGTTTTCGGGGTCCCGTACGCGGCTAGGCTCCCAAAAAGTCTCACACATGTGGTATCCCCGTACTCAGGAGAAGCAACAGAATGTATTTTGGGGTGTAATTTCACATATTCCCATGGCATGTTTGAGCAATATATCATTTAGTGACAACTTTGCGCAAAAAAAAATAAAAAAAATAAAAAATTGTCTCTTTCCCGCAACTTGTGTCACAATATAAATTATTCCATGGACTCAACATGACTCTCAGCAAATAGCTTGGGGTGTCTACTTTCCAAAATGGGGTCATTTGGGGGGGTTTTGAACTGTCCTGGCATTTTATGCACAACATCTAGAAGCTTATGTCACACATCACCCACTCTTCTAACCACTTGAAGACAAAGCCCTTTCTGACACTTATTGTTTACATAAAAAAATAATTTTTTTTTGCAAGAAAATTACTTTGAACCCCCAAACATTATATATTTTTTTTAAAGCAAATGCCCTACAGATTAAAATGGTGGGTGTTTCATTTTTTTTTTTCACACAGTATTTGCGCCGCAATTTTTCAAACGCATTTTTTGGGGAAAAAACACACTTTTTTACATTTTAATGCACTAAAACACACTATATTGCCCAAATGTTTGATGAAATAAAAAAGATGATCTTAGGCCGAGTACATGGATACCAAACATGACATGCTTTAAAATTGCGCACAAACGTGCAGTGGCGACAAACTAAATACATTTTTAAAAGCCTTTAAAAGCCTTTACAGGTTACCACTTTAGATTTACAGAGGAGGTCTACTGCTAAACTTACTGCCCTCGATCTGACCTTCGCGGCGATACCTCACATGCATGGTGCAATTGCTGTTTACATTTGACGCCAGACCGACACTTGCGTTCGCCTTAGCGCGAGAGCAGGGGGGACAGGGGTGCTTTTTTTTTTTTTTTTTTTTTTTTTTTTCTTTATTATTATTATTTTTTTATCTTATTTTTAAACTGTTCCTTTCATTTTTTTTTTAAATCATTTTTATTGTTATCTCAGGGAATGTAAATATCCCCTATCATAGCAATAGGTAGTGACAGGTACTCTTTTTTGCAAAAATTGGGGTCTATTAGACCCTAGATTTCTCCTCTGCCCTCAAAGCATCTGACCACACCAAGATCGGTGTGATAAAATGCTTTCCCAATTTCCCAATGGCGCTATTTACATCCGGCGAAATCTAAGTCATAAAATGCTCGTAGCTTCCGGTTTCTTAGGCCATAGAGATGTTTGGAGCCACTCTGGTCTCTGATCAGCTCTATGGTCAGCTGGCTGAATCACCGGCTGCATTTTCAGGTTCCCTGTTGAGACAGGAGAGCCAGAGAAAAACACAGAAGACGGTGGGGGGGGGGGCATTCCCTCCCACTGCTTGTAAAAGCAGTCTAGAGGCTAATTAGCCGCTAGGATTGCTTTTACATGAAAGCCGACCGCTGGCTGAAAAGAATGATACCAAGATGATACCTAAACCTGCAGGCATCATTCTGGTATAACCATTCAAAGTCGTGAATGGCGTACCTGAAGACAAAAAAATGGTTAACAATAAAGCACAGTAAACGGTAAAGTATAAAAAATTGCATACCTGAAAAACAAACATGATAAAACATAATAACAATAAAACATTGCAGAATAGAATACAGTAAAAAAGAGCAGAACAATAGAGAGAGAGAATAGAGAGAGAAAGAACAATAAAACGACAACTATTTTTTTTTTATTTTATATTTTTGTATGTGTTTTTTTTTTTTTCTTTTTTTGTAACTAACTTTTATAACTGTACCCGGTTCCAGGTTCGGGTCTCTCAAAATGCGATGGCATCTTGGGAGACCCTGTGAAAGTGTGCCTAGTCTGTGGAATGCTGTACCCTACGCTAATAGTCAACTAGTGAATGGTAGCGTTCAAAACATTCACCAATGCAAAGACCAGGATTGTCAGGACAGGAGGGACAATAATAGCGGGTGTCACGCCTATATCCGCGCTTGCTGCAGACACAACATCTTTTTTGGGGGGGTTCGTTGGGTAGGGGTACTCGGGAGGACATAAAGAAAATGCCTCTCATGCAGCCGACTGCATTTGGTTGGGGATGTGAATGGGGGAAGTACGGGCGCTGCAGAAGCGGTGGGTTCCCAATTAGGATTGGCGAATGCAGCAGGAAGGGCACTATGGGCACGACGGGCCTGTGTTTGTCTTTTTGGTGGCAGCGGGACACTACTTGTGCTTGCCACCTCACCAGCTTGAACTGCACTTATGGGACTCGCCACGTCACCAAGTGTTACTGCAGTGCTGGTTTGACTACGACCGGGGTGTACTAGGCCGCTGGCGCTTGCCAGTTCACCAAAACGCTACCAAAAAATCTGTTAGCGATCGCAGGGATCAGGCCTGACTCTGCGAACGCTGCAGTTATGCGTTTAGTGTTCTGTAAGTGACAGTGATCGATCGATACTGCACTTGGGTGGGCTGGGCTGGGCTGGGCCGGGCGGAGGGGCAAAACGCAGGTGCTAGCAGGTATCTGGGCTGATCCCGCTAACACTGCGTTTGTGGGAACCCTAAACTGCTGGGGACGCTAGTATAGATCTGATCGGATCAGATATTGATCCGTTCAGATACTATACCACTAAGGGAGGCGTATGCTGCGTGCGTGGGTGTTAGCGGTACTGGCGCTAATCTGACGCTGCCTGGGGCTGGTGCTTGCCAGTTCACCAAAACGCTACCAAAAAAACTGTTAGTGATCGCAGGGATCAGGCGTGACTCTGCGAACGCTGCAGTTATGCGTTTAGTGTTTTGTAAGTGACAGTGATCGATTGATACTGCACTTGGGTGGGCTGGGCCGGGCGGACGGGAAAAACGCAGGTGCTAGCAGGTATCTGGGCTGATCCCGCTAACACTGCGTGTTTGGGAACCCTAAACTGCTGGGGACACTAGTATAGATCTGATCGGATCAGATATTGATCCGTTCAGATACTATACCACTAAGGGAGGTGTACGGTGCGTGCGTAGGTGTTAGCGCTACTGGCGCTAACCTGACGCTGCCTGGGGCTGGTGCTTGCCAGTTCACCAAAACGCTACCAAAAAAACTGTTAGCGATCGCAGGGATCAGGCCTGACTCTGCGTACGCTGCAGTTATGCGCTTAGTGTTTTGTAAGTGACAGTGATCGATCGATACTGCACTTGGGTGGGCTGGGCTGGGCTGGGCCGGGCGGAGGGGCAAAACGCAGGTGCTAGCAGGTATCTGGGCTGATCCCGCTAACACTGCGTTTTCGGGAACCCTAAACTGCTGGGGACGCTAGTATAGATCTGATTGGATCAGATATTGATGCGTTCAGATACTATACCACTAAGGGAGGTGTATGCTGCGTGCGTGGGTGTTAGCGGTACTGGCGCTAATCTGACGCTGCCTGGGGCGACGCATATCACCGCCGGGCGATCAGGGGGCTAAACCTTTATTCGGTAATAAACGGCGGGTGCCCTGACACTATAAAAAATAATAGAAATAACCAGCGTCACCCGTAACAGTTATACGGTGATCAGTGGTGAAAGGGTTAACTAGGGGGCAATCAAGGGGTTAAAACATTTATTAGATAGTATATGGGGGTCCCTGTCGCTATAAAACGCTGACGGCGAACCTAAATATTTATGTCCCTAACTAGCGTCACCAGCGACACTAATACAGCGATCAGAAAAATGATCGCTTAGTGACACTGGTGACGGAGGGTGATCAAGGGGTTAAAACTTTATTAGGGGGGGTTAGGAGGGTACCCTAGACCTAAAGGGGGCCTAACATTCACTGCCCTAACACACTAACTGTCACAAACTGACACCAATACAGTAATCAGAAAAAAAAAAAAAAAAAAAAAAAAACCTGCTTTGTGTCAGTTTGTGACAGGGGGGGGGGTGATTGGGGGGGGATCGGGGGGCGATCGGGGGGGGGATCGGGGTGTTTTGTGTGCCTGGCATGTTCTACTGTGTGTGTGTGTGTTGTGCACTCACATTCCAGTCTTCTCTCCTCGGCCCGGAACGGAAAATACCGAGCCGAGGAGAGATGACATCATTTCCTCTGCCTCTGTGTACAATACAGAGGCAGGGAAATGATCCCATTGGCTGGGAGCGATCGCGAGGGGGGGGCCACGAATGGATGGCCTCCCCCTCACCACCGATCGCCGGGGGACATTTGCCGACCGTCGCAGGCACCGGGGGGGGGTCCGATCGGACCCCCCACCCGCGGGCAGGCAGGGACGTACAGGTAAGCCCTTTTGCCTGCCCGTGCCGCCCTGTCGACGTACATCTGTGTGCGGCGGTCGGCAAGTGGTTAAAGCGGACCTGCAGTCATTTTTTAATCTTTCCATCTATTAAATCCTCTGTCCTTGTTGTTTTAACTTTGGATAGTAAAATTATTTTTTCTGCCGGTACAGTGGAATTTCTCCGTTCCAGGAGAATGCTTGTAATCCAAAGCACTCGCATATCAAAGCGTGTTTCCCCATAGAAAACAATGGAAACGAAGATAATTTGTTCTGCATTGACTTCTATTGCATGCAATACCGCATGTGATCAGAGGTGGGGGGGCGCTGGAGAGCCTTGGAAATACTCGGGGACAGCTCGGCTGAAATCGGAAACCCTTGGAATCACTCGGAAACTGAGTGTTTCTGAGTATTTACGAACGGCTTCGAGTGTCACGGCGCCCCCGCACCTCTGGCCAAATGCGGTACCGCAAACCCCATTAGCTTGAATTCTGCTGGTTTTGCGAGACAACACTCGCAAACCGAGTCAGAATTTAAAAAAAAAAGTTGCTCGTCTTTCAAAACGCTCGTTAACCGCATTACTCGTTAACCGCGTTACTCATTAACCAAGGTTCCACTGTAAATACCTTATACAGCTCACTTCCTGTTTCTTGTCTGGTCATTAGCCTAGGCTTATGACATCATGCACAGCTCTCTCTCTCACTCTCGTGAGAGTTTGCCAGGAAGGGAGGGGGATGAGTCATAAGAGGGCCAATGAGAGCTGCAGGGCTGCAAAGCTGGAGGGGTGCCTCTGTGTGTCTGTGTAAATCCAGGAAGTGAACAGGCAGAAGCTTCAGCTGCCCACAGTTAAAATGACTGCAGCCAGACTCAGTAGAGGGAGATTTCTGCAGCATGTTTGGTAAGTACAGAATCACAGTATATATAAAATGATATGCAAAGTGGTTGTAGGGAAGCTTCAGAATGGCAAAGATGTTTTTATTACAAATTATCTGAGCAGACTGCAGTTCCTCTTTAAAGAAAAAAATAGCCCTCCTGGAGGTGTTAAAGCTGAACTCCAGCTTTTGATACCCTTTACATAGTTTGTTTTGGCCAAGCTGGTCCAACGCACTAAGAAGTGAGGCCGCTGGATGTGCTGTATGGAATGCATACAGTATACTGCACTGTGTTCAGGGTTTGAGCCGAGACTTCCTGTCTCATACCCGGAACACATTAGAGTCTATCTGATCGGCCCTCAGCCATTCAAAGAAAATAATGTATTCTTGCAATGAATACAAAACTTCCTCTGATTGACTGAGTCAAAGGTTGTGACATCATCAGCCTGCCTCTCTGGCATAAAGTGTCAGTTAGTGTCAGATTGTCCACCG
This sequence comes from Lithobates septentrionalis, assembly GCA_037952835.1. Taxonomy (NCBI): domain Eukaryota; kingdom Metazoa; phylum Chordata; class Amphibia; order Anura; family Ranidae; genus Lithobates; species Lithobates septentrionalis. Next base: position 458,223 of record JBBDGP010000775.1, read on the forward strand.
TAATATTGCAGTCCCGCTATAAGTCACTGATCGCCGCCATTACTAGCAGAGGCGGCTGGTGCTCAAAATTAAAATTATAGGGGGGGGGGGCGGCAAACCAATGCCACCCCCCTCCCGCTCAGGAGACGATGAAGCCAGCGATCACCAGCACCACCAATAACCCCCCCCCCCGTGGGAGGGGAGGGGGAGTTGCCCCCTCCACGCGGGAGACGTACATGAAGACGCCGATCACCAGCCCCACCAATCCCCCCGACAGGAAACGGACGGACAGGAAGGAGGTCTCCTTACCTTAGGAGGCAGATGACGAGTCCACCTGGGATGACACTGTGATCTCCCCTCCTCTTCCCTCCTGTCCGAGCCAGGGTGCTGGATGTGGCTGCGGGTGAGCTGTTCATGGAGACCTCGCTCCAGGGCCGTTCCTTCTCCTCCCGACCGAACAGGAAGTGGGTCCTGAGACTCCCTTGCCAATTGGGTCTCAGGACCCGTGGCCGCTTCCTGATTGGTCGGGAGGAGAATAGGGAGACAATAGCAAATATTAAGCCCACCCTTTTTTGAAGTTAATTACAGCCTCAGGCTCTAATCACGTACTTCAGAAAAAAAAAAACCCCATTGGAATCCATGCGTCCGGCGCCCCACATGTAGATTAGGGGGCCAGATGCATGGATAGGGGGCCGGCACCCCTGCGCCCCATATGGATGGACAGCCACTGATTACTAGTATAAAAAAAAAAGAAAAACAGTATATATCCCATAGTTTGTAGACGCTATAATTTTTTTTTAAATATACGCTTATTGGGGATTTTTTTTACCAAAAATATGTAGCAGAATACATATTGGCCTAAATTTATGAAGACATTTGATTTTTTTATTGGATATGTATTATAGCAAAAAGTAAAAAATTTAGTTTTTCTTTTCAAATTGGTGATCAAATATCACCAAAAGAAAGCTCTATTTGTGGGGCAAAATGACATAAATATAATTTATGTACAGAGTTGCATGACCGCACAATTGTCAGTTAAAGTAACGCAGTGCTGTATAGCAAAAAAAGGCCTGGCCATGAAGGGGGGGGGGGGGGGTAAATCTTCCGGAGGTCAAATGGTTAAAGATGAATAATACAACAGTATCCTGGAGATATTATCATTCTTGGGCCCATAATATTATTGTATTACAATAATTATTATTATTATTCTTTTTGAACTAGTGGTAATGATTGTAGCCCAGTACTGGTTACCTTTGATGAACTGCTTCTTGGAGTTACTGTTGTCTCGGAGAAGGCCGAGTCACTGTGATTTGATCGAAAACCTAAAGAACAAAATGATTAACAGCTCGGTGATTTTCTCCTCAATTCAAATGGATACAGCTTTAAAGGGCCAATCCAGGAAGCCCTGATTGGCCAGGAAATCTTAGGACTCCCTGGCCAATCGTGTCTCAGGACACACTTCCTGTTCGGCCAGGAGGAGAATGTCTCTCTGTGTGCTGCATCATGCACGGACTCACCCCACCAGACAAACAATGTCTATGACGTCTTTCTTCCCCCTGCCTCCCTAAGGTAAGGCCCCAGATAGCACACAATTGTGCTGCACATTTGAAAAGGACTTGCTAAGCTATTGCTAGACTTTCCCGGCTTCAGAAGTTTGCCGCACAATTGCAGCAAGTCCGCATTGCATAACTCCAGATCAACTTTCTATGCAAACATTCTGCAAGTCTGCTGCAAATTCAGGTTCAGTTATGTTGTACAATAGTCCTCCCATCACAGGGGGGCACTGTGGCTGAATTTTCATGCTGTAGACTTGCAGAGCTCTTGCTTTAGACTCACCACTGCAACTTTGCTCTTGCTAGAGACTTGCCATGCAAATTTGCTACAAATTGGAAAAGTGTCAACTAGAACTTGTGCTTCAAGTGCTCTGCAAGTGTACAACTCGGCAGTGAAAATGTGCAGCAAGTTAACCGCTTGCTGACCGCCGCACACAGATATACGTCAGCAGAATGGCACAGGCAGGCAAATGGGAGTACAGGTACGTCCCTTTAAATTTGCCGCCTTTCGCACGCGCGCGCCCGCCGCACGCTTTGGGAGCGTGCCCGCGGGTCCCGGGAACTCAATGTTCTCTGGCGGCCCGCGATTGCGGTGTGGAGAGGTAGAACGGGGAGATGTAAACAAGACATTTCCCCGTTCTGCCTTGTGTCATGACAGAAATCACTGCTCCCTGTCATGTCCTAGATAGCCCATCCACCCTCACAGTTATGCCGCGTACACACGGTCGTACTTTTCGTCTACAAAAGTCCAACGGACGCTGATGGACTAAAGCTGGCTGGTAATCCGATCGTGTGTGGGCTTCTCCGGACTTTCAACTGACTTTTTTAGCCTCAAATCCGACGTACTTTAGATTTGAAACATGCTTCAAAACTTTACTTCGTAACTACGACGGACCCCGAAATCCGCTCGTCTGTGTGCTAGTCCGACGGACAAAAAGCCACGCTAGGGCACCTATTGGCTACTGGCTATGAACTTCCTTATTTTAGTCCGGTGTACGTCATCACGTACGAATCCGACCGACTTTTGTGTGGTCGTGTGTAGGCAAGTCCGTTCGTTAGAAAGTAGGCCGCAAGTCCGCCGCAAGTCCACCGAAAGTCTGCCGGAAGTCTGTCGGAAAGGCTGTCTGACTTTTGTAGACGAAAAGTACGACCGTGTGTACGCGGCATTAGAATCACTCCTTAGGACACACTTAACCCCTTCATCACCCCCTGCCTGTGTCATTTACACAGTAATCAGTGCATTTTTATAGCACTGATTGCTGCATAAATGACAATAGTCCCAAAATAGTGTCAAAAGTGTCCGATGTGTCTGCAATAATGTCGCAGTCCCGATAAAAATCGCAGATCGCCGCCATTACTAATAAAAAAAATGAATAATAAAAATGCCATAAAACTATCCCCTATTTTGTAGACGCTATAACTTTTGCGCAAACCAATCAATATACGCTTATTGCGATATTTTTTTACCAAAAATATGTAGAAGAATACATATTGGCCTAAACTGAGGAAAACATTCTTTTTTATATATTTTTGGGGGATATTTATTATAGCAAAAAGTAAAAAATATTGCTTTTTTTTTTAGCTTTTTGTTTATAGCGCAAAAAATAAAAACCGCAGAGGTGATCAAATACCACCAAAAGAAAGCTCCGTTTGTGGGAAAAAAAGGACGCAAATTTTGTTTGGGTGCAACGTCACACAACCACGCAATTGTCAGTTAAAACGACGCAGGCATACTTTCTCCCACTGATATAAATGATTGGGCACTATTCTTCCCACTGACACCAATGATGGGGCATTACTCCTTCCACTGACACCAATGATAGGGCACTATTCCTCCCACTGATACCAATGTTGGGGTACTATTCCTCCAACTGATATCAATGATGGGGTACTATTCCTCCCACTGATACCAATGATGGGGTACTATTCCTCCAACTAATATCAATGATGGGATACTATTCCTCCCACCGATACCAATGATGGGGCACTATTCATCCCACTGGTATCAATGATAGGGCACTATTCCTCCCACTGACACCAATGATGGGGCATTACTCCTTCCACTGACACCAATGATAGGGCACTATTCCTCCCACTGGCACCAATGATGGGGCACTATATATCCCACTGATACCAGTGACGGATTACTATTCCTCCCACTAATATCAATGGTGGGGCACTATTCTTCCCACTGATACCAATGATGGGGTACTATTCCTCCCACTGATAACAATGATGGGGTACTATTCCTCTCACTGACACCAATCATGGGGCTTACTCCTTCTACTGACACCAATGATAGGGTACTATTCCTCCCACTGATACCAATGATGGGGCACTATTCATCCCACTGATATCAATGATGGGGCACTATTCATCCTCCTACAAGCCACAGACACCGTGTAATTTTGTTACTCCCATTGGCCACAAAGCCTGAGATACTGCCTACTCCAACTGATCCTGGGGCATTTTCAGCTCCCTCTGGCCACAGTCCAGCCCTCCTAAAGTCTGAAGGACAGTAAACTGGCCCTTTGTTTAGAAAGTTTGGAGACCCTTGATGTGCACAGTGGGGTAGCAAGAAGGAGTAAGAACTGTCATAGGCCCTTAAGCATGGACCAGTTTCACGTATAAGTATAAATGATCAATTCACATAAGAGAATACAATGACTTATGAATGACAATGAATTACTTGGTGCTGCTGATGGAAGATCTGGTGTGTATGTGTAATTGTTTTCTCCATGGCTGACTCTGTCAATGGTCCGGATATTACTGAAATCCCGCTGTGGTGCTTTCCTAGGAGACGACAATTAAACATTGGAACATCATGTACTTGGCAACCATAGACAGCACAATTTCAGCAAACAGCGAAAAAAACTGCAGCAATCTCATCTATCAGGATTTAGAGAAGCACCCCAGAAACATAAAAAATAACCCCCTACCCTCCGCTCATTATTCAAGGTTGATGATCTGGTATTTAAAAAATGTTTTCTATAAGCATCTTTTTGCAGGGTCATATGTTCATTTCTACTAAAGAACAAACATACTCAAAGAGGTGCAGGGAACTTTTACATTTGCAGGTGTAGTCAGATAAAGGAAAACTTCAAACAAGCTCAATAGCTCTGGCAAGACGGCTCCTACACAGCAAGGCTGCACACAATGGGCTCAAACTATAGAAATACAGAAAGGAGCGCCAGACCAAAATCAGATAAAAGAGTCCAAGATAAGTTTAATTGTTGGCTAAAAAGGCATATAAAAACAGTCAACGCGCTTCGGAGGAAACACCACTCTCATGGCCCCATTACTACTCAGCAACTGTTGTCTAGTTGTTCTAGCAGTTAAGTACCAGTTCTAACATAGTTCTGTGAGGGCACTGTTTTTTCTGAGTCCATCCAAGTTTTATCCTGTGTTTAGCCCTGATGATGGGGGAGGGGTGTTGCTCCTGAAAAGCTTTGGCTGTTTTTATATGACTTTTTACCAACAATTAAAATGATCTTTGACTCTTTTAGGGTTTCAGTCAGGCGTTCCTTTCTGTGTTTCTACATGCTACTTTCCTGTCGCATCATGGCAGCATACACTTTGGGTTGTGACTCTGCCCCTCACAACCTGATAGGACCACATAGCTATAAGTTGCAAAGATGGCCCCCGCCCCAGTATTCTCTTATTTTTCCTCACCTGAGAAGGACTGAAGATGTCAGAAGCACCCCCTTACCGAACTCGTCCCAGCCAGGTTCTAGCCTCTCCTGGGTGGAAGTCCTTGCCTGTACAGCCTCTAAATGAGCTAGATGGAAGGAACCCCACTCTGATGGTCTCAGGGGAATGTGCAGCTCCAGTATAAGCCTTAAACAGGCTTAGTTGTGTGCAGCGGTCTCCATCTGTCTTTCCATCTCTTGGTGCAGCTTGCTGGGCTCTCCTCTGTCTCTCCCCTGTGTGCTCGGGTGTCTCAGCGCTTCCGCGCACGCGCAGTAAGCGTTTTTAGGGCGCCCTGGCAAGTTTGCGCATGTGCGGCCGGTTCGTGACCCCGGCGGCCATGGCGGTTTATTTAAAAAACTCACAGATGTCATTTTCTGATGCCTCCAGTTTCCTGAGCAGATCTGACGCTGCTATCAACTCTGCTATCACCTCTGACGCTCCCTCCATTGGGGTAAGTGTTTCTCTCTCCCCCTGGTTCCTCTATTTGTTTGCTTGCATGTTTATACCTGCCTGTATCTCTCCAGGGTATCACAGTAATCCTTTCTATGGAGACCGCTGCCCCAGCAGATCACCATCAGCCCAATAGGTAAGGCGGGGGGGATGTTCATGGTAAGTAGTGAAGATTGAAAAAGAGAGCAGGATCGTACTAATGCTGCCTAATTGGTCAGCCCTACCAGGTCATCAAGATCGTCTAAGTCAAGGCGAAGAGAGACCTCACGCAGGAGAAGCCGCTCCAGCCATAGGCGAAGCCGCTCACGTGGCAGAAGTCGCTCAGCCCACAGGGGAAGCCGTAGGAGGAGCCGTTCCTACTCCAGGCATAGACATTCCCATTATAGAAGATCCCCCGCACGTAGACGTCAGTCTCCTGCACATCCTCCCCGTCCAGCGGGGAATGCTTGCTGGGTATGCGGGGCCACAGCTCTACCAGACAGGCTGGCCTGCCGCAGGTGTATGGACGAAGCCACCAGGGAGAAGGAGCTATTCACTGTGGAACCTACCGGGGTCCCTGCTACGCATATCTCAACTCCAGATGTGGAGGCTACAGCCCTGAGCACCTCTCCATCCCATCCTAGTACATCTAGGGAACAAGAATTCCCGTCAGACGAGGAAGAACTGGAAGCGGCAGCAGGCTTTGATTTCTCGCTCATAGGGCCCTTTGCAAAATCGGTCAAGGAAGCGATTAACTGGGAGGAACCTGAGGAGGTACAGCAGAAGCAAAGGAAGTATTTCCCGAATCTCAAGAAGGTACCTGAGACCTTCCCATTTATAGAGGAATTGGATGAGCTTATTAAGGAAGAATGGCAGAATCCAGAGATGAAAGTTAGTCTTTCTAACAGACTTACTAAGCTATATCCTCTGAAAGAGCCCAGAGTAGCTCCCCTGGTTTCCCCTCCAGTGGTGGACACCTCTTTGATGCGCCTAGCCAGGCATGTGACGCTTCCCATTGAAGACGCAGTGACGTTCAAGGATGTCCTGGACAGGAAGGTGGACACGGACCTTAAAAGGGCTTACGTTTTTGCAGGAGGCGCCTGCAGACCAGCAGTGGCTTTGGCCGCAGTCGGGAAAGCTATTTCCGGGTGGTCTTTGAACACCGCAAAGCTCGTTGCTGAAGGCGCAGATCAGGACCAGATCGTTAAAGCCCTACAGGAACTCAGTCTCGCAGGAGACTTTGTGGCGGAAGCCTCTGTGGACACCATTAGGTCCGCTTCAAGGTCTATGCTAGCAACGGTAATGGCCAGGAGGGCGTTATGGCTTAAGCCCTGGTCAGCCGACCCGGCCTCAAAGTCCAACTGGTGCAGGATTCCATACGATGGAGTTAACCTCTTTGGTGCAAAGCTGGATACAGCAATATCCAAAGTGACAGGCGGGAGGTCTGGTCTTATTCCCTCAGACAGAAGGCCAAAACAACAAAGAGCGCCTCCCTTCAAGCGCAATCTCCCGGAGAGATACAGGGATGCAAAGTCCTATAGGCCTGGGAAGGAGTACAGGAGAACTTGGAAGAACCCTCAGACGTCCTTCCTCAAATTTCAGAAAACCAAAACGCCTGCTTCCAATGAACAGAAACCTTTTTGAAGGTACGTCCGCCCAACCAGCGGTAGTGGGTGCCAGGCTCACAAGATTCGGGTTGGTTTGGGCGGAATTGATAAAGGACCCATGGACAGTATCTACCATCCGGGTCGGACATAGGTGGTCGTTCAAGAACCGCCCCCCAAGGGGTCACTTCTGCGCAACCAGGCTTCCTCCTTCCAGGGAGAAAAGGCTGTCTTTGGTCCAGTACATCCAGGATCTGTTAAAGAAACAGGCAATAGTGGAGGTCGCACCATCCCAAAGAGGTCAGGGTTTCTATTCCCCACTCTTTCTAGTACGAAAAAAGTCAGGGGACTTCCGTCCTGTTCTGGACCTAAAGAAACTCAACCGGTCAATAAGGGTAGAAACATTCAGGATGGAAAGCCTCCAATCGATCCTTCAAGCGATAAATCGGGGGGACTGGATGCTCTCGATCGATCTGCGAGACGCATACTTACATATCCCGATCCACTCAGAGTTCCAGAGATTCCTCCGCTTCACGATAAACAGCTGGCACTTCCAATTCCGAAGTCTTCCGTTCGGGATCTCCACCGCACCCAGGACATTCACGAAGGTCCTATTGCCCGTGATAGCCCACTTGAGAGAGAGGGGACTGAGAGTCCACCATTACCTGGACGACATCCTGCTTCTCTCGAACAACAAGGAGTCTCTCATCCAGCATCGGGGAATCCTGGTCTCCACTTTACAGTCTCTAGGGTGGCTGATAAACTGGAAGAAGAGCAGTATTCATCCCACTCAGAGGATGGTCTTTCTAGGGGCCGAGCTGGACACGAGAGAGAACACGGTGGAACTTCGAGAGGAGAAGATTTCCCCCCTGATTCAGAAAGTGAAGAAGGCCATCTCGGCCAAGAGATTACCAGCCAGAACATGCCTCAGTATCCTGGGCTCCTTGGCATCCACCATTCTGATGGTTCAGTCGGCGCAATGGAACTCGAGGCCTTTCCAGATTTCCTTCCTGCGCCAGTGGAACGGTGTTTCGATGTCGCAGTCGATTCACATCCCTCAAGAGGTGAAGCAGTCATTGCTGTGGTGGATACGGCCTCGCAACCTGGGAAGGTGCAAGCACATAATCACCCCTTACCAGGAGACGGTGACCTCAGATGCCAGTCTGCAGGGGTGGGGAGCCCACCATCAGCACTTTGCGGCCCAAGGCCGCTGGCCATTCAGGGCACAGGACGCAGTGTCAAATGTGTTAGAAATGAGAGCAGCATTCCAAGCGCTGCTGTCCTTCGGCTCGCATTTGAGAGGGAAACATGTTCTTCTAAGAATGGACAACAAGGTCGCGGTTGCCTATATCAACAGGCAGGGGGGCACCAGAAGCAGGTCTATGATGCAGGAGGTCCGTCCTGTTCTAGAGTGGGCACAACTGAACCTGTTAAGCTTAAGGGCAGTCTATGTTCCGGGAGTCCAGAATGTGCTGGCCGACTCGCTGAGCAGGAATTTCACCTCCAACCACGAGTGGTCTCTGAATCCACAGGCCTACGCCCTCATATCCCGGACTTGGGGTCCTCCAGAGATAGACCTGGCGGCAACCCCAGAGAATGCGAAATGTCGGAGATTTCTATCGAGAATACCATTCCCTTCGGCAGAGGGGACGGATTGTCTCCTGCACCCCTGGAATTTCCATCTAGGATACATCTTTCCTCCAACTCCACTCATAACGAGGTTTCTCCTGAGATTCAAGGAGTCATCGGCACTGGTGGTGGCAGTAATTCCCTTCTGGCCGAGGAGGCCATGGTTTACCACTCTGATGCAGCTGAATACGGCAGATCCCCTGCCCCTTCCGTTGTCACCAGACCTACTCTCCCAGGGTCATCTTCTTCACCCGAACCCGGAGAAGCTACATTTGATGGCCTGGAGGCTGAAAGGGCTAGGTACCTAGAGCAAGGATGCTCCCAGAGAGTGGTGGATACCCTACTCCAGGCCAGGAGACCTACCACGAATATTACTTACAGGCAAGTCTGGGAGAAGTAGGCCTAGAGAAGGGTCTTAGATCAAGTACTCTAAAGGTCCAAGTCTCGGCATTGTCCGCCCTGACAGGAGTCAGATGGGCACAAGATCCCCTTGTGGTTCAGTTCCAACGGGCCTGTCTAAAGCTGAGACCTCCTAGGAAACCTTCCTTCCCAGTCTGGGACCTCTCAGTTGTACTGGAAGCTCTATCTAAGGAACCCTTCTTTCCTTGAGAACATATCCTTATGGGATCTGACGCTAAAAGTCTCATTCCTGATAGCCATAACATCGGCTAAGTGGGTGTCGGAGATGCAAGCCTTAATGGTTAGTGATCCATATCTGGTAGTATTGCCAGACAGATTGGTCTTAAAACCTTCAGACCGGTTCATACCCAAGGTATCCTCATCCTTTCACTTCAACCAAGAGATTAACTTTCCGGCACTCACCACAGAACAGGGCGATCCTCACCCACTGGACGTCAAGGGTAATGTCCTGGAGTACCTCTCAGCTACCAGATCCATCAGGAAAACGGAAAGTCTCCTAATTATTCCGCATGGATTCAGGAGAGGTCAAGGGGCATCCTCACGCACCATTGCGTCATGGCTGGTGAAGACCATAAAAAAGGCCTATTCATTGAGTAGTCAGCAAGTACCTGAGGGCTTAAGGGCACATTCCACCAGGGCAGTGGCAACCTCCTGGGCGGCATATTGTAGAGTCTCGGCGGAGACAATTTGCAGAGCGGCCACCTGGTCTTCCAGGAACACCTTTATGACCCATTACAAAGTGGATTCCGCCTGTTTATCCACAGTGGATTTCAGAAGAGCCGTTATCCAGGCCAATTCTTCTGTTCCCTGATTAATAAACTTAGTTTGAATCCCCACCCAGTCTTTGCGAGTTACTCCCCAAAGTGTTTGCTGCCATGATGCGACAGGAAAATGGAAAATTGTATACTCACCTTTCCGTAATTTTCCTTTCCTGTCGTATCTTCATGGCAGCATACAATTTCCCACCCGTCTAAGGTGATATATATACGGAGAATACTGGGGCGGGGGCCATCTTTGCAACTTATAGCTATGTGGTCCTATCAGGTTGTGAGGGGCGGAGTCACAACCCAAAGTGTATGCTGCCATGAAGATACGACAGGAAAGGAAAATTACGGAAAGGTGAGTATACAATTTTCCGTTTTGTGGTTGCTTCCATCTTTGAATAGAGCTGGTCAGGGGAAAGGTAATAGCAACTTGGTAGCTTGGTGAGGTGGCTGGCTGCCAGGGAACTACACTTTGAAGTAGAGTCAACGTCATGGCATGGGCAGGGTTCAGAGTGTGGTTTGGGGCAGTTCACTGCACCTCACAAGACCATGAAGGCAATAACCTTAGATCAGAGACAGGTCACTGGGATTTGAGAGTGCAGGGGTACAAACTGATTGTCTGGTCCTGGATCACCTGCTGGTGGCACTGAGGTTTCCCGGGTGGAGGGTTGTAATTCCAGTGTCCACCAGCAGGTATCTCCAAGCAGCCAGCAGACCCCAGTAATGAGTTTCCATCTGATGCTGGCTGCTAGGATGGTATTTAAGTCCTCCCCTACTAGTACCTATTGCTCAAGTGTCTTGCTGCTGCCAGATTCTGTGTTCCATGTATCCTGATCTTGCTCCTGCCCTGTACCCAGTACCCTTCTGCCTTGTACCCCTTCTTCCTGATCCCAATTATGGTCCCCTCTTCCCATCTGCTCCTCGCATCTCCAGTTTTCCCCTGATTTTTTTTGTTCCCAATTTTGAATATATTGTATATAGTTAGTTGTTAATTAGGCTTTCTATTTGTTAGGTTGATTAGTTAGATATTCTATCACTAGGTTTTTTGTTCACTTATATTTTTATATTTGCAGCATGCTGGTGCTTGTATAGGTTTTGATTTACCTTAAAGTGATATTAAAGTCTTGTTTTTAAAAAAAAATAACAAGCATGTTATACTTACCTGCTCTGTTGGTTTTGCACCTCCTCCTCCTCTTATTGTGTTCCTTTGCCAGCCCTCCTGGCCCCTTCCTCCTACTGAGTGCCCCCACAGCAAGCAGCTGGCTATGAGGGCACCCAAGCCGAGCCTCTGCTCTGTGTGTCCATTCAGACATGGAGCCGCGGTTCGGCCCTGCCCCCTCTCTCTCCTCATTGGCTTACTGACTTTGTGTCTAAGCCAATCAGGAGGGAGAGGAATGGGATTCTGCTGACCTACATCGGACACGCTTTTCCAAAGAATGTCAAATGCAGGAAGGAAACGTCTGCCTACATGAGCCCTTATGGTGTTTTTTGAGGAAAACTTCAGATTTTTGTGAATAAGAAGCTTGCAAAGGGTAAATGACAATTTTTGGCCTTGTGCAATAGAGTGCTTTTGGACATATGACTTGTATATATATGCCCGGCTGGCATATACAGCTGCTATGTACACACAATCCAAGTAATGATTGGCTTACGTTGCTGTATGCGTGTAGGCAGGTGCAGTCTATATTCCCAACTGTAGGTGGTGCTCGACCAAATCGGCAATGCAGAAGGTGAAGGAAGTTGTGAGGAACTTGGTTCCTCTATGATCTCCTGTAAATACCAGGAGACAGCTGTCCGATTGGATGCTGGCCCCCCACATGGCCATCTTGGGTCTAGGCAGAGTCTATTTAAGACTCTGGCTCCTGGGTTTGGTGTGCTTTATGCAAGTGGCTAGTGTAAGGATAGATTCTCACTTCTGGCAGGGACAGTGCTTGTTGGCAGGGAAAGCTTCCTGAGGAGTCGAGAAAGTACAGGGACTACGCTATCTCCTTGTAGGATGCCTCCCATTTGGGTGTAGGCCGCCCAGGCTGAATTCTCTTTCCTCTCTGTTGGCATCATTTCAAGGTCTTGATTCTTTCCTACTGTGTGTAAGTGGCTCCAGTCGGCTGTGCCTACCCGCCCGGCCTGTTTGTACATTGTTGGAACTCTCCCAATATACTGTTCTCAACTACCTCGGCCTCTGAGTTTAGTACGCTGCACCCTACCCTCATGCAAGTTTTTTCTGTATATGAACCTGTGCATGTGTAAATCTATACTCTCCTGGACACAGATTGTCTACTTCTAGGATTGTATGCCAGTATACACACACGGACAGAGCTATCTCAATGCATGGGCACTCCTGGGCACTGCCCAGGGAACCTAGGTGCATGAGGGCCCCATGATAATCTTGAATTATGTATTTGCCGACTGTCCTGGATTTGGCGGGACAGTCATGCTTTTTACTAAGCTGTCCCAGGATGGGCGTGCAGTATTGTGCCCTCCTGATCCCCCCCTGTACTGTGCCCACTGACCCCCCTGTACTGTGCCCTTCTGCTTTCCCCCCTTTACTGTGCCCCCCTGACCCCCTGTACTGTGCCCTTTTGGTTTCCCCCCTCTACTGTGCCCTGAATACCCCCCTGTACATTTCCCTTTTGCTTTCCCCTCTGCACTGTGACCTCCTGACCCCCCCTGTACTGTGCCATCCTGACCCCCCTGTACTGTGCCATCCTGACCCCCCCCTGTACTGTGCCCTTCTGCTTTCCCCCCATGTACTGTGCCCCCCTGACACCCTGTACTGTGCCCTTTTGGTTTCCCCCTGTACTGTGCCCTGCATACCCCCCTGTAAATTTCCCTTTTGCTTTACCCTCTGCACTGTGACCTCTGACCCCCCTGTACTGTGCCCTTTATGTTGATTAGTCTTTGATTTATGGCATGTTTTCTTATTGTTTAAAATCAATTTTATTGAAAGTGCTAATGAATATATGTTTAACTCTATCAACTCTTTATACTTTAATTCTTTAGAGTAGGTGCATACATTGGGGCATGCTGGTAAGAGCCCCAATGCATTACTTTGCCCAGGGGCTCATGATGCTACTAAGACAGCCCTGCACACAGACTTACACAAGTACCATTGTAAACCCACCTAAAGCCATTTATTACCTTAACTTTTACCTTTACTTTACCTTAACCCTGTCTGGACTGTGCTGGCAGATCTCATTATCAGCTGCATACTATATTTGAACACTTTCTGTCCAAAAGTTATTTTGGAAACACGTAACAAACATATAGTGAGGTTTTCTCAAATTAGACTGTAAAATTGCAAATACAAAAAACAAAAAATACAAAAAAACTATGACTGTATTTTGACCTCTTTGATAAGCAAACGACTGCAAGATAAAGTAACGGATGCCATTTCTCTGCATTAAATGTGTTGTGTATAGGCAAATTTTTCAAGACATGTACAAGCAACTAGGACACAACTGCTATATTTATACAGCGGCGATCTAAATATTGGCGCTGACACATTAGAGGGACATCCATGGGCATCTATGACTCTTCATGTTACCATCACATTACTGGCAGAAGCAGTGACAGCTCTATGCAGCTTCTGACGGAATATGGCCATATATATATATCCTATCAAACATGTTCTCGGGGCGAATGACACCGACGGCAATATCTAACACTCCCAGCAGGAAAATGAGAGTTGGCTTACCATGAATCACTTTGATAGCCGGACTCTGCAAAGAGACAAAAACAAATGTCAGCATGGCAGGGATAACAATTATTATTACAAAGCTATTAAATAGACATAACTATTCACGGGGTAATGTAGTGGATGAAAGGTGAAGTCTGCATTAGGTGCGGGAGTCCCTATTAAAGGTACACTCCACTCAGAACTGGAAATGAAGCTTTAAAATGGAGATGCAGCTTGCTGCAGAAGTCAACTAGGTAAGTTGTAAGGAACAAAGAGACCCTGTCACCTGCCTAAAACTCTGCAGGTAAATGCACTGAAAATACAATTTATTTTAAATGCTTAATTGCAGCATTTTTCCCTCTTACTAGGGATGAGCGCAGAAATTTAGACAAAAGTGAAGTCTCCAGCTCTTCTTTACCCGAGGAGTGTCATCATTTGATCAGACAGTTTTGCAACATGAGGCCAGGTGGATATGGGAGCTTCAGGCTACAAAACCACCTGGCCTGAACGATAGCCTAAGGCCCCTTTCACACGATCGGACCGTTCAGGTCCGCCTGTCAGTTTTGACGGTGAACCTGAACGGCTGCTCCATGTTAGCCTATGGAGTGACGGATGTCAGCAGAGACATGTCCGCTGACATCCGACCCGGTCCGATCCGCTAAAAGCAGACGGATGGCCCTACGTCCAGATCCGTTGCTGGCAGATTGGATCGGGTGAGATCTGATGAAAACGGACAGGTTGTCCGTTTTCATCCGATCCCTCCATAGGCCGCAGCGGCGCCTGACAAGCCCCTCCCCGCTCAGTGAGCAGAGAGGGACCTGTCATCCGCCGGCTCAACGGAGTTCAACGGAGAGATCTCCGCTGAGCCGGCGGACTGAGGCGGGCTCCATGGAAACGGAGTCCGCCTCGTGTGAATGAGGCCTTATGCCATGTACACACGATCGGACATTCCGACAACAAAATCCTGGATTTATTTCCGACGGATTTTGGCTCAAACTTGTCTTGCATACACACGGTCGCACAAATATTGTCCTAAATTCCGAACGTCGAGAACGCGGTGATGTACAACACGTACGAGGAGCAGAGAAAAATGAAGTTCAACAGCCAGTGCGGCTCTTCCGCTTGATTCCGAGCATGCGTGGAATTTTGTGCGTTGGAATTGTGTACACACAATCGGAATTTCCGACAATGGATTTTGTTGTCGGAAAATTTGAGAATCAGCTCTCAAATTTTTGTTGTCAGAAATTCCGACTGTGTGTACGCTCCATTAGTTGCGTCTCCTTTCTCAAGGATACGTAATTTTTTATTTAATTTTTAATTTTTTAATTCATTTGGTTTGTTTGTTGCACGTTTTTAATTTTTATAATTTTTTCCCACATTGGTTATTTAGTTTAAGTAGTTTATTATTATCTTTCAATTGGCTGAAACATTGAAAGAGCACTTAAAAGAGATAGAAAGATTAGAAAATATATTTCTTTACAAAGTATATTACATAGTACAGAGGCGGGTTGCTCTGCCACCATGTGTAAGGATGTCATTTACGTTCATATATGCACATTTTTTAGTCTCTCATTTGAGTTAAGCTGGGTCAGCCTTCATAGCAGAATTGATCACTCCATACTTGGCGCCATATTTTGTTCCACATTTTTTCTAATGCCGCGTACACACGAGCGGACTTTACGGCGGACTTTGCCCGGCGGACTTGATTTCGTCGGACAATTCGATGTGTGTGGGCTCCAGCGGACTTTGTTTTCTCAAAAGTTGGACGGAATTAGATTTGAAACTTGTTTAAAATTTATCCGACGGACTCTTCTTTCTAGCGGACAAACCGGTCGTCTGTGTGCTAGTCCGACGAACCCAAACTGACGCATGCTCTGAAGCAATTACAAGACGGAAGTGCTCGGTCTGGTAAAACTAGCCTTCGTCTTGAAGCTAGCACATTCCTCTTCTGTCGTCTTTTAATACAGCCTTTTTTTAGGATTGATAATGCGAGAGGAATGAAGTTGTTTTTCTGCTTTATATTCACACAGAGTTCTCACAAACTTCTTTCTTCATGATTTATCCTCATGCCATGACTAATATAATATTTTGTAACAGCCAGATCTCCATAACTTTTAAATTTTAAAATAGATTTTTTTTTTTTTTTTTTTATTTCAACACTTTAGCTATTTTACAATGTGTGTTAAATGCTAACCACATTTTTTGTGTGTATTTTCAAGTTACCACAATTAACATTCATATTTTGTGTTGTTTTAAAGAACCTTAATGAGGTTGTTGTCCCTTGTTCATTAGACATAGGGGGGTGTATTTAACAAAGGCAAAATCATTTTTCACTCCAAGTGCTAATTATACATATAATTCCACATAAAGAGCATTTTGAAGTGTGTTCGCTGTGGATCCGAGGGGCACATGCAAGGAAGCCCAAACAAAAACAATTAATTTTTATTTGACATGATTTTCGGAATAAATCAGCAGAGCTTCCCCCGAGCTTGTTTTTGACAAAAGGCTTAAATCATTTAAGAATATCAAGTGAAACGTTCACTTGAGAAATTGCACACCAAGTGCACTTGTTGGAAGTGCAGTTGCAGAAAAACTGAGGGGAAGAGCTTAAATTCGGGGAAGCTCTGCTGATTTATTCCGAAAATCATGTCAAATAAAAATTAATTGTTTTTATTTGACAAAAACACACATAGGGGTTGATTTCCTAAAGGTAAAAAGCCTGTGCATTTTGGAAATTGCATTTGCCCTCTGCAAGAGCAGTTGCTCCCAAGCTTTATTAAATGTGAAGCAGCTCTGCTGACTTCCATCATCCAATCATGTGCAAGCAAAATTGTTTTTTTTTTTCTTTTACTTGCACAGGATTGGGTACTCTTTGCAAAGTCAAGCTTTTAAATAATTTCTGATGCTCTGGAGCAATTGCACTTGCAGAGGGCAACTGCCCTCTGCAAAGTGCACAGACTATTTGCTTCTCTCAAATCAACCCCATAGTCTTTTCGACCTGTACCTGCCTACTCCCAAACAAAATGGCGTTTTTTAATCAAAAGACATAGGCAAGAATGTAAGGTAAACCAAAAAGTATTTATTTTATAAACAAAAAAATTAGGAAGGCAACACTGGACACACTTTTAGAATCTGGGAAGCCTTTCGTCCCCCAGGACACACATCAAGTTTGAGGACAAGAAAATAGGTATCTTGCGACTATAGGGAGCACAGGGAGCACAGTCAGACCAGACAGAAACCAGGCAATCACTTTCGACTCTTCAGTGTAGCCTTCCCTCCACGCTTCTCTGCAGCCTTCCCTCCACGCTTCTCTGCAGCCTTCCTCGGAGGTTGTGCCTCTGGTGGTGTACTTGGGGCAGGAGGAGGAGGAGGAGGAGGAGGAGGAGGAGGATTGGATTCATCTGCTAGATAGGTTGTAGTAGTAAGCTCCCCTCTCAAGCCCTTCTGGTAAGCCTGGAAAATTAGACCCTCACAGAGGAGGCGTTGGCCCTTTTCCAACTCCAGTAATCTGCTGGCTATATAGGTGCCATACGCCTCCTCTGCATTGGGAGGTTTGCTCAGGATCAGGCTTGCTTCCCGTATGAGCTCTAGGGATTCCTGCTCTGTTGCAGTCATCCTCCTGGGCCTTTTGTGGAGAATGCGGAGGGGAGGCACCTGACACTCCGTGCGGCTTCTACTTGGCCCAGCCACAGCCTCCTCCTCTCTCCCACTGGGCAAGGCCTCCTCCTCTCTCCCACTGGGCAAGGCCTCCTCCTGGCTGAGGTCATCCTGTGTAAAAAAAAGGGACATAGTTGTAATTTTCTGTTATGCAATCACACACAATTTTCAGCTCCTAACTTTCAAATATAATTACACAAAATAGTAAAGGCTATCTATTTGACCACACCATTATTTCAGATGATCAACAAGATCTGAAGTTACGTATATATTTGGCCACTACTGTCTAGTGATATGTCTACATATTACTCTTTGTGCAGAAGTCATTTTTTATGAAGCACTTTCAAAATTAACACCTTAACATCATTAATAACATTTACACAATCCCCAAATCTAAAAAAAATGTATACCTGGCTGAAGCTGGGCGCATCCACTTCATCTATGGTGAAAAGGCCCAGTTCATCCTGGGACTCCTCAGCTGGGGTGGAGGTGGATGGAAGGCTGGAGGGAAGGCTGGAGGGAAGGGTGGGGGGAAGGGTGGGGGGAAGGGTGGAAAGGGATTGCCTGGCTTCGGTCTGCTCATCCAGGAATCGCAGTTTGTGGTAATACCACAACTTGGGTACATAAACTTGGTCAGCTGCTGCCCCGGATCTGAGCGACTCCTGGATTTTTCTGTGTTCCCGCTTATACATATTACGCAAGATACCTATTTTCCTGTCCACAAACTTGAGGTCTGCCTGGGGGAGTCGAGTCTTCACAAACTCTAAAAGTGTGGCCAGTGTTGCCTTCCTAACATCACGATTATAATATTGGGGGTGTTTGACCTCCCAGAGGTTTTTCTTCTCCTCATAGAGATCAATGAAATGTGACAAAAAATCTTCCTCTTTAAAGGGATTCATTTTTTCTGCAAGACAAGACACAAGATCAAAACTTAAATGTCAGTCCCAAATCTCAGGATTAGTTTGTGTTGTAATCTAGGGGACACACACAAACACACACAAACACACACACACACACACACACACACACACACTCTTTAATCTTACCTTCGTTTGTGCCGCTCGCTCTTTCCGCACGGACATACGTAGGCCATCGTACTAGCTTTATATACACTGCGCATGTGTCATGCTCCGCCTGCGTCGCCCGCCCCTGACGTTCGTAAGTACGATTTGGCCCCGCCCCTTCACTCTTCGTTGCGCAGTGGGAGTAGATAGCAAAAGATGGCGGAGCGATTAAGTGGAAGTAGCGCGGAGGAAAGCCCGGAGCCCCAAACATCCACATCCCGGAGGAGATATAAGGCCACCAACATGGCTTTTGGAGAGATGGTGGAGATGGTGTCCATATTAAGAAGGGAGGACTACGATGGCAAAAAAGGACCGTACACACGACCCAATATGAGGAAGGACAAAATAATGTCCTCAGTTGTCACCGCTCTGGAAGAGAAATTTGGTACAAAACGTTCGAAAGAACAATTGCGGAAGCGGTGGTCTGACATCAAAAGTCGTGAGCCAGAACAATATTGGCGAATAAAGAAGCTGCTGAAAAAAAGTAAGTACTTGTGTTTTACTATTGAGATACAGAACTTGCATGCTGATCCTTATTTTTGGAGGTTTTTCTGCATCGTTCGTAAATACCGTTCTTTGGAATAGATCGGATACTTTATAAAGTGACGTTATTTTTTCGCCAAATACGATGGGACAGGGTTGGACATACATTTATGGCTTGATAATTTGGCGAATTCCCACAATGAGTTGATGTGGTGTAGATGTGTTTGAAAATATAATGCTTCATCAAAAATGATTCAGTGTAATGTAGGGACAGGACACAGCAGCTGTTTCCACATCTGGACTCACGAGCACTATAGTTAGTGGGAATGATTTAGCAGTCCCACTATTGTTCTTCGATTTTATTTATTTTAAAATTTACTTTTAATTTTATTCCGTACGTTTTTTGGCTCTGCGTAACTTCGGCATACTTTCAGCTATTAAAACCATTCAACTATTAAAATGTTCGTCTCTTTTAGCTGATGTGTGGTCATTTTCAACTTTTTTACTACCATTTATACTTTTTTAAATAATAAGGTTTTTTTCACTTTTTTAAACATTGAATTCAATGGGAGCATGCTTGAAATCCTTAAATTCTTCTTCCGCTCCCAAAAGTTTTAGCTCCTTCATACTTTCACCTAGAGACACCAAACACACTTTACAATGTTCACTAAATATTCAGCTATCTGGCTATATCCTTTCAGTTTGATATTTTTTTAATTTTTGGAGAAAAAGCTTTTTGTTTAGAGGTCATTTCGTGAAATTTTAGACATTAATCAGAGTGTACTGTGTTTGTTTTGTTGCCATGGTTACCAAAGCTTCTGTTATACACAGGGGGGAGGTGGCTGGAGCATCTCAGCTCTGATTACAGAGCCCGGGGGGAGGGGACAGACACACCATGTACTGATTTATAATAGAGGAATATGATGGGGCAGTTTTGATGGCGGTCATTTTAGCAATTTAGCTATTCAGCATTCCCACGCATTTTGCGCAGGAAATGCATTTTCTAGTGTACTATGTGACCATAAATAAATTTTTGAGGGGTAATACACATAGGAGATCATTGAGGTGTCAGCATCTGTGAAACTTGCCCAAAAATAAGCATTCTTTATAATTGTTGTTCAGAGGTAATGTTCATCCTGTCTTCAACATTTATTATGATGCAAAATTGGCAAAAAATCATAACCAACATTTTACTTTATTTATTAAAACCGAAAAGATCTGTGTGTTTTAACTATACCTTTTTTTCAAATCTCATAGGGGAGAAAAGACTCAGACAACAGTCCAAGGATCTCAGGACCCCCCCAAGTCACCAGCCTGAGGCCCAAGATACCCCAAGCCCCAGCCCAAGACCACGCCCACCCGACGACCTTGAGGAAGGAGAGGTGGAGGAAGTGTGCGAGGTTTCAAGCTCACCAAGTGAGTGACTGACACCCCAGCTTGAGTTACTGTATTTTGGCGTGCATATTGTAAACCTTGTTTTTATTCACTCGTTTTAGGTGAGTTTCTGGTTGTGGAAGGCCAAGCGGCAGAGCACTTCACCACAGACAGTGCGCAAAGACTAATTGGCCAGATAATGCTGTGGAATGGCCACATAGATCAAATGCGTGACCAAATTAACAGCATGAAACTTCGCCTGGACTCCATGCAACAGGAAATGAAGAACATGATTGATGTTTTGGGCAGAATATAATCACGTTTGGCCTAAAAACATCAATCATGTTCTTCATTTCCTTGGGAAGTTATTTTGTTTTAAAAATTGTTTTTTCAAGTTTTGGGGTATACCCAAATTTACATTGTGTGATGCACACGGTGTGTCATCATGTGCTATCTTCCATCATGGGTTAGCAATGTACTTGTTTTGTGTTTGCAAACCCTTCATCCTGAAAAATCTTGGGTGGTGAGAGCAACCAAAAATGGGATTGCACACACAAAACACGTACATTGCTCTCCCATGATAGGAGATAGCACATGTTGACTTGACCCTTTAGTAAAGCTCAATTTTGAGCATCTTATAAATGACCAATTTCTGCAAGGGTGACATTACATGCACCGTTCTCGAAATATTGAACTTTGTAAGTTAATTTATTGTAAGTTTTGTTTATAAAAACACTGTTGTGTATGTAAATCTTTTGAGATAAAGGTCTATATATTTGTGAAAAAATGGCTTGAATAATTTAGTAAAAGATAATTTTTTTACACAACGTAAAATATTTTCTAAAAAAATAAAAAGAACAAAAAATAAACAAAAATATGATAAAAAATGCACCTTTCAATGTGCACCAAGTAAAATTTTTTACCCTATACAATGTGTGTGGCTGTTTCTTGAAGTCAAAATTTGGGGTTTGTTTTTGTGGGCCTGATTAACTAAAGCTAAATGCACTTGACACTACTACAAGTGCACTAGGAGACAGACATAACTTAAAGGTAAACAACAATAAAAACAAGATATTTAGATAAACCAATTTTCTTTTTTATTTTAGAAAAATAATTACAGCTGTTGCTGAATAGCAATGGCCCCCCGACCATTAAAATAATTCACATAACGGTCACACACTTGACGTGCGGTTCGGGGGGCCAAGCCAATACGGCCAATTTCTAGGCCTGTGAAAGTGCTAGCCTCTTCCAGTCTGGCCTCAGGCCCAACAGAGGATAGATATGTAGCTGAATGTCTCCTTAAAAAGTTATGCAAGATGCAGCAAGCAAGGATGACGTGGTTGATTTTATAGTCCGCCAAATTAATAGCCGTAAGGAAGATACGGAACCGGCTGGCCAGAATACCAAAGGCATTCTCCACAACCCTTCTTGCTCTGGCCAGCCGATAATTAAATACCCTCCTCTCAGGGGTGAGTGTCCTTTGGGGGAACGGCCTCATCAAGTTCTCACAGAGAGCAAATGCTTCATCAGCAATAAAAACTGAGGGGAGTCCATCCACATTATCGTCATCAGGTGGCAATTCCAGGCCACCGGTCTGGAGACGATAGCACAGCTCGGTCTGTGCAAAGACTCCTCCATCAGACATCCGGCCGTTCTTCCCCACATCCACAAACATAAACTCCAAATGTGCCGAGACCACCGCCATCAAAACTACACTATGGAACCCCTTGTAGTTAAAGAAATAAGACCCCGAATGCGGTGGTGGCACAATCCGGACGTGCTTCCCGTCAATCGCCCCTACACAGTTGGGAAAGTCCCAACGGTCAGCGAACTGGGAGGCCACAGTCTGCTATTCCTGTGGACTTGTAGGAAACTGTGGAGTGCAAAAAAAATAAGATAAGGACTTTAATAAAAAAATTGTATATCAGATTACACCAAAACATTAGTAAACAACAGCAGTCAAATATTATGAATATGTGTGTTTGTAATTGAAATGTTGAAAAACATAAGGCACACTTATAAGATTAGGAGAAAGTGATTTTAGCCCGGATCAACCACCAGGTTATATTAGTTAATTGAGTATGAACAGATATTCATCCAAAAAATAGTGGGTGCAGTTTGGGTCGCCTTATAAGGCATACAAAAATAACAAGGAAAAAGAGATTCCCCAAAGGAAGGCAAAGACCCAAACACGATCTGTCAAAAAACAGTATATTTATTAGGCTATAAACACCACACAAAGATACAAATATTGGCAATTATGGGCAAATCAGGGAAGATATCAGATGACTAATTAAAATTGATAACGTTATCATTAAAAACAACGGAGCCGCGGCCAAGCATACCCCATACACACCCTTTTGGTGGGTATCGACGTGGAGAGCTTGTATACGTCGATACCACACCACTGTGGTATTGAGGCTACAATGCATTTTTTGGACTTTCACCATCCTCAACAGGGTGCTCAAAATGAATTCATTGGGGAACTTCTTGAATTCATGCTTAATAACAATTTCTTCCAATTCCTTGGTCATTACTACCAGCACATTAGAGGCACCAGTATGGGGGCACCATGGGCTCCCTCATACGCATGCCTCCACCTGGGACTCTGGGAGGAAACGATGGTCTATCAGTCCTCTCTGTACCTCAGCCACTCCCTCCTATGGCTGAGGTACATTGATGACGTCTTGATGGTGTGGGCTGGTTCAGTCAAACAACTTGAGGACTTTATGTCCGAACTTAATAGAAATAACTATAACATACGTCTGACCTATTCACACCATCCTGACACACTCCCCTTTCTGGACTTATCTATACGGAGATCTGGGAGTGAAATTGTTACTAGCTACAGGAAGGAAACAGCAGCTAACACTCTGTTGTCTGCCCAGAGTCACCATCCCAAACCATTAATCCATGGGATACCCACAGGACAATTCCTGAGGATCAGACGGAATTGTTCTGTGGAGGAGGAATTCCATAAGGAGGCATACGAGATGTATCACAGATTCAGACAAAGGGGTTACTCACATAGATCCCTCAAAAAGGCCAAGAAAAAAGCTACCCTTAAAAATCGTGATGAACTCCTAACACCCCCTGTTAATTCTTTTCATGCCAAAAATAAAGATAATGAACCAAAAGGAAATACTGAAAAGAATTTCCCAAGGATCATTACTAAATACGGATCCCAATGGAAAATGGTTCAAGGAGTCCTACAAAAACATTGGCATATTTTAAAATCAGCCCCCCTAATCTCGGAACTGGTGAGCCCAAAACCCCTCCTGACAGCCAAAAGATCTAATAACCTTGGTGACCTGTTGGTCCATTCTGAATACACTCGTACCACTCAAAAGAATTGGCTTAGTGATTCCAGAATTTCCCCAGGCATGTATAGATGTGGACACTGCAACATTTGCAAGTATGTCCACCAGACAAATATGTTCCCGAATCCCCGCGGAGGTGTAGATTATAGGATTAAACAATTTATAAACTGCTCTACTACTCGAGTGGTCTATACACTTACCTGTCCGTGTAATAAAACCTATGTGGGCAAAACCAAAAGAGCCCTAAGGGTTAGGATTCGGGAACATATTGCTGGTATTAAAAAACTGAATGATGAACGCCCCATTTCACTACACTTTGCCAAATTCCATAACCGTGACCCAAAGGGTCTAATAGTAAAAGGTATCTATAGGTTGAATTTACCTACAAGACGTGGCGATTTCGACACCATTCTCCTTCAGAAGGAAAAGATGTGGACCTATTATCTGGAGGCGATGGCCCCAAATGGGTTAAATACCGAATGTAGCCTCCAGTCTTTTTTGGAGAAATGATTTAATTGACCTCCCCTGTAGCAACCATTCATAATAATAGTTTTTCCTGTTTTTTGTCTTTAAGCGACTTTCTAGCGTTATACTGGTGCTTTAATTCGTTATGCTTTACTTTTATTCTTATTTTTATTTTTATCTTTATTTCTTGTTTTTCGCTCTATTTGGTCTCCATGTAACTGTACATACCCACCACCATCAAAGGCTTCCTTGTATCATGATATATCATAGCTTGAGGTGCATGTTTTTTGAATAAGTGATTGCAGCCATTTTTGTGAAGCCATTTGCGAGTTTTTTGCTCTTGCTGAAATGTCTGTGATGAGTGGTGACTGTGTGCGATATCTGGTGGACACTTGATGTAATTACACCCTATATTGGTTAGTCTATTTAACCTTCGCTCACGGACCCCTCCTTTGCTCTGAGGAAACCAGCGGTGATTGGCTGGTGAAACGCGTCAGCACGTGACGTCAGCACGTCATCTCGGAGCCGCGAGCACAGGGCGTTTGAATGTTTCACCGGGAACTAACAGCTGACGACCGGCTTATACCATCTGATAGAAGGCGCTAACACAGCGGGACTTTCTCCATCTGACGGCACAAGCAAACGCAACATTCTTTGTCTACAAGTGACCACTCGGGGTAGAGCCTGCGATCTTGTGAGCTGCTGATCGACCTGGTGAGAGATGTATTATTCCAGTTTATGATATCAGTGCAGCCTTGTCGTACTTGCTCCCCCTGCTGCTTGCTATCTACATGAACTGCTTTGCTTGAATGTCCTGAGTTATCATTGCCTTAATAGGTTTTGCCGGTCATTGCGGTCAGCCTATATATGTCATTGTTTAGCTCCCGGACTGGTATCAATTTCTCAATTGTGTTCAAACCACTGAACCTCCCTGCAATATTATAAAGTCAATCTACATTCATCCACCCTACCCCCACACCGCCACACCGTCTGTACTTGGACTGATCTGAGGTCTTACATTATCTAATACTAGCCGATCTAGTTAGAATCTGCTGCTGTGATTGGTGTGTGTATGGGGTATGCTTGGCCGCGGCTCCGTTGTTTTTAATGTAACGTTATCAATTTTAATTAGTCATCTGATATCTTCCCTGATTTGCCCATAATTGCCAATATTTGTATCTTTGTGTGGTGTTTATAGCCTAATAAATATATTGTTTTTTGACAGATCGTGTTTGGGTCTTTGCCTTCCTTTGGGGAATCTCTTTTTCCTTGTTATTTTTGTACACTTATAAGATTACTCACCCCCTATGATTGCCCATTGATACATTTGAATGTGGGGGGAGGGGTTCTAATTAGGTTAACAAACACACCTGACTGGCTCAAACATTTGTGGGGTGGGGGAGGGGTTCTAATTAGGTTAACAAACACACCTGACTGGCTGAAACATTTGTGGGGTGGGGGAGGGGTTCTAATTAGGTTAACAAACACACCTGACTGGCTCAAACATTTGTGGGGTGGGGGAGGGGTTATAATTAGGTTAACAAACACACCTGACTGGCTGAAACATTTGTGGGGTGGGGGAGGGACAAACAAGACAATGGAGCAGACAATATACATTGTTCAATGGACTATAGGCTAGAGATAAAAATGGACCCAGCATTGCATGGTGGGGAGGTTAATGAAAGAAATTATGCATGTATAGGGCAATAAATGATTAAAATAGGCATGCACGAAGATAAAGGGGACATTCACAGCAGATTGAAAGCATGGCAATTAGGTAAAGAGGACAGTTCTACAATACATCCAAAAACAGTTAATACATATCATGTAATGTTAAAGGATAAAACTTACCTTCATATATTCCTTCTGCAGGACCTGAATAATAGCAGAACAAGTCTCTGGGATTATGATCCCCAGAGCCTGGGGGGAGATGCCTGTCGAGAACTTTAAGTCCTGAAGACTTCTCCCTGTCGCCAAGTAACGTAATGTGGCAACTAGCCTCTGCTCCGCACTGATGGCTTGCCTCATGCAGGTATCCTGCCTGCTGATATAGGGGGTCAGCATAGCCAGCAGACGCTCAAAGACGGGGTCCGTCATCCTGAGAAAATTCCTGAAATCATCAGGATTATTCTCACAGAGCTCACGGAGCAAAGGCATATGACAGAACTGGTCACGCTGGCGCAACCAATTCTTGGTCCATGAACTCCTCCTCACCCTGTTCATGGACTGGACTCGGGTCAAAGTATTAACCCCAACACCAAGTCCCCACACAGCACGAACTCGAGAACGAGAACGTCCACTCGACATGGCTTCAAAACGGTCGGCTGCTCAAACAAACAAACTTATAACAAACGCACTGAAGAACAGCAAGGCCTATGAAGAACGACCTGAAAATCAGGAACGAGCGGAGCAGAACGGCCTGCAAGGCAGGTTACGAACTGACCAACACGCACTGAAAAGCAGATACAAACCTCACAAGCACAAACTGAACCGCAGAAAACGAACGAAATAAGCTGAAGTGTGAAAAGCGCGAATCGTCTCTAACCAAACTTCTACTAACACGAGATAAACACGAGATTAGCAGAAGGAGCCCAAAGGGTGCCGGAGTGGGGCTTGGACTTCCTTTTTCTAGTCCCGTCGTACGTGCTATACGTCACCGCGTTCAAAACCAGCGGACTTTTGCAGTGACCGTGTGTGGCCAAGTCCGTCCGTTTTTAAGTCCGGCGCAAGGAGCAAACAAAGTCAGACGAAAAGTCCGCCGGGCAAAGTCCGCCGTAAAGTCCGCTCGTGTGTACGCGGCATTAGGCTTTATTTAAAAAAAAAATGTCCCCCCTTTGATTGAGGTGGATTGGGTGCTATTTATATTCTGTTCCCTATTGTGGACATGTAGTCACCGTGGGCTGACGCCGTCACGTTGTTCGCGATGACGTTGCGGCGTATGCACAATGACATTGGCAGCCATTTCAAATAAGGAGACACATGGTGACAGACCCTGGCCCCTGAACAGGCTCTAAAGCAGCCGGCAGAGGTACGTGCCATTGCTTCAGTAGTACTGTGCCCTTACATGGCACGACTGTGACGTCATCGCAGCTCCGGCCAATCACAGATACCCGGAAGTAACCCCCGGAGAGATGTTTGGCCCGCCGGAGCGGTGAACGAGGACGGCTGCGGGGGGTTCGATCTCAAGTAATTCATAATGAGCTAGTATGCTGTGCATACTAGCTCATTATGCTTTTTTCTTGCAGGTTTTTTTTTTTTGGAATTTTTTTAAAGGGTTTACAACCACTTACACATTAATACCAGGCACTTTCCCCCCTTCCTGCCCAGGACAATTTTCACCTTTCAGCGCTGTCGCACTTTGAATGACAATTGCGCAGTCATGCAACACTGTACCCAAACTAAATTTTTATAATTTTCTTCCCACAAATAGAGCTTTCTTTTGGTGGTATTTGACCACTGCTGAATTTTTCTATTTTTTGTTAAACAAACTAAAAAAGATTTTTGAAATTTTTGAAAAAAAAAAATTATTTCTCAGTTTCTGTCATAAAATTTTGTTTTCCCATTCACTGATGGGCACTAATGAAGTGGCACTGATGGGCACTGTTGAGGCGGCACTGATGGGCACTGATGAGGAGG
Source organism: Lithobates septentrionalis (assembly GCA_037952835.1). Lineage (NCBI taxonomy): Eukaryota > Metazoa > Chordata > Amphibia > Anura > Ranidae > Lithobates > Lithobates septentrionalis. Next base: position 485,966 of record JBBDGP010000775.1, read on the forward strand.
CACCGATATGTAGAATTGATGGGCACTGATAGGCGGCACTGATGGGCACCAATAGGCGTAACTGATATGCAGCACTGATGGGCACTGATAGGCAGCACTAATGGTCACTGATAGGCGGCACTGATGGGCACTGACAGGCGGCTGTTGTTGAATTCAAGTTACTACTGTATTAATAACTATATTTTAATAATTCATATTGATGAGGAAAGTTCCAAGAAAAATCCGTTAAGTTCTCGTGTAAAAACTCCAAAATTGATTTAATAATAAAACAGCAAAATGTTACAAAAACAATGTCAAAATTTAGAATATAAAAACAGATTATTCTTAAAATGAAGTTTAAATCAGATATGTCTGTGTGTAAAAGTAGCATCAATGTCTTAAGAGGTATGTGTGTGAGTGAGTCCTCATGGAGAGGTGGAGTGAATGTCTGCCTTTGTCCCCTCCTGTTACAAGCTTTTCTACTCCTAAAAAACCAACCCCTCCCTTTTCCTATTCAGGCTGCTTTAAAGGTTTGTTTTTTCCTTATAGTCCCACAGAAAAACCTGGGGACTTTGAATGAGCATTTTCCCTCCCACCTTTCTAAAAAGGTGGGTGTCACGCCTTCTAACATTCCTAAGGGTGGGGCTATGAACTATGTGAGAGTAGCTATAATAAGAATCATTTAACTTATACAATATACATGTTTCCTTTAAACATCCAAAATCCTACTACATATCAGTATATATATATATTTAAAATGCAGTGTTCTTATTAATATCCTAATCAAGAAATATAGTAATGTAAAGAAACAGCTTATATTCTTAACATACTGGAACTTTGTGTCCTTGGAAAAGGATGTAACCTTATCTCTTATGATGGGGGAGGTGAATGGTCGACTCACTCTAAATTACATCCATATGTGAGATGTACATAGAACTGTTTATGAATCTTATAACAAAATATATACGTTCACAAGTATATATAGAGATCTTATATAAAACTTCGCTTTTTCTATACATAGAAGATAAATAAATTATATAAATGTATCCATGTCCATTGTTCTCAGAGACCCAAACATTCATAAATATCGATTTCCAACAGCTGTGATGGGCACTGATTGGCAATGATAGGTAGTACTGATTGGTACTGACAGGTGGCACTGATGGGCAGCACTGATGATGAGGTACTGATGTGTTACTGATTGGCACTGTAATGGGCACTGATTGGCACTGTGGTGGGCTCTGATTGGCACTGTGGTGGGCACTGATTGGCACTGTGGTGGGCACTGTGAGTATTTTTATTATGGGGACACTGTGGGCACTTGTTAGCATGTGATTGGCACATCTGAGGGGGCTGTGCTGATAATCAATGTGCTGATTATCAGCACAGACCCCTCTTCTCACAGGAAGAGCCGCCGATCAGCTCTCCCTGTCAGCGTGAACCGAGGAATGCTGTTTACCAGCACTTCCTGGTTCACGCGATGATCAGCTGTGATTGGTCACAGCTGATCACATGGTAAGAAGCCTCCCACAGAGGTTCCTTACCACGATCGGAGATGCGGCGTGTCACCCGCAAATCGCCGCGCTGCGCGCCCCCACAGGCGTGCACCGGCGTGTTATCCTGCTGGACGTCATATGACACCCAGTCAGGGTAACAGAGCCACTTCCCGGAAGTCAATATGCTATTGACCGGGCGGGAAGTGGTTAAGTAACGCAGTGCCGTATCGCAAAAAATGGCCTGGTCGTGAAGGGGGGGTAAACCTTCCAGGACTGAAATGGTTAAAGAAAAAAATTCCCATACAGTACTTCTCTTTTAAATAATTCAGGGGTATATTACCCGCAACTGAATGATTGTTTTGTATACAAGTGTTATACAGGACAATCTGTCCTAAAAAAATATCATGCAGACATCATTGGAGTGCATTAAAAAATGGTTGCAAAAGGGCTGCAGGAGATCAGTGGCACTGAAATGCAAAAAAAGCCTTAGAAAAATGGTTTGTGTTTTTGGTGCCCGGTGTTTTAACAAAATAAAAGTCTTTCGGTTAGGGATTACGTTCTGCTTTCAGCAGTCATTCTTACAACATTTGGTTTAAATTCCACTAAGCAGCACAGCTTATTATCTTACAGAATTTTGCAGAAAAATACAACTGAAGAAATGGAGTTCTTGGAAACTGCATATTCTTTACGCTGACAATGCTGACACGGAGCAGAAAATTATTCAAACGACGAATGACCTTGTTAGAATATGACCCACGTCTGTGCGGCTTGAGTGCGCCTCTCTATGCGGCTCTCTGGTTGCCGCGCTGCAATAAGGCTTTGATGAAATGAATTTTGCATGGAAGCCGCCGTTCTATTACAGATAATGGCTTTCCTAAAATAATACTCAGGCTTGTTCCAGGCAGAGCCTCTTCTGTTATTGGGAGGCAAGGAGTGTAACAAGGACTGAACTGCTCATATTTTTACCTTTCCTTTTCTTCTTGCAGCAAAATATTACAATTAGAGCGATAATGACAATCAGGAGCAGGAGGCCTCCAATCGATGCAAAGACCGCAATGAGGATAATGGCGGTTTGGCTCAAGCCGGAGTTAGTACCTAGAAAAATAGAGATGACATGAATGACTAAAGCCAAGCTCAATATTCACAAAGGCTGTGATTGGCTCAAATATTTTCATACCAAACAAGACAATGACTGGGTGTGGGGGACGAGCAATATTGGCGAATGCGATTTGATAATGAAATTAGCGGTTTGACCATTTGCCAAAATGTATTTAAAGATGGATGCCAGTTTTGCTCTACAGGAAATTAGCATTAAAAATCCTATTTAACCGCTTCAGCCCCAGAAGATTTTTCCGCCTTCCTGACAAGAGCACGTTTTGCGATTCGGCACTGCGTCGCTTTAACTGACAATTGCGCGGTCGTGCGACTTTGCACCCAAACAAAGTTTACGTCCGTTTTTTTTCCCACAAATAAAACTTTCTTTTGGTGGTATTTGATCACCTCTGCGGTTTTTATTTTTTGCGCTATGAACAAAAATTTTTGAAAAAAATATATATTTTTTACTTTTTGCTATAATAAATATCCCCCAAAAATATATAAAAAAAATAATTTTTATCCTCAGTTTAGGCCGATGCGTATTCTTTTACATATTTTTGGTAAAAGAATTTGCAAAAAGCGTATATTGATTGGTTTGCGCAAAAGGTATTAGGCCTACAAAATAGGGGATAGATTTATGGCATTTTTATTATTAATTTTTTTTTTCATTAGTAATGGCAGCGATCTGCGATTTTTATCGTGACTGCGACATTATAGCGGACTCATCAGACACTTTTGACAATATTTTGGGACCATTGTCATTTATACAGCGATCGGTGCTTTAAAATGCACTGATTACTGTGTAAATTACACTGGCAGGGAAGGAGTTAAAAACTAGGGGGCGATCAAGGGGTTAAGTGTGTCCTAGGGAGTGGTTCTAACTGTAGGGGGGATGGGTTTCAACTCACATGACAGCGATCACTGCTCTCGGTGACAGGGAGCAGTGATCTCTGTCATGTCTCAAGGCAGAACGGGGAAATGCCTTGTTTACATAGGCACTTCCCCATTCTGCGGCTCCATGATACGATTACTGGGAGATCAATGTCCGCCGGTCCCACGGGCATGGTCACGATGTACGCGCTGCGCGCCCGCTATTACCGCCAATTAAAGGGGACGTACAGGTACACCCATTTGCCCACCGCTGCCATTGACCCAACGTATATTAGCGTGCAGCGGTCGGCAAGTGGTTAAATATAGGAGCAGGCAGTGCTCCTAAGCAGTGGCGGTCACTCCATCCTAAACCATGCGCCCGGCCCCCTAATCTACAAGCAGGGCGCCGGACGCATGTATTCCAATGGGGCTTTTTTTTTTTTTTAAGCACATTATTAGAGCCTGAGGCTCTAATTGGCTTCAAAGAAAGATGGGCTCGGGGCGCGGAGCACTGCGCCCTGCGCCCACCCAGTTGTATGATAATAGCGAATTAATATTCGCTATTGTCTTCCTGCTTCTCCTCCCGGCCAATCAGGAAGTGGGTCTTGAGACCCAATTGGCTGAGAGCAGAAGCGACCGTATTGGCGCCGAGGAGGAAGCCACAGAGGAGGAGACGCAGAGGGAAGCTGCAGAAGCTGCCGCGACCTAGATGGGGTAAGTGTAGGGCTGGTGGGCGGACGAGCGAGCGATGTGGAGGAGGGTGATGGGTGGTTTGCTGATCGACCAAATTTGCTTGAATGGTTTACATTTGGCATATTTACTGACCACCAAATGTAAAAGGAGTGATAGTTTTCTCTGTGGGCGTGAAATCTGCACCATGTGAACACCCATGTTCGCTGCCTTTGCACCTTAAAGGGGATGGGGGGGGTTGTCGGGGGGGGGGGGCACTAAAAACATGGCCATTTTATAATGCCCCCCAACAACTCAAAGCCCTAACTTGTTGCTGCATGACATGGCTTTGTTGGTCAACAAAATAAAGCAAACAATTCTCTCTGCTTTTTGCTTATTTTGATAAATATTTTTGCTTATTTATTTGGTGTGCCTTTCTCTGTCTCTTTTTTCGGTCACTGTTTTTATATGGTTTGACTTTCATGAAAAAAGTAAAAAAAAACAAAATGCACTAAAAGGGGAAAAAATACTTAAAGCTGAAGTTTAATAAACATTCTTTTGGGATCCAGCGCCATTCTTATTAGTTATGCGAAATTAAAGTAGAACTATAGGCAAAAGATTTTTTTCATTTTGGATAGAGCAAAGAAGGGTTATGACTCCTGTCAGATTATATTTTGCCATCTATGTCCCATTGCGGAGAATACCCTTCACTTCCTGTCTCATAGCCAAACAGGAAGTGAGAGAAAATCCCTGCAAATTAAGGGACTTTTTTGGGTACCCCCAGATCACCAAAACTAGTGTCCCCATTTGAAGATTTCCCCTCTATTACTTTTTTGAGGCCAACCCAAAATTTGGGATTTTCTTTTACTTTCGTTGATAATGGTAAACAGGACAAATACAGAGGGGGGATCTCCCTAACAGGGGAACAGACAGCAATAAAAACTGACAGGGGTTCTAATCCCTCTCCACTCTATCCAAAACTAAAAAAAAAATGTTTTGCCTTTAGTTATACTTTAAAGTGGTTGTAAAGGCAGAAGGATTTTTATCTTAATGCAGAAGGCTCTTCCCCTGTAGCCAGACCTCATTATTAGTCTATAGACCTTTATATAATGTGAGCTGACTAATGCTCAGGGCCAGTGGCGGCTGGTGCTCAATTTTTTTGGAGGGAGTGGCAAACAAACCTGGCTCCCTCACTCGCACTACCCCCCCCCCCCCCCCACCTCCCGACGCTCGATCGATCAAATGAACGGAAAGGCAGAGATCCATGGCCTTACCTTATCCTTAGCTGGCAATCTGGGCGGCCTCCTCTAGCTGTTGCTGAGGTAGAGGTGCAGGGAAAAGGACAATGGATGGATGTAGATCCATCGTCAATCATGACGTCGACACCCCCGCTGGACCTGAAAAAGAAAAAGCTCCACTCGCCACAAACAAGCCCCCATGGCCTGCCTGCCCCGCAACATTTTTTAAATAGATATGGGGCAGGGCCCCCTGGCGACGTCACCTGGTGGCACCGCCCCTTGTAGCATCACTGAGCCAGTATGCACCAGTCGGTGACGTCACAAGGGGGCGGTGCCACCAGGTGACGTTTCCGTGTGGCCCCTCCATAGCTATTTAAGAATTGTCACACAGCGGGGAGCGTTTGTGTATAGCAGATCTTTTTTTTTCGAGTCTGGCGGTGGCGTAGGTTTCGTGATTGATGATGGATCTACTTTGGGGGGCATTGTTTTTTTATTTTTTAATAATGCAATTGTCAAAAACATTGTACTGTCTTTAATCACTTTTACACATTTTTGGTGAATGGAGAGGGCTACCCCATACTCATTCACATAGCGGGGGGGCCAGGATCTGGGGGCCCCCTTACTAAAGGGGGCTTCCAGATTCCGATAAGCCCCCACCCGTAGACCCCCACAATCACAGCCCAGGGTTGTGGGTAAGAAGCCCTTTTCCCCTTCAACATGGAGACAAGTTGCTTTGGTGTGCGGGGCAGAGCCTCCCCTGCACCAAAGAACCCCCCCCAATGTTGAGGGCATGTGGCCTGATATGGTTCAGAAGGGGGAGGGCACCCCTTTCCTGACCTGCCAGGCTGCATGTTCGGATAAGGGTTTGCTATGGATTGTGGGGGGAGACCCCACGCCTTTTATTTTATCTTGGCGTGAGGTTCCCCTTAAAAGCTATACCAGACCCGAAGGGCCTGGTATGCATTGGGGGGGGGGGGGGGCATTCTGGGTTTTTTTTCAGAATTTTTAATTGCTGGCATGTTTTATTTACATTCAGCTGACAGCGGGGAACCCTCTGACAGCTGACAGCGGGGAACCCTCTGACAGCTGATGAGTCATCCGTTGATAAGGACACGGCGGCCGGCTTCCCGACTCTCTCCTTAGCAACCAGCTATTGGGGGGGGACCCCCAGGCTGTTTCTGACAAATACCGCATGTGATACCGCCAGCAAACCCTTGTGATAAATACTGCATGCTTTTTTACTCTGTTCCTTTTGTGAATTGGACTTATTTTTTTCGTGTTGTGGTAAATATCGCCAAATCCTTATTTTTTTAATACATGTTTTGTGAATTGGACTTTGTTTACTGCATGTAATAATTAATGCAAATTAGGCAGGTGACCGTGTTATTGCATGTGGTAAACTTTAGTGGTTTGACCCCAAATTCCATAGTTTTACATTGGTGATGCCATCAGTGTGTGACCCGTTCATTCCAAATTGACAAGCAAAAACCTATCATTTTTACACTACCCAGAGTTCTCTCGACCTGTTTAGGAAGAATAGATGGTATGCTCCTACCTTGTTCCCGTACTGCTATGGTCACCGTTGTGGACAGGGGTGCATCCAGCGCCTGTACGTTTGCCAGGCAGGTTAAATTTGTATCTGCCATTGGGGCGATGGTGAAGGTGCTCACTGCGCTTACCAAGCCATCCGTCCCCGTAGTGTAGTCAGTAATGTAATATATAGTACTTGCAACTGTGTTGTTTATATTCCAGGTGATGGTGGGAGCAGGGTACCATCCCGAAGCCTGACAGGGGATGCTTACTGAGGTGTTGGGGGCCACAGTGATGGAGCTGCCACTGGTTACCTGGACCGATCCTTTTACTGTTTGAGGAAAAGTCTTGTTACAAATATGACAACCACAGGCAAACAAAAAAAAAGTTTTGCAGAAACCATTTGCACACTATATTAGCAGTACAGCCAGACAACATACATTTTAGGAGAAGATATCCTTTAAAATAAAAACTTAAACTTGTTCAAAAATTACATTTTTGGGACCTTTTTATTAAAACTGGATGAAAAAAAACTTCTCCACAAGATTTTTTTTGCAGCTTGCATGCCATGGCATGGCAATGCCCCTGGTGCCTGCAGGAATTTTTAGTATTCTTCTAGAATGCCTCTGGACCCCATAAACGTAGGTTGCAAAATAAAGTGACTGCTGACTTCAGCCAAGAAGTCTTTGGTCTGCCCACTCCTGTCTTCTGCTCACCATTACTGGTCCAACACCAATGGTGTTTAATCACTTTATAAACATGCTCATGAAGACTTCTCATTAGAAAGATCCCTAATCATCCTGAAGTCATAGCCAATATGAAATCTTTAGTTGTAAACCTACCTTTCCCCCCCACTTACTGGTATAGGGAGGCACATTTGTTTCCTTACAAATTGAAATTCGGACATCATTTTTGTTATTTGCATAATTCGGATGTAACCGAATCTCCGAATCACAATAGTAAGGAATTTCATTGAATCCAAAATAATTTATAACAAAATAACAAAATGTATTCGTATTCATGCACATGTTTTGTTAATGTTTGAAGCATCCGAAATAACATAACAAAATAACGAATGATCCAAAATAATTTGGATCCATTTTGTTTTTATGTTGCATTAACATTTTTCATTATTATAAAAAATGCGCTAGATATGAAATGGAAAAATATTTCAATAAATACAGAAAGATATAAAAGTGAAATAAAATGATGATTCCTACTTATTGTGTTTGGGTTGGGTGGAGGTGGATTAGAATCTCTGAATCATAACATAACGAATGAATCCGAAATTCATTTTGTTCCGTTCATTACGTTATGATTTGGAGATTCTGATGGATCCAACTCCATCCAACGCAAACAAAGTGCATAAGTAATCTCCCAAAATAATGAATTAACACTTTAAAAGTAATATAGCCAATCTCCCAAAATAACTTCCAAAATATGAATAGATTTTGAACAAATATACCAAACGAATCCAAATAAATGAAACTAATCCGAATATACATAAATTTCCGAAAACAAATCATTCTAACATAACGAATATGACGAAATAAAATAATTAACTTAACAAATGAGTCCGAAATGAAACAAAACACATTTTTCCGTTGTTCATGTCTCAAGATTTAGCCAGTTTCTCACAGATGCACCCTGGGAAGGCTATATTACCAGTGCCTTCCAGGGAGATCTTGTTTTTAAACTGTGAAATCTAGGGGGAAGAAGGAGGTATTTTTTTTCCAACAGATACGTGTAATGTTGTACGGTGCATGACATCATGCGTCTCATATCACAAATGCATCACATGACATTACACTCATCTGGTCAAAAAAAAAAAAAAAATGGAACAGATACGTTTATTATCGTTTATTCTGATCAGAGCTTTTTGAGTCTACTGATAAGAGTATTTGTCCTATCTGTCCTACTAGAACATCTGGGATAGTGTTTGCTTTTAGTGCTTTTAACATATAGGGAAGAAGATTATTATTATGTGGCATGTGGTATGATAATCTGACAATAAATTTCCTTTTTGTCCCCCAATGTTTAAATGGTGCAGATGCAAAGGGTTGATTTGCTTTTTTTTTTAAATTAACACTTTGTATGTTGTCCTTTTCTTCCTTCCTAATTAAACCCTGGCCTCCCTATAGTAAATGTGGTCTCGTACCTACCTTGAACCATGAGGTAGGCATCCTGAAATGATGCAGAGAAGCTGCTGCACCTAACAGTCCCAGAGTTGTTCCTTTGGACATTGATAATGATAATTTCGGTGGTGAACTCTCCGGTGATAGTATTTGTGTTGTTCCGTACAACTAATTGCTCGCCACTAACATCAGTACCCGCGGAGGTTATGGAGACAACAAAAAGGTCGTTCAGATACCAGGAAATGGTTGTCCATCCAGCCTTTACGGTGCAGGTGAAGCTGGCATTGGAACCGGCGAGGACCGTCACATTCTGAGGACCTTGCACAACGTCAGAGCACAAGGCAAAATCTATGAAGAGGAGGAAATAACAAGTCTGTAGACAAACCAAAATTGTTGCATATTCATGTGAACATCTGCCCTATAATAAAATCACCAGGCCCCATAAAATTACCTTCAAAGTATAATCAAGTAAATTGGAACATCCACCAAAATCTTTTCTTTTTTTTTTTTTTTTACTTTACAATAGTTTGGGAATCTGTTACATTTTTAGATTGGATTAGATTCTTTATCAAGTTTGCCTTTGTCCCTCCTGGGAGGGGATACCTCCTTAGTACCTTTGTAGATATGTCTGGTGTTCAGCTTTCAATGGAAGTTAGAACCACTCAGCAGTTATTCATTGCCTTGTTTTTCATGTTGGAGTGGAAAGTCAAAGTGGGCATCACCAGTATCCTAATGACCACAGGGGCATAAGTTACAGAGCTGCAGTCTCAGCAGTGTTGTCAGCCACCTCAACCATGTAGCACAGTCATGGTGGGTGTACTACAAGGGTAGGTACATTACTTGACAAATGTTTCAGCATCACCAGTGTCCCAAAGACCAATGGCCATTGTTAGTTGAAAGGAAAAATAGAAAGGATGGAGCGTCCCAAAGAAGAGGGAGTAGTTCCCCTCGAAAAAGCGTTGGCTTGATGTACTTACTATCTGTTAATAAACACCTTTTAATCTACCATCAAACTTGCATTCCCTTGGACACCGGGCGCTTCTTCCTTCCTATTTTTCCTACACTACGTGCGGGAAGAACTATAAGGCTGGACAAAAAAGGCAGCAGCCCACACCCCAAAAAAGGGTTTAATTGTCCAACATTGAGCACAACCTACTGAAAGGACTCTCTCTACTCATCCACATCATTATCCATCCACGACTAGTAACTGAGCTACTCAGTCCAGTGCGGTCTCCAGCACAAATGAGACAGCTGAAAGGGCAAAACAGGGCCTGGGTAGAAGTTTCAGAACTGTAGTCTCAGCAGTACTTTCAGTCACTTCAACCATCAAGTACAGCCATGGTGAGTGTATCACAGGGGTAAGTATATTACTTGACAAATGCTTTGGCAACAAAAACATTTCCTACAGGTTTGTTTCAACCCAACAATCAGCTGTTTGAATGGAGTTGTCCTTTAAGTTCACCACATTCACAGCTGTGCCATAAACATTTTACTTGGAATGGTATACATATTTAGCATCTGTGGGTCAGCAGCACAATGTCCTTGTTACTACACTCTCTTCTCTTCTATCTGTGGCAATAAGAGTTTGGCAGCACCATGAGCCCATCACTGAAGTGTATCTAAACCCAAAAACAATAATGTACTATATTTCAGCTTGCCTTCGAATTTTCAGATTTTTTTCCCCCTCTGTTTTCACCTGGTGATTGTGTGGATTTCATACTTCTGTTACTTCATATCTACATTCATTTCTTCACTGCATCTATGGAGGAAGCCATGGCTGTCACACAAGCTTGACTTCAAGCATATCTGCTCTTGTTCAGCTGTAATACATGGTGGAACGATGAGACTAGTAGCTTACAAAAGATAGATAACATTGTTTTTGCTTTTTTTGGCACACATGTAGACAGGAATTATGATATTGTACTGCGTGGGTTAATTTGTGATTTTTGTGGGGTTACCTGTGGATGGTGGTGTGTCAGCTTTAGGGGCTAGGTCCCTTCCCGTTGCAGGGTATATAGGGAATAAGAAGTTGTTCCCCGGGGCTCTTTCCATGAGAGGCACGAGGAAGGATATGTGTGTGACCTGCTCAGGCTGTACGGGAATGAAGTCCTGTGCCCACTGCTGTGAGTGATGGCCGGGAAGGGAGCTCGTCTCTGCTCCAGGCAATGGTAGAGAGTGACTAGTTGTCCCGGAAGCCGCACATCAAGTTAAGACCTGCAGTATGATAGTGAATGGCAGTCTCAGCCCCCATGAGTAAGCTCATATGGGTGGAGTGAAACTAGTTGGGGGTGTGGCCTGGCAGGGTCCAGTGTGGCCTGGCGGGATGTGCCCTGGTGGGCATAGTTATTCTCTACCATTGCCTGGAGCATAGACAAGCTCCCTTTCCGGCCCGCAGTCACAGCAGTGGGTACAGGACTTCATTCCCATACAGCCTAAGTGAGGAAGGCCACACTTGTAGTCGCTATTGAACCTAGAGAATTCACCTGTACTTGTGGGACCTGAGCATGGTAAAAGGGAGAAAGAATGAGAAAGCCAAACTTGGCTTCTTTTGGTATGGGCAGATGAAATAACGTGAATAGGAGGCCGAATACATGGGACCAGAAGCCAGTTAGTCTAGGACACTTCCACCATATATGGACAAAATCACCCCGATGGCCACAACCCGGAAGCAGCGGTCACTGTAGGATGGATTGGAATGGGCAATGCTGGCCAGGTCAAAATGCCATCATAGGAACACCTTATATGCTGTCTCCAAGGTGGCTGTGTTAAATGAGCTTGGATACGTTTTCATGTCTCTGATCTCTTTTATTACGAATAACATCTAATCATCAGCATCATGTCCCTGATACTGCAGTTTCTGATTGCATGGCCTTTTAATTATGCAATGTACACCTCCAGTTCTGTACACAATACTCATAACAATCTATAATTGCTGGAAATTGCCCAGTAATTGCTGCATATCTCATAGTTTGTGATGCGTTATCCATCTCAGAGTTGATAGACTCGCCAAAGGCCTTCTATCGCATTTTGTTGATTTATTTCTGCATGGACAAATGCCTGGACTTCAGTGATTTTTTTTTTTCATCTAATATGAAATTCTCATTTTGCCTTTCTGTATTTTTCACTGTTGAAGGTTTGTCGTTTAGCCCAATGTCACACTGTCAAGTTTCTATTTCCTAGAGGGGAACGAGAGCAGACCTGTGAGTGGTCCTAATTTATCATACTCACGGTAGAAATAATAAAAGGCACACAACCAAATAGATATTGTATTCCCCAGTTATGTTGCTGCCAAGAGTTCCTCAGGTATTGTGAAATCACCTATGGAAATTAATGGTAGTCACACTTTTTAAGACACACTAGCTCTTTTAACATCCAGTTTTTCAATAAAAATCTTTTACATCATCCCTTTCTTTTTCTCTCATCTGAGAACTATCATCAAAGGTCCAACCAATTCATATATTTGGTCACTGATCAGTGCTATTTTATGTGATGTTGGTGGAGCTTGGTGGGTTGACCTAGACCCTGATGTCTTTGATTCTCCATCTCTAGGAGCTCCTTTCCATAATGTTCTGTCCTCGCTACACGCTTCCCTGTGTGTAATCTTGAAGCTTTATTAAACAAAACAGAGTGGGTGAAACTACTGGGAAAAACAGATGAGAAATACATACAATCAATGCCTAAAACATACAAAAACACAATTAAATAATTAATGTTGCAGATGGCAATATGTCCATGCTCACCAGCGATGCTGCCTGTAGGACAGTGGTCATCGTCCCTGTCCTCAGGGCCCACTAACAGGCCAGGTTTTATGTATTACCTTGGGGAGATGCAGACTAGAATACTGCAATCACCGAGCAGCAAATGATGTGATGACCTGTGATGTATTTTTAGTTATCTTGCAAACCTGGCCTGTTAGTGGGCTCTGAGAACAGGGTTGATGACCACTGCTGTAGGAGATATAGGTTTAGTCCACCTACATGTGCTGCAGGAATCATGGCTGGTGGTTTCCTCTCCCTCAGTTCTTAAAATGGAGTCTGGGCTCCCAGGATGCACCTGTTTTTCTTTCTAAGAATGAGGGATGATGGAAGCTCTTATTAACCTTTTGGCGCTGACAGTACGCAAATATGAGGCCTCTTGGAGGGTGGGCCTTAAAGTAGAGTTCCAGTCGTTTTTAAGTTTCTTAAAAGTCAGCAGCTACAAAAGTATAGCTGCTGGCTTTTAATAAACACACACTCACCTGTCCAACGGTCTAGCAATGTGGCCGCCCCTGAAACCTACCTCCTCTCCCTCTCATCTCCGTGGCGCCGGCATTGCAATTGTGAGCACCAGGCTGTGACAGCTTGTGGCTTCACAGCCGGGTGCGCACTTCACATGCTCCAGTCGCGCTGCACCTTTTCAGTGGTCGGGCAATCTTCTGGGACCTGTGGCGTGTCCCGGAAGATTGCAGGGAGGAAGGGGGAGAGGAGGAGTCGCCTAGGCAGCAGGAGTGGGAGCTGGGTACCTGTCAAAACTAGGTATCCGTCCCCCGCCCCTCAAAAAAAAAAAAAAACCTGTAAGGGGGCGAGGAGTGCTTAAAGCTGAAGTTCCAATTTTGGGTGGAATTCTGCTTTAACACTGTGCAGACTGTAAATACAGCTGTGCCGGGAGCTAATGAAAAGCTCCTTCCTCCTGCTACTTGTGATTGAGAGCTTTCTGATCAGGTGAAAGCCAATCCCAGCAGTCACATGATCTTAAACCCCACCCTGGCATCCAAAATCCCTTAACCACTTAACCGCTTAACTGTCAATGTACATCATTACTTTGACATTAAATACCGGGGTTATGGGAGGAGCTAGCTGCCATAACCCTGGTATCTTTATTTACAGATAGTGGCCGTATTTCATATAAAACTGGTCTCAGTGGTGGATTCACCACAAGATCACTTTTCTAGGCAGCAGGAGAGGTGCCCCCTCCCGCTGCTTCCCGGATGCTTTCGTCGGTAAACCCAGAAGCGGTGCGGTCCAATCGGTGGCTGGGCAGGAAGATGAGTGAGGGCAAGATAGCCCCCACTTGGCTTTGAAAGACCGCCGCACAAATACAGTGTGACATAAAACAACTGCCATTTTATTCTCTAGGGTCTCTGCTAAAAATATATATATATATAAAGTTTGGGGTTTCTAAGTATTTTTCTAGCAAAAAATACTGATCTCAACTTGTAAGCAACAAATGTCAGAAAAAGGCCTAGTCTTATAGGGCGTACACACGGTCGGACATTGATCGGACATGCCGACAACAAAATCCTAGGATTTTTTCCGACGGATGTTGGCTCAAACTTGTCTTGCATACACACGGTCACACAAAGTTGTCGGAAAATCTGATCGTTCTGAACGCGGTGACGTAAAACACGTACGTCGGGACTATAAACTGGGCAGTGGCCAATAGCTTTCATCTCTTTATTTATTCTGAGCATGCGTGGCACTTTGTCCGTCGGATTTGTGTACACACGATCGGAATTTCCCACAACGGATTTTGTTGTCGGAAAATTTTATCTCCTGCTCTCCAACTTTGTGTGTCGGAAAATCCGATGGAAAATGTCCGATGGAGCCTACACACGGTCAGAATTTCCGACAACACGCTCCGATCGGACATTTTCCATCGGAAAATCCAACCGTGTGTACGGGGCATTAAAGTGAGAGCCAGGAGGCACCAGCGCTAAGCGATTAAAGGATAAGACAAACCTTTTTAAAAAATATCTTTTTGTGCAGGTAAAAAAAATGTGCATTTATTATTTTTTTTAATTGGGATCCTGAAAAAGCATTGCACCCATGATCAGCAGATTGTGGGTGGTATGCAGGGCTCTTGCAGGCTCTGTGTTTAAACTGTTTGGCTGTACATCGTACGGCCAAGCGGTTACACATTAACGTGTTACTAAACCCACAACAGTAAAATCAATCTGTATTTGCAGTAAAGCATGCTTGTTCTACTCACTGTGGAACCTAAAGGGGTTAATCCTCCACATTGTGTTAAAAAGGCTGTTTGTTCCTGTTTTCTCTGATCTTCCCCTTCTTCCACTGTCCCCAATCCATCTCCTGATAAGACAGAGCCTTTGAAGTCACTCTGCACATGCTCAGTTTGGTGTGTATTGCTAAAGAGTTTTCTTTTCTTGGAAGGGTGCATGTGATCAGCATAGGGCCAATCAGCACTGTCCAGACAGAGGGTCAGGGGGTCATGCAGCCTCATAGGACAGTCAGAGTAGAATGAAAACTCCTCCTACAAGCATTAACCAGACACTGATAGAAGTCACAAAACTGCTTTATACTGCTGATAAGAAAAGGTATTTAGCCGTTTATATTTACTATAATAATTGCATTTCCATGTTCTGTGTACTGTGGGAAACCAGATATAGTGAATGCAGGGATCTGCGTTTAGTAACACTTTTAACAGGAAGCATCAATGAACTACCATGGCGCAAAGGCTGCCGGATCTTGTAGTTTTCAATCCACAGAATTCTGTGAATGAGTGATGCGCCGGGGGGGGGGTTCAGCTCTGCCGCATATTCTGGCAGAGAGCAGAGGGAGAAGATCCCCCGCCGCCTGTGACATTGTGGGGCCAGGGAGGTGCAGGGGCCGGTGGATTTGTAACATGTTACATGTTACACCCTGAATATGGGTGTAACATGTTACAAAAGGTGAACTTATCCTTTAAAGCTAAACAGTCTCTAGCTTCTGTAAAACATTTATTCCGGGCTCCATCTAGTGGCCAAATGTAATATTGAAGGATGATCAAACAATGAATTTCTCTGCTGAAGGCGGAACACATATTGTTTCAGGTTCGGTTCATATATGCGTTTTACACCGCATACAATTTTGCATAACATCTGAGTGTGACCGGCCTTCAATGGAGCAGGTTCACACATGTCAGGGGTGACTGCAGTGCAAATTTGAAAAGGGTCCTGTGTGTTTTTGGGTCCGGTAAAGGTAGGAATTCAGGAAAAAATACGCACCTAAATCGCACCTGAACCAGTGAACACAAAGGCACAGAACACCGGACTGCAAACCGCAGCCAGACCTGTGTGAACTGAGCCTAAGCCCTGGTTCACACAGCTTGGTGTAAACCTAGGCTAAGGGTCGGTTCACACTATGAATCGCAAAAATTCCTGTTTGATTCACATGCAATTCAGCGCTGTGCGATTTGCACTGCAACCGGATCACATGGTACCATGCAATCCGGTGGAGGCAAGCGCACTGCATTTGTGACCTGGGTTTAGGGTGATGTTAACATTGGCCGCCACTGCAGATCCCAACTACAGTGTGTTTTGAATGCAGTGTGGGAAATGTGCGTGGGTCGTAGGTTTCTCGCACCACATTCTAGTGTGAACCTAACCTTACTCTGTTTCTGTGAGGTTCTGGGAGGTTTGTGTGATTCTGCCCACATTTGTGTGTTGCAGCTCCTATGTTTGCATTCACCATAAAATCAATAGGTAATATTGAAATCCTTTATAATGGCCACAGCAGGTGTAAAGACTCAGGCAGTGATATACCAAGGGTGAGGCAATGGGAGGATTAAGTCCTTTGTGCACACATGTAGCACCCTGGAGTTTAGTCAGGGTTGCTCCTCACAAATTTGCTTGCCAGGAGTAGTTATCCTGGTTGATTGTTAGATATCTATTGATTTCTCCCTAAGTTTGGCTTGTTGCACTTTTCTCTTCTACCACTAGGTGGCCGGGTACTTGGTGTTACTAGATATGAGAAGGGCAACCCAAGGTCAGGTTATGGGTATATGGGGTATCTCAACCAATGGGCAGGGGTTTTCTTGAATCCCTTGGCCTGCTGAGAGAACCTATATATTCGGGAGGAGTCAGGTGATCAGTGTTCTGTGCCACCTGGACGGCTGTCTGGGTGGATGTGTGTTGTATTGCCTGGGCTGCTAGGCTGGAGATTGGGCCTATCCCGGGCACATCTGGCTGCTAGGCTGTCTGAGGGCCTATCCAGAAGCAAGAGAGCAGTGCAGGGTTGGGACTGCGGCTTGCAGTCCAACCAACAGTGACGGTTCTGCCGGCCGGAGAACCTGTTGTGGTCGGAGGTGGAGGGGAAGCTGTCGCCAGTAAGGGACTATCCGCCTTTTTACCAGGGACCACAGTGAGTAACTGAAGCAAGTACCAGAGCAGTATTCTCACCAACCAGGGATGGTGAAGAATCTGGAAACGTCTTTGGGAATCAAGCCAGGGACCCAGCCAGTGGAGGTGACACTTGCAGAGCAGCCTTGTGTGTCAAGCTAGCGACCGAGCAGGCCAGCGTGGTTGAAGCTTGAGAGGTATCTAGAGTGCAAAGTTAGAGACCCAGCAGAGAAGCGGGGGTGGCGCTTGAGGAATATACCACTGTGAAGATTGAAGGAGCTCAAGGGATTCAGTGGCAGTGAATCAGTGGGTCTAGTGAGAGACCGGGAGCTCAGTGTGCTGAAGAACTATAAGCAGTGGTTGTAGTGAAAGTGAAGGAACTGTAGAGCCTTGTGTTTGGAACTGTTAAACACTGTTGCCATAGGAGACAGCACTCCTGCACATGCAGATATTGAGTGTCTTGCTGGATGCCTTTCCCTGTATGGCTGTCCTCCTATTGAAGTCTCGGAGTCTGACAATTAAGCTTGCAACTACCTAAGGGTGTCCTGGCCCTAACACTTTCTCCCCCAAAAAAGTTTGTTAAGAGAAATAAACGTTCTTTTGCATTCAAGTGTCTGGCTCCCAATAACTTGAACTACTCTGTACCCACCATACCTCACAATCCACTACATACATAAGGATGTCAGCTGTCCCTGGCCCTGGAGAATCTCATCAGATCAAAGGAGGCCTGGGACCTTGCTACACGCAGATCAGAGACATGACTAGATCTTGGGCATGTTCCCAGAACCTCTTGCTTGATGCCCGTGAGCTTGCAATAACCAGCTGGCATGCATGTAGTCCTGGGCAGATGGATCTTCTGTTTGATGGCTATATCCGGCATTGATATCATCAAGAGCAATCAAAGGCAATGGCCTGGGATGAGGGAAGCCCCCCTTCTCTTGGATAAATATTCGTTGACACCAATGATCTATTAAGCTGAGCTTGTATTGACCACCAATGTAAGGGGCCCCTTCACTACTGGTCACCAATGAGAGGGGATCCTTCATCACTGACCACCAATATGAGGGGTACTTTCCCAAAGACTATCAATATAAGAGGGTACTACACCACTTATCATCAATGTAAGGAGTTCCTTCATCACTGACCACCATTGTAAGAGGACCCTTCTTTAATGACCACCAATGTCAGGGGGCACTTTCCCAATGACCACCGATGTTAAGGGGGACTTCACCACTAATCCCCAATGTAAGGAGTTACTTCATCACTGACCACCATTGTAAGAGGACCCTTCTTCACTGACCACCAATATAGGTACTTCCCCAGTGACCATCAGTATGAAAGGGCAGTACACCACCAATCACCAATGTAAAGAGTCCTTTCACCACTGACCACCTATGTAAGAGGACCCCTTTTCACAGACCACCAATAAAAGGTGGCACTTCACCAGTGACTATCAACATGAAAGGGCACTACACTGACTACCAATGTAAGGGGGCACTTCCCCAATGGCCACCAATGCAAGGAGGGACTACACCAAGAATCAGCAATGTTAGGAGTCCCTTCATCACTGACCACTATTGTAAGAACCCTTCTTCGCTGACCACCAGTATAAGGGGGCATTTCACCTGTGACCATCAGTATAAAAGGGCACTACACTGACCACCACTCTGGGGGGGGGGGGCACTTTCCCCAATGTCCACTATTGTAAGGGAGCACTACACATCCAATCACCAATGTAAGGAGTCCCTTCACCACTGACCATCTGTGTAAGAGGACCCCTCTTCACAGACCACCAATAAAAGGTGGCACTTCACCAGTGACTATCAACATGAAAGGGCACTACACTGACTACCAATGCAAGGGGGCACTTCTCCAATCGCCAGTGCCACCAATATAAGGAGGGACTACACCAAGAATCCAATGTTAAAATCTCAGTATTTAGAGCTGGCCCTGGCAACTAAATGCAAATGGGCACAGAGACTGCAGTAAAACCCAAAAGAGGTTTAACCTTTCCTCTGCCCTGTCCAAAACAAAAAGAGTTTGGGGCGAAGTTGGACATTAAAGAAGTATTTCATGAAAATACACAAACCTCCCTTGTTTCATTAGTGCATCAGCTCAAAATTCACAAATTTTTCAACAAACACCAAAACTGTCCCATGCGGACTTAATGTGGATATCAGGCTTGCAGTGGGTCGACAGCAGTCCACAGAGCAGACAAAAGGGGGCGCAGTGACACATGCACAGCGGAAATGCTATTTAGATACAGAAGGGGGAGCAGTGACACATGCACAATGCTATTTAGATACAGAAGGGGGAGCAGTGACAACGTAGTGGAAAAGCTATGTGGGAACAGAACTACAACTCCTATATATACACAACTATATATTCTGCTGATTGGTAGTAGCTGCAGTTTATGTGATAAAGCTGTAACCTCACGGACCTTCATGAGATATGTATATATAATGTTTACAATACCTTGCATGAAACACAGGAAGACAATGATCAGCGCACAGATCCTTCTGCTTCCTTCCATCTGACTGTGCAATTTGCTTCCATGCGATTCACTACCTAAAACACAAATCAGAGCAGACCTAGGATGAGCGATTCATAACGTTCACTATTCAGGTGTACAATAGTCATATTAGTGTGTTTTTGTTTAATTGCCTTTCTACCCACATTTTACTAAGGCCTCTATTTATAAAAAAACAATTGCTGTACAAACGTGACAAACAGTTGCACAACCGCAACAAAAAAAAAAATGGCTGTATTTTGTGTAAAAATAATATTTCCTATGGTGGTAGGTGCCATCTAGTGGCTGGCCACAATGCTGTTTCTTCCTAAAATACCTCAATCAGGAAAATTACTGCAATATGGCCACTAGATGGTGCTGACAATCATAGAAAATGATCGTATTACACAAAATGCTGCAAATGTTCATTGCAGCTGTGCAAATAAAAAAGGATAAGTTCACCTTTGGAATATGTTACACCCATATTTAGGTTGTAACATGTTTCAGCCCCCCCCCCATTCCCTAAGCTACCCCTCTACTCTGTGCCCTATCACAGCAGGTGGTTCCAGTCCCCCACAGCTGCTGTCACAATTATAATAAGTGCAACCGTCGGGGGCTTCCCCGCACAGCCCTGCACAGCCGTGTCATTCATTCAAAGTAATCTGTGTATGAACAAACTACAAGTCCTGTCTGCCACTACAGAAGATGATGGACGTGACTGCAGGATCGAGCCTGATGTTAAATCTGCGATCTATTGATTGCAGATACTTTGTAGGCTCCTGTGGGGAAAGATAATAAATTCATGTTATTTTTTTCTAAAAATATGTGTATTTTTTTCCCTTAAAGTGGATGCAAACCCAATGTCATCCTTTCTAAACTCCTGCCATAGGGGTTATCTATAAGGACATACATGTCTCCTGCATGTATCTTTACCTGTCAAATGTCTCCCCTCTGTCTGTTATGAGACCCGAAAAACTGCAGATTCTGTGGGTGGGTCTGTTGTCTGGAGCTCGGTGGGTGGAGTCGTGATGTCAGTAGACTCCCCGCCCACCTCTACACTCCCCTTGTCAATATGCATTTTCTCCTGTGTATTTCTTACACTGAACTTCTGCTATGATCTCTAACATCCAGTGAAAAGACAGGAAAGTAACCACATGACTTCAGCATGCCAAATCATGCTGAGGTGTGGAACAGCCAATCCTTGCAGAGCTGCTGAAGAAAGGAGTGGGGGAGGGAATAAAAAAATACTGCATGTGTCTTAGGCTAGTGCACGAGATATGTAAATCACCTGTCACTCACAGCAAGGGGGAGGATTTGACAAAGTTTTTCTCTGTTTGTCAAGTTTTATCTCACTGAACAATAAAAGAGGATTGCTCAGAGATGGAAAAAAAAAAAATTCGGGTTTACATCCACTTTAAAGGTGAACTTCTCCTTGAAGTTTACTAGGAGAAAATAATGCGAATGAGGAGTTTAGTTCTTACGCTGAAGTAAAAAAAAGATACTTAGTTACACAGGCAATCTGGTTGAAAAAAGACCATCCAGTAACGGATTAATTTTGGTATTGAGAAAAAGAAACATGGTGGTGGCAGCATCATGTTGAGGGGATGCTTTTCTTCAGCAGGGAAGCTGGTCAGAATTGATGGGAAGATGGATGGAGCCAAATACAGGGCAATCTTAGAAGAAAACCTGTTCTGAAAAATACTTGAGACTGGGGCGGAGGTTCACCTTCCAGCAGGACAACGACCCAAAACATACAGCCAGAACTACAATGGAATGGTTTAGATCGAAGCATATTCATGTGTTAGAATGGCCAAGTCAAAGTCCAGACCTAAATCCAATTGAGAATCTGTGGAAAGACTTGAAAATTGCTGTTCACAGACGCTCTGCATCCAATCTGACAGAGCTTGAGCTATTTTACAAAGAAGAATAGTCAAAAATTGTTACTCTCTAGATGTGCAAAGCTGGTAGAGACATCCCCAAAAAGACTTGCAGCTGTAATTGCAGCGAAAGGAGGTTCTACAAAGTATTGACTCAGGGGGGCTGAATACAAATGCATTTCCCAGGTTTTGCTGTTATCTGAATACAAATGTACCCCACACTTTTCACATATTTATTTGTAAAAAAAAAATTGAAAACCATTTATCATTTCCCTTTCACTTCACAATGTGCCACTTTGTGTTGGTCTATCACGTAAAATCCCATTAAAATATATTTACATTTTTTTATTGTAACCGGACAAAATGTGGAATGGGAACACTTTTTCACTTTTTCAAGGCACTGTAAATTATATATTTATATATATATATATATAAAAAGTTGGGGTTTTATATATGTGATATATATATATATATATATATACATATATATATATACACAGTGGGGACAGAAAGTATTCAGACCCCCTTAAATTTTTGACTCTTTGTTATATTGCAGCCATTTGCTAAAATGTTCATTTTTTTTCCTCATTAATGTACACACAGCACCCCATAATGACAGAAAAACACAGAATTGTTGACATTTTTGCAGATTTATTAAAAAAGAAAAACTGAAATATCACATGGTCCTAAGTATTCAGACCCTTTGATGTGACACTCATATATTTAACTCAGGTGCTGTCCATTTCTTCTGATCATCCTTGAGATGGTTCTACACCGTCATTTGAGTCCAACTGTGTTTGGTTATACTGATTGGACTTAATTAGTGCATGTCAGAGCAAATGAGAATCATGAGGTCAAATTAACTGCCTGAAGAGCTCAGAGACAGAATTGTGGCAAGGCACAGATCTGGCCAAGGTTACAAAAAAATTTCTGCTGCACATAAGGTTCCTAAGAGCACAGTGGCATTCATAATCCCTAAATGGAAGACGTTTGGGATGACCAGAACCCTTCCTAGAACTGGCCGTCCGGCCAAACTGAGCTATCAGGGGAGAAGAGTCTTGGTGAGAGAGGTAAAGAAGAACCCAAAGATCACTGTGGCTGAGCTCCAGAGATGCAGTCGGGAGATGGGAGAAAGTTGTAGAAAGTCAACCATCACTGCAGCCCTCCACCAGTCAGGGCTTTATGGCAGAGTGGCCGACGGAAGCCTCTCCTCAGTGCAAGACACATGAAAGCCTGCATGGAGTTTACTAAAAAAACACCTGAAGAACTCCAAGATGGTGAGAAATAAGATTCTCTGGTCTGATGAGACCAAGATAGAACTTTTGGCCTTAATTCTAAGCGGTATGTGTGGAGAAAACCAGGCTCTGCTCATCACCTGTCCAATACATTCCCAACAGTGAAGCATGGTGGTGGCAGCATCATGCTGTGGGGGAGTTTTTCAGCTGCAGGGACAGGACGACTGGTTGCAATCGAGGGAAAGATTAATGCGGCCAAGTACAGGGATATCCTGGACGAAAACCTTTTCCAGAGTGCTCAGAACCTCAGAATGGGCCGAAGGTTTACCTTCCAACAAGACAATGACCCTAAGCACACAGCTAAAATAATGAAGGAGTGGCTTCACAACAACTCTGTGACTGTTCTGAATGAATGTCCACCAACGTTTACCATCCAACCTGACAGAACTGGAGAGGATCTGCAAGGAGGAATGGCAGAGGATCCCCAAATCCAGGTGTGAAAAACTTGTTGCATCTTTCCCAAAAAGACTCATGGCTGTATTAGATCAAAAGGGGGCTTCTACTAAATACTGAGCAAAGGGTCTGAATACTTAGGATCATGTGATATTTCAGTTTTTCTTTTTTAATAAATCTGCAAAAATGTCAACAATTCTGTGTTTTTCTGTCAATATGGGGTGCTGTGTGTACATTAATATGGAAAAAAAGTGAACTTAAATGATTTTAGAAAATGGCTGCAATATAACAAAGAGATAAAATTTTAAGGGGGTCTGAATACTTTCCATCCCCACTGTATATGTATGTATATATATATATATATGCATTTTTTGTTTGAGCTAGTTTATTAGATTATCTCTTCTTCATGTGCAGTTTGTATATTTGCCAGCACACCATGGAACGGCGTAGATAGTGTCCAAACGTGTAATTTATTGCATGATCACAACACAAGGAGAGTGCAATGTTTCGGGGTCACGCAGGACCCCTTCGTCAGGCATGTGGTCACGGTGTGGTCCATGGTGTGCTGGCAAATATTTTCATTTTGACTTGAACCAGTATCCAGCTGGTTGTTGCTGCAGCACCCATATTTCATGAGCTCATCCAGGAAAGTGTGCGATGGGAATATGAAGTATTACAGTTTGTATATTCAACTGCACTCAACAGTATAGAGCAGGTAGCCTCTTTTGGTGGGGATGGGGTTGTATACCCACAAAAACATCCTGTAATAATAAATAGATCACCCAACGCTGTCTATTTGCAATATTTCTTAAAGGCAGAAGGTGCACACTCACAGGAAACAGATTGCAGAGCATCATCAAAATCTTCATCTGTTCCCCATTTATATTTTTACACCTGATTTACTTTTCTGTCACTCAACATTTTTTTTAACATATATTTTCTACACTATGCATGGGGCTCACTAATTATTTAGCAGTACATCTGTAGACATGATGATTTTACAGGAAAGTCAAAACATCTGAATTTAAATGACTTTAACACCCCTCTCCTTTATCATGCAAAAAAAAAAAAAAAATCAAAAAATCAATATAAAACATTGGTTTAAAAACTAATAAACTTTAAAAAACAAAATAAGCTTCACCAAAATGAATACAGTGGTCTTTAAATTTGTTTTTTAACCTTTCAGAACAGGTATTTCAGGCTGCAGCATTAGCAGCGAGGCACAGTACAGCCCTTGTTTGATGCCCAATATGTAACAAGAAAATTAATACTTTTATTGTTATTTAATTAGTGAGCACCTGGGATGTGGAAATTCCAAGAGGACGAAGGTAAGATGCCAAGCTTTGCCCAGGACCTCTATGGAAAATGAAGGCTGCAGGGCGCCCTGTTCAGTGCCAGCTTTGTCTTTCCTGTGACTCACTCCAGTAATTAATCTTCACAAGGCCCGCCAAAGCTAATTACACATAAAAGTCTCTTCTGCTGGAGGGTCAGCTGGATATCGGCTTCACACAGGGCTAGATTCCAATTATGTACCCCCTGTGATGCTGTGATGCCCCCATGACTTTCCAGCTTCCCCTGATATCCAGGACATTTTGCTCTGGGTTTTGGAAATTTGACCCTTCGAATGTGCCTTTTGTGTATTGTCCAACCAAGACTTAGTGCGCCGAAAATGAACATTTTGTCTTTATTATAAATAGAGAAAATATTACGGTTGTGTAGCGCTACCCCTGCTGAAGCTGCTTGGTCTGATGGCTTCTCTGTTCTGCTGTGACTCTGCAAACCTTTCTGTCTCCTCTGACACACCTGGTTGCACCTTGATTATTGGTATACCACACACTATATTAGGAACTAGACCACAAGCTACTTTATGGTAGATAAAGTGAATATATTGTTGCAAGGCAGGTGGAAACCTTCCAAGAAGATCTGAACAAATGAATAGGGTGGGCAACTACATGGCAAATGAGGTGGAAAAATGTAAAATAATGCAATGAGGTGGCAGTAATATGAACCTCTGGGGGAATCTAGGATGGAAAAGGACCCGGGGGTCCTAGTAGATGACAGGCTCAGCAATGGCATGCAATGCCAAGCTACTGCAAGCAAAGCCAATAAAATATTGGCATACATTAAAAAGGGAATTAACTCCGGCAATAAAACGATAATTCTCCCACTCTACAAGACTCTGGTCTGGCCGCACCTAGAGTATGCTGTCCAGTTCTGGGCACCAATCCTCAGGAAGGATGTGCTGGAACTAGAGAGAGTACAGAGAAGTGCAACAAAGCTAATAAAGGGTCTGGAGGATATTAGTTATGAGGAAAGGTTACGAGCGCTGAAATTATTCTCTGGAGAAGAGACGCTTGAGAGGGGATATGATTTCAATGCACAAATACCGTACTGGTGACCCCATAATAGGGATAAAACTTTTCAGTGAAAGGGCATTTAAAAAGACTCGTGGCCATTCACTAGAATTAGAGGAAAAGCGATTTAACCGGAAACAGTGTAGAGGGTTCTTTATGGTAAGAGCGGTTAGAATGTGGAATTCTTTTCCACAACCTGTGGTTGCAGTAGGGAGCATGGATAATTTACTAACTATTAGATAGGCACTTAAACGACCACAACATACAGGGATATACAATGTAATATTGACATAAAAGCACACACACAGGTTAGACTTGATGGATTATGTCTTTTTTCAACCTTACAAACTATGTAACTATAAGTGCAATGCACAGAGCAATAAACAGGTAACTGAATATGTTTGAATGCATTAAACGAAATAAGGTGAAAACTAGACTATACTATGGCAATTAAAAGTCTCACAGTAACTCTCAATAACTAATAAAAAAAAGTGTCCCAAACCTCTGAGGAAGAGGTTAGCCTGTTGGGTCTTCACCTCCTGCCTGAGATTTTGATGCACTATGGACTGAACGATGTTGTACCATGCGATGAACTTTGATGCTGTATCATGTGATGAGCTCAAACTCAATTGTGTTCTTGTGAGTACTTACCACTTTTTAACAATAAAATTATGGTTTTAGGATAATGCACTAGGTCGGTGCACCCTTTATTTTTTTTTCCTGTGGTTTTAGAGCATCATACTACCCCAGTCTTTAAAGGGGAGCAAGACATGGCTTATCCTTGTTGAACCAAGGTGGAGATATAGCATATTCATCCTGAGCAGGCTGACTCCCAAGCACAGGAGAATTTGTGTTTGTGACTATTTGCATTCTGTGATGGGTAAATGTGTATGTGTTCTTGAATGGTGTACCCATGAAAGGTGTTTGTATAATACTCTGCGACTAATTTGGAAATTTAAGCTGGCTAACATTGGGGCCTGTCTGTATGGTGGTGCACTTGTTACTGTCTCTTTAGAACTGTATGCAGTGGATAACTGTTGGGCTGCTAAGTAATGGACAGTCTCTACTGACATTAAACTGCTGACAGTGATGTGATAGGCACAGTTGTTTCCACTTACAAATCCTGGTACACAATTAATCTTGTCCTGAACTCTTGGCGGTCTGCTGTCCTCAAGCACCCGACCCTGGTAACTCAGTCTTCAAAATCTGGGCCTCTAGGCTCAGCCCCGGTTCTCTGGTCCTTGGCCGCTCTGTCTGGGGTAGGCAAGGACACATGCAGGCAGCAGATCTGCACTTCTCTGGCAGCAGGAAACTCTTATTACCCAATCCTCAGCACTCTGGCCCTCACAAGGCTCTCTCCAAGTGTAGGCATACACAGCAACAGGTCTGCACACACCAGTTCACCATACTGTCTGCCCAGATCTCCTCTCAATTTCCTGGGAAAACTCTGCTCTCCCCTCCCATATCAAGGTGTCTCTCTGGGTCTGGTAGTTCTCAATAGGGATGAGCCGAACACCCCCACCCCCCCGGTTCGATTCGCACCAGAACCTGTGAGCAGGCAAAAAAGAACACACAAACACTGTTAAAGTCTATTGACATGAACATGAAAGTGCTCATTTTAAAGGCTTATATGCAAGTTATTGTCATAAAAAGTGTTTGGGGACCCGGGTCCTGCCCCAGGGGACATGGATCAATGCAAAAAAAGTTTTAAAAACTGCGTTTTTTCGGGAGCAGTGATTTTAATAATGCTTAAAGTGAAGCAATAAAAATGAAATATTCCTTTAAATATCGTGCTTGGTGGGTATCCTTAGTATGCCTGTAAAGTATTGTACCTTTTCCGTGTTTAGAACAATCCCACTCAAAATGACATTTGTAAAGGGAAAAAAAGTAATTTAAAACTGCTCGCGGCTATAATGTATTGTCAGGTCCCGGCAATATAGATAAAAATCATTGAAAAAAATGGCATGGGTCCCCCTCCCAGTCCATTACCAGGCCCTTTCGGTCTGGTATGGATATTAAGGGGAATCCCGCACCAAAATGTAAAAAAAAAATGTGTGGGGGTCCCCCCAAAATCCATTCCAGGCCCTTCAGGTCTGGGGTATTAAGGGGAACTCTGTGCCAAAATTTAAAAAAAAAGAGGCATAGTGGTCCCCCCTCAAAATCCATACCAGGCCCTTCAGGTCTGGTATGGATATTAAGTGGAATCCTGTGCCAAAATTAAAAAGAAAATGGCGTGGGGTCCCCCCAAAATCCATACCAGACCCTTATCTGAACACGCAACCTGACAGGCCACAGGAAAAGGGGAGGGATGAGAGAGTGCCCCCCCTCCTGAACCATACCAGGCCATTGGCCCTCAACATGGGGAGGATGCTTTGGGGCCCCCCAAAGCACCTTGTCCCCTTGTTGATGGAGACAAGGGCCTCATCCCCACAACCCTTGCCCAGTGTTTGTGGGGGTCTGTGAGCGGGGGGCTTATCCGAATCTGGAAGCCCCCTTTAACAAGGGGACCCCCAGATCCCAGCCCCCCCATGTGAATTGGTATCCGGTACATTGTACCCCTGCACATTCACCAAAAAAGTATCAAAATGGTAAAAATGACAGGAGACAGTTTTGGACAAGTCCTTTATATAAAAAAAAATGTCCCCTGATGTAACTCTAGCTTTGATCACAGCATCCGACGACCCGAGAAAAAAAAAAAAGAAACCGGAGAAAACTCTGCATCAATGGGAGGCTCCCGCTGACTGCAGGCTTTTTCCAATGACAGCTGTTATATAGTCACCCGTTTACGTCACTGGGTGGCCCCGCCCCCCTCTGCTCGCTCTGCTGCGCTCTGGTATGGATTTTGGGGGGACCCCCACGTAATTTTTTTTTAAAATTTTGGCGCAGGGTTCCCCTTAATATCCATACCAGGCCTGATGATTTTTATGTATATTGTCGGAATCCGGCAATACATTACAGCCGCGAGCAGTTAAATTACATTTTTTCCTTTACAAATGTCATTTTGCTGCTCTCATCCATAAAACTATGTACGATTGCCATGTAAGCAGCCTTACATAGTGTGGGGCGTGGACTCAGCCCCCTGAGCCATGATTGGCCAAAGGCACCCTGCCTTTGGCCAGTCATGGCTCTCACAGCAGAGCGGGATGTGATTGGCCAAAGCATGCAGGTCAAATGCATGCTTTGGCCAATCAGCAGCCATCAATGCACTGCGATCTCGTAGTGCATTGATGGTCTCGCTGTGCATTATGGCGCTTTCCGCGGGCGCTCAAATTTCCCGCCCCATAATGTTCGGTATTTGTCACAGGCGAACATCCGATGTTCGAGTCGAACTCACGTTCGACTTAGAACCACGGGCTCATCCCTAGTTCTCAGCTCCATGGCCTCCACAGTGCAGCTCCCTTCTAGAACTACAAATCTCAGTGTGCTGAGCAACTGCATCATCTTCAGATGAGGGGAGTGGGAGAAAGAGGCAGAAGGGTCTGGTGGAGGATTCCTCACTCAGCCTCCCGGTCCTCGGTACAGCAGTGGGGAAAGGGGAGACAAGCAGGCTGGGACACACAGTCCACTTTGTAGCATAGGTCGCAACACAGCGGCGGGAGGGGATGCGAGTGCTCAGGTTGCCGGCAGGCACTCAGCTACAGTTGCATGGTAATTATATAAGAAATTGTTTTTTAAAATCTATAAAAAAACTTAAATATTACATTTTTTTAAAAACAAATTTTATACAG
Source organism: Lithobates septentrionalis (assembly GCA_037952835.1). Taxonomy (NCBI): domain Eukaryota; kingdom Metazoa; phylum Chordata; class Amphibia; order Anura; family Ranidae; genus Lithobates; species Lithobates septentrionalis. The sequence goes on from JBBDGP010000775.1 coordinate 515,229, forward strand.
AATGCACCGATAATACTCAGTTCGAATAATCTAATCTATTGGCAGGACCCATCACGATAGCACAATGCTCACAGGGGGGATGGTGAACATGCTAAAATGTTAATCTCTCACTCTTCCCCATTGAACAATTGGGCAGGGCCATCTTTAATATTGATTTGACCCTAGGAAAACATTTTCCTGGGCCCTCCCGAATCCACTTATCAACTATTTGCGGGCTCAAGAGGCAGCTGCTTCGAGCCCCACAGCAATGACTGGGCCCAGGGCAGGTGCCCCTTTTGCCCTGTGTTAAATACGGCACTGGGATCGGGCCCATTTTTTCTAAAAAAATAAAAATACAGTAAAACCTTGTATTGCAAGTAATGCAGTTTACGAGCGTTTTGCAATACCAGCTGGATTTGCGAGCGTTGTCTCGCAAGACGAGCAGGACTCAAGCTTCTGGGGTGTGCAGTGCCACATATGGCCAGAGGTGCAGTGGCGCCAGTGCCATTCGGAGACACTCGGAGCTGCTCGGAGACACCCAGAAACACTCCGTTCCCGAGCGTCTCTAAGTGTCTTTGAGCATCTCTGAGTGTCTCCAAGTGTTTCCGAGTGTCTCCACACTTCTGGCCACATGCGGTACTGCATACACAAATTATCTGAGTTTCCATTGATTCCTATGGAGAAACACACTTTGATATAAGAGTGCTTTGGATTACAAGCATACTTCTGGAACGGATTATCCTCGCTATCCAAGGTACTACTGTAAAAAACATCTATTAACAGTGATTAAGCATTTGTTCTTAGTCAGTAGTTAAGTGGAGGACCCCAAATCCTCCATTGACCAGAAACCATGCCCACCACCCAAAAAAGTCAATATGATTTCATCCGACAGCAGAAGTAGAGTATGCTGGCTCACTGCACCTCCTGTCTCTCATTTTTATGACAAGCAATTGATGGTCAAATGGTAATACACACAGCAAATACGTAAAATGTGCACTTGTTCATGTCCTTTTGCCATAATATACACTTGCATTCACTTTTGTTGTGTTTATTTGCACAACAACAACTTTAAAAATCTGTGGCTACACTAAAGGCTAGTTTAGTGCATCAATCTTTTCTGCAGTCATACAATGGAATGGAATGAATACAGGATTTGGGAAGGTGAAAGCAGGTGGTGTGAGCTGCTAACACAATGGCACCATCTGGTGGGGAATTTTGAGAACAGCACTGCAAATTAGAATGAAAACTGTATACAGTATTTGTTTAACAATGTTTTCTGGTTCTCCATCCTTCACAGTGTTGTGTTAAAAAAAAACAGCTCTTTCAAATGTGCAGCCCCCCCCCCCTTTTAAAAAGTGGTAGATATCAGAGAGAGCTGTGACCCAAGTAGAAAAGAAAATTACCTCTCATTCATATCTCTACAGCAGTGGTTCCCAGTGGCGGCTGGCGGTATAATTTTGTCCCCCCTGTGGGTCGGTTGGTCAGGCAGGTCACCCGCATCACCCCAAACCACCCCCTCCCCTCCCCGGTCGGTTGGTCGCATATGAGTCCTGCACTTACCCCATCTATGGCGCTTCCCTCCGGGCGGCGGGTTCCCCTCCTCGGCATTCTGCATCACACAGGGTAATAAGGGTGTGCCCAGGCACACCCGGCACACCCCGTGGCATTTTTTTGGCTTTTTTTGTTTACTTTTTAGTATATAAAGGAAACACTGTAAAGAGTTTAACATTGTTTCCATATACCTTTCATTTCTCTAATTTAAAAAAAATGAACCCATGATCAATAGTGGTAGGTGGCAAGCACCATACCCCCCCCCCCCATAGAACCGACACTGCGTCGCTTTAACTGACAATTGCACGGTCATATGACGCTGTACCCAAACACAATTGACGTCCTTTTTTCTCCACAAATAAAGAACGACAATATTGAAAAAAAAAAACACAATGCAGTTGATTTACTAAAGGGAAAAAGTGCAGTTGCTCCAGAGCTTGGTAAATGAGCAGCAGCTCTACTGGCTTCTATCATCCAATCATGTGCAAGCAAAAATGCAGTTTTTTTAATTTTCCTTGCATGGGATCGGGTACTCTTTGCAAAGTGAAGCCTTACCTCATTTACTAAGCTCTGGAGCAACTGTGCTTTCAGAGGGCAACTGCACTCTGCAAAGTGCACAGTTTATTTGCCTTTAGTAAATCAACCCCAATATCTTTTACTTTTTGCTATAATAAATACCCCAAATTTAAAAAAACAAAAACAAATTTTTTCCTCAGTTTAGGCCGATATGTATTCTTCTACATACTTTTGGTAAAAAAAAAAAAAAAAAATCGCAATAAGCGTATATTGATTGGTTTGCGCAAAAGTTATAGCGTCTACAAAATAGGGCAGGGATATGCAAGTAGCGGACCTCCAGCTGTTGCAGAACTACAAGTCCCATGAGGCATAGCAAGACCCTGTTAGCCACAAGCATGTCACCCAGAGGCAGAGGCATCATGGGACTTGTAGTTTTGCAACAGCTGGAGGTCCGCTAATTGCATATCCCTAAAATAGGGGATAGATTTATGGCATTTTTATTATTATTTTTTTTTTTACTAGTAATGGCAGCGATCAGCGATTTTTACAGCGATATTACGGCGGACAAATCGGACACTTTTGACACATTTTTGGGACCAGTGACATTTATACAGTGATCAGTGCTATAAAAATGCACTGATTACTGTATAAATGACAATGGCAGGGAAGGGTTAACACTAGGGGGCGATAAAGGGGTTAACTGTGTTCCCTAGATGTGTTCTAACACCTGCACGGCTGCGCAGAAGTGCATTTGGTGGATCACGTCTCAGATGGCTGGCAAGGGCCAGGGCTGCCACCTATCTGAATGAGGCTTAATAAAAGAACAAAAAAATACAATGCGCCAATGAAAAACACGACACGCATGAACAGGCTTATAAAACACACACAATGGGGTTCATTTACCAAGGCCACATCCACACCTCGTGTCCCGGGAGCTCGCATTCCCACTTGCAATTTTGTGCGGGTGACTTTAAAGCGATTCCGCGTGTCGCACATAGGACAGCCCATTCCCTTCAATGGGCTGCCCTATGCACGTTTGTCGCCAAGCTTCACGCGATTTTTAAAGGCACGTTTTGTCAGGCAAAATGCCAGCGCATTTGGGGTGCCATTTTTGAATGCATGGCTCCCAGAACACGCGTTACCTGTTTTGCAGCGATTGCTACGTGGTTTGGACTCATGGCCAGAATCCTGCTGATTTCTCCCACAATTCTAATTCGCCAAGTGAAAATGGGGCCTAAAAGGTGAATAGACAGTGCATGCTGCAACTGCAGAGAGTTTAGTGAATGAGGGGAAACTCTGCAGACTTCCATCCTCCAATCATGTGCAAGCAAAAATACTGTTTTTTTTTTATTTTATTTTTTCATTTTCTTTGCATGTGATTGGGTATTCTATGTAAAGTGAAGCTTCACCTCATTTACTAAGCTCTGGAGAAACTGCACTTACAGAGAGATGTCTATTTGCCTTTAGCATAGCTCCCAACTGTCCCTGATTTCGAGGGACTGTCCCTGATTTGGAGCAATGTCCCTCTGTCCCTCATTCCTCCTCATTTGTCCCTCATTTTGGTCTGATCTATATAGTTGTATATAAAATGCACTTTTTATCTATCAAAAAGTGTTTTACAGCGCTAAACCTTTCATCTGATTTCTAAATGGCTGCATTTGTAAATTCCAAAAGCCAATATAAAGGAATAGTAGTGGTAAAAAAAAGCACTCGTGGGTTTAACCAATCTTGTTTTTTTGTACAATTCTCCTTTAAGGAGGCGTGGCAAGGGGTGTGTCCTATGCCTACATACTTTTGCTGATAGGTGTCCCTCATTCCCATCTCACAAAGCTGGGAGGTATGCCTTTAGTAAATCAACCCCATTGTCTCTGCATATGCATCAGTGTGAAAGGTCCTCTATACAGTCAGGGCCGGATTTGCCACAAGGCCACCGAGGCCAGGCCTCGGGGCGGCAGTGGTACAGGGGCGGTGCCGCCCCTGCGGCGACTTCGTGGCCACCCCCCCTTTCAGGCTGCCGTTAATGTCTATTAGGGGCACCGGTGCCTGTAGAAAAGATGGCCGTGAGCCGCCCACTACTGCGCATGCGCCGTTCCGAAGCTGGCTGGGTTCGGGAAAGCTCGTACTCGCTCGGCTGGGCGGCGCATGCGCAGTAGCGTGATTGCGCCGCCCGGCACCATTTTTGAAAAGATAGGTCTCCAACCTGTGTGCCGCGGCGCCTTTGCTGCCGGGCCGCGGAGGAGACCAGTAATGTCAGCGGGGCGGCGGCGGGGGAGAGAGATGACATCTCTCATTGCCCGCACCACTGTTCCGCCCTTCTCCATCTGGTGGCAGCCAGGCAGCATGGCAAGTGACATCTCCATCTGGTGGCAGCCAGGTAGCGTGGCAAGTGACATCCCCATCTGGTGGCAGCCAGGCAGCGTGGCAAGTGACATCCCCATCTGGTGGCAGCCAGGCAGCGTGGCAAGTGACATCCCCATCTGGTGGCAGCCAGGCAGCGTGGCAAGTGACATCTCCATCTGGTGGCAGCCAGGCAGCGTGGCAAGTGACATCTCCATCTGGTGGCAGCCAGGCAGCGTGGCAAGTGACATCCCCATCTGGTGGCAGGCATAGTGGCAAGTGACATCTCCATCTGGTGGCAGGCATAGTGGCAAGTGACAAGCCATGGTGGCAAGGGACACGCTCAGGGCTCCCAAAGATTCTGCATTATGGTGAGTTGAACTATTTCATTTTATATTACAACGTAATGATAGAAATAATGCGTTTCAATTATCCTGACACCATACCAACCATGGTGCCGGGGATGATTGAAGCACTAACACCAGCCATTGCCCTGAAAAATTGCCCGCGAAAAATCCTTACCCCTCGCGGGGGTGGGCGCGTCAATGAAGGACCCGGCCTTGGGGCGGCAAAGGGAGTAAATCCAGGCCTGCATACAGTTTAAAGAATCAATACAAAAAGGAATAAAAAAGGTATTTATAATGTTTATCTGTATATCTATACACACACATGTTTTGCCTTTCATTTCTATTTTAAACTCAATGGATTGAGTTACAAGGTGAGGGTTCACAAATACCTTTACTCTAAACCTCCAGCCTTCCCTTCAGTCTTGCACAATTGTACCGGCTCCTCTCCTGTACTGAAATAGGCTTGCTCTTCTTTCACTGCACGCTGCGAGCTTCTCACAATGTGTATTAGAAACTGCAACAAATCAGATAGCGCCAACCTCGTTGCTGAAGGACATCCAGTATTATCCATGCTTCAACATTGAGCACCCTCTAGTGCTAGAATAGGTGTAGGAAAATGTACTTGACTCATAGTAGTTGCATACCTCCCAACATTTTGAGATGGGAATGAGGGACACCTACTAGCAAATGTATGTAAGCATAGGACACACACCCTTCACCACGCCCCCTTAAAGGAGAATTAACCAAAAAAAAAAAGGTTAAATAAATCCACAAGGGCTTTTTTTTACCACTACTATTCCTTTTTATTGACTTTTAAAATGTACAAATGCAGCAATTTAGAAATTGGATGAAAGATTTAGCACTGGGAAACACTTTTTGAAAGATAAAAAGTGCATTTTATATACAATACACACACAGCAGCACTTCAACACTCCATCTTCCACCCGAATTCCCTGCTGGCCAGGCTCCCTAATATTTATGGCCTGGTTCAGTCACTCTGCCAGGCCTCCTGCCTGGGGATTAGTCCAAAGTCCCATCAACATTCAGACCCAGCCTCCTTACCTCTGCCCACTAGCTTCTAGAAGTTTCCATGAAACCTCCAGAACCAGGGGGAGGCGATAGAGAACTGGTCAGCAGAGCCTCCCAGCCTGACCTGAATCTGAACCCTGACCCAATTAACAGACTCATATTTCCCAACATTTTGAGATGGGAATGAGGGACAACTACTAGCAAGTGTATGTAGGCATAGGGCACACCCCCTGACACGCCCCCTTAAAGGAGAAATAAGCCCCCCAAAAAAGGTTAATTAAATCCACAAGTGCTTTTTTTTACCACTACTATTACTTTATATTGGCTTTTAAAATGTTTAGATGCAGCAATTTAGAAATTGGATGAAAGGTTTAGCACTGGAAAACACTTTTTGAAAGATAAAAAGTACATTTTATATACAACTATATAGATCAGAGCAAAATGAGGGACAAATGAGGAGGAAAGAGGGACAGAGGGACATTGCTCCAAATCAGGGACAGTCCCTCCAAATCAGGGACAGTTGGGAGGTATGCAGACTCATGCAACTACATAGCTCCCAACTGTCCCTGATTTGGAGCAATGTGCCTCTGTCCCTCTTTCCTCCTCATTTGTCCCTCATTTTGGTATGATTTGTATAGTTGTATATAAAATGCACTTTTTATCTTTCAAAAAGTGTTTCCCAGTGCTAAACCTTTCATCTGATTTCTAAATTGCTGCACTTGTACATTTTAAAAGCCGATATAAAGGAATAGTACTGATAAAAAAAAAGCACTTGTGAATTTAACCATTTTTGGAGTTAATTCTCCTTTAAAGGGGTGTGGCAGGGGGCATGTCCTATGCCTACATACGTTTGCTAGTAGGTGTCCCTCATTCCCATCTCAAAATGTTATGAGGTATGCATCTGTGCAGCTGAGGCTGTAGAGAAAGGGATCTTAATCACTTTCGACCGGGGGGGGGGGGGGGGGGGGGGGGGGGGCCTGTCAGATAGACTGTGATTTCTAACAGCAGCCCTGCCCACCAGCATTGCATAGAGAAGCACAGAGACCCTGTGATGTTCACATTGGGCCTAAAATAAACTGTGGAATTAAAACTGGAAAAGTTTGAGTTTAAATAGAATTAGTATGTTGATAAGAGGTGGAAGGAGGCAGAATAAACTGTATGGGTGGCATGTCCCGGATCGTTGTTGGTGAGGGTGGATGTACCCTCTGCATTCGTGTATACGGAATATTGTTTTGTAAGAACTTACAGGGGGCATTTTAGGCATCACACGACTCATCTCCATATTTGCGGCATTTTGTTTTGCTGCACAATGATATTTTTTGGTGCCATTGCTTTAATAGCTGACAGTGTACGTCACTCATTTCCCCCTGTGGAGTGCTTGGAGTATGCTGATCATTGCTAGAATGCACATCATAATGTATAATGATACCCTATGGAATGCAGGTGAATGCTTTATGCAAACCATATTTTCTGTGTTAATAAGTAACTGTCCCCATAATATTGCCAGCAAGGAGAGATTACAGCCACTTCATTTGTCTGACAGCCAACTGTTTATATTAACGCTTTAGTTGCTGATTCCTGGGATGTATCTTATTCCCCAACTCAGCGGTGTAACTACAGAACGTCATGTTTGATGGCAGCGCCATGCGTCTTCAGCAGAGGGGCACAACTGGATAACTCATTTCATTTTCAGCTATGTTTTTCTGCCTGATAGATATGACCCATTTTATCTTCTTAACCACTTGCCCGCCGGGCACTTTCACCCCCTTCCTGCCCAGGCCAGTATTCAGCTTTCAACGCTGTCGCACTTTGAGTGACAATCACGCGGTCATGAAACACTGTACCCATATGACATTTTTATCTTTTTTTTTTTACACAAATAGAGTTTCCTTTTGGTGGTATTTAATCACCACTGAGTTTTTTATTTATTTTTTGCTAAATAAGCGAATAAAGACTGAAAATTTAGAGAAAAAACAACAACTTTGTCATAGTTTGTTATAAAATATTTGGAAACAAGTAATTTCTCTACTTCATTGATGTGCACTGGTAGGCTGCACTGATGGGCACTGGTGAGGTGGCACTGATGGGCACTGGTGAGGCGGCACTGGTGGGCACTGATGATGCTGCACTGGTGGGCACTAATGAGGCTGCACTGATAGACACTGAAAGTCGGCACTGATGGACACTGATAGGTGGCACTGATGGAAGGAACAATGGGCACTGATAGGTGACACTAATGGGCACTGGGCACTGGTAGGCACTGGTGGGCACTGATGAGGCGGCACTGGTGGACACTGATGAGGCTGCACTGATAGGCGACACTGATGGGTGGCACTAATGGGCAGTGATAGATGGCACTGATGGGCACTGATAGGTGGCACTGATGGACGCTGGTAGCCAGCACTGATGGGCACTGCTAGGCAGCATCGATAGGTGACACTGATGAGGAGGCACTGACCAGCACTAATTTTGCAACACTAATGGGCACCATTTGGCAGCACTAGTGGGCACACATTGGCAGCACTGGTGGGCACTGTTGGACTGAACTGATAATCAGTGTACATGTCCCTTTTAGAGAAGCCGGTTATCGGCTCTCCACTCCTCACCTCGTGCTGTCAGCATGAGGAAAGGAGCGCAAATAACCAGCTTCTATTTACATCCGTGATCAGCTGTGATTTGACACAGCTGATCCCCTGGTAAAGAGACGCTGATTGGCTCTTTACCTCAATCTGTGATCTGCAGTGTCCTCCAGACACGGAGATCACAGAGCCAGCCGCCCGCGCCCAGCAGCGGGCGGGATCATGGGAGGCTGTCATTTGACGGCCTCCCAGAACTAGCCTTCCGCGCTGTAGCCGTCATTCGGTTTTAGCGCGGTCGGCAACTGGTTAAAAGCGGTACTAAACCAAAAATGTAATATATTAAGGCTTACCAATCATTAGATGTAGTGGCTGCATTAGTTTTCTTTTTAAAAGGCTTTTTTTCCCTTTGTTTTCGCATACACAAGTGAAATAGATTCTAATCTCTTCAAATTAGCATTTTATACTTGAATTAGTGCTTATTTGCACTAGCACGTGTGAAATACTGACCTGCAGCTCGGATTTCTTCATTTTTTTTTTACTTATCTATACGCAGCGCATGTTCAGGCGCCTGTCTGTACATGCACGTTAAAACAATGGGCTGCATTTAGACCAGTAATAAAATTCCTGTATGTCTGAAAGTGCTCAATATTTTCGCAGCAGTGTGCAAGAGGCCTTAGAGTGCCTATACTGTGGATGAAGGCGCAGAGGGGCACCTTTGGACAGCAGCATTAATCTGGGAGGAGGGGAGTGTTAGATGTACTAACAGATTTAAATACACTAACAAATTGTAGCCAAACTCCAGCTCACAATTTATAAGTGTAACAGAGGGTAATGTTACTGATCGCAGAGCTCTTTTTCTTCCACAAGATGGCAGTAACGGGTGTGCCTTGTTCAGCCAGTAACTGACCTGATCTGGGAGATGTAGTCTGGAGGAGAATCGGTTTCGCAACCATCAATGGGAAACAAGTACAGTCAGATCCATAAATATTGGGACATCAACACAACTCTAATATTTTTGGCTCTATACACCACCACCATGGATTTGAAATGAAAAGAACAAGATGTGCTTTAACTGCAGACTTTCAGCTTTAATTTGAGGGTATTTACATCCAAATCAGTTGAATGGTGTAGGAATTACAACAGTTTGTATATGTGCCTCCCACTTTTTAGGGGACCAAAAGTAATGGGACAGATTAACAATCATCCATCAAACTTTCACTTTTCAATACTTGGTTGAAAATCCTTTGCAGTCAATTACAGCCTGAAGTCTGGAACGCATAGACATCACCAGACGATGGGTTTCATCCCTGGTGATGCTCTGCCAGGCCTCTACTGCAACTGTCTTCAGTTCCTGCTTGTTCTTGGGGCATTTTCCCTTCAGTTTTGTCTTCAGCAAGTGAAATGAATGCTCAATCTGATTCAGGTCAGGTGATTGACTTGGCCATTGCATAACATTCCACTTCTTTCCCTTAAAAAACTCTTTGGTTGCTTTCGCAGTTTGCTTCGGGTCATTGTCCATCTGCACTGTGAAGCGCCGTCCAATGAGTTCTGAAGCATTTTGCTGAATATGAGCAGATAATATTGGCCGAAACACTTCAGAATTCATCCTGCTGCTTTTATCAGCAGTCACATCATCAATAAATACAAGAGAACCAGTTCCATTGGCAGCCATACATGCCCACGCCATGACACTACCACCACTATGCTTCACTGATGAGGTGGTATGCTTTGGATCATGAGCAGTTGCTTTCCTTCTCCATACTCTTCTCTTCCCATCACTCTGGTACAAGTTGGTCTTGGTCTCATCTGTCCATAGGATGTTGTTCCAGAACTGTGAAGGCTTTTTAGGTGTTGCTTGGCAAACTCTAATCTGACCTTCCTGTTTTTGAGGCTCCCCAATGGTTTACATCTTGTGGTGAACCCTCTGTATTCACTCTGGTGAAGTCTTCCCTTGATTGTTGACTTTGACACACATACACCTACCTCCTGGAGAGTGTTCTTGATCTGGCCAACTGTTGTGAAGGGTGTTTTCTTCACCAGGAAAAGAATTCTTCGGTCATCCACCACAGTTATTTTCCGTCGTCTTCCAGGTCTTTTGGTGTTGCTGAGCTCACCGGTGCATTCTTTTTTTTAAGGATGTTCCAAACAGTTGATTTGGCCACACCTAATGTTTTTGCTATTTCTCTGATGGGTTTGTTTTGTTTTTTCAGCCTAATGATGGCTTGTTTCACTGATAGTGACAGCTCTTTGGATCTCATATTGAGAGTTGACAGCAACAGATTCCAAATGCAAATAGCACACTTGAAATGAACTCTGGACCTTTTATCTGCTCCTTGTAAATGGGATAATGAGGGAATAACACACACCTGGTCATGGAACAGCTGAGCAGCCAATTGTCCCATTATTTTTGGTCCCTTAAAAAGTGGGAGGTACATATACAAACTGTTGTAATTCCTACACCGTTCACCTGATTTAGATGTAAATACCCTCAAATTAAAGCTGAAATTCTGCAGTTAAAGCACATCTTGTTTGTTTCATTTCAAATCCATTGTGGTGGTGTATAGAGTCAAAAAGATTTGAATTGTGTCGAGGTCCCAATATTTATGGACCTGACTGTACAATGCCCAGAGATAGCTGAAAGCAGGAAGGGTGATATAAAAGAAAATGTCCAGGAAGGAGCATGAGCAGTTGGGAGAAGTGCGCCAACGGGAGGGTGGAAGGGAGAAGTGTTGTGCTGTACTGTGCCAGGCTGCTTCTGTACTGATGCTGCCGATTAATGGACCGGGAAACTGGACTGAGAAAACTTTGCTGGATATCGGCCATTCTGTTGCCCACCCTGAGACACTTGTCGGTGATCCAGGCTGCCATCACTTAGCCCAGCCGAGGAACCACCAAGGTGTTCGCCATCTCGCCTCTTGCCAGTGCCGGTCAACTACAAAAAAGGGTCCTCCTCCATTCATCCAACCAACCACCATCAGGGAACCACTAAGAAAGGAATAGTGTTAAGCTGCACCCCTTTGCAAATAACTTGCAAACATAGACCATGTACCTGATGTTGTGTGTACTGCTCATAATACTCTAGTCCAGGCCCAAAGCAGCTAAGTTATTTGATCTACCTTCCTGAGTGCTACAACCATGCACCGCATTACATTTAACTTCTGCAACCGTGCACCCTATCACATCTTACTCCTGCAACCCTGCACCCTATCACATCTAACTCCTGCAACCGTGCACCCTATTACATCTAACTCCTGCAACCGTGCACCCCATTACATCTAACTCCTGCAACCCTGCACCCCATTTCATCTAACTACTGCAGCTGTGCACCCCTTTACATCTAACTACTGCAACCATGCACATCTTAGCACCTGACTGCTGCAACTAGGTCTGCCTCTCCTAAGCATTCACCTGTACACAAGGAGTCTCCTCCTTCATTGAGATCAACTTCCTCCACTTTTATTTCCCTGTGCACCAACGTCTTTAAAGGGCCCCAATGTAGCCGGCATAGGATTTACCACAAAGACTGATGACCCGTACACACGGTCGGACATTGATCGGACATTCCGACAACAAAATCCTAGGATTTTTTCCGACGGATGTTGGCTCAAACTTGTCTTGCATACACACGGTCACACAAAGTTGTCGGAAAATCCAATCATTCTGAAAGCGGTGACGTAAAACACGTACGTCTGGACTATAAACGGGGCAGTAGCCAATAGCTTTCATCTCTTTATTTATTCTGAGCATGCGTGGCACTTTGTGCGTCGGATTTGTGTACACACGATCGGAAATTCCGACAACGGATTTTGTTGTCGGAAAATTTTATAGCCTGCTCTCAAACTTTGTGTGTCGGAAAATCCTATGGAAAATGTCCGATGGAGCCCACACAATTTCCGACAACAAGGTCCTATCACACATTTTCCGTCGGAAAATCTGACCGTGTGTACAGGGCATTACTCAGAGCACTCTATTCTAAAGGGGAGATTTGTGCTAAGAAAGGAAGTGATGAGCGGGTCACAGACCCACTGTTAAGCTGCACCCATTTGCAAATAATTTGCAAACATAGACCTGATGTTGTGTGTACTGCTTATTTTACTCTAGACCAGGCCCAAAGCAGCCAAGTTATTTGATCTACCGTCCAGAGTGCTGCAACCGTGCACCCCCTTACATCTAACTACTGCAACAGTGCACATCTTAGCACCTGACTGCTACAACTAGGTCTTCCCTCCTAAGCATTCACCTGTATGCAAGGAGTCTCCTCCTCCACTGAGATCAACTTCCTAGGTGCATTGCTGCAACACCCAGTTTATAGAGTCCCCACAGCAAACCCGCAATTTTTTTTTTTTTTAAAGGGACAGTGTAAAAAAAAAAAAAAAAAAAGTTAAATAAATAAATAAATTTAAAGCGTCCTGTCCCGTCTAGCTCACGCGCAGAAGCGAACGCATACGCAAGTCGCGCCGGCATATAAAAACGGTGTTCAAACCACACATGTGAGGTAGGGCCGCGATTGTTAGAGCAAGAGAAATAATTCTAGCACTAGATCTTCTTTGTAACTCAAAACTGGTAACCTGTAGAAATTTTTACACGTTCCCTATGGAGATTTTTAAGGGTAAAAGTTTGTCGCCATTCCACGAGCAGGTGCAATTTTGAAGTGTGACATGTTGGGTATCAATTTACTTGGCGTAACATTATCTTTCACAATATAAAAAAAAATTGGGCTAACTTTACTGTTGTCTTATTTTTAAAGTCAAAAAAGTGTATTTTTTCCAAAAAGGACAGTGCTTTTGGAAAAGCATGAATGAATTACACAGGTTCTCTGGGTGATTAAGGTGGTAATTAAACTTACTTGGTGCCTTATCTGCATTAAATTAGCCTTAGAACCTGAGTAATTCATACATGTGTTTGGGTTTAAAGGGATGAGGTGGCAACCCTAGTCAGAATAGGGGACACCGCTGCTTGCTCTAAAAAGCTTCTGGTCTCTAGAGGCGCCACTGCAACTTTCTGCAGGTCAGTGCTGCTACCTATGTCAGCACCCTGCCAGTCAGCCACCCCTCCAGCAGATGCCACCCCAGGAATGTGGCATTGCATGTGTTGTGCCTTAATGTGTTCAAGTACTGCAACCTCCCAGTGCCAACTCACCTTGCCTCCTCACTCCTGTGCATCAAGGATTTAACAGTCTTAACCACTTGCTGAGCAGGCCTTTTCTGGAACATTTTGTTTACAAGTTTAACCGCTCACGCAGATATACTGTGGCAGAATGACACGGCTGGGCGAAACCCCGTAAGGGTACGGCTTCCCCTTTAAGAGCACGTGGCCGGCGGGCGCGATCACCGCAAGCCACGCGCGATCGCATGCGTGAGAGTCAGCACGGGGATTCCCCTGGTTTGTCAGGGGAGAGGAGACATATCGTTTGTTCCTACTAAGTAGGAACAACGACATGTCTCCTCCCCCAGTCAGTCCTATCCCTATACAGTTAGAACACATCTAGGGAACACACATTTAGCCCCTTGATCGCCCCCTAGTGTTAACAACTTCCCTGCCAGTGACATTTATACAGTAATCAGTGCATATTTATAGCACTGATCACTGTACAAATGTCAGTGGTCCCAAAAATGTGTCAAAAGTGTCCGATCTTTCCATCACAATTTCGCAGTACCACTAAAAAAAAATCGCAGATTACCGCCATTACTAGTAAAAAAAAAAAAGAAAAAGTGCCATAAAAATGCCATAAATCTTTCCCATAGTTTGTAGACGCTATAACTTTTGCGCAAACCAATCAATATACGCTTATTGCAATTTTTTTTTAACCACATCAATACTGGGCACTTTCACCTCCTTCCTTCCCAGACCAATTTTCAGCACTCTCGCACTTTCAATGACAATTGTGCGGTCATGCAATGCTGTACCCAAATTAAATTTTTATCATTTTGTTCACACAAATAGAACTTTCTTTTGGTGGTATTTACTCACGACTCCTTTTTTTATTTTTTGCGATATAAGCGAAAAAAGAGTGGAAATTTGGAAAAAAAAACAATATTTTCTTCTTTCTGTTTTAAAAGAAATCCAATAAAATCAAATTTTGTCACAAATTTAAGCCAAAATGTATTCTGCTACATGTTTTTGGTAAAAAAAATCCCGTTAAGTGTATAATAATTGGTTTGTGTGATCACATACAGATGTACGCAAATGATCATGTACAGATGTCCGCAGGTGATCACGGACATATGAGTGCAGATAATTTTATTTATTTATTTATTTATTTCAGGTACTTATATAGCGCCGCCAATTTACGCAGCGCTTTACATATATATTGTACATTCACATCAGTCCCTACCTTCAAGGAGCTTACAATCTAAGGTCCCTGACTCACATTCATACATACTAGGGACAATTTAGACAGGATCCAATTAACCTACCAGCATGTCTTTGGATAATCATTGGGACATGTGATTTTACTGTTACATATGTGAGGGACAGAGAATAAAATTTTAGAGAATAAAATGGCGATTGTTGCAATATTTTATGTCACACAGTATTTGCGCAGCGGTCTTTGAAACGCAATTTTTGCGGAAAAAATACACTTTAATGAACAAAAGAAAGATGATATCATAGATAAATAGATACCTAACACGTCATACTTAAATTTTGCGCAGGCTCGTGGGATGGCGACAAACGATGGTACTTCGAAATCTCCATAGGTGACACTTTAAACATGTTTACAGGTTACTAGTTTAGAGATACAGAGGAGGTCTAGTGCTAAAATTATTGCTCTTGTTCTTACAATCGCAGTAATACCTCACATGTGTAGGTTTGAACGTTGTTTACATATGAGCGCGCCTTACATATGTGTTCACTTCTGCGTGCGAGCTTCGAGGGACGGAGAAGTTTTAAAAAATGTTTTTAGATTATTATTTACTTTACTTTTTATTTTTACACCGTCCCTTTGTTTATTTTATTTTTTTACCACTTTTATTCCTATTACAAGGAATGTACAAGGAATGTAAACATCCCTTGTAATAGAAAAAAAGGATCCTCTTTATCTAGAGATCTGGGGTCAAAAAGATCCCAGATCATTCATTTACCCTTAAAAGCAAAAGAAAAGAAAAAATGTTGATACTTTTTTTTTCCAGTTCTCAGGCTTTACTGTCTTTAAGCCCGAGAACCGGAACTGACCTCAGAGGTCGCTCTGGTCCTCCAAGGGCATAGAGCCAAGTGGGGGCTATCTTGCCCTCACTCAACTTCCTGCCTAGCCATTGGCCGCATCGGATTGGTTCCGGGTTTACCGACGGCTTTGGTACGCTTGTAAAAGACTGGGAAGCAGCAGAGGGGGGGGGGGGGACACGACCTCCCCTGCCGCCTCCAAAAGTAATCCCATGGAAAATCCACCAGTGGGATCACTTTTATCCGACGCCGAATCGCCCACAGCTAGCTGCAGCTATAACAACGGTATTTAACATGAAAGTAATGAGGTTTATATACTGTGGGCGGTGGCAGCACCCAGCTGGGAACTGCACTGTGCCTGTGTAGAGCAGCAATTTTACAGATTACTGGAATGCCGCGTACACACGAGCGGACTTTCCGGCATACTTGGTCCGGCGGACCAGAGTCCGCCGCACAATCCGATCGTGTGTAGGCTCCGGCGGACTTTTTTTCCCCAAAAGTCCGCCGTACCTAGATTTGAAGCATGTTTCAAATCTTAGTCCGCCGGACTCAGTTCCTGACGGAAAGCCCATTCGTCTCGTTCGTCTGTATGCTGGTCCGACGGACCAGATACGACGCAAGGGCAGGGTATTGCATCTCCCGCTCGCTGCAATAGGAAGAACTAATTTTCCGGCAAGCGCGGGGCGTACCAGGCCCTTAAGTCTGGTATGGATTTTAAAGGGAACCCCCTACACTGAAAAAACGGCGTGGGGTCCCCCCTAAAATCCATACCAGACCCCGATCCGAGCACGCAGCCTGGTTGGTCAGGAAAGGGGGTGGGGACGAGCGAGCGCCCCCCCCTCCTGAACCGCACCAGGCCGCATGCCCTCAACATGGGGGGTGGGTGCTTTGGGGGAGGGGGCGCCCTGTGGGGCCCCCCACCACAAAGCACCTTGTCCCCATGTTGATGAGGACAAGGGCCTCTTCCCGACAACCCTGGCCGTTGGTTGTCGGGGTCTGCGGGCGGGGGGCTTATCGGAATCTGGGAGCCCCCTCTAATAAGAGGGCCCCCAGATCCTGGCCCCCCACCCTATGTGAATGAGTATAGGGTACATGGTACCCCTACCCATTTACCTAGGGAAAAAGTGTCAATAATAAAACACACCACACAGGTTTTTAAAGTAATTTATTAGACAGCTCCAGGGGGGGTCTTCTTCCGGCTTCGGGGGTCTTCTTTCGACTTCGGGGGTCCCTCCGGTTCCTCTTCTCCCGGCGTCTGGTTGGTTCTTCTCCGCTCTCTCTGGCCTCTTCTCTCTGTGATGTTGACCACGCCCCCCCTAAAACGTCACAGTCCCAGCATGCCCAGGGACTGTGACGGCATAAGGGGGCGGGGTCTCCGCCTATATAAGTCACATCGGAGCGCTCAGAGAGCATTCCAGCCTGAGAGACCATCGTGTCAACATCGGAAGAAGAGAAGAAGCCCAGAAGCCAAGAAGCCAGAAGTCCGGGGCTCCACTGGCAAAAGAGCGGCATGAAGATAGCGGAGGAGCCGGCAGAAGAACTGGAACACTGGGAGAAGAGGCCAGAGAGAGCAGAGAAGAACCAACCAGACGCCGGGAGAAGAGGAACCTGAGGGACCCCCGAAGTCGGAAGAAGACCCCCCCCCTGGAGCTGTCTAATAAATTACTTTAAAAACCTTGGACAAGGAACAAAAGACAAAAAAGGGTGGGACTTTAGATGAAACATGCACTCCAGGAGATAACACCGCCAGCCTTCCACACCTATGCCCAACCTCATGGGAGCACCTGTAAGTAGCATATAGAATCGGGCTCTACCCCCCCGCTTCTCCCCTCCCCTCCTCCACACTTACACGGATTGAATATACAGTGTTGACTATTTTAGATGTTTTTTAATATGGATATTTTTTAATACTTATAGACACCTACCTCATACTTGCTCCTGAAGAGTATCGGGGATGGAGGCGCCAGGCTCTACACACCTCGCGCCTCATATAAAGTCCCACCCTCCTGTTTAGGTTTTTAAGTTTATCGTACTTTAAAAACCTGTCTAGTGTGTTTTATTATAGACACTTTTTCCCTAGGTAAATGGGTAGGGGTACCCCATACTCATTCACATAGGGTGGGGGGCCAGGATCTGGGGGCCCTCTTATTAAAGGGGGCTCCTGGATTCCGATAAGCCACCCGCCCGCAGACCCCGACAACCAACGGCCAGGGTTGTCGGGAAGAGGCCCTTGTCCTCATCAACATGGGGACAAGGTGCTTTGTGGTGGGGAGGGCCCCGCAGGGCGCCCCCTCCCCCAAAGCACCCACCCCCCATGTTGAGGGCATGCGGCCTGGTACGGTTCAGGAGGAGGGGGGCCGCTCGCTCGTCCCCACTTACCTTTCCTGACCGACCAGGCTGCATGCTCGGATTGGGCTCTGGTATGGATTCTAGGGGGGGGAGCCCACGCCGTTTTTTCGGCGTAGGGGTTCCCTTTAAAATCCATACCAGACTTAAGGGCCTGGTATGCCCCGCGACGGGGCTCGCAAGGTGTCAATCTCGCCGATAAAAGCGGCGAGATTCACTTCCTTTTCTAGTCTCGTCGTACCCAAGTCACGTTCAAAATGAACGGACTTGTCCATGTGTGGGCAAGTCCATTCATTCTGAAAGTCCGCCGTAACTCCGGCGAAAGTCCGTCGGAAAGACGGGCGGACCTAGCCTGCCGGAAAGTCTGGTCGTATGTAGGCAAGTCCGTCCGTTCAGGTAGTCTGCCGGAAAGTTCGGCGGAAAGACCGTCGGACCAAGTCTGCTGGAAAGTCCGCTCATGTGTACGAGGCAGAAGTGTTACTGAGCCTATTACAGCAAGTGTTACTGGACTTAGCTCTGAGGAAGGGGGTGCACCCCCAAAACGCGCCAGTTGCCAGCACCACAGCTTCGCTCTTTCCATTATGCGATTCCTACACTGCATTGTAAGTGATATATTTTTTATGCCTTCTTTACTTCTATTTTTGTGAGTACCCATCTATTTGTGTTTTTGTTTCACACAACATGTCTCAGGTAATACACAAGGCATTTGCGCCCTCCTCTGTGCTTTTTGTAGTATATACTGGATTTGCCATCTGAGGAGGGCTGCATTAGTGGAGTATTCCTGACCGATGTTATCCACACTATATTTGGCAGATTTCTGAGCTCTTGAAGAGTCTGTGTGTTTTGTGTTTTCTAAGAAAGTGTTACTGAGCCTATTGCTGAAGCGATACTGCTCCTGTTACCACAAGTGTACCTATACCTTTAACCACAATTGTTTTATATCTGTTGCTAACAGTGGCGATACTACTGTCCAGAAACTAATGCTCATACTCGTGCAGCTAATTGCTCATGCACATGGGCCAACACACAGACAAGCTCTGGCCAGTAATCAGTGTGCATTGACACGTAGACGCATCGGCGTGCACATCTGCGCACATTCCAATCCCAAGAAAAAGCGGCAAACTGCCTTTGTACAGGGGGCCCTGATGTGAGCTAGTCTCTGACCCTGGCAATTATCTGCTTCTGAATGTACCCCTGCTCGAATCTTCACACCGTGTTCCCCAGGTTCTTGGTTCGGGTGCCACACTGCAGTCTGCCAACCACAATCCTTTCCCGAGGAGTCTCACCTGCTACTCAGCTACTGCCACCTGTACTACCTTGTGCTTTGTACTTCTGTGACCACATTTAGGGGTACTTGGACTAGACCTACAAGGGAAGCCTGTAGGCAGGTGCAATCTAATTTCTCCACTGCAGGTGGCGCTATATGCAGCAGCACTGCAGTTGGACAGGAAGTCAGGAGGAACATGGTTCCTCTATGGTTTACTGCGTCACTGGGGAAGTTATCCCATTGGATGCTGCCTCCCCATGTGACATCTTGGGTCAGGCAAAGCCTTTTGAAGGCCCTAGCTCCCAGGTTTGGCATGCATTTGGTGAGTTGGTAGAGTAGGGACAGGCACCCTGCTTGTGAGGGACAGTAATAGCACTAAGGAAAGGTTCCCGATGAAAATGGAAAGCTTGGTGTCTCTTCTGGACACCTTCCCGATTGGGCACAGGATGGCCAGGCTGCATTCTACCCCCTCTTAACAGAAGCTGTCCGTCCAGCTTGAATATGCTACTTCAAGTTGTTGGAAACCATGAGTGCCCATGGCTGGGTAGCCTTCCCACCAGGTTTGTCACCCCCCCCCCCCACTGTTGCTCGGGGGGTGGGGGGATGCAAGTGTCTTATTGAAAGCATGGGGCTTGTCAAAATCCTGGAGTTCTGCTTTGAGCTGCAATGTCTGTAGTTAAAGGAGAAGTGTGGGCATAGTAAAAAAACATTCATACTCATCTTCCTGCTGCAGCATCGGTAGAATGCTGCAGCTGGTCCCCACGACCCCTAAGCCTTAGAACTGAGGGATCACATGACTGCTGATCGCCCAGTTCTCAGTCTTCACTGAGCAGAGAGTGCTGACTGTTAGTCACCGCTCTCCGCTCTGCCTCTTCAGCACTCATTTGAGGCTGTGGAGGGGATTTGAGGGGCTGGCTCAAGATCTCAGAGACATTCTGAGAGGCTGAGCCAGCTATTGGTTAGGCATCTGGGTGGATATGACATTATTGGCGAGATGCTTCCAAAGCCTAGACCGGCTCTGTGACGTTATCTGGTTCTGGGACACAGGAGAGCACAAGCACTCCTGTAATCCAGAAGAGAAGTATAGGGCTCTGTATATGGGCTTTGCCCATATTTCTCTTTTAAATTCAGTGTCTGAATAAGCAGTTAGGCTTTAGGCAGTCTAAGTCTTTGTTTACTTTTTCTGTGCTCTGCAGGCTTTTCCTCAGCTCAGGATATTGATTGCTTTTGCAGGCTACTGTTTAGGAGAAGTTCCAGTAAAAAACAATAACTGAGTTCTAAATATTGATCCTCTCTAGCCAATCATTGAAAAATTTGTTCAGAGGTGTGAGCTGAGGGAGATGAAAAATCCAACCTTTCCGAGTCTTCATCTCTCCTTCGGGCCCTGCCCCAGGTGAATCCAGTGTTACATACTTAGCAAGGTTGAATAAAGAAGTCCATCCAGTTCAACCTGAGTGAGTGTCTACTATTGTCCATATACCTGTACATTGTGCCTCATTAAGATGCTTATCTATAATGTCATTATTCATTTAAGGTCCCCATATAGCCCCATCAATTTACGCAGCACTCCACACATACATCGCGCCCTACCCTCAAGGAGCCCACAATCTAAGGTCCCCAACTCTCCATTCATATACTAGGGCCAATTTTTTGGACAGAAGCCAATTAACCTACCAGCATGTCTTTGGAGTGTCAGCGTAAATGCTCCGTGGAGAACAATTGTCCTGCTGGACGGTGTGTCCAGAAGGAACTGGGAAATAACATGTCTGCCTGGAGAAGGCATCGTTAACTGAATCTTCGTGCTTGAGAATGTTCATGGGGAGCTGGGGAGAAACTTCAGCAGCAACCATTGTCCACCGACGTTCCGTGGAACCCTAAGGTTACTCCACAAATGGCTAGGGGTGCCTTAGGTTGTGGCCGATTGCCCTCATACCTGATGGCACTTGCATAGTTACAGGGTCAACACTGCTTGGCAAAACCGCCAATTATCTTTTAATTGTCTATATGTTTGGTTGTCTGACTACCACTGTAAGGGGGGATTCTTACTAATCTCCTATGTAAGGGACATTTTTCACATTGACATTCAATAATTTATTTTAGGGATTATTCAGGGGTAAAAAGGTTGAGAAAAGGCTGGTTTTCAGATTAAGGGACCTGTAGCTACTCTGGAAGGGTCAAGGACCTAAATTGTGCAGAAGAAAAAGATCCATTGTAATTTAAACAAAGTGATTGTGACTGCTCTTACAGAGTAATGGATCTGATTCATGGTTGCTCTTTAAGGATCAAAGACTCAGGAAACTAGAGAAAGACAAACATGAGCTACACTAAACTAAAAATAACCTTGTGTAGGTCAGATTTGCTGCCACCCTTTTTAGGTATCCTTTGTCCCTAATCCTCTTTCCCAGTTGATGTCAGTAAGATACAAGAAAAGACTAAAGTGACTGGTGCCCAACTTGTTTATCCCACCATATACCAAGGATTCCGCCATGAGAGTGGATGCACCAAGTACTAGGGCCTTCCAGAAATATCAGGCTGCTATAAACACTACTTTGGGGGTGATTTCATACCACCCCGAGAGAAGTTATGCTACCATTACATGATGACAGGTAACGCCAATAAATAGAAGCAGCACATATGCAGTTGCTTAGTAAATGCGATTTTGATAAACATGAAAACATGAATCCTCAGTGAGGATATATTTAGACTTATTACATTTATTACATGTTTTGTTACTGCATTACATTAAAGTGTATCTCGAGGCAAAACCTTTTTTTTTTTTAATCTGTTGAAGGGCCCAACATTGTAAGTGGGTACGCCAAAGGCGCGCCCAAAGCCCGGCGCATCAGAGGGAAGACGAGAATGATGGCTGCTGGGGTGGGGTAGTTTTAGCGGCAAGAGATAAGGTAAGTAAAGTAAAGTATAAGTAAAACTGCTTTTTTAATGGTGCTCTATACAAAAATGCAAGCCGCTCTACAAGGGGAGCTTTGAAATTTCTTCAAGGGTTAAGCTTTAAAATTTATGTAAAGCCAAAAAAAAACGTTGTTTTGGATAGAATGGAGAAGGATTAGATCATCTGTCAGGTTTTTATCTGCTCTCTGTGCCCCTGCTGAGAAGATTCACCCTATTTGTGCTTGTGACTATCCAAAATTTTGGTGGTCACCAAAACAGGAAGTGAGGGGATATCTTCTAATGTCACCAGTTCCAGTGACAACTGCCTAAGAGGGGATAGGCCCTTGCCTTAGAGGAACCTCCTCTTACTTTCTGTTGGTTCTCTGTGACAGGAAGTGAAGGGTAGTGGAACTCAAAAAAATGGGACAAAAAAAAAATTGACAGTAATGTTCATTACTCTATCCAAAGCTAAAATAAAATAAAAAGGACGTCAATTTTGTTTGGGTACAATGTTGCACGAATCAAGTAGATCATTAATACAATTGTATATAACAAGAAAAATTAGACAAGTTGTTTACCTGATGCTCATGCGGTGTGACTTTCTTCTTACCACAGAAGGTGAGGTTTAAATTGATTTACATTTCTTCTTATACCCATGCTGTCGCAAGGGATGTTGTTCATCCCTTGTGATAGCAATAAAGTTAGTAAAAAAAAAATTGTAAAAATAAAAATAATAAAAAATAAATAAATTAAAGCGCCCCCCCCCCCCCCCCGTCACACCATGCTTACGCGCAAATGCGAGCGCATACGTTACTCCCACACTCATATGTGAACGGTGATCGCACCACACATGTGAGGTATTGTCGTGAATGTCCGAGCAAGAGAAATAATTCTAGCCCTAGACCTCCTGTGCAACTCTAAAGGCCATTTAAAGCATCGCCTATGGAGAATTTTAAGCACCAGAGTTTGCCGCCACTCCACGGACGTGCACAATTTTAAAGCATGACATGTTAGGTATCTATTTACTCAGTGTAACATCATCTTTTACATTGTACAAAAAAAAAAAAAAAAAATCGGGCTAACTTTAGTGTTTTGTTTTTTTTAAACAAACGAGGAAATCAAGTAGATCATTCATACAATTGTATATAACAAGAAAAATTAGACAAGTTGTTTACCTGATGCTCATACGGTGTGACTTTCTTCTTATACCACAGAAGGTGAGATTTACATTGACCTCCACATCCGACAGCCAGTAACAACTCCTTTTGCCAGGTCGGGATTTCGGCAATCAAGGTGAGTAAGACTCCACAAGGCAAGCGATTAATCCTCCAGCGAGCGTTGGTAATGGGCTAGGTATTTCTTTCGTTTAAAGCATGACCTAGCAAGGGCAGGTCCCAGCAATGAGGTTGTCAGTCTCGGATGATAACATTGGGGTAGAGTCCGCTTACTGTACATTGAGCCAGCAATCATTAACCATGCAGGCGGAAGGCCTGGGAGTGTACACTGAGGATAGCAATTCACTATGGTAGTTTCGATGATTATGTCACCTGCACTTATTAATGAAGGAGGGCTGTATAAGTTGAACATTATGTCTATTTGACTTTTAAAGCAAGAGGCTTATGTGCCAGCCAGCCTTCCTCGTGGATTCTTTTTTCCACTTTTGGCAAAGAACACTGAGCAAGAGAGACTGTTTGTTACACAGAATTAAAAGCGTGTATTCATAAAAACGAATTCAGAGCTTTTTCGCCCTGGAAACTTGCATGTTCAATGTGAAATCAAATTTATTTTTTATTTTTTTCTCTATTTATTCATAGCATGAATCAAGAAAATACCACGTTATGACCACTAGATGGAGCTGATAATTGTAGGAATTAAACACTTGCCGCCCAAGGTACGTAAATGGACATCCTTGGGTTGCAGTGGTTATACCGAGATGATGCCTGCACCTACAGGAATCATCCCTGTATCATTCTTTGCAGCCAGTGATTCTCTTTTTTGCAGAAGTGATCTGAGTGGCTAATTAGCCCCGCGATCACTTCTGCGGGTGGCAGAAGGGTTTCCCACATCCCTCCCGCCGCCGCTGCCTCTTCCCAGCTCTCCGCTCCCATCATGGGGGCCAGGGGGCGATGGCTGTCCTGTACAGAGAGAGAAAGGAACCAACGTCATTCCGCTCCCTCTGGCTCCCTGGAAACTGGGAGCGACTAGTAGTTTGTCACGTCCGGTTCCCCCCCCTTGTTTACCTGGCAACCAGCGGCCAGGGAAGCAGCCAATCAGACCGATCTGTGTCTGATCGGCTGCATAGGAGGCCAGAGGAGAGATTTGGGGTCTAATAGATCCTAAATCAGGGGTCTTCAAACTTTGGCCCTCCAGTTGTTCAGGAACTACAATTCCCATCATGCCTAGTCATGTCTGTGAATGTCAGAGTTTTACAATGCCTCATGGGATGTGTAGTTCCGCAACAGCTGGAGGGTCGTAGTTTGAGGATCCCTGTCCTAAATCTCTCCATAAAGAGGGATGTTGTTCATCCCTTGTGATAGCAATAAAGTTACTACAAAAAAAAATAGTAAAAATATAAATAAAAAAAAAAAAAATGAAAGCGCCCCCCGTCACACCATGCTTTGATGCTTTGTTCATGTTTCATGTCTGAGGTTTACAACCACTTTACAGCTACAGTGCGACCGGCTAGTTCTGCGAGGTCGTCATATGGCAGCCTCCTGTGATCGCGCCCGCCGTGCGCCCGCTGCGGAGCGAATTCTGTCATCACAGTGTCCGCAGGACACTGCTGATCACAGACTGAGGTGAAAGGCCAATCAGCGGCTCTTTACCATGTGATTTACCCAGTGGTGATTAAATACCACCAAAAGGAAGCTCTATTTATGTGAAAAAAAATTATAAAAATGTTGTTTGGGAACGTTGTTGCATGACCGTGCAAATGTCATTCAAAGTGTGAGAGTGCAAAAAGCTGAAAATTGGCCTGGGCAGGAAGAGGTGTAAAGGTGCCCGGTAGGCAAGTGGTTAAAAAAAAATTGCAAGTGCAAAAAAATACCTGTTATCTAACTGGAAATCAGTGAGCTTTTATCTTCCTGTTTGAGCTGATAACACAAGCTTCTGTGCTGTAATCGCAAACAGTGTTGTCAGGCCTGCCTGCTGGACTTCAGAACTGCCTATCCCTGCTCCTCTCTACCAGCATACATTTACAGTATTTCTTTCCCAGTAAAAGAGCTACCTTGGCTCCCAAGAGCTCGTCCACACACTGCATGTAGAAAAAGCAGGGGATGTAGTTCTGGGGGCGTGATTATATGTTGTATGTCAATACGGAGTAATCAGGGAGGTTGACGCTCTGACGTCATCGCGACCTTGCTGAGAACGGGCGCTCGCTATGCCGGCCGGTGAACTGCTCTTTTAAACTTCATTTTTTTGTAAGTGTTATACCTTTTACAATAAATCTTTTTATATCGGATTTACGCTATGGCCACCTTTCTTTTGTCCTCATGCTTTTGAGTTCGGGTTGGTTCATCACCCATCGCACTTCCGTAGCCACGTTGTACACGGAGAAGCCGCATCATTAGCTGGCCATTTCGGATCTGGGTCTGCATACAAGCTTACCTAGCTTGCTTTTTGGTAAGCGTGAATTTCATGTGGTGGAGGATCACTGTGAGCGGTGTTTATTTCAAGTTTTCCACACAAGCTTTCACTGTGAATTATTGAGGGAATTTTCCTTGGGACTTTCCTTATTTCCATAGAAAATTTCTTGGATTTTCTTACTCTATGAACTTTGATATGCACTAATTGATTTTTATGCACTCATATATTTAATCATGTTATAGCGCAGTTTTTTCCTTGTTTGTTGTTGTTTTTGTGTATATCTCACAGTTGAACTGCTGCTTTTTTGGGAGTTTTTGTGGCAGCGTGGTCATTTTTTTGTTTCAATACAGAGTAAGCTTGCGGCGGCTCCCCCTGCAAAAAATTTGAAAGCATGTCACTAGGAGTAAAAAAAAAAAAAAGGCTGCTTTTCACCACAGGACTAAATAAAAGGAAACGTAACCACTTTCGGACCGCCGCGTGCCGATATACGTCCTAACTTTGAAGAGGAATATCGTTGTTATGGCAGCAGATAGCTGCCATAACCCCAGTATCCTCTTCTTCGGCCGGCGGTCCGGTGTCCAATAATAGTGGTCTCTGCGTCGGATTCGCCGCAAGATCACTTTTATCGGTGGCGGGAGTGGGGCCTCCCGCCGCTTACCGGTGCCCTCCGCCGCTTACCGGTGCCCTCCACCACTTACCGGTGCCCTCCGCCGCTTACCGGTGTCCTCCACCACTTACCAGTGCTCTCCACCACTTACCAGTGCCCTCCGCCGCTTACCGGTGACCTCCACCACTTACCGGTGCCCTCCGCCGCTTACCGGTGCCCTCCACCACTTACCGGTGCCCTCCACCACTTACCGGTGCCCTCCGCCGCTTACCGGTGCCCTCCACCACTTACCGGTGCCCTCCGCCGCTTACCAGAGCCGTCGGCAGCGGCGGAGGCTGTTGGATCCTCTTCCTTGCTGGGTATGGAAACGAGTGAGGGGAAGATGGCCCCCACCCGTCTCCATATCATTGCAGGGAAGAAGCGACGTCAAAACGTCACTTCCATCCATAACTCTTAAAGGGAAATTTTTTTAAAAATTGCATTTTAGTATAAATATGAGATCTGAGGTCTTTTTGACCCCCAGATCTCATATTTAAGAGGTCCTGTCATGCTTTTTTTCTATTACAAGGGATGTTTACATCCCTTGTAATAGGAATAAAAGTGACACATTTTTTTATTTTTAAAGAACCGTGTAAAAAATGTATTTTGTAAAACTAAAAAAGTAAAATAAATAAGAAAAACATTTTTTTAAACGCGCCCCGTCCCGACGAGCTCGCGTGCAGAAGTGAACACATACGTGAGTAGCGCCCGCATATGAAAATGGTGTTCAAACCACACATGTGAGGTATCGCCGCGATTGGTAGAGCGAGCGCAATAATTCTAGCCCTAGACCTCCTCTGTAACTCAAAACATGCAACCTGTAGAATTTTTTAAACGTTGCCTATGGAGATTTTTAAGGGTAAAAGTTTGTTGCCATTCCACGAGCGGGCGCAATTTGGAATCATGACATGCTGAGTATCAATTTACTCAGCATAACATTATCTTTCACAATATAAAAATTGGGCTAACTTTACTGTTGTCTTTTTTTTCATTCAAAAAAGTGTATTTTTTCCAACAAAAAAAAACGCTTTTACGTTGTGACAGAAAGTATTGCAACTACCACCATTTTATTCTCTAGGGTTTTAGAAAAAAATGATAATGTTTTGTGGTTGTAAGTAATTTTCTAGTAAAAAAAACTGTTTTTAACTTGTAAACAACAAATCTCAAAAAGAGGGTCGGTTCTTAAGTGATTAATGATGAAACGTGCTCTAAAGGGGGAGAGAGACATTTGAGTGATAGATATTGTGATGGCACCCCGCTTGGGTGCTTCCGCCAAACAGTGCCTCCTGCCCCCAAACCCTTGCAGTAGACCGAGAGCTAAAACCAACCCTTTACTCCAAGCATCGTATACAGACAAGATGTTAAGGCAAAACCAAAGGAATGACTGTTTATTGAAATGAAATACAGATTTTTATACACTTAAAAGTAGGACAGTCACCATATGAACAATAAAACCAAATATTACTCAAAACATCACACAATGGTTAAATAAGGAGGTAACGTTGACATAAGACTAATCTTCATGTAGGAACCTCCAAGAGGATTAGCCAATAGACAGAAACAATAGGTGAATTAACAATGGTAATTCACACCTAGGAGGCACACAATGGGAGAGACACACTTAACAATAAACACATAACACTTTAATAAACAGACTATAGCAGGAGACAGCATCAGTTGCTTAGAGCTGGTTATATTAACACCTGCTCTTAGTTTATGTAGATTTTGTAGAAGCAAAGATGAATAGTTAGATAAGGCTTGTGAAGAGCTTGTTTTTTTTCCAGCCAGCAGAGAGCCACATGTAAAACCAATTTCTTCTAATTTCACTTCATAACTTCCTATTCCCACCCCCAGGTCCTAACACAGCTATGTAAATACAACACATACATATTCTACATCTTTCCCCTTTTAAAGAAAGGATATGCATATTGTAACCTGGGGGACAGGTAGGCACTGGACAGCCATTTTTAGGTCTCTCTAGAGATGCTCAATTGGATTTAAGTCAGGGCTCTGGCTGGGCCATTCAAGAACAGTCAAGGAGTTGTTGTGAAGACACTCCTTCGTTATTTTAGCTGTGTGCTTAGGGTCAGTGTCTTGTTGGAAGGTAAACCTTCGGCCCAGTCTGAGGTCCTGAGCACTCTGGAGAAGGTTTCATCAGACCATACAATCTTATTTCTCACCATCTTGGAGTGCTTCAGGTGTTTTTTTAGCAAACTCCATGCAGGCTTTCATGTGTCTTGCACTGAGGAGAGGCTTCCGTTGGGCCACTCTGCCATAAAGCCCCGACTGGTGGAGGGCTACAGTGATGGTTGACTTTCTACAACTTTCTCCCATCTCCCAAATGCATCTCTGGAGCTCAGCCACAGTGATCTTTGGATTCTTCTTTACCTCTCTCACCAAGGCTCTTCTCCCCCGATAGCTCAGTTTGACCAGGCGGCCAGCTCTAGGAAGGGTTCTGGTCGTCCCAAACGTCTTCCATTTAAGGATTATGGAGGCCACTGTGCTCTTAGGAACCTTAAGTGCAGCAGAAATTTTTTTGTAATCTTGGTAAGATCTGTGCCTTGCCACAAATCTGTCTCTGAGCTCTTCAGGCAGTTCCTTTGACCTCATGATTCTCATTTGCTCTGACATGCACTGTGAGCTGTAAGGTCTTATATAGGCAGGTGTGTGGCTTTCCTAATCAAGTCCAATCAGTATAATCAAACACAGCTGGACTCAAATGAAGGTGTAGAACCATCTCAAGGATGATCAGAAGAAATGGACAGCACCTGAGTTAAATATATGAGTGTCACAGCAAAGGGTCTGAATACTTAGGACCATGTGATATGTCAGTTTTTCTTTTTTAATAAATCAGCAAAAATGTCAACAATTCAGAAAAGCCCGAAATGCAGCATGAAATGCATTAAATGCAGGGCGTGCATGACGGTGGTAGCAGTGTGGGGAAGGGATGGTTAAAATGGAGCCGAGGGGGAGGGACAGGAAGGGAGGGGTTATATAAGAAGGTTAACTTGTGGGGAGGGGTTAACAGAAAACTGGAAGAAAGTTCTGGGCAGCATGGCCGAAGTGGAGCGTCTCATGGCCCAACTGCGTGCGGAGGCTGCAGTGAGGGGAACGGCTTGGCTGCAAGAAGCGATCGGGTCAGCGATGGAGCGGGCAGTACCACAGCCGAGCATAGGAGAAAGGAGCGGCGTCAGATCGCGGAGGTCCCGTCCGCCTGAGCGTTTCTCTCCTGAACGGGCGGCACAGAGACTGGCGGGAAGCAGCGGAGAAGAGGGGCAGGGATGCCCACCGGCAAAGAGGAAGGCAGGCAAGGCAAGCGGAGGAGAAGTCACGTCCCCGGCGGCACTGTGCAGGGAGCGATCGGGTACGCATGGCGGGCCTGGTAGAGGAGGACGCGCGGGGAGCGCGAGCCCCGCCCCCCGGATGACGGCGGAGGGCTCCACCACTACTGCTGCTAGACAAAATGCTACTGTCCCTGGGCTGGCGAATCCTGCGGCAGGGGACAAAAAGAGGGAAGAGCGGAGGCCTACAGAGCTGCGGTATCCTGCACCAGCCCTGCAAAGGCTGTCCAAAAATCAGCGGGTGGATACGCGGCAAGGAGGCGGGAAAGGATGGAGATGACGGCGGCAGCCAAGGTCACCAGGCCAGGTGGGCTTTCGGATATAGAAGAAGGAGAAAGGGCCCCGGGAGAGCGAGAAGAGACGTCCGAATTGGAAGAGGAGGCGGCCCCCCCTTCCAGGAGCACAGACGAGGATGAGAGCAGGAGGTCGGCTGATGGGGCAACACCTGTGCAGCCCAGTAAGTCACAGCAACTGGGGTTAGAAGGGGAAAGCAGGGTAAGACATGACACATGTAGGCCTGAGGACAGTGCAGGGGGGGTTGTCCCAACAGTGGGGGGCTCAGGTTTACTGGGTTTCTTGGAAGGCATTAAGGAGTTAGTGCAAAGGTTTGAGGCTGGAGAGCGTACGGCAGGAGGCCCGGCAGCTGCGTGGGTCCCGACAGTGGGGGGCAGCGGTAATGTAGCAGGGGTGGGGACGCCTGCAGCAACAGCTGCGGTGGCGGTACCAGCCCTGGAGTCCACGGTGCGTGACGTTGCGCAGGGGAAGGAAAAAGCTGCTGAGACAGCAGAGAGGCAGGATATAACCAGGCTGGCGGATGCAGCGCGTTGCGAGGTGTATGTGTGTTACGAGGGGCCTTTGGGAGCGCACTTGAAACAGGAGGTACTGGAAAAGTTATGGAAAGGTGAGTATGTGGAAATATTTTCATTACTACCTTTGGAAAAATTTAACTTGGATAGAGTTAAACCAGACAGTTCCAAGAAGGAGGATGAAGAGAAGAGGAGGTATCGGCTGATACCTAGGACATTTGCCAACTGGTTGCAAGCGTTCGCAATTATGGCTAGTGTGATAGGGGAGAAGCACCCGGAGCACTGTTCGGCATTGTTCTGCTATCAGGATGCGATAGGGGAGGCCTATAGAGTGTATGGCGGCACGGGTTGGCTGAGATACGACGAGCAGTTCAGACAGCGGAGAGCGATACGTCCAGAGCTGCGTTGGGACCACAAGGACATTAGCTTGTGGATGCGTGTGATGACGACGACGAGGGCTCCGAACCAGTTTTTTCAGGGGGGAGCCGGTGGACCATCAGCCCTGGGACATTCGGTTGGAAACAAAAAGGGGGTTTGTTGGCAATACAATTCCGGAGCCTGTAAATTTGGTGCGGCATGTAAGTATAAGCACGAGTGTTCAGGCTGCGGGGGAACGCATCCAGCATCTAGATGCTATAAGCAGGGAAAAGGCAGAACAGGTGACGTTGGGAACAAAAGGGAGGAGTCCGGTGAAAGTGGAAAGGATGCGGCCGTTTCTCGGTAAGTATCCCGACAGACAAGCAGCGAGGTTGCTGGATGAGGGTTTCACGGGGGGATTTAGGATCCCATGCGAGATGAAGGTAGTTCCCCAAGTACCCAAAAATTTACGATCCGCATTGCAACATCCGGAAGTGGTTTCTGAGAAGCTGGCGAAGGAGGTTGCAATGGGGAGAATGGGAGGTCCTTTTCAGACGGCGCCAATAGCCGATTTGGTGGTATCACCGCTAGGTGTTGTGCCCAAGAAGGAGAACAACAAATTCAGGCTCATTCACCACCTATCTTTCCCAAAAGGGGGATCGGTGAATGATGCCATTGATCAGGAGGCGTGCTCGGTGACTTATACGTCATTTGATGCCGCCGTGGGTTGGGTGCGCTGTTATGGAAAAGGAGCGTTGATGGCCAAGGCAGATGTCGAATTGGCTTTTCGGCTACTGCCGGTACATCCGGATAGTTTTAGGTTACTGGGGTGCCATTGGAAAGGGGAGTTTTATGTGGACAAATGCCTGCCAATGGGTTGCTCAATATCGTGTGCGATATTTGAACAATTCAGCTCTTTCTTGGAATGGGTAGTGAGGGACGTGTCAGGTGTGAATTCAATAATTCACTACCTGGATGATTTTGTATGCATAGGGCCGGCTTCATCTAGAATCTGTGCGGTGTTATTGGCGTCATTGCAGCATATCGCCGACAGATTCGGCATTCCATTGGCTGATGAAAAGACGGAGGGACCTTGCGCGGTCATCACGTTCCTAGGCATTGTACTGGATTCTGAGGCAATGGAATGTAGGTTGCCAGAAGACAAATTGGAAGATTTAAAAAAAGAGATTGCAGGGTTAATTGGTTTGAGGAAAGTGCAACTGAGATCGCTTCAATCGGTTTTAGGCAAGCTAAATTTTGCTTGCCGTACACTTCCAATGGGGAGAGTGTTCAGCCGCCGGCTGGCGGCTAGCACGAGTGGGGTAAAATCGCCAAGGCATTTTGTGCGATTGGTTACATCGCACAGGGAGGATTTAAGGGTATGGCATACCTTCTTGGAATCCTTCAATGGAAGGGCGATGTGGATGTCAGGACCGGTCAGTAATTTTGATCTGGAACTCTTCACTGATACAAAAAAGGTGTAGAAATTGCGCCAGCTCCTGAGGTAAACAAAATGAAGCAGCCGACACAGCAATCTGACCGTTGCAAATGTAAAAATAATAAAAAAGTGTGGCGCTAATGAATGGTGGGACACATGTTACTAATCAAGTAATGGTGATCTCTATAAAGGAGTGTTAAAACTTGAAGTGTATACTTATTAAGTGAATGGTAATTTTTTATAAAACATCCCAAGAAGATAAAGAATATATAATAATATATAATAATAGTGAGTGTTTAGATATGTGAGGGAGTGAATACTCAATAACAACCTATAGGTTAATTAAGGAACAATTGTGCATAAAATATCATATTCAAAAAAGCAATACAGCAAAATAATAATACAAGGTGTCTCAATATACTGAGTGTGCATCTCAGCAAAAATAATGTTCGTTTGGGCAAAAGCCAAGAGAAAGGACGTCCAAATCCCTAAAAAGGGTAAACATATATGAATACTGGAAGTCTATTATTGGATAGATGGGGTACTCCTAGTTAACCCCACATGGGGACAGAGATTATTCTGATAGGTCACCTTTCAATTACAACCAAGCTAAACCGAAGCCTATATACCCGGGGGGTTTTCACAGGGAACAAGAATACCCCACACGAAATCCAGAACAAAACGTGGCACCCGAGGGGGGAGGCGCACCAGGAAAGAGAAAACGGGTTTAAAGGATAACGGCATCTTTAATCTAAGTAAAGCCGATTTTACCTCAGCGGAGCTTAGTGTCTTGAACAAAGGATTGAAATTTGCCCCCCCAAAAACATTAAGTAAATTCTCCACATTTATAGATGTGCACAAATTTGTGCGCAAACTCAATGTGCAGAGATATATTGTGTCCAACCCAAGTAGGCCCCCAAACCTTCTTGCAAATTCTCATTCGGTTCACTCAGGGTTAGCTAACCCATCTCTATTCAACCCCCCAGCACCTATAGCCCCTTCCATTAAAGTGTTCCGTGACCTAGTATTGGAAGACTTAGATGGACTTCCAAATAAAAAATATTACACTGATCCCAATATAAAAATAGGTTTAAAGTCTCTCTGCGAACGCAAAGACCTCGTCATCCGCCCGGCTGATAAGGGCGGAGGAATTGTCGTTCTCGATAGAAAAGACTATCAAGCTGAAATGACCAGAATTCTAAGTGACACAGAAACCTATTTGCCCCTTGGATCTAACCCCACTACAGGCTTTAAAAGAACATTAGTGGATCTGATTGATACCGGCTTCCAGCTAGGCATACTAGACAAAAAAGAAAAAAACTTCTTGGTTCCGGTGGCTCCACGCATCCCCATAATGTATTACCTGCCCAAGGTACATAAAAACATCACTCAACCTCCTGGTCACCCAATTATTAGTGGGATCAATTCCGTAACCTCTCGCATAGGGATATATATATATATATATCCCAGCTTAGTGCAGCTACAGGCCATTAGTATGTCTGGAAGGCCAAGAAGGAGAGGCAGACAGTCACAAGCCAATAAGAGAGGGCAAGCAGGCTCTGTGCCTAGTGCTGGTCGTGGAGACGGTGCATCCTCATCAGCACGTGGCCATGGGACACGCTTGGCCTTTTTTTCGGCAGCTGGCCGTGTTGAGCCGCAACATGCGGAAGACTTGGTCGAGTGGATGACCAAGCCGTCCTCATCCTCCTCATCCTCTCTCACCCATGCCCAGGGTGCTTTGTCTGGCAAAGCAGCGGCCTCTTCCCTCGGCTCAATGTCATCAGTGACTCCTTCCCTAGCTCCACCATGTCCTCCTGAGGAGTCCCTCGAACTGTTTGACCACAGTGTTGGGTACATGCTCCAGGAGGATGCCCAGCGTTTGGAAGGCTCTGATGATGATACTGAGCTCGATGAAGGCAGTAACATGAGCACGGACAGAGGGGGTGCCCAAGAAGGACGGCAATCTGGCAGTCATGCTCCCCCTGCTGCAGCATACTGCCAGGTTTGCTCCAGTGATGAGGAGGGAGGGGATGATGAGGTCACTGACTCAACGTGGGTGCCTGATAGGAGAGAGGAGGAGGAGGCGGCACATCACCAACGAGGCAGGATGCCCTCCAGGGGCCAGCCTAAGGGCAGCACATTGACTGCATCACACCCCAAAGCTCCACATGTGCAGGGCGCTGCAGTCTCTGCGCGTTATTCAAAAAGTTCTTTGGTGTGGGCCTTTTTTGAGACGAGTGCATCAGATCACACCGCTGCTATTTGCAACATATGTCTCAAGCGTATCTCACGTGGCCAAAACATCTCCCGCTTGGGTACCACATGCTTGACCAGACATATGTTGACCTGCCATGCAGTTCGTTGGAAAGCGTATCTAAAAGACCCACACAAAAGAACAAAGAGGATCTCTCCTTGCTCCTCATCAGCTGAGATTTCCAACCCCACTAGACCTCCAGTCCTCTCTGAGACCTGCAGTGAGAGGAATGAAGGTGTAGAATTAGGTGTGTCACAGCCAAGTACTTGTGGGCAATCTGCTTTTGGTACACCGACGTCAGATTGTACCAGGCAAATTTCCCTGCCCCAGCTGCTGCACCGCCGAAAGAAGTTTGCTCCCAGCCATCCACATGCCCAGCGGTTGAATGCTAGCTTGGCAAAATTGCTAGCACTTCAACTGCTGCCTTTTCAGTTGGTAGACTCTGCCCCCTTCCGTGAGTTTGTGGAATGTGCGGTTCCTCAGTGGCAGGTACCCAAACGCCACTTTTTCTCACGGAAGGCGATTCCGGCTCTCTACCGGCATGTGGAAGGTAATGTCCATGCCTCGCTGGACAGGGCAGTCAGCGGTAAGGTGCATATTACCGCTGACTCCTGGTCCAGCAGGCATGGACAGGGACGTTACCTAAGTTTCACGGTGCATTGGGTGACTCTGCTGGCAGCTGGGAAGGATGCAGGACAAGGTGCAGTAGTGTTGGAGGTTGTTCCGCCACCACGCCTCCAAAATGCTAATGATTGTGACACACCTCTCTCCTCCACCCCCTCCTCTTCTTCTTCCTCCATGGCCTCTTCCTCGGAACCAGCGGTGCTCCGTAGTCGTTCAAGGGGCTACGCAAGTACGCAGGCCAAAAGATGCCATGCGGTGCTTGAGCTGGTGTGCTTGGGGGACAGGAGCCACACTGGGGCAGAGGTTCTGTCAGCTCTGCAGGGGCAGGTTCAGAGGTGGTTGACGCCACGCCAACTTAAGGCAGGAATGGTGGTTTGCGACAATGGCACCAACCTCCTCTCTGCCCTCCGACAGGGACAAATGACCCATGTGCCCTGTTTGGCTCACGTCCTTAACTTGGTGGTGCAGCGGTTCTTGGGCAGGTACCCGGGCTTACAGGATGTCCTGAGGCAGGCCAGGAAAGTCTGTGTGCATTTCCGCTGGTCATATAATGCCAGTGCTCGGCTGACGGACCTCCAAAAGGAGTTTAACCTGCCCAAGAACCGCCTAATCTGTGACATGCCCACCAGGTGGAACTCAACGTTGGCCATGCTGCAGCGGGTGCACACGCAGCAGAGGGCCATCAATGAGTACCTGTGCGACTATGGCACCAGGACAGGGTCAGGGGAGCTTGTTTTTTTTTCCCCACGCCAGTGGGCCATGATCAGGGATGCATGCACTGTCCTGTCACCATTCGAGGAGGCCACGAGGATGGTGAGCAGTGACAGTGCATGCATCAGTGACACTGTCCCCCTTGTCCACCTGTTGGAGCACACGCTGCGTGGAATAATGGACAGGGCACTTGAGGCAGAACAGAGGCAGGAAGAGGAGGACTTCCTTAGCTCTCAAGGCCCCCTTTATCCAGACAGTGTTCCTGCGTGCCCGCCGATCACACAGGAAGAGGACGAGGAGGAGGAGGAGGAGGAGGAGGAAGATTGTGTCAGTATGGAGATGGAGCCTGGCACTCAGCATCAGCAGCAGTCTTTAAGGGATCAGTCCCAAGAAACACATGGACTTGTACGTGGCTGGGAGGAGGTGGCTGCGGACGTTGTCGTCCTTAGTGACCCAGAGGACTCCGGACCGAATGCCTCAGCAAACCTACGCTGCATGGCCTCCCTGATCCTGCAAAGCCTGCGTAAGGATCCTCGTATTCGTGGTATCAAGGAGAAGGACCAATACTGGCTGGCAACCCTCCTTGATCCACGTTACAAGGGTAAGGTTGCGGACCTTATCTTGCCATCGCAGAGGGAGCAGAGGATGAAACATCTTCGGGAGGCCTTGCAGAAAGGTCTGTGCAACGCGTTCCCAGAGACTGGGAGGTTACAAACTCCTGTTTCTGGACAACGTGTTGCTGAGGCTTCGGTCAGTCAAAGAAGGAGCGGTGGAGAAGGTGGCCGTCTGACCGATGCGTTCAGACAATTTTTTGGTCCGCAGCCCCAAGGTATGATCGGTTCCAGCAACCATCGCCAGCGTCTGTTTTACATGGTGCAGGAATACCTAGGGGCAAGATCAGACTTGGACACCTTTCCCACCGAAAATCCTCTGGGTTACTGGGTCTTGAGGATGGATCACTGGCCAGAGCTTGCACAGTATGCAATTGAGCTACTGGCCTGTCCTGCATCCAGCGTTCTTTCGGAACGCACATTCAGTGCTGCTAGAGGCGTGGTAACCGATCACAGGGTGTGTCTGTCCACCGACTCGGTCGATCGACTGACCTTCATAAAAATGAATCAGTCTTGGATCACCACCAGCTACCAAGCACCTGATGCTGATGTAACCGAATAATTTTTTTTGAAATCTCAGATCCCTTCAAAGACTGCCTATGCTGATGCTGAGTGACTATCCCTGAGTAATTATCCTCTTCCTCCTCAATCATCACGCTGATAGCTTGTAAGAACATTTTTGGTTCTGGGCGCCACCACCAGTGCCTAAGGCACAATTTTTCAGCCCCTGTCTAACAGGGGCGTGTAATTACAATTTTTGATGTAATACTTTGCAGCAGGGCTCATTCCTGCATTCCAACTAGAGTGTCTGTGAGGGGTTGCAGTGTTGTGGCACCAGCACCAGTGCCT
Source organism: Lithobates septentrionalis (assembly GCA_037952835.1). NCBI lineage: Eukaryota > Metazoa > Chordata > Amphibia > Anura > Ranidae > Lithobates > Lithobates septentrionalis. The sequence continues at coordinate 552,452 of JBBDGP010000775.1, forward strand.
AAGGCCCAATTTTTCTGCCCCTGTCTAACAGGGCCGTGTAATTACAATTTTTGATGCAATACTTTGCAGCAGGGCTCGTTCCTGCGTTCCAACTAGAGTGTCTGTGAGGGGTTGCAGTGTTGTGGCACCAGCACCAGTGCCTAAGGCCCAATTTTTCTGCCCTTGTCTAACAGGGGCGTGTAATTACAATTTTTGATGCAATACTTTGCAGCAGGGCTCGTTCCTGCGTTCCAACTAGAGTGTCTGTGAGGGGTTGCAGTGTTGTGGCACCAGCACCAGTGCCTAAGGCCTAATTTTTCAGCTCCTGTTCAACAGGGGCATGTAATTACAATTCTTGATCTAATATTTCACAGCAGGGCCCTGTGAGGGCTTACAGTGTTGTGGCCACAGCAAGTGAGATGAAATCTACCCCTAGGAAGGGAAATTCTCTCCTGTAAGAGTTAATATGGGAAAAAAATTTCTCCTTTCCACTGATGCTTTCCAATCCTTGTTCCACAAAAAACCCAAATTTTCAAAAAACATTTTTCATTGGGACAAAAAGTGAGGTGAAATCTTCTGAAGAGGAGGAAAGACAGCAAAACAAATGTCACAGGGGTGATAACCCTTCCCTATGTTTTCCAAAAAGCTTAAAAAAGATTTTTTGGCTGGAGCTAAACACGATAAAAAGGTACCCGTTCAAAATTACAAACAGATTCTACTTAACAACAAACCTACAGTCCCTGTCTTGTTTGCACCGCCTGTATACTGCTGTTCAGAGTATATAGGGCCTGGTGGCCCCACACCTTTCCTTATTTTAATTTGGGTGCGGGGTTCCCCTTAATATCCATACAAGACCCAAAGGGCCTGGTAATGGACTGGGGGGTACCCATGCCATTTGTCTCACCGATTTTCATCCATATTGCCATGACCCGACATTACATTAAACCCGCAAGCAGTTTTAAATGAGATTTTTTCCTTTAAAAATGACATTTGGTGCAGGGACTGTTCTAAACACGGGAAACACGCGCCACTTTACAGGCATACTATAGACACCCCCCAGGTACGATATTTAAAGGAATATTTCACTTTTTTTTTTTTTACTTTAAGCATCATTAAAATCACTGCTCCCGAAAAAACGGCCGTTTTTAAAAGTTTTTTTTGCATTGATACATGTCCCCTGGGGTAGGACCCGGGTCCCCAAACCCTTTTTAGGACAATACCATGCAAATTAGCCTTTAAAATGAGCACTTTTGATTTCGAACGTTCGAGTCCCATAGACGTCAATGGGGTTCTAACGTTCGTGCAAACTTTCGGTCCGTCCGGAGGTTCTGGTGCGAACCGAACCGGGGGGTGTTCAGCTCATCCCTCTTCTCCACTAAGCCCCGAATGAGTACCTACTTCTATACTGTAGAATATATAACTTTAGAAATCATTTCTGTAGAATATAATATCCCTTTAGAAAATATTTTAAAATATTTTGAACCTAGATTTTCTAATTTTCTATTTTTTACCTTATGTAACAATACCTTATCTGTCACTGAGCTATATATATAATGAATCTTTGAAATTTGATATTGAACACAATTTTCATTTACACAATATCAACACATTTATTATTCATTTTTTCATTTTTTATTTTTCCATTTTTTCTTTTTCGGACCTTCCCGTCAATTACATTTTATTCTGGTCCATTTCTATAGGTTACAATACATTTTTAAAAAATTTTTATTGTTTTTTCAAGAATGGCCTTTATACACATGAGTTGTTTAAATATAACTACATACAGGTTGTGCTTCATGACCCGTTTTATAAATACAACTTTGCATAGGTCTCTGCTTTATGATTTATATTTTTTATGTATTCTGCAATTTTTGAACCATTCTGGTTCGATATGCCCCTTTACTATCATTATTACATTGAAATGCCACACAGTCGTCTATCCATATTGTCTGCCTGTATGTTTAGAATCCTTAGTGATTATTTGCATAATATGTATCTCATAGAATTTTGTATGGAGACAGTATTTGAGGATTCCCGGGATATGGACTGTATCACACGAGATTGGATCTAAATAAGACATTAATATCATGGACCGCCGCTATGCTTGCGTTCCATGCCTCAGCCTGGTAAGCTCCCACTTCCTATCTCCTATGACATGCAGGCCGAGAGCGGCCTGTCGTCACTCCCTAGGATACACATCACGTGACCGGCACGTGATTACCAAGACGAATAGGAGTGACGCTCTGCTGATTGGAGAATGGAAGTGAGGCTTGGTTCTTGACCAGCTCTTTGGAGATACGATTGGCCACAAAAACATCATGTGACTGCCTGTCACCTGTGACGCTGCCGAACCCGGAAGTCATCCTGTGTAACAGCGCTAATCAGCTGTTACACTCCATTTAGAATAGAATATATAAAGCGCAGTTGTGTGGGGGGCTTATTCATACCCCAGCAGAAGCCTTTGGAGGTGAAACGCGTCAGGTCTCTATGATTACACCCCACCACTACCCACTGCGCTGTTTTTACACTACTTTTTACTGCCCTCGCTTGTAACTTTTTGGAGTGTACTGCTTAATAAAGTGCTATAACGCTTTTTACAAATAAGGATTTACACTATGTGGAAGTTTTTTTCTTTTCCTTGTTTATTCGTTCATATGATGGGCTATTGAGGAAACGATCACTCGGCGACCGAAGCCGAATCCTGGAGGCTCCCGATCCCAAATTGGTACATCATCTGAGGACTTCTGACAAGATTCTACACAAATCTTCCTACAGATCGTCACCCCATACCGCTTGACGGTACAAGCTCGTTTGACTCACCGCCAATGGCCTGTGAGTCCACCTTATCTGGTAAGGGCATCCTTTTGCTTTTCTTTCTCTATGTTGAGACCACCCACATGAGTGAAGAATCTACCTGTATTTAAGGATTTCTTTAAAACAGCCCTTAATCACCTCATATGAAGACGGCCTACGCCCAGATGGCTGTGGGGTTAACTAGGAGTACCCCATCTATCCAATAATAGACTTCCAGTATTCATATATGTTTACCCTTTTTAGGGATTTGGACGTCCTTTCTCTTGGCTTTTGCCCAAACGAACATTATTTTTGCTGAGCTGCACACTCAGTATATTGAGACACCTTGTATTATTATTTTGCTGTATTGCTTTTTTGAATATGATATTTTATGCACAATTGTTCCTTAATTAACCTATCGGTTGTTATTGAGTATTCACTCCCTCACATATCTAAGCACTCACTATTATTATATATTATTATATATTCTTTATCTTCTTGGGATGTTTTATAAAACAATTACCATTCACTTAATAAGTATACACTTCAAGTTTTAACACTCCTTTATAGAGATCACCATTACTTGATTAGTAACATGTGTCCCACCATTCATTAACTCTTCACTGATGCGGCAGGGTCCACGGGTTTTGGGGCATTTTTTCAAGGCCGGTGGAGTGCAGGTCCTTGGCCTCAGTCATGGATAGAGGAGGGTTTCATAAAAAACTTGGTTTTATTGGAATTGTTTCCAGTAGTACTGGCAGTGGAATTATGGGGCCCATCTTTCAGGGATCTGAAGGTGCGTTTCCACGGGGACAATTTAGGGGTGGTGCAAGTGATAAATAGGGTGACAGCATCATCTCCGCCAGTGATCAAGTTGTTGCAGCATTTAGTGTTAAGATGTTTGCAATTGAACGTATACATTCATGCCTTTCACTTACCGGGGGTGGAGAATGTGGTAGCTGATGCGTTATCTCGCTTCCAGTGGGACAGGTTCCGAGAGTTGGCGCCGGAAGCGGAGCAACAAGGGGTGCCTTGTCCCGATTGGCTGTGGGAGATACCTTTGGCGTCATCGCGGGATGGATTCAGCAGTCGGTAAGTGGGGCCACTTGGGCGGCGTATTCCAAAGTATGGAGGGAGTGGATGGGCTTTGTACAGGAAATCTGTGAGAAGCCATCAGGTAGATCTTTGCATTTGTTGTTGCTATATTACGTGGCAAGGAAAATGGAGGAGGGGGCATCAGTAGCTGTGTTAAATACTCAGTTAGCGGGGTTGGCTTTTCTCTTTAAGCTACAGGGTCAGCCGGATGTCACGAAGGATTTTTGGGTGCGTCAAGCGCTAAAGGGGTATAAGAAGAGGGTAATCAAGCGGGCTTCCAGAAGGCCAGTGACGTTTGAGATTTTGGGGAGGATTGTAGCAAAATTGGGGGAGGTATGCTCTTCCGAGTATGAAGTCGCATTGTTTAAGGTGGCATTTGTAATAGCATTTTTTGGAGCGTTCAGGATAAGTGAGCTGGTTAGTCCGGCAAAAACAGTTCAAGGTGGTTTGGGATGGCAGGAAGTTCAGGTGGAGCGTGGTGGTTTAACGTTGGTTATAAAGAGGTCAAAAACTGATCAAGTAGGAAAAGGCAGGGTAGTGAGGGTTTACCCGATTCAGGGATCTTGCCTGTGCCCGGTGGGCACGGTCAAACAGTTCTTGCAAGTGCGTCCATATGTACAAGGTACTTTCTTAATGCACTTGGACGGTAGTTTTTTATCTAAATTTCAGTTCGTAACAGTTTTTAGAAGATGCCTGCGGGGTGTGGGATTACAGGACAAGGAATTTTCATCCCACTCGTTTCGGATAGGAGCGGCTACTGAAGCAGCCAAAAATGGGCTAGATGTGGAGGCGGTGAAAAGAATTGGAATGTGGGAATCGAACAGGTTCCGGTCTTATGTTAGGCCTCATTTGGTGGTAGAATTGGAAGGAAGCTAGGGGAATAGGACTTTAATTAAGTTTAGTCATGAAAGGTTTTTTCTTGTAGGATAGTGTTTTAATAGAGTTTTTCTTGTCTTCTTCTATTTACAGGGCCGGCGCCTGGAATGGTCTGGATTATGGGCCATTCTTATGTGTGTTGGGGGGCAAGAAGGGGGGATGCTCGTTGGGAGGGCAGACAGTTAGGTTTTGATAAAAGGGAGGTTTATATTAAGTGGTTGGGGATACCCGGAATGCTGTGGGGGAGATTGTTTCCTGAGGTACAGAAATATGCCCTGCGGGAAGGACCACCTGATGTGTTAGTTTTACACGTTGGCGGCAATGACCTAAGTATCAGATCCATGGTAGACATCACGCGCGATATTAAAGGAGACTTGTGGCGCTTGATGGAATTATTTCCCAAGACTATTTTTATATGGTCGGATATGGTGGCTCGGACATCTTGGAGAATGGCCAGGTCAGTGGAAGGTGTAAATCGGGCCAGAAAAAAGATTAATAGGGAGGTGAGCAAATTTATGGTACGCAATGGTTGTTTAGCTATTAGACATCCGAAACTGGAATTCGAAACATGGAGGTATTTGAGATCTGATGGGGTCCACCTGAATGATGTGGGGATAGATTTGTGGACTTTAGGATTGCAGGATGGAATACAGCGAGCTATGCGGGTGTGGAGGGGCATCCAAGAGTAAGGTATTACTCGTGGGATGCGGTGGCGGGCGTTGGTCTGTGAAAAGGAAGGAAGATGGAAAAAGTAAGTGGGGGATCTAACGGTGTTATAGATCCAGAGGTCTTTTGGTTCCCGGTTAACGGAGGTTAACCGGGAAGTGATAATGGGGCACTGCGGGAATTGTTAGTCTCTGAGCCAGCTTGTCGGCTTGAGGCCTAGTTGAGATAGTTTGATAAGTACCGCAGTGCTAAGTGGGTGATGACCATCAGAATGATTTTAAGTGATAGCGCAGACCAACGCTCTTTAGTTTAAAGTTTTCATGGAATAACAGATGTTTATTGTTGATTGTTTTTGATGACAGAGTTTTTATAAGAAAGTTATAAATATATATTGTGTTAAATAAAGTAGGCTGCTATGGCCTTTTATACTCCAAGGTTGGTGTGGTCTGGTTTATTGGGAGTAGAAAGTTAAGAGGGGTATTAATATGAGTGTACAACATCTGTTATCCAACAGTCATGTGTTTTTCTGTCAATATGGGGTGTTGTGTTTACATTAATGAGGTAAAAAATGAACTTAAATGATTTTAGCAAATGGCTGCAATATAACAAAGAGTGAAAAATTTAAGGGGGTCTGAATACTCTTCGCCCCACCGTATATATATATATACAGTATATATAGTTACATAGTTACATAGTAGGTGAGGTTGAAAAAAGACACAAGTCCATCAAGTCCAACCTATGTGTGTGATTATGTGTCAGTATTACATTACATATCCCTGTATATTGCGGTCATTCAGATGATTATCTAATAGTTTCTTGAAGCTATCAATGCACCCCGCTGAGACCACCGCCTGTGGAAGGGAATTCCACATCCTTGCCGCTCTTACAGTAAAGAACCCTCTACGTAGTTTAAGGTTAAACCTCTTTTCTTCTAATTGTAATGAGTGGCCACGAGTCTTATTAAACTCTCTTCTGCGAAAAAGTTTTATCCCTATTGTGGGGTCACCAGTACAGTATTTGTAAATTGAAATCATATCCCCTCTCAAGCGTCTCTTCTCCAGAGAGAATAAGTTCAGTGCTCGCAACCTTTCCTCATAACTAAGATCATCCAGACCCTTTATTAGCTTTGTTGCCCTTCTTTGTACTCGCTCCATTTCCAGTACGTCCCTCCTGAGGACTGGTGCCCAGAACTGGACAGCATACTCCAGGTGCGGCCGGACCAGAGTCTTGTAGAGCGGGAGAATTATCGTTTTATCTCTGCAGTTGATCCCCCTTTTAATGCATGCCAATATTCTGTTTGCTTTATTAGCAGCAGCTTGGCATTGCATGCCATTGCTGAGCCTATCATCCACTAGGACCCCCAGGTCCTTTTCCATCCTAGATTCCCCAGAGGTTCTCCCCCCAGTGTATAGATTGCATTCATATTTTTGCCACCCAAATGCATTATTTTACATTTTTCTACATTGAACCTCATTTGCCATGTAGTCGCCCACCCCATTAATTTGTTCAGGTCTTTTTGCAAGATTTCCACATCCTGCGGAGAGTTAATGCCCTGCTTAGCTTAGTATTGTCTGCAAATACAGAGATTGAACTGTTTATCCCATCCTCCAGGTCGTTTATGAACAAATTAAATAGTATTGGTCCCAGCACAGAACCCTGGAGAACCCCACTACCCACCCCTGACCATTCTGAGTACTCCCCATTTATCACCACCCTCTGAACACGCCCTTGTAGCCAGTTTTCAATCCATGTACTCACCCTATGGTCCATGCCAACGCACCTTATTTTGTACAGTAAACGTTTATGGGGAACTGTGTCAAATGCTTTCGCAAAATCCAGATACACCACGTCTACGGGCCCTTCCTTTATCTAGATGGCAACTCACCTCCTCATAGAAGGTTAATAGATTGGTTTGGCAAGAACGATTCTTCATGAATCCATGCTGATTACTGCTAATGATATCATTCTTATTACTAAAATCTTGCATATAGTCCCTTATCATCCCCTCCAAGAGTTTACATACTATTGATGTTAGGCTAACTGATCTGTAATTCCCAGGGATGTTTTTTGGGCCCTTTTTAAATATTGGTGCTACATTGGCTTTTCTCCAATCAGCTGGTACCATTCCAGTCAATAGACTGTCTGTAAAAATTAGGAACAACGGTCTGGCAATCACCTGACTGAGTTCCCTAAGTACCCTCGGATGCAAGCCATCTGGTCCCGGTGATTTATTAATGTTAAGTTTCTCAAGTCTAATTTTAATTCCGTCCTCTGTTAACCATGTAGGTGCTTCCTGTGTTGTGTCATGAGGATAAACACTGCAGTTTTGGTTACTGAAGCCAGCCGATTCACTTGTGAAGACTGAGGAAAAGAATAAATTCAATACCTTTGCCATCTCCCCATCCTTTGTAACCAGATGTCCTTCCTCATTCTTTATGGGGCCAATATGGTCTGTCCTCCCTTTTTTACTGTTTACATACTTAAAGAATTTCTTGGGATTTTTTTTGCTCTCCTCCGCTATGTGTCTTTCATGTTCTATCTTAGCCATCCTAATTGCACCCTTACATTTCTTATTGCATTCTTTATAAATTCTGAATGCTGAGGATGATCCCTCAACCTTGTATTTTTTGAAGGCCTTCTCCTTTGCTTTTATATGCATTTTTACATTGGAGTTAAGCCATCCAGGATGTTTGTTCGCTCTTTTAAATTTATTACCCAATGGGATACATTGGCTAATGCCCTTATTTAATATGCTCTTAAAGCAAACCCATCTCTCCTCCGTATTCTTTGTTCCTAATATTTTATCCCAATTTATGCCTTTTAGCAAGGTTTGTAGTTTAGGGAAGTTGGCTCTTTTGAAATTCAGTGTCTTTGTGTTCCCTTCATGTTTCCTATTTGTGTGATTTATACTGAAACTAATTGACCTGTGATCGCTGTTACCTAAATTGCCCCGTATTTCCACATCTGTTATCAGGTCTGTATTGTTGGTAATCAGTAGATCTAGTAATGTTTTATTTCTAGTTGGTGCGTCTACCATCTGACTCATAAAATTGTCCTGCAAGACACTAAGGAACTGGCGAGCCTTAAATGAATGCGCGGTTCCCTCCGCCCAGTCTATGTCTGGATAATTAAAATCCCCCATTATGATAACACTTCCCATCCTTGCTGCTAATCCAATTTGTGATAGGAGATCCGTCTCCACTTCCTCCCTCAGGTTAGGGGGCCTATAGCATACTCCCAGTATTATTTTCCCCTTAGCTTCATCCCTTTGGAGCTCTACCCATAAAGATTCCACCTCCTCCCTAGCCCCCTCAGTGATGTCATCTCTCACACTCACTTGTACATTATTCTTGATATATAGGCATACCCCTCCCCCTTTTTTACCCTCTCTATCCTTGCGGTATAGGGTATACCCTTGAATGTTTGCCAGCCAATCATGAGAGCTGTTGAAACAGGTCTCTGAAATTCCCACAAAATCCAAATCCTCCTTGTACAACAGTATCTCTAGTTCACCCATCTTGTCCGCCATGCTCCTGGCATTGGTGAACATGCCACATAGTTTAGACTGGTCGCATATTGTCCTCGTATTGGGTGTTTATATATATATATAAAAACTGAAATATATATATACCACATATATAAAACCCCAACTTTTTAAACTACTGCTCTATCTGAGGTTTGTGAAGGAAGGCATTCTACTGCATCGGCTGCACCACCACCACCTCATCATCCTGGCCATTAGCCGTGAACCCACCAGCTCAGGGACGAACTATTGCCACTTTCTTGCCACTGCAGCCCGATGACCAGTAGCCCATTATTTCCGGATAGGAAGGGTACCCATACCAAGATAGGACCAACCCATCCCCACACCATATCCTGTTTATCTTTCACCATTCCAACCTTCACGAACCAAAGACCCATGCCACAGACTCCCACCAGTGACCACCTCACGCGTGGGAGGCTCGCCACAGCCGCCAGGCCCACTGTAGCCCATCCTGGAGCCCCAGGAACCACATGTCAATCCCCACGGCTGACAAGTGCACACCCTCGGCCCCATTACGCACCACAAACTTAGCCACGGCCTTATTGACCTTTATCCTGGTCTTGACGATCCGATTAACAGACGGGGCCCCCCTGCAGGTTGCCCTGCCAATTATATCTGACCATACCACCAGTGCTGGGACAAGGCCATTTGGTGCCCAGGGCAAAGATGGCAAACTGCGCCCCCCCCCATTTTAAAAGAATCAATGTCATTTCAAAACAAGGATATACTTAAAACAATACAAATTCAATTAGGTTTAATGTGATAGAAACAGAGTTCACTCACACCTTTTAATCATATGTACAGTCAGGTCCATAAATATTGGGACATTGACACAATTCTAATCTTTTTGGCTCTAAACACCACCACAATGGATTTCACCACTGGTCCACAGTGGGAGGAATCCCCCTTCCACCTGGAATGTGTAGATGGGGGAATTGGAACATTCTTTTTTTCTTTCATTCAACCTAATAGTTGAATGAAAAAAGTGATCAATGTATGGGCAGCCCAAGAGCTAAGACTAAGATAGTTTAACCTCTTGATATCAACGCTATAGCTGAATGACGGCCACAGCGCGGACCTGAATTTCCGGGAGTGCGCATGCCCTGTGCGCGCTGTGATCACTGAGTCACTGAGTCCCGGCCCCTTACAATGTGATCAGCTGTCAGCCAATGACAGCTGATCACATGATCAAAACAAAAGCTCTGTGATCGTTTTTTTTTTCTCCTCACGCTGACAGCGCGAGGAGAAAAAAAAGCTGATCACTGGCTCATCTGCAAGGGACATTGGTCCCAAAGAGGAAGAGGCAATTATGCCTCATCTGTGCCACCTGCCATTGCCACCTACCTATGCCCATGAGTGCCACTTATCAATGCCCACAAGTGCCACCTATCAATGCCACCTAGCAGTGCTGCCTTTCAGTGTAACTGATCAGTGCTGCCTCATCAGCATACATCAATAAAGGAGAAAAATTACCTGTTTTAAAATTTTCTAACAAAATATAATAACATTTTTTTTTTTTAATGCGGTCTTTTTACATTTTTTTTAACAATAAATAAAAATCCCAGCTGTGATCAAATGCCACCAAAAGAAAGCTCTATTTGTGGGGAAAAAATGATAAAAATGTCAATTGAGTACAGTGTTGTATGACCGCGTAATTGTCATTCAAAGTGCGTCAGCGCTGAAAGCTGAGAATTGGTCTGGATAGGAGGGGGGTTTAAGTGCTCAGTAAGCAAGTGGTTAAATCTCAGCTGTTTCAGTGAGAACTGGCTGAGATTAAAACCATTAACCGGTTCAATACAGGGCATTTCCACCCCCTTCCTTCCCAGACCAATTTTTATTTTTTAGTGCTGTCGCACTTTAAACAAAAATGGTGCGGTCGTGCGACGTTGTACCCAAACAAAATTGAAGTCCTTTTTTCCCCACAAATAGAGCTTTCTTTTGGTGGTATTTGATCACCTCTGCGGTTTTTATTTTTTGCGCTATAAACAAAAGAAGAGCGACAATTTTGAAAAAAACACAATATTTTTTACTTTTTGCTATAAAAATATCCCAATTTAAAAAAAAAAAAAAATTTTTCCTCAGTTTCGGCCGATACGTATTCTTCCACATATTTTTGGTAAAAAAAAAAAATCGCAATAAGCGTATATTGATTGGTTTGCGCAAAAGTTATAGCGTCTACAAAATACGGGATAGATTTATGGCATTTTTTTAAATGAATTATTATTTTTTTTTTTTTACTAGTAATAGCGGCGATCGCGATTTTTTTTCGTGACTGCGACATTATGGCGGACACATCGGACACTTTTGACACATTTTTGGGACCATTTACATTTATACAGCGATCCGTGCTATAAAATTGCATTGATTACTGTATAAATGTGACAGGCAGTGAAGGGGTTAACCACTAGGGGGACACAAGGGGTTAAATATGTTTCCTAGGTAATGATTCTAACTGTAGGGGGCGGGGACGTACAAGGGGAGGAGATTGATCGGTGTTCCTCTGTACTGGGAACACAGATCGCTCTCCTCTGAGCTGACAGGATGTGGATCTCTGTGTTTACACACACAGATCCACGGTCCGGCCCAGTTAACAGGCAATCGCGGGTGCCCGGTGGACATCGCGGCCGCCGGGCACACGCACCGGGTCCCGAGCAACGCGACGGGCGTGCGCGCACCCCCGCCGGCGCACGCGCTCCCCCTAGATGGCCGGGAAGCCCAGGCCGTCATATGACGTCCACCCAGGATGGGAGATCCCATCTGTGGATGTCATATTACAATACGCAGGTGGTGAAGTGGTTAATGAGCAGGCTGAATGTACCAAGTTGATCGATCAAATTGGGTACAACCAGCCCTGCCGGGTATTCTTATGATTATCACTAGCGGTTGCTAGATCTGCTAGTGATAATCACTGTTTGTGGGGACAATACAATTGCTCAGCAGAAGGGACTCCGCTGTCAGCACTGACTGTGCTAATGGGGGAATCATGTACATTTCTTTCCTGCAATCTGTGGTTACTGGAAATAAATTTGTAGCATCTATTGTCGGGACATACTAAAAGGAATGACAGAATGGAATGCCCATAGACTTTAACAGGGAGATGGAATGCCCATAGAGAGTAATGGAACAAAGTGGAATGCCCATAGAGAATAAAGGAAAAAAAAAATCTATTTCTGACAGACTCTTTAGACATATCATCAATTTATTTTTTTAAAACCTACTTTTAAATATCAGTGGCCATGTTTAATATTGAGATTAGGTGGGATTATTGTTGTTTTTTATGGCATAACAAAGGTGAATGACAGAAGGGAATGTCCATAGAGTATAATGGGAAGTAAACTGGGAAGTAAAATCTAAACTCATTTGCAGGCAAATCTGAGAGACATAGCAAATCCACCTTTCCCACAGCTGTTCTTCAAGTAGAGTAGCAGATTATAAGATTGAGATTATTTGGGATTACAGCTGTTTTCTATGGAATGACAAAAGATATGGCAGAATGGAATGCCCATAGAGTATAATGGGAAGCAAGATGTGACCTGGAGTCAGAACCATTGGTCATATCAGATCAATCTTTAGCAGACACACTCTCTATGTTAAGTGATGATGTTCAAATTTGATATTAGGTGGGAATATTAATGTTTTCTATGGAATGACCAATATATGACAGAAGGGAATGCCGATAGAGTATAATGGGAAGTAAAATCTAAACTCATTTGCAGGCAAATCTGAGAGACATAGCAATTTATCCTTTACCACAGCTGTTCTTCAAGTAGAGTAGCAGATTATAAGATTGAGATTATTTGGGATTACAGCTGTATTCTACGGAATGACAGATAAATAATAGAAAGGAATGCCCTTAGAGTATAATAGGAAGCTAGATGTGACCTGGAGTCAGAACCATTGGTTATATCAGATCAATCTTTAGCAGACATACTCTCTATGTTCAGAGGTGATGTCCAAATTTCACATTAAGTGGGATTATTATTGTTTTCTATGGAATGACAAACATATGACAGAATGGAATGCCCATAGAGTATAATGGGAAGCAAGATGTGACCTGGAGTCAGAACCATTGGTCATATCAGATCAATCTTTAGCAGACATATTCTCTATGTTCAGTGATGATGTTCAAAATTGAGATGAAGCAGGATTATTATTGTTTTCTATGGAATGACAAAGATATGGCAGAATGGAATGCCCATAGAGTATAATGGGAAGCAAGATGTGACCTGGAGTCAGAACCATTGGTCATATCAGATCAATCTTTAGCAGACATACTCTCTGTGTTCAGTGATGATGTTCAAATGTGATATTAGGTGGGAATATTAATGTTTTCTATGGAATGACCAATATATGACAGAAGGGAATGCCCATAGAGTATAATGGGAAGTAAAATCTAAACTCATTTGCAGGCAAATCTGAGAGACATAGCAATTTATCCTTTACCACAGCTGTTCTTCAAGTAGAGTAGCAGATTATAAGATTGAGATTATTTGGGATTACAGCTGTTTTCTATGGAATGACAAACATATGGCAGAATGGAATGCCCATAGAGTATAATGGGAAGCAAGATGTGACCTGGAGTCAGAACCATTAGTCATATCAGATCAATCTTTAGCAGACATACTCTCTATGTTCAGAGGTGATGTCCAAATTTCACATTAAGTGGAATTATTATTGTTTTCTATGGAATGACAAACATATGACAGAGTGGAATGCCCATAGAGTATAATGGGAAGCAAGATGTAACCTGGAGTCAGAACCATTGGTAAATCAGATCAATCTTTAGCAGATATACTCTCTATGTCCAGTGATGATGTTCAAATTTGACATTAAGTGGGAATATTAATGTTTTCTATGGAATGACCAACAAATGACAGAATGGAATGCCCATAGAGTATAATGGGAAGTAAAATCTAAACTCATTTGCAGGCAAATCTGAGAGACATAGCAATTTATCCTTTACCACAGCTGTTCTTCAAGTAGAGTAGCAGATTATAAAATTGAGATTATTTGGGGTTACAGCTGTTTTCTACGGAATGACAGATATAATAGAAAGGAATGCCCATAGAGTATAATGGGAAGCTAGATGTGACCTGGAGTCAGAACCATTGGTCATATCAGATCAATCTTTAGCAGACATACTCTCTATGTTCAGTGATGATGTTCAAAATTGAGATGAAGCAGGATTATTAATGTTTTCTATGGAATGACAAACATATGGCAGAATGGAATGCCCATAGAGTATAATGGGAAGCAAGATGTGACCTGGAGTCAGAACCATTGGTCATATCAGATCAATCTTTAGCAGACATACTCTCTATGTTCAGAGGTGATGTCCAAATTTCACATTAAGTGGGATTATTATTGTTTTCTATGGAATGACAAACATATGACAGAGTGGAATACCCATAGTGTATAATGGGAAGCAATATGTGACCTGGAGTCAGAACCATTGGTCATATCAGATCAATCTTTAGCAGACATACTCTCTATGTTCAGAGGTGATGTCCAAATTTCACATTAAGTGGGATTATTATTGTTTTCTATGGAATGACAAACATATGACATAGTGGAATGCCCATAGAGTATAATGGGAAGCAAGATGTGACCTGGAGTCAGAACCATTGGTCATATCAGATCAATCTTTAGCAGACATACTCTCTATGTTCAGAGGTGATGTCCAAATTTCACATTAAGTGGGATTATTATTGTTTTCTATGGAATGACAAACATATGACAGAATGGATGGCCCATAGAGTATAATGGGAAGCAAGATGTGACCTGGAGTCAGAACCATTGGTCATATCAGATCAATCTTTAGCAGACATATTCTCTATGTTCAGTGATGATGTTCAAAATTGAGATGAAGCAGGATTATTATTGTTTTCTATGGAATGACAAACATATGGCAGAATGGAATGCCCATAGAGTATAATGGGAAGCAAGATGTGACCTGGAGTCAGAACCATTGGTCATATCAGATCAATCTTTAGCAGACATACTCTCTATGTTCAGAGGTGATGTCCAAATTTCACATTAAGTGGGATTATTATTGTTTTCTATGGAATGACAAACATATGACAGAGTGGAATGCCCATAGAGTATAATGGGAAGCAAGATGTGACCTGGAGTCAGAACCATTGGTCATATCAGATCAATCTTTAGCAGACATACTCTCTATGTTCAGAGGTGATGTCCAAATTTCACATTAAGTGGGATTATTATTGTTTTCTATGGAATGACAAACATATGACAGAATGGATGGCCCATAGAGTATAATGGGAAGCAAGATGTGACCTGGAGTCAGAACCATTGGTCATATCAGATCAATCTTTAGCAGACATATTCTCTATGTTCAGTGATGATGTTCAAAATTGAGATGAAGCAGGATTATTATTGTTTTCTATGGAATGACAAACATATGACAGAATGGAATGCCCATAGAGTATAATGGGAATTAAAAGCTAAACTCATTTGCAGGCAAATCTGAGGAACATAGTAATTTATCCTTTACCACAGCTGTTCTTCAAGTAGAGTAGCAGATTATAAGATTGAGATTATTTGGGATTACAGCTGTTTTCTACGGAATGACAGATAAATAATAGAAAGGAATGCCCATAGAGTATAATGGGAAGCAAGATGTGACCTGGAGTCAGAACCATTGGTTATATCAGATCAATCTTTAGCAGACATACTCTCTATGTTCAGAGGTGATGTTCAAAATTGAGATGAAGCAGGATTATTATTGTTTTCTATGGAATGACAAACATATGACAGAATGGATGGCCCATAGAGTATAATGGGAAGCAAGATGTGACCTGGAGTCAGAACCATTGGTCATATCAGATCAATCTTTAGCAGACATATTCTCTATGTTCAGTGATGATGTTCAAAATTGAGATGAAGCAGGATTATTATTGTTTTCTATGGAATGACCAACATATGACAGAAGGGAATGCCCATAGAGTATAATGGGAAGTAAAATCTAAACTCATTTGCAGGCAAATCTGAGGAACATAGCAATTTTTCCTTTACCACAGCTGTTCTTCAAGTAGAGTAGCAGATTATAAGATTGAGATTATTTGGGATCACAGCTGTTTTCTATAGAATGACAAACATTGACAGAATGGAATGCCCATAGAGTATAATGGGAAGCAAAATGTGACCTGGAGTCAGAACCATTGGTCATATCCGATCAATCTTTAGCAGACATACTCTCTATGTTCAGTGATGATGTTCAAATTTGAGATGAAGCAGGATTATTATTGTTTTCTATGTAATGACAAACATATGGCAGAATGGAATGCCCATAGAGTATAATGGGAAGCAAGATGTGACCTGGAGTCAAAACCATTGGTCATATCAGATCAATCTTTAGCAGACATACTCTCTATGTTCAGTGATGATGTTCAAATTTGAGATGAAGCAGGATTATTATTGTTTTCTATGGAATGACAAACATATGACAGAATGGAATGCCCATAGAGTATAATGGGAAGTAAAAGCTAAACTCATTTGCAGGCAAATCTGAGAGACATAGCAATTTATCCTTTACCACAGCTGTTCTTCAAGTAGAGTAGCAGATTATAAGATTGAGATTATTTGGGATTACAGCTGTTTTCTACGGAATGACAAACATATGGCAGAATGGAATGCCCATAGAGTATTATGGGAAGCAAGATGTGACCTGGAGTAAGAACCATTAGTCATATCAGATCAATCTTTAGCAGACATACTCTCTATGTTCTGTGATGATGTTCAAAATTGAGATGAAGCAGGATAATTATTGTTTTCTATGGAATGACAAACATATGACAGAATGGAATGCCCATAGAATATAATGGGAAGCAAGATGTGACCTGGAGTCAGAACCATTGGTCATATCAGATCAATCTTTAGCAGACATACTCTCTATGTCCAGTGATGATGTTCAAATTTGACATTATGTGGGAATATTAATGTTTTCTATGGAATGACCAACATATGACAGAAGGGAATGCCCATAGAGTATAATGGGAAGCAAGATGTGACCTGGAGTCAGAACCATTGGTCAATTTAGATCAATCTTTAGCAGACATACTCTCTATGTTCAGTGATGATGTTCAAATTTGAGATGAAGCAGGATTATTATTGTTTTCTATGGAATGACAAACATATGACAGAATGGAATGCCTATAGAGTATAATGGGAAATAAAATCTAAACTCATTTGCAGGCAAATCTGAGAGACATAGCAATTTATCCTTTACCACAGCTGTTCTTCAAGTAGAGTAGCAGATTATAAGATTGAGATTATTTGGGAATACAGCTGTTTTCTATGGAATGACAAACATATGACAGAATGGAATGTCCATAGAGTATAATGGGAAGCAAGATGTGACCTGGAGTCAGAACCATTGGTCATATCAGATCAATCTTTAGCAGACATACTCTCTATGTCCAGTGATCATGTTCAAATTTGACATTAAGTGGGATTATTACTGTTTTCTGTGGAATGACAAACATATGACAGAATGGAATGCCCATAGAGTATAATAGCAAGCAAGATGTGACCTGGAGTCAGAACCATTGGTCATATCAGATCAATCTTTAGCAGACATACTCTCTATGTCCAGTGATGATGTTCAAATTTGACATTAAGTGGGATTATTACTGTTTTCTGTGGAATGACAAACATATGACAGAATGGAATGCCCATAGAGTATAATGTATTATAGAGTATAACCCTTTAACAAACTCACTATTGCAAAATGATGGCTACAGTGTGGCTCAATAACTCAGGGAGGGCCTACTATGATGTCCTCCCAGAATCGCAGGTGCACACACAGGAGTATCCAGGACCGGGCCCGGCGCATCACGGATCACGGCTGACAGCAGCCGTTTACCACGTGATTGCTCCGACAAATGACAGAGCAATAACTTGTAAACAAACCGGCGTCATGTCCGGTTTCTCTCTCCCCTCTCTGTACCGATCGGCACAGTGTGAACGGAGAGGGGAGAGATCGGGTGCAGCAGCGCTGTGGGCTGGATCTGTAGTTCCCACAGCGCTGCTCTGTGCCCATTGCAGCAGCATTCAGCCACCCATCCACGCTCAGGCATCCCATCCACCCCCATACATACTCAGCCATACCCAGCAATACCCAACCATACTCAGCCTTACTAAGCCATCCCATCAACACTCAGCCATACACAGCCCTAACCAGCCATACCCATTCATGCCCAGTCATCCCATCCATGCTCAGGCATCCACATTCATGGCTCAACCATGCTCAGTCATCCCCATCCACGGCTCATCCATCCCCATTCATGCTCATCCATGCCACATCAGTTCTTATCCATGCCACTACAGTGCCTCCCAAAAGTGTAATAGATAGTCAAATTAGATTTGAAATGTATGCCCCTAGAACACCTGACAGTGCTCCCTGCATGTTGGGCCTCTTTATGTGGCCAGGCTGTGGAAAAATCTCCCACATGTGGTATCGCCATACTCAGGAGGAGTAGGACAATCTGTGGCGTTATTTTTGCTATGTACATGCTATGTGTTAGAAATATTGTATAAATGGACAACTTTGTTAAAAAAAAATTAAAAAATGTGTTTTCATGTTCTTTCCAAATTTTCAAAAAAAAATGGCATGGTCAAAAGACTTATTATGCCTCCTAGAATATACATTGCGGTGTTTTCTTTCAAAATTGGGGTTATTTTTGGGGCATTTCCATTGTCCTGGTGCTCCAGGGCCTTTAAAAGTGCAAGAGGTAGTCAGGAAATTATGAGTAATTTATGCTCCTATAATGCCTGCAGGTGCTCCCTGCATGTTGGGCCTCTGTATGTGGTCACGCTGTGTAAAAGTCTCACACATGTGGTATCATCATACTCAGAAAGAGTAGCAGAATTTATTTTTGGTGTGTGATTTGTGGTATGCATATGCTGTGTTTGATAAATAACCTGCTAACAGTGTAATTTTGTGAAAAAAAAACTAAAAAAAAAACCAACCTTGATTTTACAAAGAATTTTGGGAAAAATTTACAACTTCTAAAAACTCACCATGCCTTTTACTAAATATCTTGGACTGTCTATTTTCCAAAAATGGGCCATTTCGGGGGTATTGATACTGTCTTGGCTTGTTAGGTTCTCAAGAAATGAGATAGGCTATCACTACATTAGGTTTGATAAATTTTTAGAGATTGGTACCATAGCTTGTGTACTCCATAACTTTCACACAGACCTAATTATATACACCGATTAGGTTTATTTTTACCAAAGATATGCAGCAGTATAAATTTGTGCCAAAATTTATGAAGAAAAATTGCTATCAAAATTTTATAACAGAAACAAAAAAAATACATTTTTTTTATAGAATTTTCTATCTTTTTTTTCTATTTTATAGTGCAAAAAATAGAAAAAACCAGTGGTGATTAAATACCACTAAAAGAAAGCTTCATCTGTGTGTAAAATAAAATAACAATTTCATATGTGTACAGTACAGTGTTGCATGACTTAGTAATTGTCATTCAATATTTGAGAGCACCGAAAGATGAAAATTAGTCTGGTTAGGAAGGGGGTTTAGGTGTTAAGTGCCCAATGGGTAAGTGGTTAACGCACACACATATATATATGTTAAAGATTGATCTGATATGACCAATGGTTCTGACTCCAGGTCACATCTTGCTTCCCATTATACTCTATGGGCATTCCATTCTGCCATATGTTTGTCATTCCATAGAAAACAGCTGTAATCCCAAATAATCTCAATGTTATAATCTGCTACTCTACTTGAAGAACAGCTGTGGTAAAGGATAAATTGCTATGTTCCTCAGATTTGCCTGAAAATGAGTTTATCTTTTAATTCCCATTATACTCTATGGGCATTCCATTCTGTCATATGTTTGTCATTCCATAGAAAACAATAATAATCCTGCTTCATCTCAATTTTGAACATCATCACTGAACATAGAGAATATGTCTGCTAAAGATTGATCTGATATGACCAATGGTTCTGAGTCCAGGTCACATCTTGCTTCCCATTATACTCTATGGGCATTGCATTCTGTCATATGTTTGTCATTCCATAGAAAACAATAATAATCCCTCTTAATGTGAAATTTGGACATCACCTCTGAACATAGAGAGTATGTCTGCTAAAGATTGATCTGATATGACCAATGGTTCTGACTCCAGGTCACATCTTGCTTCCCATTATACTCTATGGGCATTCCATTCTGTCATATGTTTGTCATTCCATAGAAAACAGCTGTAATCCCAAATAATCTCAATCTTATAATCTGCTACTCTACTTGAAGAACAGCTGTGGTAAAGGATAAATTGCTATGTTCCTCAGATTTGCCTGCAAATGAGTTTAGATTTTACTTCCCATTATACTCTATGGGCATTCCTTTCTGTCATATGTTGGTCATTCCATAGAAAACAATAATAATCCCACTTAATGTGAAATTTGGACATCACCTCTGAACATGGAGAGTATGTCTGCTAAAGATTGATCTGATATGACCAATGGTTCTGACTCCAGGTCACATCTTGCTTCCCATTATACTCTATGGGCATTCCATTCTGTCATATGTTTGTCATTCCATAGAAAACAATAATAATCCCACTTAATGTGAAATTTGGACATCACCTCTGAACATAGAACACCTCTGAACATTGTACTGTAATTGTGTTGTCCCCCTTATACATTGTAAAGCGCTGAGTAAACTGTTGGCGCTATATAAATCTCGTATAATAATAATAATAATAGAGAGTATGTCTGCTAAAGATTGATCTGATATGACCAATGGTTCTGAGTCCAGGTCACATCTTGCTTCCCATTATACTCTATGGGCATTCCTTTCTATTATTTATCTGTCATTCCGTAGAAAACAGCTGTAATCCCAAATAATCTCAATCTTATAATCTGCTACTCTACTTGAAGAACAGCTGTGGTAAAGGATAAATTGCTATGTCTCTCAGATTTGCCTGCAAATGAGTTTAGATTTTACTTCCCATTATACTCTATGGGCATTCCATTCTGTCATATGTTGGTCATTCCATAGAAAACATTAATATTCCCACTTAATGTCAAATTTGAACATCATCACTGGACATAGGGAGTATGTCTGCTAAAGATTGATCTGATATGACCAATGGTTCTGACTCCAGGTCACATCTTGCTTCCCATTATACTCTATGGGCATTCCATTCTGTCATATGTTTGTCATTCCATAGAAAACAGCTGTAATCCCAAATAATCTCAATCTTATAATCTGCTACTCTACTTGAAGAACAGCTGTGGTAAAGGATAAATTACTATGTTCCTCAGATTTGCCTGCAAATGAGTTTAGATTTTACTTCCCATTATACTCTATGGACATTCCATTCTGTCATTCCTTTTAGTATGTCCCTCTATTGTCTAATGCCGCGTACACACGGTCCTACTTTTCGTCTACAAAAGTCCAACAGACGCTGATGGACTAAAGCTGGCTGGTAATCCGATCGTGTGTGGGCTTCTCCGGACTTTCAACTGACTTTTTTAGCCTCAAATCCGACGTACTTTAGATTTGAAACATGTTTTAAAACTTTACTTCGTAACTACGACGGACCCCGAAATCCGCTCGTCTGTGTGCTAGTCCGACGGACAAAAAGCCACGCTAGGGCACCTATTGGCTACTGGCTATGAACTTCCTTATTTTAGTCCGGTGTACGTCATCACGTACGAATCCGTTAGACTTTTGTGTGGTCGTGTGTAGGCAAGTCCGTTCGTTAGAAAGTAGGCCGCAAGTCCGCCGCAAGTCCACCGAAAGTCTGCCGGAAGTCTGTCGGACAGGCTGTCCGACTTTTGTAGACGAAAAGTACGACCGTGTGTACGCGGCATAACTGAAAGTGAAAGTTAGTGAATGTCTTGAAAGAACATGGGGGGAGGGGGAGACAGATGGCGATAAGGACAGTTCAGTGATTACATTGCACT
This sequence comes from Lithobates septentrionalis, assembly GCA_037952835.1. Lineage (NCBI taxonomy): Eukaryota > Metazoa > Chordata > Amphibia > Anura > Ranidae > Lithobates > Lithobates septentrionalis. The sequence goes on from JBBDGP010000775.1 coordinate 574,363, forward strand.
GTAGTGTACACAGTTGCACACTCACCCAGGTCTGGGCTGGAAGATCAGGCATCTTTGGCACACAGAGGAATCTGCAGCTGCTGTTTTCATATCTCCCGCCCACATCCCCTCACTTCAGATACATCTGCAGGCTGGGGATAGTGTGGGCGGGGTGGGAAGTCACTGGAGGAGCAGAGGTGGGAGGAGGAGGAGGAGGAGCTGTATTCCTCCCTGATCTCCTGTCAGTGAGGGGGGAGGGGATGTGTTCGCTGGGCTGTGTAATGTGTCACAGTCAGACACTCTTACAGAGCTGCAGCCACCAGTCTCACAATATTACAGACTGATTCTCCTATCCTACGGACGGGAGAAATCAGTCTGTTTCCTCACAGTTACCAAGATAATGGGAGGCTTGTCCGCTCCTCCCCTGCTGGTTCAATCCCTCCTGAAGTCGCTCTCCTCCCTGCCAATGAGGGGGAGGGAGCAGATCGGTTGGAGCGGCTCTCATATCATGCTCAGAGTCAGCGAGCAGAGGAAGGGGGAGAGATCCGCCCCCTCTCACACTCCGCCCAGGGCACCCACCCCTCTCGCCCACCCCTTGTACCGGCCCTGCGATTACCCACCACGGTCTGTGGGTACACCAGCCCAGAGTTTTCAGTTAATTACCTGTCTCTGCGCAGCAGGTTACTCGGGCTCATTCACTACTTACACGAGGGGGGGGGGGGGTCCGTCATCAGCTTCATTTACGCGCAGTGGTCTTGACATTTCTTTTTTTTTTTTAAAGGTAAATTTTTATTTGGTTTTGTGGTACAAGACAAACATACAAACATAAATACACATATTTCGAGCAAACATTGCTCATTGCAATACAGAGTGTAAGACAATGGTATACATTTGGCATACATGTTTTCATATTGAATAATTGTATATGTCTGTTTAATTTTTATTTATTTATTTTTTTTATTAACCACTTGACGACCGCCTCACGCCGATGTACGTCGGCAAAGCGGCACGGACAGGCAAAATCACGTACATGGTACGTGATTTGCCTTCCGCGGGTGGGGGGTCCGATCGGACCCCCCCCCGGTGCCCGAGGCGGTCGTCTTTTGTCCAGCGGCGATCAGAGGTGAGGGGGAGACCATCCGTTCGTGGCCCCCCCCTCGCGATCGCCGCCGGCCAATCGAATCATTCCTTTGCTGCTGTATGCTAAACAGCAGCAAAGGAAATGATGTCATCTCTCCTCGGCTCGGTAATTTCCGTTCCGGCCCGAGGAGAGAAGACATCACTGTGAGTGCACAACACACTACACACACAGTAGAACATGCCAGGCACACTAAACACCCCGATCCCCCCCCGATCGCCCCCCGATCCCCCCCAATCGCCCCCCCCCCACCCTGTCACAAACTGACACCAGCAGTTTTTTTGTTTTTTTTGTTTTGTTTTTTTCTGATTACTGCATAGTGTCAGTTTGTGACAGTTACAGTGTTGGGACAGTTACTGTTACCCCCCCTTTAGGTCTAGGGTACCCCCCTAACCCCCCCTAATAAAGTTTTAACCCCTTGATCACCCCCTGTCACCAGTGTCACTAAGCGATCATTTTTCTGATCGCTGTATTAGTGTCGCTGGTGACGCTAGTTAGGGAGGTAAATATTTAGGTTCGCCGTCAGCGTTTTATAGCGTCAGGGACCCCCATATACTACCTAATAAATGTTTTAACCCCTTGATTGCCCCCTAGTTAACCCTTTCACCACTGATCACCGTATAAGTGTTACGGGTGACGCTGGTTAGTTCGTTTATTTTTTATAGTGTCAGGGCACCCGCCGTTTATTACCGAATAAAGGTTTAGCCCCCTGATCGCCCGGCGGTGATATGCGTCGCCCCAGGCAGCGTCAGATTAGCGCCAGTACCGCTAACACCCACGCACGCATCATACGCCTCCCTTAGTGGTATAGTATCTGTACGGATCAATATCTGATCCAATCAGATCTATACTAGCGTCCCCAGCAGTTTAGGGTTCCCAAAAACGCAGTGTTAGCGGGATCAGCCCAGATACCTGCTAGCACCTGCGTTTTTCCCCTCCGCCCGGCCCAGCCCACCCAAGTGCAGTATCGATCGATCACTATCACTTACAAAACACTAAACGCATAACTGCAGCGTTCGCAGAGTCAGGCCTGATCCCTGCGATCGCTAACAGTTTTTTTGGTAGTATTTTGGTGAACTGGCAAGCACCAGCCCCAGGCAGCGTCAGGTTAGCGCCAGTACCGCTAACACCCACGCACGCAGAATACGCCTCCCTTAGTGGTATAGTATCTGAACGGATCAATATCTGATCCGATCAGATCTATACTATTGTCCCCAGCAGTTTAGGGTTCCCAAAAACGCAGTGTTAGCGGAATCAGCCCAGATACCTGCTAGCACCTGCGTTTTGCCCCTCCGCCCAGCCCAGCCCACCCAAGTGCAGTATCGATCGATCACTGACACTTACAAAACACTAAATGCATAACTGCAGCGTTCGCAGAGTCACGCCTGATCCCTGCGATCGCTAACAGTTTTTTTGGTAGCGTTTTGGTGAACTGGCAAGCACCAGCTCCAGGCAGCGTCAGGTTAGCGCCAGTAGCGCTAACACCCACGCACGCACCGTACACCTCCCTTAGTGGTATAGTATCTGAACGGATCAATATCTGATCCGATCAGATCTATACTAGCATCCCCAGCAGTTTAGGGTTCTCACAAACGCAGTGTTAGTGGGATCAGCCCAGATACCTGCTAGCACCTGCGTTTTGCCCCTCCGCCCGGCCCAGCCCACCCAAGTGCAGTATCGATCGATCACTGTCACTTACAAAAGACTAAAACGCATAACTGCAGCGTTCGCAGAGTCAGGCCTGATCCCTGCGATCGCCAACAGATTTTTTGGTAGCGTTTTGGTGAACTGGCAAGCGCCAGCGGCCTAGTACACCCCGGTCGTAGTCAAACCAGCACTGCAGTAACACTTGGTGACATGGCAAGTCCCATAAGTGCAGTTCAAGCTGGTGAGGTGGCAAGCACAAGTAGTGTCCCGCTGCCACCAAAAAGACAAACACAGGCCCGTCGTGCCCATAATGCCCTTCCTGCTGCATTCGCCAATCCTAATTGGGAACCCACCGCTTCTGCAGCGCCCGTACTTCCCCCATTCACATCCCCAACCAAATGCAGTCGGCTGCATGAGAGGCATTTTCTTTATGTCCTCCCGAGTACCCCTACCCAACGAACCCCCCCAAAAAAGATGTTGTGTCTGCAGCAAGCGCGGATATAGGCGTGACACCCGCTATTATTGTCCCTCCTGTCCTGACAATCCTGGTCTTTGCATTGGTGAATGTTTTGAACGCTACTATGCACTAGTTGAGTATTAGCGTAGGATACAGCATTGCACAGACTAGGCACACTTTCACAGGGTCTCCCAAGATGCCATCGCATTTTGAGAGACCCGAACCTGGAACCGGTTACAGTTATAAAAGTTAGTTACAAAAAAAGTGTAAAAAAAAAAATATATAAAATAAAAAAAAATAGTTGTCGTTTTATTGTTCTCTCTCTCTCTATTCTCTCTATTGTTCTGCTCTTTTTTACTGTATTCTATTCTGCAATGTTTTATTGTTATTATCTTTTATCATGTTTGCTTTTCAGGTATGCAATTTTTTGTACTTTACCGTTTACTGTGCTTTATTGTTAACCATTTTTTTGTCTTCAGGTACGCCATTCACAACTTTGAGTGGTTATACCAGAATGATGCCTGCAGGTTTAGGTATCATCTTGGTATCATTCTTTTCAGCCAGCGGTCGGCTTTCATGTAAAAGCAATCCTAGCGGCTAATTAGCCTCTAGACTGCTTTTACAAGCCGTGGGAGGGAATGCCCCCCCCCCACCGTCTTCCGTGTTTTTCTCTGGCTCTCCTGTCTCAACAGGGAACCTGAAAATGCAGCCGGTGATTCAGCCAGCTGACCATAGAGCTGATCAGAGACCAGAGTGGCTCCAAACATCTCTATGGCCTAAGAAACCGGAAGCTACGAGCATTTTATGACTTAGATTTCGCCGGATGTAAATAGCGCCATTGGGAAATTGGGGAAGCATTTTATCACACCGATCATCTTGGTGTGGTCAGATGCTTTGAGGGCAGAGGAGAGATCTAGTGTCTAATAGACCCCAATTTTTTCAAAAAAGAGTACCTGTCACTACCTATTGCTATCATAGGGGATATTTACATTCCCCGAGATAACAATAAAAATGATTAAAAAAAAATAAAAATGAAAGGAACAGTTTAAAAATAAGATAAAAAAGCAAAAAAATAATAAAGAAAAAAAAAAAAAAAAAGCACCCCTGTCGCCCCCTGCTCTCGCGCTAAGGCGAACGCAAGCGGCGGTCTGTCGTCAAACGCAATTGCACCATGCATGTGAGGTATCACCGCGAAGGTTAGATCGAGGGCAGTAATTTTTGCAGTAGACCTCCTCTGTAAATCTAAAGTGGTAACCTGTAAAGGCTTTTAAAGGCTTTTAAAAATGTATTTATTTTGTTGCCACTGCACGTTTGTGCGCAATTGTAAAGCATGTCATGTTTGGTATCCATGTACTCGGCCTAAGATCATCTTTTTTATTTCATCAAACATTTGGGCAATATAGTGTGTTTTTTCCCCAAAAAATGCGTTTGAAAAATCGCTGCGCAAATACTGTGTGAAAAAAAAAAATGAAACACCCACCATTTTAATCTGTAGGGCATTTGCTTTAAAAAAATATATAATGTTTGGGGGTTCAAAGTAATTTTCTTGCAAAAAAAAACAAACTTTTTCATGTAAACAATAAGTGTCAGAAAGGGCTTTGTCTTCAAGTGGTTAGAAGAGTGGGTGATGTGTGACATAAGCTTCTAAATGTTGTGCATAAAATGCCAGGACAGTTCAAAACCCCCCCAAATGACCCCATTTTGGAAAGTAGACACCCCAAGCTATTTGCTGAGAGGCATGTCGAGTCCATGGAATATTTTATATTGCGACACAAGTTGCGGGAAAGAGACAAATTTTTTTTTTTTTGCACAAAATTGTCACTAAATGATATATTGCTCAAACATGCCATGGGAATATGTGAAATTACACCCCAAAATACATTCTGCTGCTTCTCCTGAGTACGGGGATACCACTTGTGTGAGACTTTTTGGGAGCCTAGCCGCGTACGGAACCCCGAAAACCAAGCACCGCCTTCAGGCTTTCTAAGGGCGTGAATTTTTGATTTCTCTCTTGACTGCTTATCACAGTTTCGGAGACCATGGAATGCCCAGGTGGCACAAAACCCCCCCAAATGACCCCATTTTGGAAAGTAGACACCCCAAGCTATTTGATGAGAGGTATAGTGAGTATTTTGCAGACCTCACTTTTTGTCACAAAGTTTTGAAAATTGAAAAAAGAAAAAAAAAAAAGTTTTTTCTTGTCTTTCTTCATTTTCAAAAACAAATGAGAGCTGCAAAATACTCACCATGCCTCTCAGCAAATAGCTTGGGGTGTCTACTTTCCAAAATGGGGTCATTTGGGGGGGTTTTGTGCCACCTGGGCATTCCATGGCCTCCGAAACTGTGATAGGCAGTGAAGAGTGAAATCAAAAATTTTCACCCTTAGAAATCCTGAAGGCGGTGATTGGTTTTCGGGGTCCCGTGCACGGCTAGGCTCCCAAAAAGTCCCACACATGTGGTATCCCCGTACTCAGGAGAAGAAGCTAAATGTATTTTGGGGTGCAATTCCACATATGCCCATGGCCTGTGTGAGCAATATATCATTTAGTGACAACTTTGTGCAAAAAAAAAATAAATAAATAAAAATGTGTCACTTTCCCGCAACTTGTGTCAAAATATAAAATATTCCATGGACTCAATATGCCTCTCTGGAAATAGCTTGGGGTGTCTACTTTCCAAAATGGGGTCATTTGGGGGGGTTTTGTGCCACCTGGGCATTCCATGGCCTCCGAAACTGTGATAGGCAGTAAAGAGTGAAATCATAAATTTACACCCTTAGAAATCCTGAAGGCGGTGATTGGATTTCGGGGCCCCGTACGCGGCTAGGCTCCCAAAAAGTCCCACACATGTGGTATCCCCATATTCAGGAGAAGCAGCAGAATGTATTTTGGGGTGCAATTCCACATAGGCCCATGGCCTGTGTGAGCAATATATCATTTAGTGACAACTTTTTGTAAATATTTTTTTTTTTTTTTTTTGTCATTATTCAATCACTTGGGACAAAAAAAATAAATATTCAATGGGTTCAACATGCCTCTCAGCAATTTCCTTGGGGTGTCTACTTTCCAAAATGGGGTCATTTGGGGGGGTTTTGTACTGCCCTGCCATTTTAGCACCTCAAGAAATGACATAGGCAGTCATAAACTAAAAGCTGTGTAAATTACAGAAAATGTACCCTAGTTTGTAGACGCTATAACTTTTGCGCAAACCAATAAATATACGCTTATTGACATTTTTTTTACCAAAGACATGTGGCCGAATACATTTTGGCCTAAATGTATGACTAAAATTGAGTTTATTGGATTTTTTTTATAACAAAAAGTAGAAAATATCATTTTTTTTCAAAATTTTCGGTCTTTTTCCATTTATAGCGCAAAAAATAAAAACCGCAGAGGTGATCAAATACCATCAAAAGAAAGCTCTATTTGTGGGAAGAAAAGGATGCAAATTTCGTTTGGGTACAGCATTGCATGACCGCGCAATTAGCAGTTAAAGCGACGCAGTGCCAAATTGGAAAAAGACCTCTGGTCCTTAGGCAGCATAATGGTCCGGGGCTCAAGTGGTTAATAAACTTGGTATCATTGACTTGAATTTCTTTATTAGCTTTATACGGTAGGTGTGATAGTGTTTTCAGAGCTAGTCCACAGACCCCATATTTTGCGAAATTTTTTTGGGCATCCTCTGGCTTCGTATGTCAATTTGTATAATGGTATAGCCTAATTAACCATGTTTAGCCAGAATGCTATCGTAGGTGGGGATTGTGATTTCCAGTGAATAGTAATAGATTTTTTGGCGTAAAATAATACAATTCTCAGGAAAGTTTGCTTGTTTTGGGATATACTCTCATCATCCACATATCCTAGCAGGCATCTTAGGGGATTGCAGATATTAGGCAATTGAGTCAAGGAGCTGACAAAAGCAGTGACCCCTGACCAGAACCGCCTGATCTCGGTGCATTCCCACATCAAGTGGAAAAAGGTGGCCTCCATGATGCTGCACCTGGAGCACATTGCCGATGGTAGTTTTTTAAGTTTAAATAATAGGGATGGCGTAAAGTATGCTCTGTATAATAGTTTGGTCTGTATGACCCTGTCCCTGGAAGAGATGACAGAGGGGACCTGCAGGGGAAGTATGTCCTGCCAAATCTCCTCCGTCAGCTCAGGGATGTCAGCCTTCAACTTAGTGAGCGTGCTACTGAGTCTGTGCGTTGTGGTGTGGAGTAGAGTCCTATAGTATGTGGAAATTAATTTGTCATGGGAAGGATCAGTTAATAATTGCTCTAGCGGAGACAGTCGAACAGTCATATTACGCAACCCAAACTGGGTGGTTGCTGTGTGGCGTATTTGCAAGTAAAGAAAATAAGCTGTGCGTGGCAGTTGGTAGTCCTGGCGAAATTCCTCAAATGTCCTGAACTTATTGTTTGAGAATAAATGCATTATGGTTTTTATCCCTTTTTTCGACCAGTATTCCCCATCTGTCCTACGGGCGAATTCCTGTAGATTTGGGTTCCCCCATAATGGAGTATTTGGGGAGTAGATACGATGCTCAGTATCCGGCAACATTTTAGTTAGTTTAAGAATTCTTATAGTCATTTCAAGGATTTTAGTGCTTTCCCTCCCTCTAAGAGATAGACGGTGGACCAAATATTGTAGGGATTCGTAAGAGGTGAGTATGGCTGCTTCTAGGGACGTAGCCGCATTGTTGGCTTCAGGGAAGAACCACCAATGGGCATGAACCAGTTGTGCCAATCCTCCCTCCGACACCGGCAGTTGAAGAGTATTTTTTGCAATTCTCACCGCTCCCCCCTTCCAAATGAAGGTGATAAGGATAGAGTCAATCTCTTTAAATTTAGATTTGGTGATATACACTGGTGAATTACATAGGATGTATAGGAAACGTGGGAGGAATATCATTTTAAAGATATTTATCCTACCTAATATCGTTAGGGGAAGATTGGTCCATGTCTTCAGCGTGTTCTTCATTCTGCTAATAAGTGGGTCTAGATTATATTTACTATAAGAGGACAGAGGATGTTGAATCATGACCCCCAGGTATCTGAAGGAGTCAACTATTTGTAGCGGGCAAGAGGAAGGAGGTGTAAACACCGCTTCCGGATCTATTTTAAACATAAGGGATTTGTCCCAATTAACTTGAAACCCTGAGAAGAGGCCGAATTGTCGAATAATTTCCAGCAGGGTTGGGAGTGACGATTGAGGGTCCGCCAGGTATATTAACATGTCGTCAGCGTATAAAGATACTTTCTCTTCTAGGCCCCCAATCGTCAGTCCCTTTATTTCCCCACTGGATCTTATCAGTGTTGCCAGAGGTTCTATCGCAATTGCAAATAGCAACGGTGAGAGGGGGCAACCCTGCCTAGTACCCCGTTTAATCAGGAATGGATCAGTTACTGATGTATTTATCCGCAGTCTAGCAGTAGGCTGTGAATATAATAGTTGAACCCACTTGATAAAGGTATTTCCAAACCCAAATTTCGCCAGGACTTCCAGTAAATAAGGCCATTCGACCGAGTCAAATGCCTTGTGTGCGTCTAAGGCCAGCACCGCTCTAGTCCCTACAACATCATGGGTGGCCTGTAGGTTTGTGAACAGTCTCCGTAAGTTTATGGATGTTGATCGTCCTGGAATGAATCCAGTCTGATCCGCCCCAATAATGGTGGTGATAACTGAGTTCAGTCTCCGGGCGAGCACTTTGGCTAAAATCTTGACATCTGAGTTAATTAATGATATTGGTCTATATGATTCACATAATAGGTGGTCTTTATGAGGTTTGGGGATGAGGACAATCAATGCCTCTGACATTGAGGGTGGTAACTGTCCTGTTTTTATAGCAAAATTATAAACTCTCAGTAGATGGGGTATCAAAAGTTCCTTATATTGCATATACCATTCTATGGGGAAGCCATCCAGTCCCGGTGTTTTGTTTCTGGCAAAGGACTGTATGGCTTCTCCAATCTCCTCCTCTGTCAGAGGATCGTCAAGGAGTGAGGCCTGTTCTTCTTGGAGCCTCGGTAGCGAGATACCGGCCAAATAATCGTCTAATTCTACAATAGTATAGTGGGCTTTGGTAGCATATAATGAAGAGTAAAATTTCACAAAAGCATCGACTATTTCCCCACTCTGTTCCACCACTGTACCCAGTATATTCCTAATTCTTGGAATACTGCACGGTTGATAATCAGGCCTAGATAAATACGCTAGTAATCGGCTATTTTTGTCTCCAAACTCAAAGATTCGCTGATTTTGATATAGTAATTTCTTCTGAGTACGCTCTAAAAGGACTAGATCCAGGTCTCTAGATCTGTGTTTCCAGGTATTATGCGTTGCTGGGGAAGGGGTGGCAGAGTAAGCAGCCTCAGCTGCTCTAAGATCCCTCTCCGCGTCCTTTAATTTGGACTGGGATGCCTTACGGGCCTGCCCAATCGCCGCCGCAAAAATGCCACGCGTGGTGGCCTTAAAGGCATCCCAGGTCAATGGGACAGAGACACTTTGACGGTTGCGTAACCAATATGCTTTCATTTCCACTGTGCCCTGATCTACCACCATCTGATCCGCTAGCCACAGAGGGCTCAGTCGCCACATGCGGTATGAGGTGGGAGGGCCCAGGGCAAGGTCCACCATTAAAGGGGAGTGATCAGACACCGCCCTTGGGAGATATCTGGCCTCAGTCACCCTATTCAATAGCTCAGATGAAACTAAACATAGGTCTATTCGGGAGAGAGTACCGTGCGTTTCGGACTGACACGAGTACTCCCTCCCGTCTGCGTGCTTCCACCTCCAGGTCTCCACCAGATCAAATTGGGCCAAAAAAGAGCACAGGGGTGTGGGGGGCAATGTGGAGCACTTGAACCTGTCTATGGAATTGTCGAGTACTGTGTTGTAGTCCCCTGCTATCAGCAGAGGGCCTTTTGCTATTGCTAGGAGGGAACTCATTACCCGTTCAAAGAACAGCTTAGTGAAGGGTGGTGGGACATATAAGCTTGTGACCGTATAGGGCTTACCCCATAATTCAAGTACCACAATAACAAAACATCCGTTAGGGTCAGTTTTAACATGCTTTATGGTGATAGGGGCCGATTTTGCTATTAGGATAGATGTGCCTCTGGCATACGTAGAATAAGTAGAATGTATTGCATAGGCAATTTTAGCTCTCTTTAAAGCCATTACTCTTGATCCCTGAAGGTGGGTTTCCTGGAGGAGGATCACGTGTGGATTGTGTCTTGCCAAATAATCAAACATCAGTGATCTTTTGACCTTGGAGTTAAGCCACCTAACATTCCATGAGACTACACGGAGCTTAGACATGCGTATAAACAAATCATGACTATTCGAGTCCATTTCTCATTGCCCGTCAGAACTCCGCCCTGGGCGAGGTCCAGCGAGCCCTGAGAAATAGACCAGAACACAAATATCTCTGTTATGTTACTCATCAATCTGTGGCTCTCAATCCTAGATTGCAGAAATTGTAGAACCAGAGAATCACTTTTAAAGTATGCATATACCATTGAACACCAGTGCTGTTTGTAGATAACCATAACGTTGTAACAAAACCCCTCAAAGTATTCCCCAACAAGTTTTCCCCCCTCCCTAACCCTCCCGGCTCTCATCCCCTAACATATGAGAGCTTTATTCCCATAACCAAACCTATTAGGCAAGAGGGCCATGGCTCAAACCCTTAGCCAACTAATCTTAGGAGACGTGGAAAGGCCCACAGCTCTGGGCCTCCATCCGCGTTTGTCCACACAAAATAAAGAACGTGTGGTGTCTCTTGGCCTGAAAAATCATGGTGATAAAAAAATAATAATAATAATAATGATACTAAGAATAATAGAAAAATGAAAAATGAAAAATAAAAGTCAGGGAGGATGATAGGTTGCTGAGTGGCATCCGAGGGTAGCGTGGGATATGTCTTCTCCTTCAGAGATATGCAGGATTTATAGTCCCGTCTCGACTGCGTGCAGATGTAGATGTATTTGTATTTTCTGCTTCTGAGGATGCAGGAAAGAAAGTCCCATATCAACTGCAATGGGGTGTAGTGAAGGCCTCCAGGTGGGCTTCATGTATAGTAAGGCACTACCGGGTGGGAGATCTCCTTTCCTGGTTCCTGCGATTCGGATGTGCTAAAGTGTCCACCCATTGTGATGCTTCTCTGGGATCCGTAAAGAAATAGGCCTTGCCCTGGTAGATGATGCGCAGACGTGCAGGATACAACATGCCATACGGAAGGTGAAGCTCACGTAGCCTGCGTTTAATTGCCAGAAAAGTGGCTCTCTGCTTCTGCGTGGCTACAGAAAAATCTGGGAAAATGGTGATATTATTGCCATTGAAGGAAACTTTGCCCCTCTCTCTAGCTACTCTGAGAATAGCCTCTCTGTCACGGAAGTGTAGCAGCTTTATGATCATGGCACGTGGTGGGGATCCAGGTGGTAGAGGGCGCATGGGGATTCTGTGTGCCCTCTCTATGGCGAACATTGGTGAGAAGGTACTTGCCCCGAACTCATTCAACAGCCATCTTTCCATGAATATTTCTGGTGTTTTGCCCTCAGCACCCTCTGGGAACCCCAGAAAGCGTAAATTGTTCCTTCTGAGGCGGTCTTCCATGTCAGTGAGCTTATCTGTAGTGTATTCATGGGCCTGCCGCAGTTCCCTCACAGAGCCCTGTAAGGGACGTGTCTCATCTTCCATATCACTAATGCGTTGTTCAGCATTAGTCACTCTATGACGGATATTGTGAACATCTTGTTTCAAAAAGGATAATTCTGTTTTGATAGTGTCCATTTGTGTGGTGAGAGATGCATGGCTGTGCTGGATGGCTGCCATAATCTGGGACAGTGATGGCTCTGCAGGGCCTGCATCATCCCTGTCTGCTCTGGGGGATTGAGGATCATGTCCCTCCACAGGGGAGAATAAGAGAGGGTCTTCTGGGCTTAAGGTAGGGGGGGATCTTTGTGACTCACCCTTCCCCATGAGCTGCTTCCAGGATGTGGATGTGGAGGCTGCCTGCCGCTGTGTGTCTCCCTCATGCTGATCGGCGCCATTTTGTTGCGGCCTGCATGGCGGTACCGACGGCCCGATTCCTGGGGCCTCTTCCATCAGTGGGCCGTATTTGACCATCCCCTGACGGTCTCAGTGCTCTCCGGGTGCTGTGGGGGTATATAGGAGCCTCGGATGGCGGCCTGGATCTCAGGATTTGAGCAGGATATGTGCGGTGTGGACGGAGCTCAGGCTGTGCACGTCCTCACATCCCAGGTGCTGGCCACGCCCCCCGGTCTTGACATTTCTGCTCATGTTCTCATACTTGGGTAGGCACAGAGGGGGATTGCTGTTCTCATGTATTGTTGCCTGTCATTTCTCTTGTTCATGTTCTCAGGTTGGGCTGCATTGGCATTCATCATCCCCTTGTTGGTCCTTAAGTGGTAGGTTTGGGCAAACGTCGTCATGATTCTGGATTCTACTCTCGGGCCTGATATCTTGTCTAGGATGTGGCCTGGAAGACTGCTCAGGGACGTCAGTCCAGTCATCTTTTCCGTTCCCCAGCCGGTTTCAGGTAGGGGGTTTCAGTCACTTTGGGTATGACTGTTTCAGGCCATGGGACTTATTTTCCCCGGTGTGGAATCTGGCCCTCCTTCCTCGGTTCAGGATTCAGACTCGGCTGCAGCACGACCCGATCAAATCAGGTGGGACCAGTATTCGGTGTCTGGCATGGTTTCTCCATGTTGTCAGTGCTTATTGCCATAGGGCTTGGGCCTCATCCACCTACTCTATCACATTCTTCAGGTATTTAGCATTTTGAACTCCTGCCAGTTGTCCTTTGGCACTTACCCTCGCTCTTTCCCATACCAGTATGGGTAGGCCAGGGCTTGGGGGGAGGGTTTCACGGAGCACTTCCCAGGGTCTGGTTGTAGTTTTAATCTTCTCGGCTATCATTTTGCAGGGGCTCCTCGGGACAGCCACGCATCCTCTCATTCACAGCAGTTCATTCTCATGTCTGGGTCGTCTCGGGCTTCAGGCTCTGTCCAATCGTTCATGGGACGTTTCGTTGGGTTCTGGGTAGCTTCGCAGGTTTCTATAAGGGGTTCTGTCTCATCACCAAGTCAGGAGTTTGGGGGTTTCTCCTATCATAATGGACACTTATCAGATATATACTGTTGCCATCCGGGCGCACGCTACTCCACTTGATGGATTGTTACCTTCCCTTTTTCACCTAAATTTGTGTCTTTTTGCCCTCTTTTCAGGCATACTGACCAGTCAGGCCAAGGCACACCTCAGGCCTCGGTGCTTAGGAGTATCACTTTCTGACTCGAAGACTCTGACTACAAGTGTAAAGGCTGGCCGGAGATGAAGAAGAAGAGAAGAAGATGAAGAGAAGAGCGGGAGCCTCCCCCCATGCCATGGGTGCGGAGCGGCCCAAGGAGAAGAAGATAGAAGACGCCGCGGAGGAGATACTGGATGAGAACGCCAGAGGAAGAACCAAAAGAGCCAGAAGAACCAGAAGAAGAAGAAGAAGAAGAAGATGAAGGAAGATAGAAGAAAGAAGAAGCATTTAAATAAAGGAATTGTCAAAAACTGTCTCTTGTCATTTTTAACATTTTTGCCAATTTTTTTGTGAAATGGTAGGGGAACTTTTGTACCCCCTTACCATTTCACACAGGGGGGGGCTGGGATCTGGGGGTCCCCTTGTTAAAGGGGGCTTTCAGATTCCGATAAGCCCCCCCGCCCGCAGACCCCCACAACCACCGGCCAGGGTTGTGGGGATGAGGCCCTTGTCCTCATCAACATGGGGACAAGGTGTTTTGGGGGGCTACCCCAAAGCACCCTCCCAATGTTGAGGGCATGTGGCCTGGTATGGTTCAGGAGGGGGGGGGCGCTCTCTCATCCCCCCTCTTTTCCTGCGGCCTGCCAGGTTGCGTGCTCGGATAAGGATTTGGTATCGTTTTTTGGGGGGACCCCACGCCGTTTTTTTTTGTTTTTTTTGGCGCGGGGTTCCCCTTAAAATCCATACCAGACCTGAAGGGTCTGGTATGGAGTTTAGGGGGCCCCCACATCATTTTTTTTTTTAATTTTGGCAGAGGTGGACAATGCACTGCCAAGAACCCATGTGTGGTTCATATACTTACAGTCTCCATGGTAAATGGTGGGATCACTTCGCCAGTCTTCAGTTCCAAGCAGTCTACCTCCTATCCCCATCTGCTGTTAGTAAAAGTGACCCCGCAATAAAGCTCGTAGTCCTCCTCTGTAAATTGGGCCTCCAGTTCTTCATCAGGAGGAGGTATGGTTTCTTCCATCTCTGCATCTATCGGTAGGTACTGTGAAGAGAAAAAACATTATTACTGATATGTACAGTGATGACCTTTCTATATGAAAGGGTCATGCACACTCAGGTGCTGGGAGAATATAGAAGGCAGAACATTGGACAATGCACTGCCAAGAACCCATGTGTGGTTCATATACTTACAGTCTTCATGGTAAATGGTGGGTCCACTTCGCCAGCCTCCAGTTTCACCCAGTCTACCCCCTTGAAAAATGGGTGGCTTCTCAGATCTTCAACAAGCCTCTGTCTTGTGTCGGGGCATTTGTATAGAAGCTGTAAAAATTTACAGAAAATAGGTTATCTATGGTACAATGGCAATAATTGTGAAATTCTGCTTTTATAATAATAAAAGAATAGCTTTTTTTTTTTTTGTTATAGATGGTGTTTACTTACTTTCTCTATGAGGTCCTGGAGGTCCATATTGAAGTCCATGGGAAAACTCGGATGTTGGTTGCAGATTGCGTTTTCGAGCTCGGTATCTAAGTCTATGTTTGAGCGGGTGAATGGATAATATCCAGTCGCCAACTCATAGACTATAACTCCAAGGGAGAAATAGTCAAAGGCAAATCCATATGGAAGACCCAAGATCATCTGTAGAAATATCAAAAAGAATAGAATGGTCATTACTGTTTGTTTTACTGACAAGAAGACAGAAAAACAAAAATTATCCAATACTCACCTCTGGTGCCATGTACCTTTGAGTGCCGCACCAGGTTGTCAGGGTCCGGGATTTGCCCACACCTATTGCTGATAAGCCAAAGTCAGCAATTCTCACATGTCCATCGCTATCCAGGAGGATGTTTTCTGGTTTGAGATCCCGGTGTACAATCCCCCGGCCATGTAGGAACTGCAGACCGCATAGGATCTCCGCAGTCAGGAATCTGATAGAGAGATAGAAAAGATTGATGGTAAACATTTTATGATAATCTAAGCCAAAAAAAATAAATATAATATATATATATATATATATATATATATATATATATATATATATATATATATATATATATATTGTAACTCTTCAATTGTCAGCCATAGTCAGGTATGATTGCTATAACTAAACCATGTTGAAAGAAAATGTTATCAGTAATGGCAGAATTTAGCACAATACATAGAAGTGTTTTAGGCCCCTTTCACATGGGTGATCCGATCAGGTCTGTCAGTTTTTCAGGTGGATCTGATCAGATGGTTCACGTATCCCTATGGACTGGTGGGTATAAACAGACTTGTGTCCGTTTACACCTGCCCCCCTATTCTGATCTGATCTGCTTAAAAGAAAAGGAAAGCGATCCATTCCCTTTTATCTAGGTGGATCTGAGGGCTGAGTCCGTTTATACCCATCCACCCATAGACCAGAGCGGACTCTGTCCATGTCCACTCTGCATATACTGAGCACACACAGACCTGTCATCCGCCTGCTCTGCTCTGACCAGCAGGGGATCAGCAGACAGATCCCCCGCTTATCTAAACGAAGCCCACCTGTTTGAAAGGGGCCTTAGGCTGGCCATATATGTTCAATTTGCTTGTACAATTTTCCTTTAGATTTACCTTCAAGTATGTAGTGTATGGCCAGCCTTATACTGATATTTGAAATTGCTGATGGATTGGCAGCAAATATGCTTTGCGAATTTTCACAAATTATCTTTTTGGGTTGTAAAGGTGTCCAAATACGATTGAATGTGTATGTACAATCTCTGTTAAAGTGCATGTACGGCTAAAACAGAAAGCAATAAAGGTGCTTCCCTGCTTTATCCAAAAGTACAAAACAATGTTCTACATTTACAAATTAACCTAATAAAAAATGATGTTGTACAAGGACTCGATAGATACAAATCAAATAAATTTTTTGTTAGACCCCCTCAGATGAAAGGTTGAAGGCTTCCATTGGATGATGTACTGGCCAATAACGGTTGGATTGGATATAACAGTATGTATATGGACACACTGCCACATCTGTAGACGCACCCTGATAGATCGTTCCCAGGGTGGAAAAGATCATCCAAAATCAGTCTCACTTGAAACTTGCTGAGATATGTCCAGGGATGTCTGCTCATTGTATATATATAGGGAGAGCTGTGATAGGACAGAGCTACTGAAAATCAGACCTTCCCATGGCGATCTCATATCTAGGACAAGCCTACACTTTGGTGTGATCTATGTACAATCCTATGTTCTACCTCCATCCCTATGATCATTGTACCCTATTTTCATACCCATCTTGTATCTAGAGCAAGCCTACACTTTGATGTGATCTATCTACAGTCCTTCTACCCCCATCCCTATTAACATGGTACCCTATTGGCTTACCTTGTCGTCTCAATATCTACTGGTGCCCATTGCTCATAGAGGTCATACAGGTTTCCACCACTCAGGTATTCCATGACGAAGAACACATAATCCTGTGCAGAGAAAAGAAAGATTGAGGTTATAGAAATTATTTGCTCTATGAATCCCAATGCAGCTTTGGGTAGGTTGTGAGAAAGGTAAATGTCACAGCAGTATTCTGAGAGGATAACCATTGAACACCAACCTCTCACACATAATAATTAGAAGATAGAATCACTTACCTCTGACAGCAGAACATCATATGCATAAGTGCAGTATGGGCTGCTGCGTACTTGCTTCAGTATGTGGCCCTCCTTACGGACACTTTCAAAGTTATTGCCGTTCTTACTCACAATTTTGACAGCCACCAGCTCATCAGTGGGGGTGTATGATGCCAAAACCACCTGGAAGAGACAGAGGGAAAGAAAATTATAGCTGAATCTGAATCTGAAGTTCACTCACATTGAATTATTCATATATGGGTGCACAATAATAGCTAGAATCACCAAAATAGAACTTTATTCATCACAGGGTCTACATTTGTAAAACTTCTAAAATTCCAGACCTTCTCCCACTTCTGTCTGGAGTCTCACTCATCCTGCTGCACTGAGATATAAGTTAATGAAGAACCAACCAAGAAAAGTGAGGCCCCCTATTCCACTACAACCCATTCCTTCATATAGAAGCCATTGTCCTCACAACTAGGTTTCACCACCCCAATTACTTTTGTATTAAAGAGTTGGAAGCCCACTTGAACCTTCAGAAATCAGCAAAATACATCGCAGATGCATCAAAGCTAAACATTTATAATAAAATACTTTCAAGAGACCACTGCTTCTCAGAGGAGAGCAAGGGCCCTGCTCTACCACATGTTGGCAGGGGACAGGCTTTTCTACTTTGGCCTTTACTGCTATAGAAAAAACTGACCGTAAACCCCTATATTTTGGTGCACCTGGAATGTATTTGCTGAAAGATTGGAAATTAATTGAAAGATTAATTGGGATTTAAAGTGCATGCCCAGGTCTGCAACAGTCACACAGACCGAAAACAATACTTTTCTTTAGTGGAGTAGGTTGTGGGGATTTCTGTCTGTGTTCTTGTTGCAGTTTTTCTATCATTTCCTGTCTGGTAAAACTATTGTCAGCAGGACAAGAGGTGAGGGGAAATCTCTATAATGCAGCTCTGGATAGTGAAAAAACTCGACAGAGTTTCTAATCCTCAGTTGCTCTATCTTAAAATTTGTTATCCAAGAAAAAATCCAACCACTTACCTTTCCATAGCTCCCCTCTCCCAGGAACTTAAGAAATCTGTAGCCATCCAAAGTCTCTAGTATGGATTCCATAATGGTGGCGGACTGATGGTCACATTCTGGTGGAGTCTCAATGTTGACATCACATTCTGGTGGAGTCTCAGTATGTACATAAGTTTCTGGTTGAATTTCAATGTTGACATCGCATTTTGGTTGAGGCTCACATTCGGGTTCACTCGCTGGGGCGGGCTTGCCATGTATCTTTGTTGTCAAGTCCTCCTCTGTAAATTGGGCCTCCAGTTCTTCATCAGGAATAGGTATGGTTTCTTCTATCTCCGCCTCTGTTGTCCGCTCTATCGGTGGGTTCTGTGAAGAGACAAAACATTATTACTGAAGAATATGTACAATGATGGCCTTTCTATTTGAAATGGTCATGCACACTCAGGTGCTGGGAGAATATAGAATGCAGAACATTGGACAATGCACTGCCAAGAACCCATGTGTGGTTTATATACTTACAGTCTCCATGGTAAATGGTGGGTCCACTTCGCCAGCCTCCAGTTTCACCCAGTCTACCTCCTTGAAAAATGGGTGGCTTCTCAGATCTTCAACAAGCTTCTGTCTTGTGTCGGGGCATTTGCATAGAAGCTGTAAAAATTTACAGAAAATAGGTTATCTATGGTACAACGGCAATAACTGTGAAATTCTGCTTTTATAATAAAAGAAGAGCTATTTTTTTTGTTATAGATGGTGTTTTCTTACTTTCTCTATGAGGTCCTTAAGGTCCATATCGAAGTCCATGGGAAAACTTGGATAATCATTGCATATTGAGTCTTTGAGCACCTCATCAACATAGCTCCATGAGTCCTTGTCTGCGTCTGACCAGCTGAATGGATAATATCCAATTGCCATCTCATAGACTATGATTCCCAGGGAGAAATAGTCAACGGCATATCCATATGGAAGACCCAAGAAGATCTGTGGAAATATTAAAAAGAATAGAATGGTCATTACTGATTGCTTTACTAACAAGAAGACAGGAAAACAAAAATAATCCAATACTCACCTCTGGCGCAATGTACATTGGAGTGCCGTACCAGCTTGTCAGGGTCCGGGATTTGCCCACACCCATTGCCGATAAGCCAAAGTCGGCAATTCTCACATGTCCGTCGCTATCCAGAAGGATGTTTTCTTGTTTGAGATCCCGATGTACAATCCCCCGGCCATGAAGGAAGTGCAGACCGCAAAGAATCTCCGCAGTGATGAATCTGATGGAGAGATAGAAAAGATTGATGTGAAGCATTTTATGATAATCTAAGCCAAAAAAATAAAAATTGATGATAACGCTTCATTTGTCAGCCATAGTCAGGTATGCTTGCGATAACTAAATCATGTTAAAAGGAAATATTATCAGTAATGGCAGAATTTAGTACAATACATAGAAGTGTTTTAGGCCCCTTTCACATGGGTGATCCAATCAGGTCTGTCAGTTTTTCAGGTGGATCTCATCAGAAGGTTCATGTGTCCCTATGGACTGGTGGGTGTAAGTTGACTTGTTTCCATTTACACCCGCCTACCTGCAATCCGATCCAGTCCGCTAAAAAGAAACGGAAAAATATCCATCCCTATCCATCTAGGAGGATTGGAGCAGTCACAGAGAAGAGTGGACTCTGTCCATAAACACTCCACTCACTCCACTCTGAGCAGACACCATGTGAAAGGGGTCTTATACAGATATATGAAATCAGTAATGACTTGGTAGTGAATACGCTTTGAGTATTTTCACTAATTGTTTTTTGTAATAGTAAAGGTGTCCAAATATGATTGAATATGATTGTGCAGTCTCTCTTAAAGTGTATGTAAGGCCAAAACAGAAAGCAATAAAGGAGCTTCCCTACTTCATCCAAAACTACAAAAAAAGTTCTACATTTACAAACTAACATTATAAAAAATGACATTGTTAGATATAAATCCAATAGATTTTTTTGGTAGGCCCCCCATACAGATGGAGGGCTGAAGGCTTACATTGGATGATGAACTGGCCAATACCCATTGGATTGGATATAACAGTATGTACACAGACACTGCAACATCTGTAAACGCACTCTGACAGATCATTCTCAGGGTGAAACAGGTCATCCAAAATCAGTCTCACAAGAAATTTGTTGAGAAATGTCCAGTGACTGGGATGTCTACTCATTGTATATGTATAGGAAGAGCTTTCAGAGGACAAATCTATTGAAAATCAGATCTTCCCATATCTAAAACAAGCCTACACTCTGATGTGATCTATGCAGTGCTGGGACAAGGTCATCCAGTGCCCAGTAGTCATCTGCTTGTCAATAAGAGGTTTTTATTAAGAGTGGAGTCATTGCAAGAACTCAACTGGCTCTCTACTGCTCTCCTCACTGCTCCTAGCACTTGGCTGACAGGAGTAGTGATGTGTCTGTCACTACTCCTGTCAGGCATATATTCAGAATGGCAGCGCCCCCATCCCTGCAGTATACAAGTGTGCGCAGGGCAGCCTCCCTTTCTGCCCACCCCTTGTCCCAGCCCTGGATCTATGTACAGTCCTATGTTCTACCTCCATCCCTATGATCATGGTACCCTATTGTTTTACCTGTGTTATATTCAGAACAAGTCTACACATTGATGTAATCTATCTACAGACCTATGTTCTATCCCCATCCGTATTATCATGGTATCCTATTGGCTTACCTATCTTGTATCTAGAACATTGATGTGATCTATCTATATATGTTCTACACCCACCCCTATGATCATGGTACCCCTGTTGGCTTACCTTGTCGTCGCAATATTTACTGGTTTCCTTTGCTCACAGAAGTTAAACAGGTCTCCACCTCTCAGGTATTCCATGATGAAGAATACATAATCCTGTGCAGAGAAAAGAAAGATCGAGGTTATAGAAATAATTCACTCTGTGAATCCCTATGCAGGCTGGGAGTAGGTTGTGAGAAAGGTAGGTGTCACTATAGTAGTATCCTGAGAGGATAACCATTAAACACTGGCCTCTCCCACATAATAAGTAGAAGATAGAGTCACTTACCCCTCTCTGCAAGACACGATGTGTACGAACGCAGAATGGGCTGGTACGAACTTCTCTCAGTATTCGGCTCTCCTTAGAGACACTTTCGAAGTCATTGTCGTTCCTGTTCAGGATTTTGACAGCCACCAGCTCATCAGTGGACGTTTTTGATGCCAAAACCACCTAGAGGGGACAGAGGGAGAGAAAATTATAGCTGACAATCTGAAATTTCTTCATACTGAATACTTTGTTTATGGGTGCACAATAATGAATAGGATCACCAAAATTGCATTTTATCCATTACAGGGTCTACATTCGTGAAACTGCTGAAATTCCAGGACCTTCTCTCACTCCTGTCTGGAGTCTCACTCATTCCGCTGCACTGAGATATAAGTTAACTCCTTCACGCCGGCCATACGCAAATATGCGTTCTCGGCTTGAAGGGGTTGCACCGGGGTGATGCCTGCAGCTTCAGTAGCGTTTTTTAGAGCCAGCAGTTGGCTATCTTGGGATAACAGCTGATGCAGCTAAAAGCCGCCTTGGCTGTTATTCAGTTGAAATCAGCAAAATACATTGCAGATGCATTAAGCAAAACATGTACAATAAAATACTTTCAAGCAAAAATCAGCCACAACATGAATAGAAAAGCCTATGCCCTGCCAGCATGCTTCAGAGTGGGACCTTTGCTGTCTGTGGGGAAGCTATGATCTCTGTACAGAGGTTCAGCAAGTCCTTTTCTTAATCAGAGTCCAGAGCTCTCCAATCAGTATGAAACATGAGCTTTGTTGATTGGAGAGCTCTAGCTCTGATTCCTCATGGGGACTTGTCAAACCACTGTGGAGAGACCACTGCTTCTCAGGGGAGAGCAAGGGCCCTACTCTACCACATGTTGGCAGGGGACAGGCTTTTCTACTTTGGCCTTTACTGCTATAGAAAAAAATGACTGTAAACCCTTATATTTTGGTGCACCTGGAATGTATTTGCTGAATTAAATGGAAAAATTAATTAGGATTTAAAGTGCATGCCCAGGGCTGCAACAGTCACACAGGCCGAAAACAATACTTTTCTTTAGTGGAGTAGGTTGTGGGGATTTCTGTCTGTGTTCTTGTTGCAGTTTTTCTATCACTTCCTGTCTGGTAAAACTTGTCAGCAGGACAAGAGGTGAGGGGAAATCTCTATAATGCAGCTCTGGATAGTGAAAAAGCTTGACAGAGTTTCTAATTCTCAGTTGCTCTATCTTAAAATTTGTAATCCAAGAAAAAATCCAACCACTTACCTTTCCATAGCTCCCCTCTCCGAGGAGTTTAAGGAATCTGTAGCCATCCAAAGTCTCTAGTATGGATTCCATAATGGTGGCGGACTGATGGTCACATTCTGGTGGAGTCTCAATGTTGACATCACATTCTGGTGGAGTCTCAGTATGTATGTAAGTTTCTGGTTGAGTTTCAATGTGGACATCGCATTTTGGTTGAGGCTCACATTCGGGTTCACTCACTGGGGCGGGCTTGCCATGTGTCTTTGTTTTTAAGTCCTCTGTAAATTGGGCCTCCAGTTCTTCATCAGGAGTAGGTATGGTTTCTTCCATCTTCGCCTCTGTTGTCAGCTCTATCGGTGGGTTCTGTGAAGAGAAAAAACATTATTACTGAAGAATATGTACAGTGATGGCCATTCTATTTGAAATGGTCATGCACACTCAGGTGCTGGGAGAATATAGAATGCAGAACATTGGACAATGCACTGCCAAGAACCCATGTGTGGTTCATATACTTACAGTCTCCATGGTAAATGGTGGGATCACTTCGCCAGTCTTCAGTTCCAAGCAGTCTACCTCCTCTCCCCATCTGCTGTTAGTAAAAGTGACCCCGCAATAAAGATCGCAGTCCTCCTCTGTAAATTGGGCCTCCAGTTCTTCAAACGGTGGGTCCACTTCGCCAGCCTCCAGTTTCACCCAGTCCACCCCCTTGAAAAATGGGTGGCTTCTCAGATCTTCAACAAGCCTCTGTCTTGTGTCGGGGCATTTGCATAGAAGCTGTAAAAATTTACAGAAAATAGGTTATCTATGGTACAATGGCAATAACTGTGAAATTCTGCTTTTATAAAAATAAAATAATAGCTTTTTTTTTTTTGTTATAGATGGTGTTTACTTACTTTCTCTATGAGGTCCTGGAGGTCCATATTGAAGCCCATGGGAAAACTTGGATGTTGATTGCAGATTGCGTTTTCGAGCTCCTTGATGATGATGGTTGATGACTCAATGTATGATTCAGACTCTGAGTTGGTATCTAAGTCTATGTTTGAGCGGGTGAATGGATAATATCCAGTCGCCAACTCATAGACTATAACTCCAAGGGAGAAATAGTCAAAGGCAAATCCATATGGAAGACCCAAGATCATCTGTAGAAATATCAAAAAGAATAGAATGGTCATTACTGTTTGTTTTACTGACAAGAAGACAGAAAAACAAAAATTATCCAATACTCACCTCTGGTGCCATGTACCTTTGAGTGCCACACCAGGTTGTCAGGGTCCGGGATTTGCCCACACCTATTGCTGATAAGCCAAAGTCAGCAATTCTCACATGTTTATCGTTATCCAGGAGGATGTTTTCTAGTTTGAGATCCCGGTGTACAATCCCCCGGCCATGTAAGAACTGCAGACCGCATAGGATCTCCGCAGTCAGGAATCTGATAGAGAAATAGAAAAGATTGATGGTAAACATTTTATGATAATCCAAGCCAAAAATATATATATATATATATATATATATATATATATATATATATATATATATATATATATATATATATATATATATATATATATTGATTGATTGATTGATTGATTGTAACTCTTCAATTGTCAGCCATAGTCAGGTATGATTGCTATAACTAAACCATGTTGAAAGAAAATGTTATCAGTAATGGCAGAATTTAGCACAATACATAGAAGTGTATTAGGCCCCTTTCACATGGGTGATCCGATCAGGTCTGTCAGTTTTTCAGGTGGATCTGATCAGATGGTTCACGTATCCCTATGGACTGGTGGCTATAAACAGACTTGTGTCCGTTTACACCTGCCCCCCTATTCTGATCTGATCTGCTTAAAAGAAAAGGAAAGCGATCCATTCCCTTCTCTCTAGGTGGATCTGAGGGCTGAGTCTGTTTATACCCATCCACCAATAGACCAGAGCGGACTCTGTCCATGTCCACTCTGCATATACTGAGCACACACAGACCTGTCATCCGCCTGCTCTGCTCTTACCAGCAGGGGATCAGCAGACAGATCCCCCGCTTATCTAAACGAAGCCCACCTGTTTGAAAGGGGCCTTAGGCTGGCCATATATGTTCAATTTGCTTGTACAATTTTCCTTTAGATTTACCTTCAAGTATGTAGTGTATGGCCAGCCTTATACTGATATTTGAAATTGCTGATGGATTGGCAGCAAATATGCTTTGCAAATTTTCACAAATTATCTTTTTGGGTTGTAAAGGTGCCCAAATACGATTGAATGTGTATGTACAATCTCTCTTAAAGTGCATGTATGGCTAAAACAGAAAGCAATAAAGGAGCTTCCCTGATTTATCCAAAAGTACAAAACAATGTTCTACATTTACAAATTAACCTAATAAAAAATGATGTTGTACAAGGACTCGATAGATACAAATCAAATACATTTTTTGTTAGACCCCCTCAGATGAAAGGTTGAAGGCTTCCATTGGATGATGTACTGATATAACAGTATGTATATGGACACATTGCCACATCTGTAGACGCACCCTGATAGATCGTTCCCAGGGTGAAAAAGATCATCCAAAATCAGTCTCACTTGAAACTTGCTGAGATATGTCCAGGGATGTCTGCTCATTGTATATATATAGGGAGAGCTGTGATAGGACAGAGCTACTGAAAATCAGACCTTCCCATGGCGATCTCATATCTAGGACAAGCCTACACTTTGGTGTGATCTATGTACAATCCTATGTTCTACCTCCATCCCTATGATCATTGTACCCTATTTTCATACCCATCTTGTATCTAGAGCAAGTCTACACTTTGATGTGATCTATCTACAGTCCTTCTACCCTCATCCCTATTAACATGGTACCCCATTGGCTTACCTTATCGTCTCAATATCTACTGGTGCCCATTGCTCATAGAGGTCATACAGGTTTCCTCCACTCAGGTATTCCATGACGAAGAACACATAATCCTGTGTAGAGAAAAGAAAGATTGAGGTTATAGAAATTATTTGCTCTATGAATCCCAATGCAGCTTTGGGTAGGTTGTGAGAAAGGTAGGTGTCACAGCAGTATTCTGAGAGGATAACCATTGA
Source organism: Lithobates septentrionalis (assembly GCA_037952835.1). Classification (NCBI taxonomy): domain Eukaryota; kingdom Metazoa; phylum Chordata; class Amphibia; order Anura; family Ranidae; genus Lithobates; species Lithobates septentrionalis. The sequence continues at coordinate 599,865 of JBBDGP010000775.1, forward strand.
ACACCAACCTCTCACACATAATAATTAGAAGATAGAGTCACTTACCTCTGACAGCAGAACATCATATGCATAAGTGCAGTATGGGCTGCTGCGTACTTGCTTCAGTATGTGGCCCTCCTTACGGACACTTTCAAAGTCATTGTCGTTCTTGCTCAGAATTTTGATAGCCACCAGCTCATCAGTGGGGGTGTATGATGCCAAAACCACCTGGAAGGGACAAAGGGAAAGAAAATTATAGCTGAATCTGAATCTGAAGTTCACTCACATTGAATTATTCATATATGGGTGCACAATAATGGCTAGAATCACCAAAATAGAACTTTATTCATCACAGGGTCTACATTTGTAAAACTGCTAAAATTGCAGACCTTCTCCCACTTCTGTCTGGAGTCTCACTCCTCCTGCTGCACTGAGATTTAAGTCAATGAAGAACCAACCAAGAAAAGTGAGGCCCCCTATTCCACTACAACCCTTTCCTTCATATAGAAGCCATTGTCCTCACAACTAAGTTTCACCACCCCAATTACTTTTGTTTTAAATAGTTGGAAGCCCACTTGAACCTTCAGAAATCAGCAAAATACATTGCAGATGCATCAAAGCATTTACAATAAGATACTTTCAAGAGACCATTGCTTCTCAGGGGAGAGCAAAGGCCCTGCTCTACCAGATGTTGGCAGGGGACAGGCTTTTCTACTTTGGCCTTTACTGCTTTAGAAAAAACTGACTGTAAACCCTTATATTTTGGTGCACCTGGAATGTATTTGCTGAAAGATTGGAAATGGAAATTAATGGAAAGATTAATTGGGATTTAAAGTGCATGCCCAGGTCTGCAACAGTCACACAGACCGAAAACAATACTTTTCTTTAGTGAAGTAGGTTGTGGGGATTTCTGTCTGTGTTCTTGCTGCAGTTTTTCTATCACTTCCTGTCTGGTAAAACTATTGTCAGCAGGACAAGAGGTGAGGGGAAATCTCTATAATGCAGCTCTGGATAGTGAAAAAACTCGACAGAGTTTCTAATCCTCAGTTGCTCTATCTTAAAATTTGTTATCCAAGAAAAAATCCAACCACTTACCTTTCCAAAGCTCCCCTCTCCGAGGAACTTAAGGAATCTGTAGTCATCCAAAGTCTCTAGTATGGATTCCATAATGGTGGCGGACTGATGGTCACATTCTGGTGGAGTCTCAATGTTGACATCACATTCTGGTGGAGTCTCAGTATGTACGTAAGTTTCTGGTTGAGTTTCAATGTGGATATCACATTTTGGTTGAGGCTCACATTCGGGTTCACTCACTGGGGCGGGCTTGCCATGTATCTTTGTTGTCAAGTCCTCCTCTGTAAATTGGGCCTCCAGTTCTTCATCAGGAATAGGTATGGTTTCTTCCATCTCCGCCTCTGTTGTCCGCTCTATTGGTGGGTTCTGTGAAGAGACAAAACATTATTACTGAAGAATATGTACAGTGATGGCCTTTCTATTTGAAATGGTCATGCACACTCAGGTGCTGGGAGAATATAGAATGCAGAACATTGGACAATGCACTGCCAAGAACCCATGTGTGGTTTATATACTTACAGTCTCCATGGTAAATGGTGGGTCCACTTCGCCAGCCTCCAGTTTCACCCAGTCTACCTCCTTGAAAAATGGGTGGCTTCTCAGATCTTCAACAAGCCTCTGTCTTGTGTCGGGGCATTTGCATAGAAGCTGTAAAAAATTTACAGAAAATAGGTTATCTATGGTACAACGGCAATAACTGTGAAATTCTGCTTTTATAATAAAAGAATAGCTATTTTTTTTGTTATAGATGGTGTTTTCTTACTTTCTCTATGAGGTCCTTAAGGTCCATATCGAAGTCCATGGGAAAACTTGGATAATCGTTGCATATTGAGTCTTTGAGCACCTCATCAACGTAGCTCCATGAGTCGTTGTCTTCGTCTGACCAGCTGAATGGATAATTTCCAATTGCCAACTCATAGACTATGATTCCCAGGGAGAAATAGTCAACGGCATATCCATATGGAAGACCCAAGAAGATCTGTGGAAATATTAAAAAGAATAGAATGGTCATTACTGATTGTTTTACTAACAAGAAGACAGGAAAACAAAAATAATCCAATACTCACCTCTGGCGCTACGTACATTGGAGTGCCGTACCAGCTTGTCAGGGTCCGGGATTTGCCCACACCCATTGCCGACAAGCCAAAGTCGGCAATTCTCACATGTCCGTCGCTATCCAGAAGGATGTTGTCTGGTTTGAGATCCCGATGTACAATCCCCCGGCCATGAAGGAACCGCAGACCGCAAAGAATCTCCGCAGTGAGGAATCTGATGGAGAGATAGAAAAGATTGATGTGAAGCATTTTATGATAATTTAAGCCAAAAAAAATAAAAAAATGATGATAACACTTCATTTGTCAGCCATAGTCAGGTATGCTTGCGATAACTAAATCATGTTAAAAGGAAATATTATCAGTAATGGCAGAATTTAGTACAATATATTGATGTGTTTTAGGCCCCTTTCACATGGGTGATCCGATCAGGTCTGTCAGTTTTTCAGGTGGATCTGATCAGAAGGTTCATGTATCCCTATGGACTGGTGGGTGTAAGTGGACTTGTTTCCATTTATACCCGCCTACCTGCAATCCGATCCAGTCCGCTAAAAAAAAAAAACCTGAAAAATATCCATCCCTATCCGTCTAGGAGTAGTGGAGCAGTCACAGAGAAGAGTGGACTCTGTCCATAAACACTCCACTCACTCCACTCTGAGCGGACACCATGTGAAAGGGGTCTTATACAGATATTTGAAATCAGTAATGACTTGGTAGTGAATACGCTTTGAGAATTTTCATTATTTGTTTTTTGTGATAGTAAAGGTGTCCAAATATGATTGAATATGATTGTACAGTCTCTCTTAAAGTGTATGTAAGGCCAAAACAGAAAGCAATAAAGGAGCTTCCCTACTTTATCCAAAACTACAAAAAAAGTTCTACATTTACAACCTAACATTATAAAAAATGACATTGTTAGATATAAATCCAATAGATTTTTTGGTAGGCCCCCCATACAGATGGAGGGCTGAAGGCTTACATTGGATGATGAACTGGCCAATACCCATTGGATTGGATATAACAGTATGTACACAGACACTGCAACATCTGTAAACGCACTCTGACAGATCATTCTCAGGGTGAAACAGGTCATCCAAAATCAGTCTCACAAGAAATTTGTTGAGAAATGTCCGGTGACTGAGATGTCTACTCATTGTATATGTATAGGAAGAGCTTTGAGAGGACAAATCTATTGAAAATCAGATCTTCCCATATTTAAAACAAGCCTACACTCTGATGCGATCTATGCAGTGCCGGGACAAGGTCATCCAGTGCCCGGTAGTCATCTGCTTGTCAATAAGAGAGTTTTATTAAGAGTGGAGTCATTGCAAGAACTCAACTGGCTCTCTACTGCTCTCTTCACTGCTCCTAGCACTTGGCTGACAGGAGTAGTGATGTGTCTGTCAACATATGTTCTACACCCACCCCTATGATCATGGTACCCCTGTTGGCTTACCTTATCGTCGCAATATTTACTGGTTTCCTTTGCTCACTGAAGTTAGACAGCTCTCCACCTCTCAGGTATTCCATGATGATGAATACATAATCCTGTGCAGAGAAAAGAAAGATCGAGGTTATAGAAATAATTCAGTCTGTGAATCCCTATGCAGCCTGGGAGTAGGTTGTGAGAAAGGTAGGTGTCACTATAGTAGTATCCTGAGAGGATAACCATTAAACACCAGCCTCTCCCACATAATAAGTAGAAGATAGAGTCACTTACCCCTCTCTGCAAGACACCAAGTGTACGAATGCAGAATGGGTTGGTACGAACTTCTCTCAGTATTCGGCTCTCCTTAGAGACACTTTCGAAGTCATTGTCGTTCCTGTTCAGGATTTTGATAGCCACCAGCTTACCAGTGGACGTTTGTAATGCCAAAACCACCTAGAGGGGACAGAGGGAGAGAAAATTATAGCTGACAATCTGAAGTTTATTCACATTGAATACTTTGTTTATGGGTGCACAATAATGGACATGATCACCAAAATGGCATTTTATTCATTACAGGCTCTACATTTGTGAAACTGCTGAAATTCCAGGTCCTTCTCTCACTCCTGTTTGGAGTCTCACTCATCCCGCTGCACTGAGATATAAGTTAACTCCTTCACGCCGACCATACGCAAATATGCGTTCTCGGCTTGAAGGGGTTGCACCAGGGTAATGCCTGCAGCTTTAGTAGCGTTTTTTAGAGCCAGCAGTTGGCTATCTTGGGATAACAACTGATGCAGCTAAAAGCCGCTCGGCTGTTATTCTAAAGAGCGGGAGGGATGCCCCACTCCTCCTGTGGCTCTCGTGTCCCACCAGGAGGTCTGAGCGACCAGCAGACACATCCGCCGGCTGGCCGAAGACCCGAACAAAGCCGGAATCAGCTTTGATCAGGTCTCGGTTCTAGTAACCCAGAAGCGATGTCAGGACATCACTTCCGGTTTACTCGGCTGCCAATGGCGCAGATTTTGGCGTTTTGAATACTTTTAAGTGCAAAGGAGGGATTTGGGGTCTTATAGACCCCAGATCCCTCAATAAAGAGTACCTGTCACTGCCTATTACCGTCACAAGGGATGTTTACATTCCTTGTGACAGCAAGAAAAATGATCAGAATTTTTTTTTAAAGAGAAAATGAAAATAAAATAAAGAAGAAAAAAAAGATTTTTTTTTTAAAGCGTTCCATCGCTCCGTGCTCACGCACAGAAGTAAACACATATGTAAGTCACGCCCGCAAATGTAAACTGTGTTCAAACCACACATGTGCGGTATCGCCACAATCGTCAGAGCGAGAGCAATAATTCAAGCACAGGACCTCCTCTGTAACTCTAAACTGGTAACCTGTAGAGGTTTTTAAAGTGACGCCTATTGAGATTTTTAAGTACTGTAGTTTGTCGCCATTCCAAGAGTGTGCGCAATATCAAAGCATGACATGTTGGGTATCTATTTACTCTGCGTGACATCATCTTTCATATTTTACAAAAAATTGGGCTAACTTTACTGTTTATTTTTTTTAATTCATGAAAGTGTTTTGTTCCCAAAAAATTGCGTTTGAAAGACTGCTGCGCAAATACTGTGTGACATAAACTATGGCAAAGATATCCATTTTATCTCTAGGGTCCTCTACCTCTCTGCCCGTTCTCATGGCTCTTAAATGGGAAAGATTGATAGCAGTGCAGCCATTGGCTCCCACTGCTGTCAATCAAACCCAATGACGCAGGCGCCGGGGGGCGGGGCCCATTTCTGCATTCTGTGTGAATGGACACAGATGCAGGACTCAGGAGCACTCCTGCACAGGCACACAGGCACTCAATGTGGGGATGAGCTACCAGCGCCACCGGGGGACCCCAGAAGAGGAGGACCGGGGCCACTCTATGCAAAAATGAACTGCATAGTGGAGGTATGACATGTTTGTTATTTAAAAAAAAACAAGGGTTTACAACCCCTTTATTGAAGAATCAATCAAGAAAAGTGAGACCCCCCAAGTTTTACTACCTTGATTACTTTTATATAGTTAGAAGCCCTATTAAACTTTCAGTTAAAATCAGCTAAATAAATTACAGATACATCAAAGCAAACTATGTGCAATAAAAGTCTTTCAATGTTTTTTAATTAAAAAGCAGCCACAACCACAATAGATAAGCCTATGTCCTGCCAGCATGCTTCAGTGGGACCTTTGTTCTCTGTGGGGAAGCAGTGATCTCTGTACAGAGGTTCAGCAAGTCCCTTTCTTAATCATAGCCCAGAGCTCTCCAGTCATCATGGAACTTGAGCTTTGTTAATTGGAGAGCTCTAGCTCTGACTCGTCATGGGAGTTTGTCAAACCACTGTAGAGAGACCATTTATTCCCAGGGGAGGGCAAGGGTCCCGCTCAGACAGGCTCTTCTACTTTGGCTTTAGCTGCTATTGAAAAAATAGCCTTTTATTTTTGGTGCACCTGGGATGTATTTAGCTGAATGAAATGGAATGTTTAATTAGGCTTTCAAGTGCATGTGCAGCTCTGCAACAGCCACACATATGGAAAAAAATACTTTTCTTTAATAAAGTAGGGGAGGGGATTTCTGTCTGTGTCCTTGTCGTAGATTTTCCATCACTTCCTGTCTGATGAAACCATTGTCAGCGGGACAGAAATTGAAGGGAAATCTCTCTAATGCAGCGCTGAATAGTGATAAAACCCATTAGGTGTTCTAGTCCTCAACACCTCTATCTATAGATTTTAAATCCAAGAAAAGATCCAACTACTTACCTTTCCATAACTCCCCTCTCCAAGGAGGCAAAGGAATTTGAAGTCATCCAAAGTCGCTAGGATGGATTCCGTAGTTCTGGCAGACTGATGGTCACATTCTGGCGGAGTCTCAATGCAAACGTCACACTCTGTTGGGGTGTCAATGTGGCCGTCACATTCTGGTGGAATCTCAATGTGGACGTCGCATTCTGGTGGTGCCTCAGTGTGGGCATCACCTTCTGGTTGAGTCTCAACATGGACGTCTTGTTCTGGTGGAATCTCAATGTGAACATCGTGTTCTGGTGGAGTCTCAATGTGAACATCACATTCTGGTGGAGTCTCAGTGTGGACACCCCCTTCTGGTGGAGTCTCAAGGTAGACGTGTTGTTCTGGTGGAGTCTCCACATTAACGTCACACTTTGGTGGCGTCTCAATGTAGATTTCACATTCGGTCTCGCTCACAGTGGCAGGCCTGCCATGTGAGCTGTGTCTGCGGTAAAAACCGCCTGCATCTGCAATAAAAAAGAGGAATTGGATTTAGTACATTCAGCAACATTTCATATATTTTTCTTTATACAACGACAAATTGTAGAGAGAATAGTTCAAATTCTAGTGCCAGGGACAATAAATAAACTCAAAATGATAGGGAAATAAGGATGACTATTGTTGGCCTTTATATAAAAATGCTGGTTGCCTGGCACTCATCCAAACTCACTGGCTGTAATACTTTCTACAAGTCAGTGAGGCAAGAAGCTGGCAACAATATTTTCAGCAGTGTGAAGATGACCTTTTAAATGAGTGAGCAGGTCAAAAAGGAAGTTGCAAAGCTGCAACGGGAAGTAGTGGTGTCACCTGCCTGGCTGTGCATTGCGGCAGGGGTTGGTAAATAATCAGACCAGCTAAGAAATATGACAAAGATATTTTGAAAATAAACAGAGGTTTTGTTAACTGGCAGTATTGGTCAGAAAGTGTGTCATATATCAGCCCTGACATCAGACAGGAGACGGGTCACCCATTACTGGGGATCATAAACCAGCCTGACACTCCACTGATATGTTTGCTTCGGATGGGAGAGAAAACAAGTGACTAATGTAGTAGGAATATTTATGTATGATTTTCCTACCATTGTTTTATAAATATTCATACGGTCCCTTTAATTGATATATATATATATATATATATATATATCAATATATATATATCAGGGTTTAGGGCTGAGCTACACATAGAGTGCAGGACTCAGGGCTGTGCTATGTATGGAGTGCAGGGTTCAAGACTGTGATATGTATAGAGTGCAGGGTTCAGGACTGTGGGGGTTATAGAGTGCAGGTTTCAGGACTGCTATGAAAGCTCCATGTAGGTCTACAGGAGTCCAGATATGAATTGACTTGTGTCCATTCAGGTCAAAAAAAAAAAAAGAACATCCTTTTCTATTTTTCCAGACCTAAATGTGAAGGATCAGAGGTATTCTGATGTAAATGGACACAAGTCTGTGGTGTATGGGGGGGGACACAAACTGAACGGGCACAGATGTTCAAACACTGACATCTCTCTCATTCAGATCCAGTTATGATTGGTGGGGCGCTGTAAAGCTTCCTGGTGGTAAAGCTAAGGTGGGTTCAGACTACGGTCTAAACATGCCTGCGCTCATTCCTGCTAATTAGTTGTCAAAAAACTTCTAAAATAAGACATCTCTGCTGCTTTGTAAAAAGTTTAGAATAATAATGGTTATTAAAGCGGAGTTCCACCCAAAAGTGGAACTTCTGCTCATCTTATTCCCGCCCCCCCCCTCCGGTACCACAATTGGCACCTTTTGGGGGAGGGGGGACAAGGTATCAGCTATCCTTTTCCACTTCCGGGAGTCCCTGCCGCGGAGCTCCCTCCTCCTCCCTCGGTCGCCGGGCCAATAGGAGAAAGGAGCGGGGCCTCGCGCATGCGCAGCAGGGTTCCTGGCGTGAACCTGAAAGGCTACACTGCCGGGTTCCCTTACTCGCAATGGCGGCGGAGCACCCGACAGCTGATGGAAACATCCGCTGCGGGTGCCGACATCGCTGGACTCCAGGACAGGTAAGTGTCCATTTATTAAAAAAACAGCAGCTGCAGTATGTGTAGCTGCTGGCTTTTAGACCCCTTTCACACTGGGGCGTTTTTCAGGCGTTTTTCAGGCGCTTTACCGGTAAAAAAAGCGCCTGTAAAGCGCTTGAAAGAAGCCTCATCTGCAATCTCAATGTGAAAGCCAGAGCCCTTTCACACTGCCAGCGCCCGAAAAACACTGGTAAAGCGCTGCTTGAGACCCTTTTCACACTGGGGTGTTTTTCAGGCGTATTTCGGGCGCTGGCAGTGTGAAAGGGCTCGGGCCATCGGCACACCCAGCCCGGTGGCAAAAACAGGAAAGTGCTGCAGAGAAGCTGCTTGCAGGACTTTTTTCGATGCCCTGCCAGCGCAGCGCCCCAGTGTGAAAGCACTCAGGCTTTCACATTGGGATTGCAGATGAGGCTTCTTTCAGGCGCTTTACAGGCGCTTTTTTTAACGCTAAAGCGCCTGAAAAACACCCCAGTGTGAAAGGGGTCTCAGTGTGAAAGCACTCAGGCTTTCACATTGGGATTGCAGGTGAGGCTTCTTTCAGGCGCTTTACAGGCGCTTTTTTTAACGCTAAAGCGCCTGAAAAACACCCCAGTGTGAAAGGGGTCTCAGTGTGAAAGCACTCGGGCTTTCACATTGGGATTGCAGTTGAGGCTTCTTTCAGGCGCTTTACAGGCGCTTTTTTAAATGCTAAAGCGCCTGAAAAACGCCTGAAAAACGCCCGAGTGTGAAAGGGGTCTTAATGTTTATTTTCTTGGGGCGAAACACTGCTTTAAAGGTTCACCTTTTGGAACGTGTTACATGTTTCAGCTCCTGCCACCATTCCCCCAGCTTTTGTGACAGCATGGGGTTAGGGGCGGAGCCAGGGGTGGGGTTGTGGGGGGACCAAGGGGCCCTGTCAGTTACGCTGTACGGGGCCCCATGATTTCTAACAGCGGCCCTGGGCGGTCTGCCTATGTAAACAAGGCAGATCGCCATTCTGCTAGTAGGGGAGACAGAGATCTTGTGTTTCTGCTAAGCAGGAACACGGATCTCAAGTATTCCCACATTTAAACCACCTCCCCCACACAGTTAGTAAACACTCCCTAGCGACACATTTAACCCTTTGATTGCCCCTGATGTTAACCCCCTTCCCTGACAGTGTCATTAGTACAGTGAAAGTGCATGTTTTTTAGCACTGATCACTGTATTAGTGTCACTGGTCCCCAAAAAAGTGTATGATTTGTCCTCCACAATGTCACAGTCCCGCTATAAGTCGCTGATCGCCGCTGTTACTAGTAAAAAAAAAATAAAAAATTCCATAAAAATATCCCGTAGTGTGTAGACGCTATAACTTTTGGGCAAACCAATCAATGTAGGCTTATTGGGAATTTTTTTTACCATAAACATGTAGCAGAATACATATTGGGCTAAGCCCATGTTCACATTTGGGTCGTTTTGGCATGTGATTTTACAGGTCAAATCGCATGCCAAATTGGCGGCTATTGCTGGCAATGGCATAGTCCGAATCGATGCAGCGCCGCACCAATTCCCAAAAGTAATTCCCGTACTACTTTTGGCGACTTTGGCGGGCGATTTGAATAGACATCTGTACAGGAACCCGCACAGATGTCTGTCAAATCGCCCCCAAAGTCAGACTGCATTGCCAGTTTGAAATCTTGAGATTTCTAACCCACAGCAGTGTGAACCTGGGCTAAACTGATGAAGACATTTGTTTTATTGGGTGTGTTTTATAGCTGAAAGTAAACAATATTGGGGTTTTTTTTCAAAGTTTTTGGCCTTTTTTGTTTGTAGCACAAAAAATTAAAACGGCAGAGGTGATCAAATACCACCAAAAGAATATCAAATGAATGGGATGTCTTACATGTTTCACCAAAAATGCACAAAAAAACACCCATGTCACGCAGAAGTGAACTGAGTTTTACTTGGGTGTGATTATCATTACATTACATGAGGGGATTATATGTCTCCATACTCCTGGAAGCAGGGTCAGGACAAGGGGAGCAGAAGGGTCACATGACCCGTGCAGTGTGTTAGGGGGCGGGCACTGGTGACACTGCACCTCCCCCAGAACTCCTTCTGCCCCGCCCCTAACTATTCTGCTTCGCCCAGTCCTCAGTCTTATCTTCCTTCACACACGAAGAGACAAGATGAGTCTCCTCCCACATTCTGTCCCTGGCTCCACCTCCCACACAGGCTCACAGGTCATATTACCTTCACTAAAATGACGGACCAGGTCCACGTGAGAAGTAGCCAGTGGTTGCTAGGGGCTCCTAGCAACCAATGCTGTCACGTGTGTGCTGTGTGCCCTGCATCAGGTTTCTCCTCCCAGCTCCCGGATCCTGCCTGTCACACTACAGAGACATCTCACACAGGTACACCGAGCTCTGTGATAGGACAACCTATCTATGGGGACACTGATGGAGCAAATGGTCTATGGGGACACTGAGGGGGCAAATAATCTATGAGGATGCTGTGATGGGGCAACTAATCCAGAGGGGTACTGTGATGGGGCAATTCATCCATTGGGGCAACTTATATATGGGACACTATGATGAGGCAAATGGTCTATAGGGACACTGTGCTGGGGCAACTTATCTATGGGGACACTGTGCTGGGGCGATTAATCTATGGGGGGTCTGTGATGGGGCAAATAGTCAGAGTTGAGGGCTGAGCTATGTGTAGAATGCAGAGTTCAGGGCTGTGCTATGTGCTATAACTTTTGCGCAAACTAATCAATATACATTTATTGGGAATTTTTTTACCAAACACATGTGGCAGAATACATATTGACCTAAATTTATGAAGAAATTGCAGTGGCCTTTTTGGGGTTCTTTATTCCCCCCGCCAGTCATTGTCCCCTGTACATGGACAGACCTATACATATGTACATATGGGAATGTGACTCGTCATCAATGGGAAAAAGGGATGCAATGAAAGGGATTCAGGTATCTATCTATCAATATCTATCAATGCAGTACAATCTTGTATCAATCAATAATCACACAACTTACCAGCAGAATCTTCTGCCTCCTGGTGTTTGCCATCGACTTTACAGCAAACGGCAAAACATCCAACGGCTCTAACGCAGCCGCGTAAAAATGCCCTGGCCCTCTTCATTGGGGGCTTCCTGGGTGGGGTCTCTGCAAGCTGTTCAGTGACACCTCCGCCCATAGCTGGGCTTCCAAAGGTGGGTTCCTCAATGATGTTTTTTTGGGAAACAACCTTTTTTCGCTGAAAAAATCTCATTATTAAGAATAATGAAATACGCTTTGAGAATGCGAGAGTAAAATTGCAATAATATTGAATCGAAATAAATCAAATCCAATGGAAATTGCAAGATTAAACGCGACAGCCAGAAGCACGTCTTCACTATGCAGTGAATAGTCAACTACTGGTGAAGAGTCTGGGCAGAGATTCCTTTTATGAGGGCAGCTGATGACATCAGAGAGTTGGCACTCAGCCAAGAAAATAACTGACGTTTTTTCTTAAAGGGGCCACGTCCTATTTTAAAATAACTGACGTTTTTTCTTAAAGGGGCCACGTCCTATTTTAAAATAACTGATGTTTTTTCTTAAAGGGGCCACGTCCTATTTTTTTATTCTTGTGAATTCAGCCTATAGGCGCAGTATACAGATCTGATATACCAAGATGGCTTTTTTTTTTTTTTAATTGAAGTGATTTTGAGAATTAAACCTTGCAGTCCTATGGCTTAAATAAAGATATTTATTCTATGATAACAATTGAGTCTTAATGTAAAGCTTTCCTGCAGATCAAATCTTTTCATTTCTATCTCAAGATTATTTTTATTATTATTTATTTAGCAAATTTTGAAATGATCTTTTATTTTATAATTATTACCCAAAATAATTGGCTTTTTTCTTTTTTTTTTAATCCTTTCAGTATTTGTTTAGCCGTCTCAAACCTCGCCTTCTGACATCAGTCTGAGCACTTTCTGAACTCTGTATGCGGTCTACACTCAAGCGCTCAGATATTCATTTTTAATTATCACTTTAACCCTTTCACTGCTGGACATTTTTTTCACATACTGTATGCTACTTGTTCATTTTTGTCTTCAAAGCTTCTATCAATCCTTTTTCTCTCTCCCTCTTGCTGGTGCATGCATTTCCAGTCCTCCTGATTTTAACTTTCAGCTGGTATGCGGGGGGGATGATGGGCCCCAGTCACACTGCTGTGTCACGTTCGTTGCACCTTTTTTATGTTTTTAACGCATTGTTCGCGCAACAGCACAGCATTCAAAATAATTGTCTGTCCTACATGTGACAAACATGCCGAAAGAAACTCCGGGACCTTTTCCAGCATGGAGTTTTGTGCGTTTTTTAAAGGGTATTTTGGCGCGTTTGTCGCATTTTGCTGCACGACTAAACGCATTTGCCAATCTCGTTTGGGGTGTCATTAACAATTAATGGCATCACAAGTCTAATGTACATTTTTCATGCGTTTTTCATGCTCTCATTCCCAGAGAGCAAAAAAAAAAACAAAAAAAAAAAACAACAAACAAAAAAACGTGTTTCTGCGTGCATTCCCAGAGTGCGCAGATGTGAATGGTGACTTATTCTAAAAGGAGGGGAGGGCAGCAGATGACACCTGGGGCTCAGCGGGGGTGTAGTGATGTCAGCAGACATGAGGCACTGATACTGCTAGAGAGGGGGAGGGGTGAGCGCTCAGATATTCACTTTTATGGTTATTTTAACCCTTTCACTGCTGCACTTTTTTTTGTGCACACGTACTAATTGCTGATTTTGGCCTTTAAAGCATAAAATAGTTTCTGAAATCTTTAAGGCCCCATTCACTCGCATTTTTTGAGTGTTTTTTTTTGCCTCACGCATGGGGCAGCCCATGGATTTTAATAGGCTGCCCTATGTGTGAGAAACATGGCAGAGTAGCTCATGGAGCTTTTTAGCTCATTCCAGTGTTTTTTTTCCACATATTTCGGCGCGTTTGCTGTGTGCGGCAAAACACGGATTGGCTTCCTGTGTTTGAGAACAGAACCACGAGCCTGGCGCAGATTTTTTTTCGCACGTTCTGGGAACGCACACGTAAACGTATACTGTGATTAGACATGTCATAGCAGCTTATGATGTTGTTCCGTCATATTTCCTGTTGTCACCTGTCGCACTGAGACCCCAATGAGAAATGAGAAGAAAAACACGCTATTCAAAAACGCACCACAAAGTCGTCTCCAAAAAAAGGGTACAAGAGGTAGTTTGACGCACTTTTGGACCGAAGGGCAGCCCATTCAAATGAATGTCCTACATGTCTCACCAAAAATGCACAAGAAAACACCCATGTCACGCAAAAGTGAACTGAGTTTTACTTGTGTGTGATTATCATTCCATTCCATGGGGGGGATTATATGTCTCCATACTCCTGGAAGCAGGGTCAGGACAAGGGGGGCAAGAAGGGTCACATGACCCAGGCACTGTGTTGGGGGGGGCGGGGCACTGGTGACAGCTGCAGTCTCCCTCTCCTAGCACCTCCCCCAGAACACTACAGTAGAGGGGTTATATTATACTCCTTCCGCCCCGCCCCTAACTATTCTGCCCCGCCCACTCCTCAGTCCTCCTATCTTCCTTCATACACCAAGAGAATAGATGAGTCTCCTCCCACATTCTGTCCCTGGCTCCACCTCCCACACAGGCTCACAGGTTCATATTGCCTTCACTAAAATGATGGACCGCCCACACTAAGGTCCATGTGAGAAGTAGTTATTGGTTGCTAGGGTGTCTGGAGACCCTAGCAACCAATGTTGTCATGTGTGTGCTGTGTGCCCTGCATCAGGTTTCTCCTCCCAGCTCCCGGATCCTTCCTGTCACACTACAGAGACATCTCACACAGGTACACCGAGCTCTGTGATAGGACAACCTATCTATGGGGGCAGATTATCTATGGGGACACTGATGGAGCAAATGGTCTATGGGGACACTGAGGGGGCAAATAATCTATGGGGATGCTGTGATGGGGCAAATGGTCTATGGGGGGGCAAAGTATTTATGGGGACATTGTGATGGGGCAACTAATCTAGAGGGGTACTGTGATCGGGCAATTCGTCCATTGGGGCAACTTATATATGGGACACTATGATGAGGCAAGTGGTCTATATGGACACTGTGCTGGGGCAAATGGTTTATAGGGACACTATGAAGGGGCAATTAATCTATGGGGCAACTTATCTATGGGGACACTCTGAAGAGGCAACTAATCTATGGAGGCCTGTGCTGGTGCAAATGGTCTATGGGGACATTGTGATGGGGCAACTAATCTATAGGGGTACTCTGATGGGGCAATTAATCTATGGGGGCAACTTATCTATTGGAGCACTATCATGGGGCAAATGGTTCATAGGGACACTGTAATGGGGCAATTTATCTTTGTGGACATGTGATGGGGGCAACTAAATTATAGGGACACTGTGATGGGAGCAATTGGTGTTTGGAGGCACTTTGATGGGGCAATTACTCTATGGGGGCATATAATCTATAGGGGCACTGTGATGTGGAAAGTCGTCTATGAGGGCACTATGATGTTGCAACTAATCTATGGGGCACTTTAATGGGGCAACTAACTGTGGGGCACTGTGATAGGGGCAGTTAATCTATGGGGCACTTTGACGGGGACATTTGATTACCCGAAATGTGGATGTGATTGACCTATTTTTGTGTTTTATTAAATAGTTATATTTACCTGTCTTACATTTTATTTCTGTTAAAGATAATTATTTGTGGAAGGTCGGAATAGAAGGGCACAGCCGGTGAAGGTGAAGGAGCTCAGATGACGGGAGATCACAGGAAGGAGAAGAGGCAGAATTCAGGGCTCAGAGAAGACCGGTCGCCATGAACACTTCTAAGGCCAAAACCCCGCTGGAAGCTCTGAGGATCGGCACCAAGCAGCTGCACCTGTAGGAGGTAAAACCTCATCTATTAACAATGTCTTTGCTACAAATTACCCTCCAGTGTGTCCTGCTGATACTCCAGATCACCCTCCAATGTGGTCCACTTTCACTTCAATTCATTCTCTATTATAGTGGGACAATATTACAGGTCACCCTCCATTCTACCAATACTCCAGGCCATCCCCTGGCCCAGTCTGCAAATACTACATATTACCACTTGGCAGGGCCATTGATAGGGGGGTACAGTCAGTACTTCCTATGGGGTAAGCAGGGGTACCAACAGAGCCTGCTTGTGGGTAGGTGGGGGCTGTCAGGTAGGCTGTCCAGTGCCCCATAATTTCTTATGGCAACCCAGCCTTGTCCTGTCATCTGAAGTCAAGCATTTTCCCCCTTTGATAATATGTCTCAACACAGCCACCAGCGACCTGTGCAGCCAGCCAATCACAGCTCCCTTCTAATGGCTGCGGGATGTGCTGCGCTGGATTATCTTTTTACCGTATACTTGTTATTACTGTCTAGACCTGAGAAAGCACTAAAGGCTCGTTCACACAGCAAGGGACAGCCGTCACTCACTAAATCGCAGGGGTGTACGGTGTGCCGCAGATGACTATTCTGGCTGCAGTAAGTCAGCGGTAGAGGGAGGGGATGAGCGTTTCAGCGTATCACACGGCTCCCCTTAAAACTACAAGTCCTCCAGGGCCTCACAGAACTCCTCCAGGTTACCATATCACATACAGAAAGTTTTTCTTTTTGTGTCCGCTGACATCCACCGCTCCATAGAAGAGACTGGAGGGTCCGGTCAGGTCATTTACATTTATGCCAATATGTATTCTGCTACATATTTCTGGTAAAAAACAATTCTGAATAATCGTATATTGATTGGTTTGCACCAAGTTTGCAAAAGTTATAGTGTCTACAAACTATGGGATATTTTTTATTTATTTTTTTACTAGTAATGGCGGCGATTAGTGACTTATAGCGGACCGTGATATTGTGGTGGACATTCTGACACTCATAGGTGTGCGCAGCCTATTGCATTAGTGTGTGCACCCCAAAGCTCTAACACACATGCCTTTCTCTGCAGCCTCAGCTGCTCAGGACAGTGAATGATTGGGAAGTGCTCTGTGCTGAGTGGCTTCCTGTTCTTTCACAAAATGAAGCATAGTAAACACAGTTTACTATGCTTCATTTATGAAAGAACACAGTGAGTGTGTTCATTTAGAAAAGTAAGGGGTCGGTAAATTACATATTTACTTACCCCTTCCCCTGCTCTCCATTCTGGTACATCCCCCGCAGCAGCTGGGGGGGGGGGGAGGAGAGGAGGGAAACCAGCAACACTGAGTGACGGGGAGCAACAAGAGGGAGGAAGCCCGGGCAGTAGGGGGAATCTGCACCGTACATAGTAATTAGGGATTGCCCAGGCATACCTGGCACACCTATGATGACACTTTTTGGGAACCAGTGACACTAATACAGTAATCAGTGCTAAAAATATGCACTGTCACTGTACTAATGACACTGTCTGGAAAGGGGTTAACATCGGGGGCAATCAAAGGGTCAAAGGGTTAATCAAAGGCGTGCCTGCCCAGTGTTTGTTTACTACAGTGTATGTGGTGCTTTTACTCACTTTTGTTGCCAGCTGTTTTGACATTAATGGCTGTGTGTTGAGTTATTTTGAGGGGACAGCAAATTTACACTGTTATACAAGCTGTACACTCACTACTTTACATTGTAGAAAAGTGTCATTTCTTCATAGTTGTCACATGAAAAGATAGAATAAATGCAGGACCCCTGACCCTCTGTGTGGATAGAGCTGATTGGCCTTGTGCTGATTACATGCACTCTCCCAAGAAAAAAAAAAAAACTCTCTAGCAATACACACCAAACTGAGCATGTGCAGCCTGACTACATAGACTAACTTATCCAGGCATGTTTTGGAGACAGTGCAAGAAGGGGAGGATCACAGAAGACAGGATAAAGCAGCCTTTTTTTTTTTTACACAATGCAGAGGATTAACCCCTTAGATTCCACAGTGAGTATAACAAGCATTCTTTACCTCATATACAGACTGATTTTACTGTTGTGGGTTGAGTAACACTTTAAGCCATTACTGAAATGGCCACAATATGTGCTCACTTACACAAGTATATAAAAGCAACATTTTCTGCTTTATCAGGCTCTACCTTTAGATATTAGCTTACATCGACATTTGAATCTGTAGAAATTCTCTGAGCTGCAGAATATAATTGGTACTTTACAAATAAATGATAACAATTCCAATATCTAACACATGCAAAGGGCTCTCCATACATGGAAATCAGCCGCTGTCATTGCTGAGAATCTTCTCATCTAAATCTAGTACATTGCTGATGTCTTGTGTTGTTCCTCCCCTGCTACCCGGAGACATAAATCTGCCACTTCCTTACTCTGCCACTACACATTTTATCCAAGATCAGCGCCAGGAGACAAAACATGGAGAAATGTACACGTATTGCCCTGATGCACCAAATATATATTTTTTGAAAGAATTTTTGACCATACATTTTATTGACATACATTTTAACCATTTCAATACCCGGCACTTTCACCCCCTTCCTATCCAGGCCGATTTTCAGCTTTCAGGGCCGTCTTACTTTGAATGACAATTGCGCGGTCTTGCAACGCTGTACCCATATGACATTTTTATCATTTTGTTCACACAAATAGAGATTTTTTTTGGCGGTATTTAATCACCACTGAGGTTTTTTATTTTTTGGTAAACGAAAAAAGAGCGAAAAAAGAGCGAAAATTTTGAAAAAAAAAAAGTTTTTCTTTGTTTCTGTTATAAATTTTTGTAAAGAAGTACGTTTTCTCCTTCACTGATGGGCACTGATGGGACAGCACTGATGAGGTGGCACTGATAGGCACTGATGATGAGCAGCACTGATTAGCACTGATAGGTGGCACTGATGGGCGGCACTGATGGGCACTGATAGATGGCACTGATGGGCCGGCACTGATGAGGTGGCACTGATGGGCACTGACATGCAGCACTGATGGGCACTGATAGGTGGCACTGATGGGCGGCACTGATGAGGAGGCACTGACAGACATTACTAATGGGCACTGATTGGCATCCCTTGTGGGCCCGGGTTGGTATCCCTGGTGGGCATCCTTGTTGGGTCTGCACTGATAAGCAATGCACTGATTATCAGCAGAGACCACCCCTGTTAGGAAAGCCGCTTATCTGAGCTTAGCTGAGGATCGGCACCAAGCAGCTGCACCAGTAGGAGGTAAAACCTCATCTATTAACAATGTCTTGCTACAAATTACCCCCCCCCCCCCCCCCCCCCCCCAGTCTGTCCTGCTGATACACACACAGAAAGAGATTGCGCAAAAAACCCAAACACATCAGTTCATAATCGTGAAAACGCAATATACAATGTGAGTGAATAGATCAAGTGAGTAACAATTGATTCATTAATTATTGTCGTGTTAAAAAGAGTCCCAAAAAACATAAAAAAAGTAAACTTTAGGATAAAAAATCCACAAGGAATACGTATATTTGATATGTAAAAAAAAGTCCCAACAGGGTGTCCACCCCAAAGCTCTAACACACTTAAAGTGTGTGTGTATAAATATATAGGGCAGTAGGGCAATGGACAGCATCGGTAGAGCAGTGGACTATGTCAGTAGTTTATTTTTTTTATTACATTTCATTTTTATTATTGTTTTTTACAATCTTTTTAGGGGCCCCATTGGGGGGCTTTGGTGAAATATCAGGGGTCTAAACAGGCCCCTGATGTTTTACTTTTGAGATAAAGAAAGGGACTGGGGACAGAGATTCCCCAGTCCATTTCTCTGTAGCCAAGCAGCAGGGGGAATCTGCCCAGCACAGGGTGATTAGGGTGTGCCCAGGCACACCTGTCACACCCTGTGCGCACGCCTATGGACCCCAAATTATAGGGGTCAAACTCGTCTGGTATCAGCCATAATTAGCTGTGATGTTCCACCCGGTCCATTCCAAAGAGGAATAGCCTCTCTCTCCCGTCAAGGACAGCAAGATGGATTTAATGAGTTTCCTTTAACTCTGCTCGATACTCCTCCAGTAAGTTTTTTAAAAAGGTTTTTAGAAGAAAAAGAAGAGGGACTTCATAGTGCAGTAAATAATGGTATTTTATTCCAAAGTCTTCTCATGCACAGCTAAGAAAAACATACAACACATGCATGGTGACGTCACAAGATTCTCTCCATCCAACGCGTTTCCCTGTAACAAGCATTGACTGGGAACGGAGATTGGTGTACTAGCAGCCAGGAGCAGAGTCGCAGTCACTCCTCTGGTTTAATTAAACAGTCTAGGGGTACCCTTTTTCTGATGCTTTATTAAACTTGAACTTGGAAGGGTGCGGTGTAACTTTGGGATATTGCTGAAGGACAAAGTAACAACCTGAGGACACCTCTCATTTTCTGAAACTTCCAAGCACAGTCATTGTAGCAGCAAATGATAAACTGGGGTACATAGGGTCACCATAAGGAATGTCCACTTTTAAGCACAGGCTGACACTGATTCCAGAGGGACAGCAGGAGCACAGTCACTGGGATCTCACACATCAGTCTGTATTCACGCATGTCCTTGGATATTTAATTGCCTCCTTCTAATATCAGCCAAGCATGTCTCCCGAGAACCCTCCAGATCCCCAAAAAGAAATCCCTTGATCAGCTCCAGAAAAGTTCAGTAGAATAGACCACCCCAGCTGGCACAGTTAGGACCCTGATGAGCAAATAAAGAGCACAGCTAGACTGCCCAGAAGGGCAGCAGCCCCTCAGGCTGAAAACTTCTTCTCCTGGACAAGAACCCCTTTACTCAAGGCCTCAAACTATTTATGCACTCCTTAGCCACCTACTAGGCACCTTCGCTACAGG
Organism: Lithobates septentrionalis; assembly: GCA_037952835.1. Taxonomy (NCBI): domain Eukaryota; kingdom Metazoa; phylum Chordata; class Amphibia; order Anura; family Ranidae; genus Lithobates; species Lithobates septentrionalis. Next base: position 620,072 of record JBBDGP010000775.1, read on the forward strand.
GATTGGCTGGGACCACATAGATAGTCAGGCTGCCTATTTGACTCTTCCATGCAACATTCCAGAACCCTCCAGAAGGTAGGAGGAAACAATCAAACCTGCAACCAGACCAGTGATTCACAGAACAGCCCAAAATAATCACAAGCCGCTCAACTGATTACACTAGAGCTAAAAGAACTACATTTACAGTACCTAGTCTAGCTAGCAGCCTAGGAGGGTGCTACATCAGCTATACCATGACCAGGATTAAGGACAACCTTCACCAACATATTATTAGACGTGAATGAAGCCTTATATATAGTCACATCCTAGCACACAGTTGGGCCTCTTGCACGCTGCTGCCTAATAACTCAGCGTTTTTAGGCATACAGGCATTTTTTTTTTTACTGATCTAAGTGCAACCCATTGTTTTCAATGGGCCTGTACACAAAGGTGTGTAAACATGTTCTGCGTATAGATGAGTTAAAAAAAAATGCAGAAATCTGAATTGCTGGTCAGTAGTTTACATGTTTACGCGTGTATAATATTATTTGAAGAAGTAAAATTGAATTCTGGGTGATAGAATTTTTCTTACTCATGTACACAGATGTACATATACATGCGCAAATACAAGCAAAATAAACACAAGAAATTTCAGTCAGGTATACTGATCTTCAAACATGTTCAAATATTGTAAAGTCTCTTTTTTGTTTAAAAATAACAAGCATGAAGGCCTCTTGAGCCCCCTCCCTAGGGAAAGAGAGCCTTGACTGATGGGGGCATGGCTAGGTGAATGACAAGGGGAACGATTGGTTGGGACATGTGGGATGGGCCTGAGCTCAGGGAACATGTGCCCCAGGGAATTCTGGGTCTTTTGGAAGAGTCGGTTGGAAGATCTGCCCACCCTCCTGCCCCCTTTTTCCTATGCTATGGTATGTCACAGTTTGCTGCGGTTTTCTTGACCTTGCCAGCAGTTGAAGTTGCTGTAATAGGCTATGCCTTTGATGGAAAATTGGAAGTAGGTTGTCTGTCCAGCACTTATGGTAAGGACAGGCCCCACTTCCCCCTTTTGGTTAAGTGCTCACAGTACGACTGTGACTGGCACTGGTTAAATATGTTCACATGTTATATGTTGAAATTTAATAAAGCTGTGGCCTTGCCCTTTCCAACCTAATGGTTGTAAGTGTCTTATTTAATGGGGTAAAGGGCAAGGGTGGTGGGGGATTTGATCCCATTGTGTTACGTTAATTGGGACCTAAGCCCATTGCGCCACAGCAGTCATGTTATACTTACCTGCTCTGTGCAAAACCAATTGCCCAGATCCTCCTCTTCTCAGTGGTGGCAAGTTTGTGTTATCACGTGAGTGTTTGTATTGGTCCAGCAGTGCACCAACACCTTTGCAGCCATTGTGCTATTGCTGGGTGTTTGGTGTGCTCCTGTACCTTTAAGGGGGGGTGGGCTCCCCTCCAGCCACCTGCCCTCATTTATCCATTAAATGCATGTGCCTCCACTGTGGGGACACTCATACGTTAGTGTTAGGACCACAGATACAAGGGTGCCGTGACGTGGCTCTGTGGCTCACGCATGCGTTTGCAAATGCGTGCGGACTAAACCCCTTTTTTAACGCTTACTGTTAGATAGGTCAATTTGGTTGTCTGCAAGCTGGTGGTAAGTAGACTTTGGCTTTTTCCTGGGCATTCCCCAGACACTTGTTGGTACCTGTTTTAGCCTCCCAAAGCTGCTTACTGCGATAGCCAGCTATAAATGAGAGTGGTGGCAAGTTTGTGTTATCACGTCATTGTTTTCAATGGGCCTGTACACAAAGGTGTGTAAACATGTTCTGCGTATAGATGAGTTAAAAAAAAAATGCAGAAATCTGAATTGCTGGTCAGTAGTTTACATGTTTACGCGTGTATAATATTATTTGAAGAAGTAAAATTGAATTCTGGGTGATAGAATTTTTCTTACTCATGTACACAGATGTACATATACATGCGCAAATACAAGCAAAATAAACACAAGAAATTTCAGTCAGGTATACTGATCTTCAAACATGTTCAAATATTGTAAAGTCTCTTTTTTGTTTAAAAATAACAAGCATGAAGGCCTCTTGAGCCCCCTCCCTAGGGAAAGAGAGCCTTGACTGATGGGGGCATGGCTAGGTGCATGACAAGGGGAACGATTGGTTGGGACATATGGGATGGGCCTGAGCTCAGGGAACATGTGCCCCAGGGAATTCTGGGTCTTTTGGAAGAGTCGGTTGGAAGATCTGCCCACCCTCCAGCCCCCTTTTTCCTATGCTATGGTGTGTCACAGTTTGCTGCGGTTTTCTTGACCTTGCCAGCAGTTGAAGTTGCTGTATTGGGCTATGCCCTTGATGGAAAATTGGAAGTAGGTTGTCTGTCCAGCACTTATGGTAAGGACAGGCCCCACTTCCCCCTTTTGGTTAAGTGCTCACAGTACGACTGTGACTGGCACTGGTTAAATATGTTCACATGTTATATGTTGAAATTTAATAAAGCTGTGGCCTTGCCCTTTCCAACCTAATGGTTGTAAGTGTCTTATTTAATGGGGTAAAGGGCAAGGGTGGTGGGGGATTTGATCCCATTGTGTTACGTTAATTGGGACCTAAGCCCATTGCGCCTCAGCAGTCATGTTATACTTACCTGCTCTGTGCAAAACCAATTGCCCAGATCCTCCTCTTCTCAGGTCCCTCTTCTGCACCCCTGGCCCCTCCCTCCTGTTGAGTGCCCCCCCCCCCACAGCGAGCAGCTTGTTATGGGGGCACCCGGGCCGCGCCACAGCTCCCTATGTCCATTCAGGCAGGGAGCTGCCACCCAGCCCGCCCCCTTTTTCTCTCCTCATTGGCCGACTGATTTTGATTGACAGCAGCGGGAGCCAACGATGCCATGCTGCTGTCTCAGCCAAAGAGGAGGGGAGTCCCGGGCAGCCAAGATTATTATTATTATTATACAGGATTTATATAGCGCCAGTTATAATACAATGAGATACAAGAGGATTAAGAAGGCCCTGCTCAGAAGAGCTTACAATCTAATAGGGTGGGGCAGGTGGTACAAAAGGTTGTATGAGCTGATGGAAGTGGTAGGAGATTAGTTAGAGACGTGATAGGCTTTGCTGAAGAGATGAGTTTTCAGGGATCGCCTGAAGGTAGCAAGAGTAGGGGATAGCTGGACAGGTGGAGGTAGCGAGTTCCAGAGGATGGGAGAGGCTCTGGAGAAATCCTGGAGACGAGTATGAGAGGAGGAGACAAGAGAGCTTGAGAGTAGGAGGTCTTGAGAAGAGCAGAGAGGACGATTTGGGTGATATTTGGAGACAAGATTGGTGATGTAGCTCGGGGCAGAGTTGTGAATGGCTTTGTATGTTGTGGTTAGTATTTTGAATTTAATTCGCTGGGTGATTGGGAGCCAGTGTAGGGATTGGAGGAGAGGGTTGGCAGACACTGAGCGTTTGGTAAGGTGGATAATTCTGGCAAGATAATCCTACAACATCGCTGGACTGAGATGGGGATCAGGTAAGAATTTGGGGGGCTGAGGGGGGCTGCTGCACACAGAAGGCTTTCTGCCTTTACAACCACTTTAATTACCAATGTGCGTTTTATATTATAGGAATGGTGGCACTAAAGCACAAGGAGGATACTCAGACAAATCCTTGTAGAAGATATAAAAACCATACAAATAATCACAAACTCAGCGCTCCTGGTCTGCCTGCATTCCACTACAGAGAACACCCGTAACTTATTCCAGGAACATCTGCTGATTTTAAACATGAATTGTGAGCTGACTCAACAAAGAATGCATGCCAGAAATATTAGGAAATGATTGCAGCATGGAGTTCTACTTCCTAACAGCAGAGGGCGATATGCAATCAAAATTCTAATAATAAAAAAAAAAAACATTTCAGCATAAAACTCTTATGCCCCGTACACACGGTCGGATTTTCCGACGGAAAAGGTGTGATAGGACCTTGTTGTCTGAAATTCCGACCGTGTGTAGGCTCCATCACACATTTTCCATCGGATTTTCCTACCCACAAAGTTTGAGAGCAGGATATAAAATTTTCCGACAACAAAATCCATTGTCGGAAATTCCGATCGTGTGTACACAAATCCGACGGACAAAGTGCCAAGCATGCTCAGAATAAATAAAGGGATGAAAGCTATTGGCCACTGCCCCGTTTATAGTCCCGACATACGTGTTTTACGTCACCGCGTTCAGAACGATCGGATTTTCCGACAACTTTGTGTGACCGTGTGTATGCAAGACAAGTTTGAGCCAACATCCGTCGGAAAAAATCCTAGGATTTTGTTGTCGGAATGTCCGAACAAAGTCCGACCGTGTGTACGGGGCATTACAAGAAAAAAGTGATCTAATTAAACAATGTAAAGACTTATTCACACAACAATGTAAATAAATACATAAAATATCTCATAAAATAGATTAATGAAAGGATACCAGTCCTCCTAATAGAAATGTGAAGGACAATATTGACTGCCTTCAAAAAAAAAAAGCTTGCTAGTCTAGCGTCGATTGTCCTCTTTCTTCCAAATTCTTCCAAGGTCTGATTTTACTGGTTGCATACTTCATAACGGCTATTGACTGAGGTTTATAGAAGGCTCAATGAGAAACTTTACCCTTATATAATATTTTTTTAAATCCTAAAAATTGTCCCGGTATAAAAGTAAGAAAAAAAAAATACTTACTTGTCCATGCAGTCTAGCTTGTCACGCTTGTAGGTAAGGACGGGCAGAACACCCCTCTGTTCGGTTTGCAGCAGAACTCCCGAATAGGGGAAATGTTCTAACCCAAACAGCAAACCCCATTGAAGTCTATGGGGGCTGAACAGGAAAAATAAAAAGTGCCCATTGGCCATAAAAGGGCAATGGGGGTCTGGGTACTGCACATGTATCAATAGAAAAAAAAATTGTTAAAAACAATTGTTTTTTCAGGAGTCGTGATTTTAATTATGCATAAACTGCAAAAATAAAACATCCCTTTAAATATAGTGCCTGGGGGGGTTCCCTTAATGTGCCTGCAAAGTGGCGCATCTGTAGCATGCATAAAACATGCTGCAGTAAAAATGACATTTCTAAAAAAAAAAAAAAAAAAACAACTCTTCGGGACTAAAAAGGATTTGAAAGGGGTACCCTACGCCAATGTTAAAAAAAAAAAAGTGGGATCCTCCCAAAATCCATACCAGACCCTTATCCGGGCATGCAGCCTGGCAGGTCAGGAAAGGGGGGGGAAGCGAGCCCCCCTCCCCTGAATAATACCAGGCCACATGCCCTCAACATGGGGGGTGTGTGCTTTGAAGTGGTGGGGGGGGGGGCTCTCCCCCCACCCCAAAGCACCTTGTACCCTTGTACTCTGCTGTGGTTGTCGGGGTCTGCGGGCAGGGGGATTATCGCATTCTGGAAGCCTCCTTTAACAAGGGGGCCCCCAGATCCCGCCCCCCCTATGCAAATGGGTATCGGGTACATTGTACCCCTACCCATTCACCAAAAAACTGGCAAAATGTAATAAACACCTTCTATGAGGAGGTGAGTTGCCATCTAGATAAAGGAAGGCCCGTAGACGTGGTGTATCTGGATTTTGCAAAAGCATTGGACACAGTTCCCCATAAACGTTTACTGTACAAAATAAGGTGCGTTGGCATGGACCATAGGGTGAGCACATGGATTGAAAACTGGCTACAAGGGCGAGTTCAGAGGGTGGTGATAAATGGGGAGTACTCAGAATGGTCAGGGGTGGGTAGTGGGGTTCCCCAGGGTTCTGTGCTGGGACCAATCCTGTTTATTTTGTTTATAAACGACCTGGAGGATGGGATAAACAGTTCAATCTCTGTATTTGGAGACGATACTAAGCTAAGCAGGGCAATAACTTCTCCGCAGGATGTGGAAACCTTGCAAAAAGATCTGAACAAATGAATGGGGTGGGCAACTACATGGCAAATGTGGTTTAATGTAGAAAAATGTAAAATAATGCATTTGGGTCGCAAAAATATGTATGCAATCTATACACTGGGGGGAGAACCTCTGAGGGAATCTAGGATGGAAAAGGACCTGGGGGTCCTAGTAGATGATAGGCTCAGCAATGGCATGCAATGCGAAGCTGCTGCTAACAAAGCAAACATAATATTGGCATTAAAAAGGGGATCAACTCCAGAGATAAAACGATAATTCTCCCGCTCTACAAGACTCTGGTCCAGCTGCACCTGGAGTATGCTGTCCAGTTCTGGGCACCAGTCCTCAGGAAGGATGTACTGGAAATGGAGCGAGTACAAAGAAGGGCAACAAAGCTAATAAAGGGTCTGGAGGATCTTAGTTATGAGGAAAGGTTGCGAGCACTGAACTTATTCTCTCTGGAGAACACAATAGGGATAAAACTTTTTTGCAGAAGAGAGTTTAACAAGACTCGTGGCCACTCATTAAAATTAGAAGAAAAGAGGTTTAACCTTAAACTACGTAGAGGGTTCTTTACTGTAAGAGCGGCAAGGATGTGGAATTCCCTTCCACAGGTGGTGGTCTCAGCGGGGAGCATCAATAGCTTCAAGAAACTATTAGATAAGCACCTGAAGTTGAACTTGATTGACTTGTGTCTTTTTTTAACCTCACCTACTATGTAACTATGTAACACAAGAGACAGTTTTTGACAAATCCTTTATTAAAAAATAAAATAGAATAGAAATAAAAAAAAGCTTCCCTCAGCGTAAATCCATCATCAATCACGCTGCCCGCCGGGAAAACGGAAAAAATAAAAAAAGCTCTCATTTCCTGATTCTGATAAGCCCCCTGCCCACAGACCCCGACAACCACAGCCCAGGGTTGTAGGGAAGAGGCCCTTATCCCCATCAACATGGGGACAAGGTGCTTTGGGGTGGGGGGGGGGGGCCTGATAAGGGTCTGGTACGGATTTTGCGGGGGCCCCACGCCATTTTTAAAAAAAAACTTTGGCGTGGAACCCCACGCCGTTCTTTTCTTTATTTTTTAAATGTTTTGTTTTTTTTATTCAGCTGTGAGCGGGGAAACACATTGACAGCTGATGACTGATCAGTTGTTAAGGACGCCGTGGCCAGCTTCTCGGCTCGCTCCTTAACAACCAGCAAACACTGCACCCTGATTGGGCAAAGCTTGTGCAGCGCTCAGTGCATTGCAGTGTGTTAGTCGGGGCGATCGCCCAGCGAATAGCCTGCAAATTCGGGTGTTCGGCGAACAGCCAAATGGGCAAACGTTTGGCCCAAACTGATGCTCGGGCCGAACCATTCGCCCATCACTACTTGTAGGGAAAGTTCTCTCTACACTGCTGCTCCCAGGTGCCACCATCTTGAATTCATATTTGGTGCATGCGCAGACACGCTGCAGGTACACACTATATCACTATATTACCAAAAGTATTGGGATTGATATGATTAAACTATAATACGATTAATCCTGTGTGCTAAATGCTCTCAATGTGTTTTGCATTGCTTGGCTGGGTTGTATTTAAGCATATTGCCTTCCAGCCTCAAAACACGCGGTGTGCTTGGCTGTCCTGCTGTTGGTTTTCCAGCAGAGAATGCTGCCAGTTCTGCCGGTTGGGTACATTGTTCATAGGCTGCCCATGGAAAAGAGGAGAGTTTATTGGGGCGATCCGCAACAATTCTAATGCCGCGTACACACGGTCGTACTTTTCGTCTACAAAAGTCAGACAGCCTGTCCGACAGACTTCCGACAGACTTCCGGCAGACTTTCGGCGGACTTGCGGCGGACTTGCGGCATACTTTCTAACGAACGGACTTGCCTACACACGATCACACAAAAGTCCGTCGAATTCTTACGTGATGACGTACACCGGACTAAAATAAGGAAGTTCATAGCCAGTAGCCAATAGGTGCCCTAGCGTGGCTTTTTGTCCGTCGGACTAGCACACAGACGAGCGGATTTCGGGGTCCGTCGTAGTTACGAAGTAAAGATTTGAAGCATGTTTCAAATCTAAAGTACGTCGGATTTGAGGCTAAAAAAGTACGTTGAAAGTCCGGAGAAGCCCACACACGATCGGATTACCAGCCAGCTTTAGTCCGTCAGCGTCCGTTGGACTTTTGTAGACGAAAAGTACGACCGTGTGTACGCGGCATAAGTTACGTTTGTCCTCTAATGACAATTACTACCCCTCTTATCACCAATTTATCTGTTCAATTTATCTGTATTTATTTCAGTACAAATAAGATCTCATGATAATGTATTTAAATATTTAAATGCCTTTACACACGCATGAATTTTAATGACATCCCAGTCTTAGTCCGTAGGGTTCAATATGGAGTTGGCCCACCCTTTGCAGCTATAACAGCTTCAACTCTTCTGTGAACTCTGTCCACAAGATTTAGGAGTGTGTCTATGGGAAGGTTTGACCATTTTTCCAGAAGCACATTTGTAAGATCAGGCACTGATGTTGGACGAGAAAGCCTGGCTCGCAGTTTCCATTCGAATTCATCCCAAAGGTGTTCTATCGGGTTGAGGTCAGGACTCTGTGCAGGCCAGTAAAGTTCCTCCACCCCAAACTCGCTCATCCATGTCCTTTATAGACCTTGCTTTGAGCACTGGTCCAAATCATTTGGTGGAAGGGGGGTTATGGTGTGGGGTTGTTTTTCAGGGATTGGGCCTCTTACTTTCAGCAAAGGGAATTCTTAAGGCGTCAGCATACCAAGACATTTTGGACAATGTACAACTTTGTGGGAACAATTTGGGGATGGCCCCTTTCTGCTACAATATGACTGCACACCAGTACACAAAGCAAGGTCCATAAAGGATGAGCGAGTTTGGGGTGGAGGAACTTGACTGGCCTGCACAGAGTCCTGACCTCAACCCGATAGAACACCTTTGGGATGAATTAGAGTGTAGACTGCGAGCCAGGCCTTCTCGTCCAACATCAGTGCCTGACCTCACAAATGTGCTTCTGGAAAAATGGTCAAACATTCCCATAGACACACTCCTAAACCTTGTGGACAGCCTTCCCAGAAGAGTTGAAGCTGTTATAGCTGCAAAAGGCGGGCCAACTCAATATTGAATCCTACGGACTAAGACTGGGATGCCATTAAATTACACGTTCATGTGCGTGTAAAGGCAGGTGTCCCAATACTTTTGTCAAGATAGTGTATTTACCAGACCCTGCTCCCACTCTCCATCTTGAAGTATCCTATTGTGTGCTTGCAGTGGCCGGCGGGAATGAGAGGAGTGAAACTGGCAGCACTGCGGAGGTGGCACATAAAGGGGTCTAGGTACCAGAGGGAAAGGTATGGTGTACAGGGAGGGTGATCGGTGCAGCAGGGAGGGCAAGTACTGGAACTGATCCCCTGTATGGCTCGTTCTACAGCAGCTGAAAGCTTGTGGGAGGAAGAGATGCCCTCCCTGCTCACATCCGATTCACCCTACTGCCTGGGCCCATCCTGCTTGCTCAAGTCCTGTACGGGAGGACCAGTGGTACCTCCTTCCTGCCATTATCAGCACTCTGACCTTATGCAGAACGCTCTACTTCTCAGTAAAGGGCAGTGATGTTGCAATCTCCACCTCATCCAATCAGAGAACACTTGTGTCTGAACTTTGCATTTATTGAGAAAATATAAAGCATTCTCTGATTGGCACCTGGGTGGAGCGAGCGACGTCCTATGTTAGCTAAGCAGCAGAGCAGTCCCTTTGTAGGACATTCAGAAGTTAGCAGCAATCCTCAGACTACTGGTGTCTATTATAGTGATTTCCATCCCAAAAGTATGTGCAGCGCACCCCCTAAGAAGCCGCAAGTAGAATGGGGTCCCCCACCCTGCACAGCCAGGCACACCGAATCTTCACAAGCCCACTGCAGTCAGACAACAGTCCAGTGCTTTGATTTTGTGTTTTTATTGAGGGGAATAAACTTGGATGGGGATAGGGGTATTATGGGATGCCCACTGGTTTTAGCAGAAGTCTTCAGGGACAACTTCTTCTGTACAATTTATTTACTCACTCCTCGGCTCCTCCAGCACAACACTTGCTTGCAGAACAAAACTCCCAGGACCAGCTGGCACACTATTAGATGATCTGACAATAGGGCTCAGTCAGATGTAGCAAATGCCCTTTACAGGCGGGGACCACGGGCCCCTTGTTTGTGTAGCAAAGTCCCAGTGCCCAGCTGTCCTTTTGTGACTACTGATCCCAGCACCCCCTCTTCAGGCACTGCCAGGCCATCGGGCTGCATCTGCCCCTTTCTCTAGCCCTCCCGCCTAATCTTCCATATTCCTCCCAGACTGACTCTGCAGCCATCTCAGATTGGTCTCGCCCAGTCCTCTCAGTCCTCCCCGACTAATACTCACCAGCCCACCTGGCTGTCTTCTCCTTGAGGATCTCCTGGACGTGCTCACTGGTTCCTGCTGTCCTCACACCTACCACTGGACAGTATTCCTCCTTGGGATATCAGAGGATCCCTCCTGCACCCGAACTCCCAGGCCAAGGTCACAGAGCCCCCCCCCAGATTATGGGGTTACCCCTCAAGGGCCCACCGACAGCCTCCTAGCACTCCATCCCATCATCTTCCCGAACTCCCAGGCCAAGGTTACAGAGCCCCCCCCCAGATTAGGGGGTCACCCTCAAGGGCCCACCGACAGCCTCCTAGCACTCCATCCCATCATCTACCCGAACTCTATCATGCCCTGCTGGACTGACCCTGAGTGTTTGAGGGGGCCGGCCCCCTGCCAACCCATCTGTTGGGGATTGGTCAGGACCCTCATGAATACTCAAGGCAGCTTATCCTAACCTCCCTCGCATTCTTCTGGAAAGTTCCAGAAGCAGGGGGAGGTACAAGAGATGCTGCCAGAGGAGTCATACCAGCCCACCCTGGATCACTCACCCGACCCAGATTCAAATACAGGCTTGGCTGCCAGCCAAGCCAAAACCTTTTACCTACACTAATAAAAATCCTAACATTACCTACTCTAGCACACTAGAGGGTGCCACATATGGCGTATACCAGTGATGGCGAACCTTTTTGAGCCCGAGTGCCCAAACTGCAACACAAAACCAACAAATTTATTTTAGAGTGCCAACACTGCAATTAAACCTGAATACCAGTTTTTCGCTTAGTTTGGACAACTGTACAAGTTGTTTTTTTATAATTAACAGCTTTTGTCTTAAAATAAAAACACTTAAATTATACAATTTTTTATTGAAAAAAAACATCAACTTTACATGTGCATGTGTTTTTGTAAAAAGGCTTCATTTGCTGGGCACTGGTAAGGATGCATTTGATGGGCATTGGTAAGGATGCATTTGCTGGGCACTGGTAAGGATGCATTTGATGGGCATTGGTAAGGATGCATTTGCTGGGCACTGGTAAGGATGCATTTGATGGGCATTGGTAAGGATGCATTTGCTGGGGACTGGTAAGGATGCATTTGCTGGGTACTGGTAAGGATGCATTTTCTGGGCATTGGTAAGGATGCATTTGCTGGGCATTGGTAAGGATGCATTTTCTGGGCATTGGTAAGGATGCATTTGCTGGGCATTGGTAAGGATGCATTTGCTGGGCATTGGTAAGGATGCATTTGCTGGGCATTGGTAAGGATGCATTTGCTGGGCATTGGTAAGGATGCATTTGCTGGGCATTGGTAAGGATGCATTTTCTGGGCATTGGTAAGGATGCATTTGCTGGGCATTGGTAAGGATGCATTTGCTGGGTATTGGTAAGGATGCATTTTCTGGGCATTGGTAAGGATGCATTTTCTGGGCATTGGTAAGGATGCATTTTCTGGGCATTGGTAAGGATGCATTTTCTGGGCATTGGTAAGGATGCGTTTGCTGGGCATTGGTAAGGATGCATTTTCTGGGCATTGGTAAGGATGCGTTTGCTGGGCACTGGTAAGGATGTATTTGCTGAGCACCAGCAGGTTGTACAGGTATTGCATGGCTCCGGTCAGCAGGATGTACAGTAAAGCAGCAGCTTGAACCTCTGCCTCTAAGAAGCGGGACACCGCGGACAGAACGGTTATTTTATCTACACATAATGTCCACAGTAAACATCTCACCCGTCACCCCTGATCCCAGCCATGTTCCCTCAGTCACACCCACCCCGGACACATCACCGCTGGCCCCAGAGACTTGTGGGAGATGTAGTTTGATGAAGGTGTGGTGTGGACGGCTTGTAAGAACGGATTCCCGCCCCCACGTCACCCCTGGCCTCAGAGCTGTGTGGGAGCCGCTTCTTCTCATTCCACCTCGGACACGTCACCCCTGGCTCTAGAGACTTGTGGGAGATGTAGTTTGATGGGGGGTGGGGACGAATTAGCTTGTATGGATGGCCGTTCAGTGTCAGTGTGTGCCTTTTTCCTGGTGTGCCCATAGAGAGGGCTCTGCGTGCTGGCTGTGGCACGCCTGCCATGGGTTCGCCATCCCGGGCGTATACAGACTTATATTGGTCCAAGCTTGACAAATGTAACTACGTAAAATTGCCAAACCTAAGGCCCTGTTCACACAGAGTTACCGATTGCGATTCCATGTGGCACTCATAGGGCAGCCTATTCACTTCAATGGGCTGCCCTATTCATGTTTGTCGCCCAAAAGAAGCTCCTGCTGCTTTTTGGGAGACAAGCTCTGTGCTGCATTTTGCCGTAATTGCAGTGCGATTCTATTTTGGAAAAAATGTATCGCATTTGGGGTTGCCATTTGGAAGGAATGACACCCAAATGTGTGTTGCGTGTTTTGCACCGATTGCCACACAATTTGGCATTGCTGGCAGAATCGCAGCGCCCGCTATTCTAAATCATGAAGTGTGAACGGGGCCTAAACATCAGCTTTAAATTTTTGCATAAGCCCATTGGCGAGTGGTTCTAAGGCCTAAAATCTCATGCATCAAATAGTCATTTGTCAAAGCCAGGAATTGCAGCATACCCTAGAATGCGAAAGCCTATTAACCACCTCAGTTCCAGGAGATTTACCCCCCTTCATGACCAGGCCATTTTTTGTGATACAGCACTGTGTTACTTTAACCACTTCAGCCCCGGAAGGATTTACCCCCTTCCTGACCAGAGCACTTTTTGCGATTCGGCACTGCGTCGCTTTAACTGATAATTGCGCGGTCGTGCGACGTGGCTCCCAAACAAAATTGACGTCCTTTTTTTCCCACAAATAGAGCTTTCTTTTGGTGGTATTTGATCATCTCTGCGATTTTTATTTTTTGCGCCATAAACAAAATAAGAGCGACAATTTTGAAAAAAACGCAATATTTTTTACATTTTGCTATAATAATTATCCCCAAAAAATATATAAAAAAACATTTTTTTTCCTTCAGTTTAGGCCGATCCGTATTCTTCTACATATTTTTGGTAAAAAAAAAATCGCAATAAGCGTTTATTGATTTGTTTGCGCAAAAGTTATAGTGTTTACAAAATAGGGGATAGTTTTATGGCATTTTTATTAATAATTTTTTTTTTTACTAGTAATTGGCGGTGATCAGTGATTTTTATTGTGACTGCGACGTTATGGCGGACATGTCGGACATTTTTGACACATTTTTGGGACCATTGTCATTTATACAGCAATCAGTGCTATAAAAATGCATTGATTCCTGTATAAATGACACTGGCAGTGAAGGGGTTAACCACTAGGGGGCGGGGAGGGGTTAAGTGTGTCCTAGGGGAGTGATTTCTAACTGTCAGGGGGGATGGGTGTGTGATGTCACTGATCTCTGCTCCAATGACAGGGAGCAGAGATCGAGTGACACTTGTTACTAGGCAGAACCGGGAGATGCTGTTTACAACGGCATCTCCCTGTTCGTCCTCTCCGTGAGGCGATCGCGGGTATGCCCACGGCGATCGATTCCGCGGGACCCGTGACCCGACTCACGGAGATCGCGGCAGGCGCGCGCACACGGCGGCAGATTCAAAGTAACGTACGGGTGTGTTACTTTGCGTTCCATTTGTCCCACAAATAGAGCTTTCTTTTGGTGGTATTTGATCACACATGCAGTTTTTTATTTTTTGCGCTATAAACAATAAAAAAAAAAAAAAGGCAGACAATTTTGAAAAAAACCCAAAAAAAACAATATTTTTTACTTTCTGCTATAAAAGAGATCCAAAAAAAAAAGTAAAAATCAAATCTCTTCATAAATTTAGGCCAATATGTATTCTGCTACATATTTTTGGTAAAAAAATCCCAATAAGCATATATAGATTGGTTTGCGCAAAAATTATGGCATCTACAAACTATGGGATATTTTTATTTATTTATTTTACTAGTAATGGCATGTGATCAGTGACTTATAGCGGGACTGCGGTTTTGTGGCAGACAAATCGGACACTGACACTTTTGACACTTTCTGGGGACAAGTGACACCAATACAGTGATCAGTGCCACAAATATGCACTGTCACTGTACTAATGACACTGGCTTTGAAGGGATTAACATCGGGGTCGCTCAAAGGGTTAAAGGGGTTGTAAAGGCTCGCGTTTTTTCACCTTAATGCATCCTATGCATTAAGGTGAAAAAACACCTTGCAGTCACCGGCCCCCCTAGCCCTCCGTTTTACTTACCTGAGCCCTGAATTTCTGTGGGTGCGTCCCCGCCGTCCCTCTCTCAACGGGTTCCAGGATCTTGATTGGATAGATTGATAGCAGCGCAGCCGTTGGCTCCCGCTGCTGTCAATCAAATCCAATAACGCGGGCGCCGGGGGGTGGGGTCGAGTCCTGCATTTGGCCTCTATGGACGCCGAATGCTGGACTCGGGAGCACGCCCACAAGGTAACCCCCTTGAGAGAGTGCTAATCCTAGGGGGTTATCTAATGTGGGGAGGAGCCGCAAGAGCCGCAGAGGGACCCCAGAAATGGATGTTCGGGGCCACTCTGTGCAAAACGAGCTGCACAGTGGATGTAAGTATGATATGTTTGTTATTTAAAAAAAATAAAAAATGATCCTTTAGCATCACTTTAAATGTATGCCTAGGTTGTGTTTACTAACTGTGGGGGAGGTGCTTTGACTAGGGGAAGGCAAAGATCTGTGTTCCTGCTTAGCAGAAACACAGGATCACTACCTTCCCCTCTGACAGAACGGCGGTCTGCATTGTTTACATAGGCAGGTTATCGTTCTGCCTGTGTCCTGTGTAATCAGCGGGTGTCGGCGGACATAGAGTACCCGCCGCTTGGCTCCCGCTGTGTATAATCACAGCGGGTGTGGGTCGCCAGCGGTGTGCCTGCGTGCCCCAGACCCAGAAGTGTGCACAGAGCGGCTGCCCTTTAAAATGTACGGTGGGCGGTCCATCAGCGGTTAAGGCCCCTTTCAATCAGACGCTCTCGTGTAGCTCGTGAGCGCTTGCTCAGCTGGGGGATCACTCCACTGTGCAGAGCGGACACGGACACAGACACGGACACGGACACGGTCCCGCTCACCTCTTTGGGGAAATTGGATGGAAACTGACATCCTGTCCCTGTTCCATGAGATCCGATCTGATGGATGGAAAAGAGGACCACCATCCATCTGTTTTTTTGCGGTCAGGATCGGATGGCGGCGGGTGTCCGCCATTCCATATAGGAGACTGAAGGGTCCAACCAGGTCCGCCTGAAAAACTGACAGGCAGACATGATCAGACAGCCTGTGTGAAAGGGCCCTTAAGGTGCAATCCACATCAGCCAATCAAAAGTCAGGTATAAGTGGTTTCCCTTTGATCCGACTAATGAGACCTGGCTTGCAGTTGATGCCTATGGGCGACTACACATCAATACTCCTGGCGCCGTGTTGCCCATGGAGACAGCATCAAACCAGATTACAGGGAGATAGCGAGTTGGAGACAGATCCATAGCAAGGTTTGCCCCTCCCGCACAAAGACAGTTTGGATCCCTTCCAGCATCCACATCCCCGGCGCTCACAAGTAATGACCCTCACAAGAGCTTGGTATTCGTGTCAGCTGCTGGACCAGCCTGGGTTGCCCTGGCAACCGTGAAATAGCATGCAGAACGGTCAGTATGACGGCGATGAAGGTGCCTGCCTTCCCCTTGCTCTGCAGAAGCATTGCGCTCATGACAGTGGAGGAAAATGAGAGATGAAATGATGCCCAAATGCTAAATAATTCCCTGAGGTTATAAAAGAAATGATGTGCGGAATATATACCGCTTGACCTTCGCTGGTCTATACCTGTCGTGAGCTATTATTAATGTTCATGGGTTATTCCGCATTGTAATTTTAGTTTACCGTCAGCGAGGTGGTAGATAGCCAATGTAAATGCCAAAGGTCTACTTACCGGGGAAAGAGCTTGGCTTTAAAAAAAATGTCCCTGATGCTGCAGGTATAGCCTACAAAATCCCATGTAGGGCTTTTTCATTTTCCTGGATCCCCTGGAGGGATCCATTGATTTAATCATATTGTATATACCATATAACGTATATACTATATATACATAATATATTGTATATACAGATATATAGGGAATTTAGGTGACTTTGAACGTGACATGGTTGTTGGTGCCAGACGGGCTGGTCTGAGTAGTTCAAAAACTGCTGATCTACTGGGACTTTCACACACAGCCATCTCTCGGGTTTACAGAGAACGGTCCGAAAAAGAGAAAATATCCGGTGAGCGGCAGTTGTGTGGTTCAAGATGATAGAAAGGCAACAGTAACTCAAATAACCACTTGTTACAACCAAGGTATGCAGAATACCATCTCTAAATGCACAGCACATCGAATCTTGAAGCAGATGGGCTACAGCAGCAGAAGACCACTCCGGGTGCCACTCCTGTCAGCTAAGAACAGTTAAATGAGGCTACAATTCGCACAGGCTGGACAATAGAAGATTGGAAAATCGTTGCCGGGTCTGATGAGTCTGGATTTCTGCTGTAACATTCAGATGGTGGGGTCAGAATTTGGCATAAAGAACATGAAAGCATGGATCCATCCTGCCTTGTATCACCGGTTCAGGCTGGTGGGGGGGGTGTAATGGTGTGGGGGGTATTTTCTTGGCACACTTTGGGCCTCTTAGTACCAATTAAGTATCGTTTAAATGTCACAGCCTACCTGAGTATTATTGCTGACCATGTCCATCCCTTTATGACTACAGTGTCCCCATCTTCTGATGGCTCCTTCCAGCAGGATAATGCACCATGTCACAAAGCTCCAATCATCTCACCACTGGACAATGAGGTCCCTGTACTCCAATGGCCTCCACACTCACCACATCTCATCCAATAGAGCACTTTCAGGATGTGATGGAATGGGAGATTGGCATCATGGATGTGCAGCAACAGAGGGGCGGACAGCCAGGTCTCAGAGAGAAGAGTGCAGAGAAGAGAAGACAGTGTCTCTGAGGTCCGCAGCACCAGCACTTACCTTCAAAGTCATGGATCAGGTCTCTCTCAATCCACCGCACGCACACACTAGTCGACTCCACCCCCACTGTGGCCAGGAAACCGGTCTTCGGGGGAGGGGTCGCAGGCCCGTGAGAAAGGGCCCCGGCCGGGGGTCAGGGGGGCTCTTCACGGTTTCTTGCACCGGGGCCCTGAAAGTTCTAGTTATGCCTCTGATCTCACCAATCACAATACACAATCCTCTGCCTGAAACCCCATGAGTCCCTTTGCTCCCGAGTTTGAACCTCATTACATGCACACAGGAGTCACTATGGCAGCAGCAGTCTCTTGGCAGGTGCAGTAACACAGCACAACACCAGAGTTTCTAAGCAACACTAGGAGCTCCCAACAGTACAGCCCCCCCCCCCCCCCCCTCTCTAACAGTATGTGCCCCCAGGGACCCACAGCTGCACAAAGGTCCTCTTTGCATGAGACTGTCCAGAGCAGTGCAGGCTTTCCAGTCCTTCCTCCTTGCTTTGCAGCACTTCACCCCTGGGACTTGTAGTCCCACTCAGTCTCTTCTTTTCCACGGCTGCCTCCAGGAAATTACTCTACCCATGAGTCCCTGCAGCTGCCAGCTTTAATGGCTGACTTTTTGGCTGCAGTGACGGCCAATGGGAATGCTTGCCTCCCTAGTCTCTCGGCTGCAGCCAGTGACTCTTCTCTTCTTTCTCTTCCATGGCCCAGCGGTATAGTCCTATTTTGGCAGGGGAGGAGGGAGACAACAGCAGCAGCTTGGCCTTGTTGACATCTCAGGGCATGCAGCTGCAGTGACATTGGGCGGCCATGCTGGGTACCTTTCTAAAGATATCTCAACCAGGACAGCAAAGGAAAGGTTCCTGTGTTGCTTTTTTTTTCAGTTAGTCACTCACTACCTCCAGGTTGGGGACAACCACAGTCTACTTCCTCTAGACCAGGGATCTCCAAACTGCAGCCCTCCAGCTGTTGTGGAACTACACGTCCCACGAGGCATTGTAAAACTCTGACATTCACAGACATGACTAGGCATGATGGGAATTGTAGTTCCTGAACAACTGGAGGGCCATAGTTTGGAGACCCCTGCTCTAGACCAAAAGTAGCACTCCATGGCAGCCAGTATCTTCAAGAAGGCCTCCTAGGAGGGGAGTTCCTTGCACCATTCAAGCCAGGTTCCTAGGCCCTGAGGTAGGGTTGCCACCTCATCCCTTTAAACGCAAACACATATGAATTACACAGGTCCCGATGTTAATTTAATACAGATGTAGCAGGTGCCCTGCGGCCCCGGACTTCCCACCGGCCGCCTCTGGGATTTAGACACAGGTAGGCTCTCAGAGACAGACAGACAGCCAGCTTAGGAGGTTTCACATTCATTTTTACTGCTTGCCCTTCCTCCACACACTCAGCCTGGTAAAGATGCATTTCTCTTCAAGCAATCATACAATTTGTAGTGTACATAGATTTGCAAAACAATGGGATAAAGCAATATTCCTGAACTTTGTTTTATCTCATGGCTACTGTAAAATTGTGTGAATGCATCAATGCAGAGGATGTTATCTCAGCTTATATATACAGCCTCATGCTACATAACTAAGCCCGATTTCCTGCTAAAGAAGGAAATTTATTAATGCATCTTAAATAAAAAACTATCTTTAGATATATATTTATTTTTTTTAAATAAATTTCATAAAAATCTGATTTGAATGAAAAGAAATCAGATTTGTTAACAAAAATCATCAATTTTTATCCACCCTGTGACCACCCCATTGGAGAGAGCTGTGTCCATGTCTGTGTCCACTCTGCATAGCGGACCTGTCATTCACCTGCTCAGCAAGGATCAGCAGGGAGATCCCCCACTGAGCAGGTGAATCCACTTGGACAGATCCGCTTCATCTGAAAAGGGCCTTAAACAGCCATATAAGGCTCGATTCACACCTATGCATGTTGAGCGTTTCTGCAGTGTTTTTTGTGATGCTTGCCACGTTTTTGCAGCGTTTTTACAGCGTTTTTGCTGCGTTTTGCGTTTTGTTTTTTACAGTTTTTTTTAGACTGTATACAGTCTAAAAAAAAACAAAAACGCCAAAAACACTGCAAAAACGCTGTAAAAACGCTGCAAAAACGCTGCACTTGTGTTTTTAAAGCTGGTCCATTGAATTCTATTACATGCATAACGCTGCATTTTGCATGAAAAAAAGTCCCTGACCCTTTCCAAAAACACAGAGGTACAAAAAGGCATTGATGTGAACATGTTCCATAGGAACCCATGTTAAAAAATTCCCATGCATTTCTGAAAAATGCAAAATGCATCAAAAAACGCGCTAGTGTGAATGGAGCCTTACACATCTACCTTGATACATTTATAGCAGGTGTTCTGGTATTGGATGAGGTTTAGATTGTGATGTCACTGCCCCTTCTTCCCACCTTGTCCAATCAGAGAGAGCCTTGTATTCTTTAAAAAAAATTACAGGACATCGCCTGAATGGTGGCAGTCCCGAGCAAGTGGCCACCTATGGTCAGTGTGCAGAGGGGAAGCTTCTGGAGCAGAACTGTATGTAGCACGGGCTGCAGCATTTTTTTTTTTTTTAGCATCCCCTGAATATATCCTCTGGAAATCAGATATAGAAACCTACATCAAGCCAAGCTGGACCAATGTAAGATTGCAAAAAAGATAATATCTGGAGTCCTGCTTTAAAGCCAAAGGGTCAGTATGACACTCAGTTAGCATTTTGAGAGAGAATTGCAGTAAGAGTTGGAGCTTGCATGTTACTTTA
This sequence comes from Lithobates septentrionalis, assembly GCA_037952835.1. Taxonomy (NCBI): domain Eukaryota; kingdom Metazoa; phylum Chordata; class Amphibia; order Anura; family Ranidae; genus Lithobates; species Lithobates septentrionalis. The sequence goes on from JBBDGP010000775.1 coordinate 640,141, forward strand.
ACCGCTTCCAGACCGGCCGCCGTCGATTGACGGTGACAGAATGGCTCCCCTGCGCAAATCGCCATAGCTGTATTAAGTGTTAAGGGGATTAGGGGGCGCGCGCGCCCGCCGCGTCACTGAGGAGCCCGTGTGCATGCCCGGCGGCCGTGATGTCCGCCAGCGCACTCGCGATCGCTCCTGACAGAGCAGGAACGGGGATGTGTGTGTGTAAACACACACATCCATGTCCTGTCAGGGGAGAGAAGACAGATCGTGTGTTCCTAGTATATAGGAACACTGATCAGTCTCCTTCCCTAGCCAGTCCCATCCCCCCTACAGTTAGAACACACACAGGTAACATATTTAAACCCTTGATCGCCCCCTAGTGTTAACCCCTTCCCTACCAATGACATTTATACAGTAATCAGTAGCTATTTAACCACTTCCCTACCCGCCTATAGTCATATGACATCCACAGTTGGGATCTCCCATCCTGGGTGGGTGTCATATGACGTCCTGGGATTCCCGACCGTCTAGGGGGCGCGCGCGCGCGCCCGCCGCGTTGCTCGGAACCCGGTGCGTGTGCCCGGTGGCCGCGATGTCCGCCGGGCACCGGCGATTGCCCGTTAACCGGGCCGGCATGTGGATCTGTGTGTATAAACACACAGATCCACAGCCTGTCAGCTCTGAGGAGAGCGATCTGTGTTCCCAGTACAGTGGAACACTGATCGGTCTCCTCCCCTTGTACGTCCCCTCCCCCTTCAGTTAGAATCATTCCCTAGGAAACATACTTTACCCCTCCCCGCCCCCTAGTGGTTAACCCCTTCACTGCCTGTCACATTTACACAGTAATCAATGCAATTTTATAGCATTGATCGCTGTATAAATGTGAATGGTCCCAAAAATGTGTCAAAAGTGTCCGATGTGTCCGCCATAATGTCGCAGTCACGAAAAAAAATTGCGATCGCCGCTAAAAAAAAAATAAATATTTTTTTTTTAAAAAATGCCATAAATCTATCCCGTATTTTGTAGACGCTATAACTTTTGCGCAAACCAATCAATATACGCTTATTGCGATTTTTTTACCAAAAATATGTAGAAGAATACGTATCGGCCAAAACTGAGGAAAAAATTTGTTTTTTAAAAAAAAAATTGGGATATTTATTATAGCACAAAGTAAAAAATATTGTGTTTTTTTCAAAATTGTCGCTCTTCTTTTGTTTATAGCGCAAAAAATAAAAACCGCAGAGGCGATCAAATACCACCAAAAGAAAGCTCTATTTGTGGTGAAAAAAGGACGTCAATTTTTTTTGGGTACAACATCGCACGACTGCGCAATTGACGTTTAAAGTGCGACAGCGCTGAAAACTAAAAATTGGCCTGGGAAGGAAGGGGGTGAAATTGCCCTGTATTTAACCGGTTAAAGCACTAATCTTTGTATAAATGTCACTGGTCCCAAAATAGTGTCAAAAGTGTCTGATGTGTCCGTTGCAATGTCACAATCCTGATAAAAATCGCAGATCGCCGCCATTACTAGTAAAAAAAAAAAATACTAATATAAAATCCCATAAATCTATCCCCTATTTTGTAGCTGTTATAACATTTGTGCAAACCAATCAATATATGCTTATTGCGATTTTTTCTTACCAAAAATATGTAGAGGAATACGTATTGGCCTAAACTGAGGAAGAAATTTGTTTTTTTTTTGTTTTTTTCAATTTGGGATATTTAATATAGCAAAAAGTAAAAAATATTGCTTTTTTTTCAAAATTGTCGCTCTTTTTTTGTTTATAGCGCAAAAAATAAAAACCGCAGAGGTGATCAAATACCACCAAAAGAAAGCTCTATTTGTGGGGAAAAAAGGACATATTTGTATAATTTTGTTTGGGTTCAACGTCGCACGACCGCGCAATTGTCAGTTAAAGCGACGCACAGCTGTATCGCAAAAAATGGCCTGGTCAGGAAGGGGCAAATCCTTCCGGGGCTAAAGTGGTTAACCACTTCAATACCGGGCACTTTCACCCCCTTCCTGCCCAGGCCAATTTTCAGCTTTCAGTGCTGTCACACTTTGAATGACAATTGCGCAGTCATGCAACACTGTAGCCATATGAAATTCTTATTTTTGTGATACAAATAGAGCTTTCTTTTGGTGGTATTTAATCACCGCTGGGTTTTTATTTTTTGCTAAACAAACAAAAAAAAACACCAAAAATGTTGAAAAAAAAAAAAAGTTTTTCTTAGTTTCTGTTATCAAATTTTGCAAATATGTAATTTTTCTTCTTCACTGATGGGCACTGATGAGGCTGCAATGATGGGCACTAATGAGGCTGCACTGATGGGGCGCCACTGATAAGCTGCACTGACGGGGCTGCACTGATTGGCACTGATGGGGCTGCACTGATAATCAGTGTAAAGGATGTGCAGAGAGCCTTGCCAGTTATTGGCTCTCCCTTCCTCAGACATGGCCCGTGAGGAAAGGAATGCAGATAACCAGCAAGTTTACATGTGATCGGCTGTGATTGGTTAAAGGCCCTTTGCCGTGATGGGTATCAGCCAGGTGTCCCAGGGGGCACGCAGGAGGTGGGATTCTGGGAAGACAACCATGGACACCCTCCCAGAACTAGAGAGCTGCACTGTAGCCATCTATTGGCTATGGCGTGGTAGTAAAGAGGTTAAAGGGTCAGTTCATTTTTAACAAAAAAATGCCTAGGTACGTAAGGGGTGCCAGTAGATAAACACAAACTGTGCAGCTTTGAACAAAGTTAAATAACGCCCTTACCACGGCCCATCCATTAGGGGTGCCAGAGCGCTGCCCACTCTAATTATGGCTGCCACCCCCATGCTCTATCCACGGCCGCTATTTTGACAGGACACCGCCACCCCCCTATTCATGCGTCCGGCCCCTTTCAGGACACCGGGCGCATTAATTACAGCGGCGGGGTGTTTTTTTTTAAGCACCTGATTAGAGCCAGAGGCTCTAATAGGCTTCAAAATAGGGTGGGTTCGTGGGGCAGAGCATTGCACCAGGAGCCCACCCAGAGGTTACAACAGTGAATGAATATTCACTATTGTAAAACTGATCCTCAATCTGGCCAATTAGAAGCAGGCCTGAGACTTGTTTTCGAACAGAGAAAAGTCGCAATTGGCTGCCGAGGAGGAGGGAGGAAATGGAAGCCGCTGCGATGCCTGTGGAAAGCAGGGGAAGGGAAAGCCATCGCCGCCACTGAGCAAGGGAAGCCGCCAGTGAAGCCCAGGAGAAGCGCTGCCCACCATAGATGGGGTAAATGCACCAGACCCACCCGACCGACTGACCGGGGGGGGGGGAGGGGGGGTTATACTGTTTGCTGCCCCCCCAAAAAAAATTACCACTGGCCACCACTGGCCCTTACTATAAGTGTAGGCCATTTATGTACCTCCTGAAACCTGGCCAAAAAACTCCCAGAGGTGGCATCATCCCATCCTGCCTTGTTGTTAAGACACTCTCAGCTGATTCCAACCCTCTTGCATGCGCTCTCTCTCAACCTTGCAGTAGCACTGAGCTCAGCAATGCTGCGATGGAGGAGATAGTGGACCACACATGTTTGGGAGATTCAGAGCTCACTCCTGTGATTATGAGGGTGAGCTGTAACAGCTGTGAATGTCTTCGCAACAAGACAGGACAGGATGATGCTGCTTCTGGGAGTTTTTCAGTCAGGCTTCGGGAGATATGTAAATGGCGTACACCTATAGCAAGGACATTTTTGAAGTTTAATCAACACTGCACATTTTTTTTTTTTGCTAACTTCAGGCACCCCTTACCTATATAGGAAGGTGAACTAACCCTTGAGGCCCGGTTCACACAAGTTCGGTGCAAATTGAATCTCCGGTTTCCCCGTAAAGAGAAAAATCAGGAAGGAAGAAAAAATCCTGGATGGCCGCACACCGATGAAGGCATCTTTATTGAAAGATTAAAATCCAAAAACAGTCATATCTGAAGCATAGAAAACAGGAAAAAACAGCTGACGCGTTTCACATCACAAACAGATGCTTAGTCATAGCTGAATGAACAAAATCTGATCTTGTGTATATATGGAGCTAATGAAAAATACACAGCCAATCAAATGCAAGGAATGTGGAAAGAAACCTCCCCATAAAATCAGACCTTGTAAATGCCCAAAATTGCACCTGGAGGGGGAGAAGCAAAGAGCAAACGAATACAATGAATTCAAATGAATGAATAAAAAAAAAAAAAATGATATATATATGTGTGTGTGAGTGTGTGTATAATCTATCTATCTATCTATCTATCTATCTATCTATCTATCTATCTATCTATCTATCTATCTATCTATCTATCTATCTATCTATCTATCTATCTATGTGTTCGTAAGCTAAATGCAGCTTTCCCACATGGTGCAATCGAAGGCTAAAAAAATCGGAACTAATAAAAAAAAATGTATAATAGATAATAATGCAGATACCGATGTAAAAGTCACAAAACGACTATATACACAGGGCCGGAGCTACCACTAGGCAAACTAGGCAGCTGCCTAGGGCGCACTACCATCTAGGGCGCAGCCATGGCCTCTGTCCCGGGGCGGTGAAGCTCTAGACGTGTGTGAGCTTGGCTCTCCTCTCCTGATCGCTCACCCCCGTTCAGTGCTGGCTGTCCCGGGAACACATCCGCTGCAGGTGCCGTGCCTCCAATCCCATGACATGTCCCACTGAGCAACCTGCTGTCACATTTCCTCACTGCTGCCCCGGCACTGGTGGGGACTCCTAAGCAATAAATATAAACGAACTAGTGCGCAAAAAAACACAATACGAACAAAAAATATTTTTGAGACTGACGGTAAAATACCCGATAGAGAGCCGCCAACACAGATGGGTCCACTCAGCTCCCCCAGGATAGAATATTAAATAGAAATGTGTGGCGCTACTCCATCAATCAGTATCAAACAGATAATCCAAAATCACAACTAGACTCATCTAGGATATAGGATGAAGTTGGTAGAGTGGGCTCCACCACCTATAATCAATGCTAGGAAACAATATATTGACTTTAAAAAAGATGTCACCATACAGGAGTTGATCAAAGAGGAGACCAGTTCTATAGGGTGGAGATGGGTAAGTGAATACCAATAATTAAAATGGTCAATAAAATATAAGCTGTCTCAGTGCCCAGAAAAATAAATGTAGACTGTATAGGCCACCTCACATCAAATGACAAATAAAAAGTAGACCTGTGAATATAATGAACTAGCTTCCCAAAATAACTGAACAACAAAATCCTTAATCATAAACGAAGTTAACAATGTGACGCAAGTGCCAGCTGAAGATCAAATATTTTCTAGTGCTGATATCAAAATAAGTGAATCTTATAAGTGAACCAATATATGAATATAATGGACTGATATAAAGTGCAAAAAAATCCCTAAGGTCAAAAGAATTTTTCATATAATCCATAATATAGTAATGCAGTCATAACATAATAAACATTCTGGTATAGTATAGGTAAATAATTAATAAAAGTATATAAAAATATGAATACAATAGGACAGATAATCCCACAACAGAGATGCTGTCCCAAATAGTGACAATAGTGCAGTATAGTCCATACAACAAGTGCAATTGTGATGAGTGATTTCCACAGATGACAGTCTTTGAATAAAGTGCAAGATGTGCAGTGACTGGTGTTTTTCTTCTATGCACGTTCTAGTGCATCTCCCAACTGTTCCCCCCAGCCTCTCACCTCCAGCAGCGGCCCCCAATGGGCCAAGTAGAGGGGGTAAATTTTCTAGGAGAGGATGTATCTCATGAAGCGCCTCCTTAGCATCAATGAGTCTGTCTCTCTGCAACTCCTCCCGCAGCTCACAGCAATCCCAGCAGTTATTTAGGAACAAAGGAGAGGTCTCATGGTGCAGTAATTCGATACAAATTTATTGAAAAAATAGAATAACTTACATTTAAAAACACAGCGATCAGTGGATGTGTAGAGCTTCCGGGTTCGGCCGTCCCCGAGAATCAATAAATTTGTATCGAATTACTGCACCATGAGACCTCTCCTTTGTTCCTAAATAACTGCTGGGATTGCTGGGATTGCTGTGAGCTGCGGGAGGAGTTGTAGAGAGACAGACTCATTGATGCTAAGGAGGCGCTTCATGAGATACATCCTCTCCTAGAAAATTTACCCGCTCTACTTGGCCCATTGGGGGCCGCTGCTGGAGGTGAGAGGCTGGGGGGAACAGTTGGGAGATGCACTAGAACGTGCATAGAAGAAAAACACCAGTCACTGCACATCTTGCACTTTATTCAAAGACTGTCATCTGTGGAAATCACTCATCACAATTGCACTTGTTGTATGGACTATACTGCACTATTGTCACTATTTGGGACAGCATCTCTGTTGTGGGATTATCTGTCCTATTGTATTCATATTTTTATATACTTTTATTAATTATTTACCTATACTATACCAGAATGTTTATTATGTTATGACTGCATTACTATATTGTGGATTATATGAAAAATTCTTTTTACCTTAGGGATTTTTTTGCACTTTATATCAGTCCATTATATTCATATATTGGTTCACTTATAAGATTCACTTATTTTGATATCAGCACTAGAAAATATTTGATCTTCAGCTGGCACTTGCGTCACATTGTTAACTTCGTTTATGATTAAGGATTTTGTTGTTCAGTTATTTTGGGAAGCTAGTTCATTATATTCACAGGTCTACTTTTTATTTGTCATTTGATGTGAGGTGGCCTATGCAGTCTACATTTATTTTTCTGGGCACTGAGACAGCTTATATTTTATTGACCATTTTAATTATTGGTATTCACTTACCCATCTCCACCCTATAGAACTGGTCTCCTCTTTGATCAACTCCTGTATGTTGACATCTTTTTTAAAGTCAATATATTGTTTCCTAGCATTGATTATAGGTGGTGGAGCCCACTCTACCAACTTCATCCTATATCCTAGATGAGTCTAGTTGTGATTTCGGATTATCTGTTTGATACTGATTGATGGAGTAGCGCCACACATTTCTATTTAATAAGACTCCTAAGCAATACTGCCCATCCAGTGCTGGGGAGAGCCCTCAGGAGAGATGTGATGGACAATGAGGCCATGGAGAGGTAAGGAGGAGGATGAATCCTCTGATATACTTCGATCTGTGTGTGTTGTGGGGGGGGGGGGGTGAGTTGTGCAAGAAGTAGGAGTCAGGTAGGTCAGTGTATGTGGTCAGGTAGGTCAGTGTGTGTGTCAGTGTAGTGGTCAGTGTAGTGGACAGGTAGGTCAGTGTATGTATCAGGTAGGTCAGTGTATGTGGTCAGGTAGGTCAGTGTATGTATCAGGTAGGTCAGTGTATGTGTCAGGTAGGTCAGTGTATGTATCAGGTAGGTCAGTGTATGTGTCAGGTAGGTCAGTGTATGTGTCAGGTAGCTCAGTGTATGTATCAGGTAGGTCAGTGTATGTGTCAGGTAGGTCAGTGTATGTGTCAGGTAGGCAATGCTGGGTCAAGCTCATCCAGCACCCAGGGCAAAGATACCAAACTGCGCCCCCCCTTCCCCTGGGGTTAGGGTCAGGGCGCCCCCATCCCTGCAATAAACCATTGCGCCCAGGGCAGCCGCCCCTCCTGCCCACCCCTTGTCCCGGCCCTGCATACCACTACCAACTCCGGAAAGCTGACCTTAAATGCAGGAAGTCCCATTTCACATCCCGAATAAGATCCCTTGAGGCCCTGATACTCAGGTCATTACCTCCTACGTGCAACAACAGCACGTCCGGAGGCCTATCCAGCCTAGCATAACGCTGCACCTCAGGAAGGACGCGGGACCATAACATGCTCAGAATCCCTATCCAACGCACTAAAGCCTCCTCCCTTGAGAAACCCAGCTGCCTGCCCTTCCGTCTCACCAGTGCCCTTTTTGCCCCCCAATGGACATAAGAATGCCCTAGGATTCACATCAAGCACACCGGGCCTGTAAGACAGAAAACACAAAGGGAAACATAGACACACAAAACCAACACTATTCACACCACCCCACAAAATGAAATACAAACATCGCTCCAAGACAGAAACCCCACATAAAGACATACACAGGCGACACCAGACAGGACCCGACTACCCGGGCACTACCATACCCCCCAGACCACTCCCCCAGCCCATCACAGTAAATGAGGAAGAACCATTGAGATTCCCAGTGACAAATCCATTTAAGAATCTGGTCACTTAAACCCCACCTCACCGCCTCCGTAGCCACCCCAATTCTAAAGGAATGAGAGGCATAGTCCCGAAGGTAGAAACCCCCTGCCACTAAACTCTTCCTGAAAACGGACACAAGTTGATATCGTGACAATGGCGAGCCATTGGCATGTACAAGGAGAGAAACCCCACCGTAAGGCTGTACCCCCAGCCACTCCCGGATAACGAATACCGGGCATATCTCCAGACCAACTACCGCACCTAACACCACCCTAGCCCCTTTACCCAACTGATCCGTTTTTGATCTACGGATGTCCAACATGACCGATTCTAACACGAAAGCTGTCCTGAACAACTTTGCTTCAAATGGAGAAAAACAGACCTGGGGCAAACTACCCACCAAACCAGTTAACATCCCCAATGACACTGGTCGCCGGGAATCCGGCTTGCAACGGCCTCTTCTGTAACCCCTCAAAGCCTTACGTACTATAAACGCCTTTGTAACATCCTCCACGCCACTCAGCTGAAACATAAACGCAAGGCGCGATATCTTCCTGTTAACTGAGGCAACAGACACCCCTTCTTCGTAGTTCTTACCCAGGAAATTCAACAGTACCTGAAGTCTATCCTCGTCGCTGGAACAACCGCCGACATTACTCTCCAGCCAGTCCTGCCATACCCACTCATACGCACACACGCATCCGCCACCGAGCGCCGCACCAAGGACATTGCGATGTCAAGACGAGCTCCCACAGACGCCTGGGGCATGGGACTCCCAGCTGCTCCGCCCCCGGTGCCAATTGCCGGAACCTCTCCCACTGTAAACAAGAAAGCGCATCAGCCACCTCATTCTCCACTCCAAGGATGTGCACAGCAGACACACAAATATTCAGTCTTAAACAAAGTAACACCAGTTGTCGCAGCAGGCGTACTACAGGTAAAGAAGATGCTGACAGGGAATTGATGGACTGTACCACCCCCAAATTATCGCAATGGAAACAAACCCTCCAGTTCGTGAATTCCACGCCCCAAAGTTCGACCGCGAGCACTATTGGAAACAGCTCTAACAGCCTAAGGTTACGGACGAGAGCAGACCCTGCTAACTCCTCCGGCCACCGATCCGCACACCACCACCCATTGAAATAAGCCGCATATCCTACCGACCCCGCCGCATCATTGAACAGCTCCAGCTCAGCAGCCTGGACCACCGGCCCCAACTAAAAGGACGTACCATTATACTGCTCCAAAAAAGAATCCCACACCTGCAGATCGGCCCGATGGTCCTGACCAAGATGTACGAAATGATGCAGCGCCTTAACTTCCTCAGTCACGGAAGCCAGGCGCCTGCAAAAAACCCTCCCCATTGGCATACTTCTGCACGTGAAGTTGAGTTTTCCCAACAAGGACTGCAACTCCCTCAACTGAACCTTAGAACGCCGAGCGACTGCAGCCACAGTCACCCGAAGATCCTCCAGTTTATCACTTGGGAACCTGCACTCCATCAGTGTAGTATCAATTATGATTCCCAAAAACTTCAAGACCGTGGTTCGGGCCCTCCGTTTTTTCTCGAGCCAGGGGCATCCCAAAGACCTAAAAGATATGCTGTAAAGGGGCCAACAGAATGAGACAAGCCTGCTCCCCCAGCGGACCTATCACCAAGAAATCGTGCAAAACAGAACCAAGGCCGGACAAATCCTTGATGACCCATTCCAGAAAGGAACTGAACAACTCAAAGTAGTAACAAGAGATAGAGCAACCCATAGGAAGACACCTATCCACGAAGAACTGGCCCTCCCAGAAGCAGCCCAACAAACAAACACTATCCAGATGAACTGGCAACAGGCGAAAAGCCGACTCGATGTCAGTCTTGGCCATGAGCGCCCCTCTCTCTAATCTCTGCACCCACCGCACTGCTTCGTCAAATGAGGCGTAAGACACAGTACAGAGCGTCAGATCGATCGCATTGATCCTCGAACCCCCCTTCGGATGAGACAAGTGGTGAATCAGCCGGAATTGATTCGGCTCCCTCTTGGGCACCACGCCTAAGGGGGAAACCACCAAGTCCTCCACCGGTGGCCCCACAAACAGGCCAGCCATCTTACCCAACGCAACCTCCTTATGTAACTTACTCGCCACCATCTCCGGATGCTCGTACACCGATCTCAGATTCGCCGAAACAGGGGGGACATTATCAAACGAACATGCTCGGAATGGGGAAACCATCCCGAAAACCCAACCACAACGTCCAGTCCGCCCCCCTGTTAGGATACCTACTTAGATATGGTGCCATTTTTTCCAGCATTGGCCGGTTTCTTACCTTTCCAGAAGCACTTGGACCAAGGGTGGGCACCTCCGCAACCTGAACACTCATGTCGGAAACAGCAGGCTCCCCCAATTTTGCAGGTCCCCTCATTAAACTGCCAACAGAACCCCTTGCGCTTTGTGGCCGACAGTGACGAGGTGTTGGCACCCCCGGCCCCGCCTTGAAAGGGTGGCGGCACAGCCCTGGCTTGTGTCATGAGCTTCATGGTCCCACCGCCAAAGACGGACGATAAGCCTTCCGCTGCCGGAACTGTTCATCGTACCTAAGCCAAGCCACCCCCCCATAAACCCTTTGTGCCTCACTGATTGAGTCTAGGTAGCAGAACAACCCCGAACAATTGTCCGGAGCCTTCTCCCCATGACGCTCGCTAGAATGTGAAACGCCTGTGACCAGTTAGCAAACGTTCTTGGGATAAGCCGATAGCGACATTTTTCTTCCTCCTCCTTTTTGCTCTCATCCGGCTTAACATTGTCCAGAGTAAACTTCTCCAGCGGAAGCAGCGAGAAGATCTCCACGTACTCCCCCTTTCAGATCCTCTCCCTAACCTCCGCCTTCCGATGGGAACCAAGGGGGCCCTCTTAGCAAACGTAGACCTCACACCGCGCCGCATCTGCCAGTCGCACACCATCCACCACCGACCCCCCTGGCGTCCCTGCACTTGTACTCACCTGGGAAGATCCAGCCGCCGACGCGGGAACCACAGCTGTCGCCGCCACCATGGCTACAGGCGGCGGAGCCGCCACTACAGCAGGTGCCAGAGGAGCCGCCACCACAGCAGGCGTCAGCAAAGCCACCACCCCCGCAAGCGGCAGCGGAGCCGCCATTACCACCGGCGAGACCCCAGGCGGTGCTACAGTGCCCAACCGACCATCCCCCCCACCAGCCAAGCCAAGACCGGGGAGACCAGAGAACCGTGGATGGCTGCCCCAGGACCCCTGAACCCCATGTCCCTACCGCCCGCCACCATCGCTGCCAGCGAATGCTTAAAAAGCATGTCACCGGCACCCATGCCGAAGACGTCCAACTGAGACGCCCCGCTAGCCCCCACAAGACCGACCCCCACAGCCAAAACAGGCGCCAGGGCCACACCTCCCCCCCACCAACAACCATGGGGGGAAATAAGAGGGGGAGGGGGTGACACAGGCAGAACAGGCACAGTTAAAGGAATAGACAAAGACTTACCAGGCTGCCCAGGGAAAACCGACCGATCCCTGCAGAGGTCCTGCCCGAACTGGCGCTCAGCGCCAGGCACATCCGACTCCGAATCCAAAACCGCCGCCGTCACCAGGGAAACCTCCGCTTCCTCCACTGATGGCTGCGGCCGCCCAGGGGATGGAGCCCGCACCAGTAGCTGCAGTCCGTCCTCGCTGAGCGCCGCCGGACGCAGGGGAAGGCCCTGCGCGGTGCACTGATGTGTCCTGATCCCTTGTAGAAGGAGGCCTGGAGAGGGATGCCGATGTCGCCCTCCCGGCCGGGTCCCGCCCACAATGGGGATTTCTCCCAGCAGCCCCCTGGGGGGCTGGAGGGTCTGAACTCGAGCTCCCAGAGTGGCGGCTCACCTTGTCGGACCTAAAACGCGTAGGAGGCCGCGAACTCCTTGTGCACAGTAATACAGGAGCAGGAGGAGATGAGCCCTGCTTCAACCCCTGAAGCAACGCAGCGAGCTGAGAGTTCAGCCACTGCGTGCCGTTCTCCTCAGGAGCCGTCTGCAGCTGCTCGATAAGGCCATCAAAGGTCTCCATGGACCCAAAAATTCCCTACCTATGTCCTATCCCTTCCTCTGCTGCCCACGAGTGAGTTGACCCCTCCCTCTGCAGGGGTCAAAATTAACTACGGCCACTCCTCCCCATCACCAATGACCATAACCCCCCCCCTTTAACCTATCCCACTTACTACAGGACTTTCCCTGTGCTCACCCCACAGCTGTCCCACCAGTCATGCTGGCCCTTCACCCAGGTTCCCTTTAGTTACGCCTCTGTTCTCTTTCAAAGTGCTCCAGTGCTGACAAAAGGTGCTTCTCAAATGTGAACAGATGGCCTCTCCCCATAGGTGTGTGCAGCCTATCGCATTAGGGTGTGCACCCCAAAACTCAAACAGATGCTACTGATCACTCACTGTGTTCATTCAGAAAGGGAAGGGGCTGTTAAATGACATAGCTGTATTTACCGTCCTCTTCTCCCACATATTGTAAAATATTCCCCTGTGTATGCCCGCAGCAGGGGGGGGGGGGCAGGGCAGTAGGGAAAATCTGTGCTCACAGGGTGATTAGGGTGTGCTCAGGGCCGGACTGGCCTACCGGGATACCGGGATATTTCCCGGTAGGCTGGCTGCATTTAGTACCGCTGAGGCCGCTTTTGCCTCAGAGCTTGGCTGGCTGCCTGTGTCAGCAATATGAAGAGCAGCGGTGGCCGCCACACTATGCTATGCCTGTGTCACTGTGTCTCCTCCTCCGATCCGGCGCCGCCCACCTTTAACTAAAGTGTAATATGCCTCTGTGTGTGAGGGGAGGAGCAGGAGAACACCGTGCTGCTTGATTTTTCCCTTCGTGACTCGTCCCGTGCGGCGCCAGCACCGCCCACTAATCTGCACGAGGAGAATAGAAGTGGCCGGCCGTGCAGCTGCAGCACAAGAATTAAGGTACAAAATCTCTCTCTCTCTCTCCCTCTCTCTCTCTCTTTCTCTCTTTCTCTCTCTCTCTCCCCCCTTTCTCTCTCCCCCCCCTCTCTCTCTCTCTCCCTCTCCCCCTCTCTCTCTCATCCCCCCTCTCTCTCTCTCTCTCTCTCTCTCTCTCCCTCTCCCTCCCCCCCCCTCCCCCCCCTCTCTCTCTCTCTCTCTTTCTCTCTCTCTCTCTCTCTCGTTTTGTTCAATTGCCAGATTATCTTTGAAAAGCTGTATACCATCAAACGCAGCCACTGTTGTACCCATTGATTACAGCCACTGTGCCCATAAATTACAGCCACTGTACCATCAAACGCAGCCACTGTACCCAACGATTACAGCCACTGTGCCCATAAATTCCAGCCACTGTACCATCAAACGCAGCCACTGTACCCATCGAATACAGCCACTGTGCCCATTAAACGCAGCCACTGTGCCATCAAGCCCAGCCACTGTACCCATAAATTGCCACCACTGTGCCCATTAAACGCAGCCACTGTGCCCATCAAACGCAGTCACTGTACCCATAAATTGCCACCACTGTGCCCATTAAACGCAGCCACTGTGCCCATAAATTACAGCCACTGTGCCCATTAAACGCAGCCACTGTGCCATCAAGCCCAGCCACTGTACCCATAAATTGCCACCACTGTGCCCATTAAACAGCCACTGTGCCATCAAGCGCAGCCACTGTACCCATCAATTGCAGCCACTGTGCCCATTAAACACAACCACTGTGCCATCAAGCGCCACCACTGTGCCCATCAAGCGCCACCACTGTGCCCATTAAACGCTGCCACTGTGCCCATCAAACGCAGCCACTGTGCCCATCAAACGCAGCCACTATGCCATCAAACGCAGCCACTGTAACCATCAATTGCCGCCAGTTTGTCCCATCAGTTGCCGCGAGTTTGCCCCATCAATTGACATTTTTTCCAGGGCTGGTTTTCATACCCAGTCCGGCCCTGGGTGTGCCTATGCCCAGCCCGTAATCAAACTCCACGGAATGAATCCACAGTCAAGGAGCCTCCCACTGTGTAAATCTTCACAGCAATATAACTCGTTGTGTGGTTGAGCGCCACTCAACACCGGAGCATATGCAGGACATGAACAGGGAAATGCCTCATAGTGTGAACCAGTTTAACCACTTAAGGACTGAGCCTCTTTCTGAGATTTGGTGTTTACAACAGGTTTTTTTTGCTACAAAATTACTTAGAACCCCCAAACATTATATATATATTTTTTTCTAACACCCTAGAGAATAAAATGGCGGTCATTGCAATATTGTATATATGCAATATATACCGAATTTGCGCAGCTGTCTTATAAGCACACTCTTTTTGGAAAAAAAAAGACTTTTTTGAATTAAAAATTAAGACACCAGTAAAGTTAGCCCAATTTTTTTTCATATTGTGAAAGATATTGTTACGCTGAGTAAATTAATACCCAACATTTCATGCTTCAAAGTTGCACCCGGTCATAGAATGGCGACAAACTTTCCCCCTAAAAATCTCCATAGGTGACGTTTAAAAAATTCTACAGTTTGCATGTTTTGAGTTACAGAGGAGGTCTAGGGCTAGAATTATTGCTCTGGCTCTAACGATCGCGGCGATACCTAACATGTGTAGTTGAACACCATTTTCATATGGAGGCGCTACTCACGTATCCGTTCGCTTCTGCGTGCAAGCTCTTCGGGACGGGACGCGTTTATACATTTTTTTTTCTTATTAATTTTACCTTTTATTTTTAATTTTTACACTGTTCTTTTAAAAAAAAAAAAAGGGTCACTTTTAGTCCTATTACAAGGAATGTAAACATCCCTTGTAATAGAAAAAAAGCTTGACAGGTCCTCTTAAATATGAGATCTGGGGTCAAAAAGACCTCAGATCTCATAGTTACACTAAAATGCAATAAAAAAAAAAGAAAAAGCTGCCACTGTGCCCATCAAAGCTGCTGCTGTGCCCATCAAACACAGCCACTGTGCCCATCAAAGCTGCCACTGTGCCCATCAAACAGCCACTGTGCCCATCAAAGCTGCCACTGTGCCCATCAAAGCTGCCACTGTGCCCATCAAACGCAGCCACTGTGCCCATCAAAGCTGCCACTGTGCCCATCAAAGCTGCCACTGTGCCCATCAAAGCTGCCACTGTGCCCATTAAACGCAGCCACTGTGCCCATCAAACGCAGCCACTGTGCCCATCAAAGCTGCCACTGTGCCCATCAAAGCTGCCACTGTGCCCATTAAACACAGCCACTGTGCCCATCAAACGCTGCCACTGTGCCCATCAAAAGCTGCCACTGTGCCTATCAAACAGCCACTGTGCCCATCAAAGCTGCCACTGTGCCCATCAAACACAGCCACTTTGCCCATCAAAGCTGCCACTGTGCCCATTAAAGCTTCCACTGTGCCCATCAAACACAGCCACTGTGCCCATCAAACACAGCCACTGTACCCATCAATTGCAGCCACTGTGCCCATTAAACACAACCACTGTGCCATCAAGCGCCACCACTGTGCCCATCAAGCGCCACCACTGTGCCCATTAAACGCTGCCACTGTGCCCATCAAACGCAGCCACTGTGCCCATCAAACGCAGCCACTATGCCATCAAACGCAGCCACTGTAACCATCAATTGCCGCCAGTTTGCCCCATCAGTTGCCGCCAGTTTGCCCCATCAATTGACATTTTTTCCAGGGCTGGTTTTCATACCCAGTCCGGCCCTGGGTGTGCCTATGCCCAGCCCGTAATCAAACTCCACGGAATGAATCCACAGTCAAGGAGCCTCCCACTGTGTAAATCTTCACAGCAATATAACCCGTTGTGTGGATGAGCGCCACTCAACACCAGAGCATATGCAGGACATGAACAGGGAAATGCCTCATAGTGTGAACCAGTTTAACCACTTAAGGACTGAGCCTCTTTCTGAGATTTGGTGTTTACAACAGGTTTTTTTTGCTACAAAATTACTTAGAACCCCCAAACATTATATATATATTTTTTTCTAACACCCTAGAGAATAAAATGGCGGTCATTGCAATATTGCATATATATATATATGCAATATATACCGAATTTGCGCAGCTGTCTTATAAGCACACTCTTTTTGGAAAAAAAAAACACTTTTTTGAATTAAAAATTAAGACACCAGTAAAGTTAGCCCAATTTTTTTTCATATTGTGAAAGATATTGTTACGCTGAGTAAATTAATACCCAACATTTCATGCTTCAAAGTTGCACCCGGTCATAGAATGGCGACAAACTTTCCCCCTAAAAATCTCCATAGGTGACGTTTAAAAAATTCTACAGTTTGCATGTTTTGAGTTACAGAGGAGGTCTAGGGCTAGAATTATTGCTCTGGCTCTAACGATCGCGGCGATACCTAACATGTGTAGTTGAACACCATTTTCATATGGAGGCGCTACTCACGTATCCGTTCGCTTCTGCGTGCAAGCTCTTCGGGACGGGACGCGTTTATACATTTTTTTTCTTATTAATTTTACCTTTTATTTTTAATTTTTACACTGTTCTTTAAAAAAAAAAAAGGGTCACTTTTAGTCCTATTGCAAGGAATGTAAACATCCCTTGTAATAGAAAAAAAGCTTGACAGGTCCTCTTAAATATGAGATCTGGGGTCAAAAAGACCTCAGATCTCATAGTTACACTAAAATGCAATAAAAAAAAAGAAAAAGCTGCCACTGTGCCCATCAAAGCTGCTGCTGTGCCCATCAAACACAGCCACTGTGCCCATCAAAGCTGCCACTGTGCCCATCAAACAGCCACTGTGCCCATCAAAGCTGCCACTGTGCCCATCAAAGCTGCCACTGTGCCCATCAAACGCAGCCACTGTGCCCATCAAAGCTGCCACTGTGCCCATCAAAGCTGCCACTGTGCCCATTAAACGCAGCCACTGTGCCCATCAAACGCAGCCACTGTGCCCATCAAAGCTGCCACTGTGCCCATCAAAGCTGCCACTGTGCCCATTAAACGCAGCCACTGTGCCCATCAAACGCTGCCACTGTGCCCATCAAAAGCTGCCACTGTGCCTATCAAACAGCCACTGTGCCCATCAAAGCTGCCACTGTGCCCATCAAACACAGCCACTGTGCCCATCAAAGCTGCCACTGTGCCCATTAAAGCTGCCACTGTGCCCATCAAACACAGCCACTGTGCCCATCAAACACAGCCACTGTGCCCATCAAAGCTGCCACTGTGCCCATTAAACGGAGCCACTGTGCCTATCAAACGCAGCCACTGTGCCCATCAAAAGCTGCCACTGTGCCCATCAAAAGCTGCCACTGTGCACATCAAAGACAGCCACGGTGCCCATCAAAGCTGCCACTGTGCCGATCAAAGCTGCCACTGTGCCCATCAAAAGCTGCGACTGTGCCCATTAAACGTAGCCACTGTGCCCATCAAACGCTGCCACTGTGCCCATCAAACGATGCCACTGTGCCCATCAAACTCGTGTTATATTGTCCAAATGTTGTGTTATTGTTTAAACACTGATTTTGTTGGAAGTACCAATAAATATAGCCTTATTGATAATTTGCATTTTTATTCTTGTGCGTGAGACAGGGCCTTAGTGCACTGTATTGCCCGGGGGCCTATAATGCTCTTAAGATGGCCCTGCTTTCTCACAGGGATTTTCATGATGGACTTTTTTCAGTTTAGGGTGTCTCCTCTGTCAGGTTCCTGGAAGAGGCTCCCGCTGGCAGCCAGATATGCGAGTACATTTGGGGATGGCAGTGTGAATATGCTATAGCTTCCTCCTAGGGAAGAGCTCCTCTGGCATTCAGCGGTATGTAACTGCTTGATATATTACTATTGGAAAGTGCTTTGTGAATAAACTGCGCCCTCTACTGCCTGAAGAAATGTATGACCTGCAACACATGCAATGCCATTGCTGTCAATTGCCCTTTTTCTGTGAACAGTGTTTTTCTTCATTATAGGCCGTCCTCGGGTTACAAACAAGATAGGGTCTGTAGGTTTGTTCTTAAGTTGAATTTGTTTGTAAGTTTGAACAGGCACATTTTTTAAGCTCCAGACAAAAAAATAGTTTTTAAGTTTTTTGGATAGCATAGGGAAGGGTTATCACTAGGGATGAGCTTCGAGTTCGAGTCGAAGTCATGTTCGACTCGAACATCGGCTGTTCGCCAGTTCGCCGAACAGCGAACAATTTGGGGTTTTAGCTGCAAATTCGAAAGCCGCGGAACACCCTTAAAAAATCTATGGGAGAAATCAAGAGTGCTAATTTTACTTTCAAAATCTTTTATTGGTTTTTTACAAAAACAAGAAGATAAAATAAAATACAGGATTTGTATCAGCATATCGTGTAACATCAATTGAATAATAACATACCCCTGCTGGGGCTCGAGAACTAACAGTGAAAAGGCACAGTGGTAGTGTCAAATTATATCGTGTAGGATCAATGCCTGAAACCTTGTTACTGGAACAAATATAATAAGTGACCTCTAAGACGATTGACCGATGCCAATAGAGGTTCTAGGAGATCCCACCGGCACCCCTAAAGGGATCAAGCTGTGCACAGTAGGGGCTCCCACCCTCTCCTTACCAGCGATTGTCCTAAGGCCCTAGGGACCAAAAAAAATTGTTTCATAATAATTACTGGAGACTATAATCTATCAGTGTGAACCGTGAAACGAAAGACAGTTACTTGTCCCAGTAACAAGGATCTCTGAACAGAGAATACATTACATCAATTACAGGAGGATCTGTCCTAATCTCCCCCAGCAGATGAACACGGTCGAAGAGAACTAAAACCAGAAGAGTAGAAAAGAAGAAGAGAAAGGGGGAAAGTGAGAAGGAAGGTTAGCTGGCCGTCTGGAGGTGCCCCCGCCCCACAAGTTGTCCACCTTTAGTTTTGGGGTTGGACTCCGGGTATAAGAGAGATGCCGACGAACTGTGCCCAAGGCTCCCATATGGCTTCAAATTGCATTTTTTTGTCATCTAAGCTGCTGGCTAATTTCTCCTGGGCCATAATCCATGAGATTTTATGAATTGCAGCTTTCACCGAGACATTGGGCTGTTTCCAAGCCTTAGCAATGGTGAGTTTTGCACCTAGAAGGATGAAGTGTATCAGTTTACGTGAACTCTTAGGAGCCCTGGGCAAGTTATCGTTGAGAAGAGCTATGGTCGGGGATTTCGGGATTTGAATCTGTGTTGTTTTCCGTATCAGGGAGAATATCTTATCCCAAAAGGGCCTGAGTCTAGGGCATTCCCACCAGACATGAGCCATTGAGCCCAAGAGCTGACACCCCCGAAAACACTTGGGGTCAGCTGTTGGGAACATTCTGGAAAGCTTGGCAGGGGTAAGGTACCATCTTGTCATAACCTTAACACTTCCTTCGATTAAGGAAATGTTTTTAATACCTTTAAAGGCTCTGTCAAAGGAGCTTCTCCATTTAGAGGCTTCCCACTCAAAGGCAAGTTCCCTTTCCCAGTCAAGCATGTAAGAAGACTTTTGGGGGTGAAGGGCTAGTGACTGGTGTATGATGGAAATCCCTCCCCCCTGTTCCCATGAGCGACCACACCATAATTCATATGGCGTAAAGACGGTGTGTGAGGGAGTTCCTCCTCTCCAAAGTTGGCAAAGAAAATGTCTTATTTGGTGGAATCTAAAACGCTCAGAGTTCGGAATTTCTAGAATCCTGACACCGTGCTCCAAGGAAATTGGACCCTCATTCGTAAAGAAATGTCCGATTCGGTACAGTCCCTTGTCCAGCCACCAACGAAATGCCCTGATATCCAACCCAGGGGGAAAGTCAGGATTATTGAAGATGTGCGCCAGAGGCAGGCATCTTGAGATCAGGGCCAAATTTTTCCTCAGGTTATCCCATAAGTGAAATGATTGAGATAGAGATGGGGAGAGTATTGGGGGTCTCTTTTTGGGGGGAGTCCAGAGGAGAAAGTCCAGGGTGTACGTGGGGGCTGCCCGTCTCTCTATCTGGATCCAATCTGGCTTCTCTGCCGTAGAGTAAACCGTAGAGATTTGGGCTAGCCTTGCAGCTTGAAAGTACCAGAAGAGCTGAGGAGCCCCCATGCCACCCTGAGCTCTTGGAAGGAATAGGGTTTTTTGTTGGAATCTGTGTCCTCTCCCCCCCCAGATGAATTTGGTGATCTTTTTTTGGAGATTGGATAAGTGTTCTTTGTTGATATTTATCGGATTGGCCCTGAAAAGGTATAGCAGTCTGGGCAAGAGTGTCATCTTTACCGCATGAACTCTGCCCAACCAAGAAATTTCTCCCCTGGACCAAGTTCCCAGATCAGCCGCTAATTTACGGTACATTGGCGGGAAGTTTAAGGGGTACAATTGTTCCGTTTTAGCTGAAAGTTTAATTCCTAAATAGTCTATCCATTGGTCATTCCATTTAAAGTCAAAGGAGCTTTGAAGGGCGGAAACTGTTTCTGTCTGCGGGGAAATGTTTAAAGCCGATGATTTAGAGTAGTTGACCTTAAGGCTTGAGGTACAAGAGAAGTCTTTCAGTAGTTTGCATAAATTCGGGAGTGATGTGATAGGAGACGTTATGAAAAGGAGCATATCATCGGCGAAGAGCCCACACTTGTGGACTTGTTCCCCACAGGATACGCCGTGAATATTCGGGTCTGATCTAATCGCTATCGCAAGTGTTTCTATGGCCATGGCGAAAATCAGAGGGGATAGAGGGCAACCCTGTCTCGTCCCTCTCGCTATCTGAAGGGGTTTGGAGTATTGGCCCTGTCGTCGAATTATTGCTGCCGGGTTGGAGTATAGGGATCGCAATGTCCCTAAGAAGCCTACCCCGAATCCCCAGCTCTCGAGAAGAGAAAAAAGGTAAGCCCATTCGATCGAGTCGAAGGCCTTATGCAAATCTAAAGACAACAGCATTCCTGCCTGTTTGGGGCCCCCCTCCCAATTAGATTGGAGAATGGAGACAATGTCCACCGCTCTCTTGATTTGATCTGGGCCCTGCCTCCAACCTGATCTTTATGGACGTACTGCTTGATAAAGGAGGCGAGGTGATTGGCTAGGATTTTAGTGAGTATCTTAAGTTCATTATTGATAAGGGAAATGGGCCTATAGTTCTCAACCTCTTCGTGGTTCTTATTGGGTTTGGGAATAACTGTTATGAAAGCCGTGTTCAAGTGGGGATCCATTGGGGAGCCTGGTTTCTTAGAATTGAAAAATTTTGCCATATGGGGGGCCAGTATATCCCCAAACTTTTTGTAGTAAGGGACTGACAAACCATCCGGCCCCGGGGCCGAGCCTGTCTTAAGGTTTTTGATAACTTCCCTTATCTCGTCTGAGGTGAAGGGCTCCTCCATAAGGTCCCTGTGGTCCTTAGAGAGAGAGGGCAGTTTAATATGTGAGAGAAAGGAAGTTATCGAAGTTATCGAGGTGTTACTCGGTTTTTGTGTGGTCTTGTATAAATCAGAGTAGAATTCGTGGAAGGCTGTCATAATTTTAGATGGGTTGGCCGTAGGGGGTTGGCCCGCTATGCGCAATTTGGGAAAAGTGTGGAACTTGGGGGAGAGTTTTGTGGCTAGCATTGTCCCGACTCTGTCCTTGTGGCAGTAAAATTTTGCTCCGCTCCATCTAATGTGTTTTTCGGCTTTGGCCGTTAAAGCTAAGTTGAGTTCCAATCTTGTCGCATCTAGTTTATCGTTAAGATCTTTTGACTGGGTTTTTTTGTGTTAGATTTTTAGGGTGATAAATTTATGCTCTAGCCTGTGTATGTCTATCAGCCTCTCTTTTTTAACTTTAGTGGCTAGTCTGATGAGCTCACCGCGGACCGAGGCCTTGTGGGCAGCCCACAGAATTTCGGGAGAGATGTTTCCCACATCGTTCACCCTAAAGTATTCCTTGATAGAGTCTGCTACTAACTTGGCGTTAACCGGATCCCCCAGGAGAGACTCGTTCAATCTCCAGTAAGAGCCCCCGCTACGCGACAGAACATTTTTCAACGCCAGGAGGACCAGTGAATGGTCCGACCAGGCTATATCTAAAATTTTAGCTTTAGAGGAAAGAGGGATGAGGTTAGTCTGGGTAAGGATGTGGTCTATCCTTGCGTAGGTTTGGTGGGGGAAGGAGAAGTGTGTGAAGTCCCTGCCCGTGGGATTCAGCTCCCGCCAAATATCTACCAACCCTTGGGAGTGAATCATTTTAGCTATTCTAGTGCTTAATTTTGTGGGGCGTGTTAGTCTTCCTTTGAGTGGGTTGTTTTTGTCTAGACCCTGGTCAAACGCTACATTTGAGTCCCCTCCCCAGATGATTTTTCCCTCCAGGAGGGGGTTGAGAGTTGCAAATAGGTTCTGGAAGAAGGTTGCTTGACCCTTGTTAGGGGCGTAATAAGAGATTATGGAGTATAGTACTCCCTCCAGAGTACCCTTTACAAGAATAAACCTGCCCTCCGGGTCTCTAAGATCAGAGATATGGTTGAATTTACTGTTTTTAGAGAAAAGTACTGCAACACCTTTAGTTTTGTTTGGCGCGTTTGCCAGATAAAAGGATGGGTAGTGAGAGTGTAGGAACTTGGGACTGTACCGATTCGGGAAGTGCGTCTCCTGTAAGAGCACTACGTCTAGTTTGAGGGCTTTGTAATGATCAAAAGCTACTCTCCTTTTCCTTGGAGAGTTGAGCCCTTGAACGTTATGAGAAGCCACCCTGAGATCTAGTACCTTAGACACCAAATCAGCCATAGGAACAGAGGGGGAAGTGATCACCGGCCCAGCAGTCACTTACCTCGTATTGGAGTGTATTCATAGCAAAAGTGGAGGATTGCGGGTCCATCCCATATCTGTGTGCGGTAGGTTCCGGGGGATCCCCAGAAGGCCAGCTAGGGGAGAAAAAAATAATGAGAGAGAATGAAGGGAATAGAGAGAGACTGGAAGACAAGGAAAACAACAATAATGACAAGGGCCCTCTAACAGGATCCGTGGAGGGTAGCGGTGTGTCTGACCGCTTAGTCTCCATTTTAAACCTTCTCCCGTCCATAGTGGGCGAGGGAAGTCTCACTCCTCGGGAGCACATTGATTTCCCTCGGAGAGAGAGGAGGCGCAAGGGTACCACCCCGGACCCTTACTTTTAAATATCTTAATCATTCGAGAAAGAAAAAATAAGAAAAAAAACAAAACCAAAAAAAACCAACAATTTTTCTTTCTTTTTCTTCTCTTTCTTCCCCTTTTTGGCACAACGTAGTTAGATATCTTCATCTTATGCAATGCGGTATTATACTGCAATCTTAAAATAATATTAACATTCTAGAAGACTATAAGACTGAAACAGGGGGGGGCTGACAACACCATCCGTTGTGTATAAAAGAAAAATGAGTATCCACCAGCTCTAAGCTACCTACAACCTCGCGTCTGGATCAGAAAAGAAAAATGGTTACTGAGTGCTATGAAAAAGCGAAGTTTTAGTGCTTTAAGTCCCAGTTCGGAGTGAAAAGAGATCTCTCTCCCGCTTCTGAAAAAACACAAGGAACTCGGGGGGCAGTTCACCGTAGGCGATCCGCTTCGGAGAGTCTCATCAGCAGGCGGTATCCAGACTTTGGTGGAAATAAAGTGACCTGTGTCCGAGGCCCAGAATGGGCCGTGGGATTAGGTGGGAGAGCTTGAGCTCAATCAATGGAGGAGGGCAGTCCCGAACAGAAAAGACCGTGGGAGGTCTAGGTGTGTAAGATGAGGGTCTTCAAGCCCCATTATGGGGTTCTGCCGTCCTTGCTCCTCTTGGAAGGGCCCTTAATCCAGAGAGGGGAGACTGGGCTGCCTGGAGGGGGGCGTTTGGATGAGCCCGAAGAGGATGATGAGAGTTACATGGGGGCTTCCTGGGATATCAGTTTGAGGGAGATGAAAAGTCTCTCACCTTCCTGGAGATTGGTGAAAGCGTGGGTCTTGCCTTGTAAGGAAAACTTCACAGCAAATGGGAATGTCCATTGGTATTTGATGTCTCGTTCCATCAAAACTGAAAGGAGGGGTTTGAGTGTACGAAGTCTTTGTATGGTGGACTGAGCTAGGTCTGCAAAGACCTGAATTTGGTGACCCTGATGTTGGAGCTTAGGCTTCAAACGAGATTGTCTCATTACCTCCTCTTTGACCGCGTAGAAGTGCGGTTTAACTATTATGTCCCGTGGGGACCCTCCTTCCTCGGGGGTCCCAGGGCTCTGTGAGCCTCTACTCAGCTCTAGCCTATGAGGCGGGATGTTGGGAATGAGCTCTGAGATAAAGTCCTGCACCGTGAGGGGGATATCCGTGAATGACTCAGGGAGGCCTCTTATTCAGAAATTATACCTCCTGGACCTGTTCTCGAGTTCATCGATTCTTAAAAGGGCCGTGTCCAGCTGTTCTTGAACTGACTGGAGGTGTGCGGCATTCTGGTAGGTTCTGGCGACCGTGTGGTCAATTTTGTCTTCCATAGCCTCAATCCTAGAACCCAGGTTAGAGAGGTCCGATTTAATTGCAGAAGTGATCTAGGAGGCTGTATTGGCCAGGCCCTTTTCTAGAAGAGCAGAGGATTTTGAAAAGAGATCTTCTTGGATAGCAGAAATGTCCTTGAATGAGTATCCAGGTGGGGTGCCTGCCAATGATGGGAAATGAGGGGGGATGCCTGAGGGAGAGGCGCCATCTTCCCTCTGCTCACCGTTGTGTGTTTCTCTGTGAGCCCCCTGTGAGGCTTGGTGCTGCTGCAGGCCCTGATGCGCTGACTGGAGCGTGCTGGGGCCTCCCTGTGCTGCCTGGGCATAGGTCAGGGTTGGGAGGGTGAGTATGGGACGTTGCTCAGTCCCCTTGTGATGTGTGGCTGGGTGAGGCCTAGCTGAGTCTCCGTCGGTGGCCATCTTGGTGCACCCATCTGCCGCCACCGCCGCGAATTGCGGGCCCAAATCGCGGCGAGCTTGTGAGCCGGACATCTCGCCGTGTGCCCCCGCTGTTCAGCGAGCGGGGGGCGTGCTTGTGTGGGTCCTCCGCCTGCTGTGGCTGGGGTTGTGCCGCTCGTCGGTCCGGGGTGGTGCGGAGCTCCGGGCTTAAGCGTCCATCATGGAGCTCTCGCGCATGCGCACTCCAGAGTGCTAATTTTAAAGGCTTATATGCATGGTATTGTCATAAAAAGTGTTTGGGGACCCGGGTCCTGCCCCAGGGGACATGGATCAATGCAAAAAAAGTTTTAAAAACGTCCATTTTTTCGGGAGCAGTGATTTTAATAATGCTTAAAGTGAAACAATAAAAGGGTAATATTCCTTTCAATTTCGTAGCTGGGGGGTGTCTATAGTATGCCTGTAAAGGGGCGCATGTTTCCCATGTTTAGAACAGTGTGACAGCAAAATGACATTTCAAAGGAAAAAAAGTCATTTAAAACTACTCGCGGCTATTAATGAATTGCCGGTCCGAAAATACACATAAAAGTTCATTGATAAAAACATCATGGGTTTCCCCCACAGGGGAACCCCAAACCAAAATTTAAAAAAAATGTCATGGGGGGGTCCCCCTAAATTCCATACCAGGCCCTCTAGGTCTGGTATGGATATTAAGGGGAACCCCGGCCACAATTTAAAAAAAAAATGGCGTGGGGTCCCCCTAAAAATCTATACTAAACCCTTCAGGTCTGGTATGGATTTTAAGGGGAACCCCGCGCCAAAATTAAAAAAAATGGTGTGGGGTCCCCCCAAAAATCCATACCAGACCCTTATCCGAGCACGCAACCTGGCAGGCCGCAGGAAAACGAGAGAGCGCCCCCCCTCCTGAACCGTACCAGGCCACATGCCCTCAACATTGGGAGGGTGCTTTGGGATAGCCCCCAAAGCACCTTGTCCCCATGTTGATGGGGACAAGGGCCTCATCCCCACAACCCTTGCCCGGTGGTTGTGGGGGTCTGCGGGCGGGGGGCTTATCGGAATCTGGAAGCCCCCTTTAACAAGGGGACCCCCAGATCCCGCCCCCCCTGTGTGAAATGGTAAGGGGGTACAAAAGTACCCCTACCATTTCACAAAAAAAGTGCCAAAAATGTTAAAAATTACAAGAGACAGTTTTTGACAATTCCTTTATTTAAATGCTTCTTCTTTCTTATATCTTCTATCTTCTTTCTTCTATCTTCTATCTACCTTCGTTTTCTTCCGCCATCTTCTTCTTCTTCTAGTTCTTCTGGTTCTTCCTCCGGAGTTCCCGTCCAGCATCTTTCTCCGCGGCGTCTTCTTCCCTTCTACTCCTCGGGCCGCTCCGCATCCATGATGGGAGGCCCCCGCTGTGTGACGCTTCTCGTCTTCTGATGGTTCTTAAATAACGGAGGGCGGGGCCACCCGGTGACGCACGGGGACTTGACGGGGACTTCGCTGTGGCATTCCCCGTGATGTCAGAGGGGGGCGGGGTCACCGGGTGGCCCCGCCCTCCGTTATTTAAGAACCATCAGAAGACAAGAAGCATCACACAGCGGGAGCCTCCCATCATGGATGCGGAGCGGCCCGAGGAGAAGAAGGGAAGAAGACGCAGCGGAGGAAGATGCCGGATGAGAACACCGCAGGAAGAACCAGAAGAACCAGAGGAAGAAGAAGATGGAGGAAGAAACCGAAGGAAGATAGAAGAAAGAAGAAGCATTTAAATAAAGGAATTGACAAAAACTGTCTCTTGTCATTTTTAACATTTTTGACACTTTTTTTGTGAAATGGTAGGGGTACTTTTGTACCCCCTTACCATTTCACATGGGGGGGGGGATCTGGAGGTCCCCTTGTTAAAGGGGACTTTCAGACCCCCACAACCACCAGGCAAGGGTTGTGGGGATGAGGCCCTTGTCCCCATCAACATGGGGACAAGGTGCTTTGGGGGGCTACCCCAAAGCACCCTCCCAATGTTGAGGGCATGTGGCCTGGTATGGTTCAGGAGGGGGGCCGCTCTCTCCTCCCCCGTCTTTTCCTGGGGCCTGCCAGGTTGCGTGCTCGGATAAGGGTCTGGTATGGATTTTTGGGGGGCCCTTAATATCCATACCAAACCTGAAGGGCCTGGTATGGAATTTAGGGGGACCCCCCACGCCATTTTTTTTTTTAATTGGTTCGGGGTTCCCCTGTGGGGAACTCCCATGTCGTTTTTATCAATGAACTTTTATGTGTATTGTCGGATCGGCAATTCATTAATAGCCGCGAGTAGTTTTAAATGACTTTTTTTCCTTTGAAATGTCATTTTGCTGTCAGACTGTTCTAAACATGGGAAACATGCGCCCCTTTAAAGGCATACTATAGACACCCCCCAGGTATGAAATTTAAAAGAATATTACACTTTTATTATTTCACTTTAAGCATTATTAAAATCACTGCTCCCGAAAAAACTGCCGTTTTTAAAACTTTTTTTGAATTGATCCATGTCCCCTGGGGCAGGACCCGGGTCCCCAAACACTTTTTATGACAATAATTTGCATATAAGCTTTTAAAATTAGCACTTTTGATTATTCATGTTCGTGTCCCATAGACTTTAACGGTGTTCGCGTGTTTGAACAAATTTTTTGCCTGTTCGCATGTTCTGGTGCGAACCGAACAGGGGGGTGTTCGGCTCATTCCTAGTAACACCCCTATAACATTTGTTTTGCTGTCTGTGCCCCTGTTCAGAAGATTTCACCTCACTTTCTGTCTCTCTGACAATTGGATTTTGAAAATTTTGGATTGTTGTGGAAACAAGGATTGGTGATAAAGCATCAGTGGAGACACCTTTTTCCCATGATAACTCTTAGACCCCTTTCACACTGGCTAAAAATAGCGCCTATAAAGCGCCTCTCATGCCTCCCCAGTGTGAAAGCCCGAGTACTTTCACACTGGGGCGATGCGCTTGCAGGACGGGAAAAAAATTCCTGCAAGCAGCGTCTTTGGGGCGGGGTGGGAGCGATGTAAACATCGCTCCTAAACCGCCCCTGCCAATTCATTTCAATTCCCTTCCTAAGGGTAGATTTCCTCTCAATCCCTGTTGTCTTCCTCTGTTTGTAAGTAGGAGTCGTTTGTACCCCGGGGACCGCCTCTCTAGACAAAATGTAAGTATCCACATGTTTTTATTCAATTCTCAAGTACACTGGAAGAATAATTGCAAGACTTCCCTTTACCTCCTCCTCTAAATTTAGAAATGTAATTTAAGAAATGGATATGACGCTGAGTACGTGCACTCAACATCTTTGGTCAACCATGTCGAGGCCTGTTCTGAGTGAACCTGTCCTGTTAAACCTCTGTATGGTCTTGGCCACCGTGCTGCAGCTCAGTTTCAGGGTCTTGGCAATCTTCTTATAGCCTAGGCCTTCTTTATGTAGAGCAACAATTCTTTTTTTCAGATCCTCAGAGAGTTCTTTGCCATGAGGTGCCATGTTGAACTTCCAGTGACCAGTATGAGAAAGTGAGAGCGATAACACCAAATTTAACACACCTGCTCCACATTCACACCTGAGACCTTGTAACACTAACGGGTCACATGACACCAGGGAGGGAAAATATCTAATTGGGCCACATTTGGACATTTTCACTTAGGGGTGTACTCACTTTTGTTGCCAGCGGTTTAGACAGATCCCGACTCCTTACCACGTGATCAGCTGTCAGCCAATGACAGCTGATCACGTGATGTAAACAGAGGATTGT
Organism: Lithobates septentrionalis; assembly: GCA_037952835.1. Lineage (NCBI taxonomy): Eukaryota > Metazoa > Chordata > Amphibia > Anura > Ranidae > Lithobates > Lithobates septentrionalis. Next base: position 668,887 of record JBBDGP010000775.1, read on the forward strand.
TAATAGTTTTTTTTTTCTTACGCTGTCAGTGTGAGAAGAAAAAAAGCTGATCACCGGCTTCAGTTTGCAGGGACATTGGTCCCGAAGAGGAGCAGCATGTTATGTGCCCACCAGTACCGCCTGCCAGTGCCACAAATCAGTGCCCACAGTGCCCACCAATCAGTGCCCACCAGTACCTAAGTGCCAGCAATCAGTGCCACCTATCAGTGCCCACAAGTGCCACCTATCAATGCCCACCAGTGGTTCCAATCAGTGCCACATAGCAGTGCTGCCTATCAGTGTCACCTACCAGTGCCGATCAGTGCCCATCACTGCCACCCATCAGTGCCACCTATTAGTGCCCTTCAGTGCCACCTATCAATGCCCTTCAGTGCCGCCCATCAGTGCCACCCATCAGTGCCACCTCTCAGTGCCCACCAATGCCACCTATCAGTGCCCACCAGTGCCGCCTATTAGTGCCCATCAGTGCAGCCTATCAATGCCCATCAGTGCAGCCTATCAGTGCCCATCAGTGTAGTCTCATCAATGAGGCTACAATGAAGGAGAAAAAATACCTGTTTGCAAAATTTATTGCCAAAATATAAAACGGTTTTGTATTTTTTTTTTTTAAATGTGGTGTTTTTAATTTTTTTTAACAAAGAATAAAGAACCCAGAGGTGATCAAATACCACCAAAAGAAAGCTCTATTTGTGGGAAAAAAATGATAAAAATTTCATTGGGTACAGTATTGTATGACCGCGCAATTGTCATTCAAAGAGTGACAGCGCTAAAAGCTGAAAATTGGTCTGAGCGGGGGGTTTAGGTGCCCAGTAAGCAAGTGGTTAATGGTTGTGTTGAGTTATTTTGAGGGGACAGCAAATTTACACTGTTATACAAGCTGTACACTTACTACTTTACATTGTAACAAAGCGTCATTTCTTCAGTGTTGTCACATGAAAAGATATAATAAAATATTTACAAAAATGTGAGGGGTGTACTTACTTTTGTAAGATACTGTATATACAGTATGTGGCAGCCTTAGCTAGCGCTGCTCTGCAGACCATGCCCCCAGGCATGTTTCGCCCCTGCTCACTGGGGCTTAGCTATTACGTGGGTGGGGCGAAATGCATCAGAGGGCATTGTCTGCGGAGCAGCCCTGGCTAAGGCTGCCACATATAAATGTATCAACCAGAATCAAGCTGGGTGAGCCATGGTTCTCCTTCTCTACCAATTTATATTTGTTACATGTCACTACTCACATAGCAAAACTTTAAAAAAAAAAGTAAAAATTGCAGCTAACCTTTTTTAGATGCTCTATTCAGGACCCAACATCAAGGAAAATCCTAGGTTGTTCTCTGTTTATGAGTGGACTGGGCAGTGGTGTTTGTCATAACTAACCCTGTCTGTACTGTGTAGGCAGATCTTCATTATCAATTATACTAGATTTGAACACTGTGGGAGAAATTCACTAATCACGGAAGCGCTCAGAATCTGGTGCAGTTTTGCATGGTAGCCAATCAACTTCAAATTTTGGCCTGTTTACTTAAAGCAGAGGTCCCCCCCCCCCCCCATGAAAAATTAAAAGTCAGCAGCTACAAATACTGCAGCTGCTGACTTTTAATATATGGACACTTACCTGTCCAGGGAGCCCATGATGTCGGCACCCCAGCCAATCTTGGGATCGACTGTCGGATGTAGCTGCCGCCATTCCTGGCTTTCGGCTTCACAGCCAGTTCCCTACTGCCTATGCACGAAGCACGCTGCGCTTTCTAATTGGCCCGGCGGCAGAGGAAGGAGGAGGGGGGCCAAACTTCCGAGAGGCAGCGCCGTCTCCGTAAGTGGGGAAGGGGACCTGTTAAAAACAGGTCCCCCGTTTCCCCCCTCCTTCCCGAAAGGTGCCAGATGTGGCACCGGAGGGGGGAGGAGATGAATAAGCGGAAGTTCCACTTTTAGGTGGAACTCCACTTTAAGCTCTGAAAATAAAATCTGGAAGCTGATTGGTTTCTGTTCAAAGCTGCACCAGATTTTGCATGCATCAGTTTTAGTATACAATACCCCCCCCCCATCTATCCTAACAAAGAGTTAAAGGTGTAGAGGCTGGGCTTCTTGCATTGCATGATAATGAGTACAGACTTGGGACAGGCTTGCTGTAAGACTTGCAGTCTTTTAGGTATGCTGGGTGAATGGGAACACATTACAAAATATAGTGGGGTTTTCTAAAATTTAACTGCAAAAGAAAGAGTATAGGCCAAAAGTTCAGGCCAAGAACGGCAAACTTCATTGAAGTCTAAGGAAGCTGAACATGAGAAATCAAAAGTCCCCATTCTGAAGGCTTATATGCAAGTAATTGGCCATAAAAAGGGTATAGGGGTCCAGGTACTGCCCCGGGGGAAATGTATCAATGCAAAACATTTTTTAAAAACAATCATTTTTAACGGAGCAGTGATTTTAATGATGCTTAAAGTGAAACAATAAAAATGAAAAAATCCTTAGTCTGCTTGTAAAATGGTGCATCTGTACCATGTATAGAACCTGCTGCAGCAAAAATTACATTCCTAAAGAAAATCCAAAAAAATGAGTCAAATCACATTTAAATTGACTTGCGGATGCAATTGCTGGCAAGCTATTTAAAAACAATTAAGAAAAAAAAGCCACGATAAAATAAAAAAAGAAAACAGCGTGGGACCCCCCCCCCCAAATCTTTACCAGACCCTTATCCGAGCATGCAGTCTGGCAGGCCAGGAAAGGGTAAGGGGGGTGAGCGAGCGCCCCCCTCCTGAACCAAACTAGGCCACATGCCCTCAACATGGACGCGGCGGCCTTTTCTTAACAACATATTGACTGTGCACGGAAAAGCCGGGTGTTCTCCGAACGGGCGAAGTTTGGGCCAAACTTTTGCTCGGGTCTGAACCGCTCACCCAACACTAGTGTTTAACTATACCCTGACTGGATCATAACAGACTTGTAGTGTGAGTTTTTCAACTAGGCACTTTATTGGTTTAACCTCTATCCAAAACTATCAAATTTAAAAAAAGAATGGTATTAGATATTCTTTTTTGCTTTTTTATTAATAAAATAAAGATTTTTATACAAAATAATAAAATACATCATCTAAACATCAGTTTTATAAAGTATAAGACCTTTTATTTTTTTTAAATGACCAAAATCACAATGGCTTCCTTTAAATCAATAAGTAAATGCAAACTTGAATACTAAAACTCTGCTTCAGTTACAGAATTATCTGTAAGAAATCTGACATCATCAAGGAAGACGGGGGCAGGCATCCGCCAATGGACATGATTCATGTAAGTGAATGGAGCCATGCTGCAAGCACAAGTCAAACACTAGACACCTTATTTTACCTTATGCCCCGTACACACGAGTGGAATTTCCGTCTGAAAAATCTTGGATGGTTTTTCAGACGGAATTCTGCTGAAGCTTGCCTTGCATACACACGGTCACACAAAAGCTCTCTGAATTTTCGACTGTCAAGAACGTGGTGACGTACAACACTACGACGAGCCGAGAAAATGAAGTTCAATGCTTCCGAGCATGCGTCAATTTTTTCCGAGCATGTGTTGTTTTTTGCGCGTCCGAATACAGATAAACGCATTTTCGGATAGGAACTTTTTCCGACCGAAAAATAGAGAACATCCCCCCATTCTTTTGCTGGCTGGAATTCTGCCAGCAAAAGTCCCATGGAGCATACACACGGTCGCAATTTCCGACCAAAAGCTCTCATCGGACTTTTGCTGGCGGAATTTTCAATCGTGTGTACGGGGCATAATACCAGCTTCCACTTCTCCAATCTAAACTAATACCTCTGCTCTTCAGTTCCTTGATCTAGGCTTTCTCATTTCTGGAGAAAATGTTACAAATACAAAGCCACGCCAGCAGCTGCTCACCTTTGTGTCCTCCCAAAAAAAGGAATCTATCACCTATATACGCTGTGAAAAAGTGTGGTTTGAGTGGCCTCATAAGATCCGGCACCTCATCCCTTGGATTGGTAGAATGATGCAAAAGGGATTTTGTGTAGGGATTATAACGGTGCCCAAGTATATAAAAGATACAATTATTACTTAAAAAATATAAATTTTATTACATAGATATGCAACAAAAAACAAACATAAGGTGCATAAAAAATAAGCAGAGTGAATATACAGACATTAGTACTGGCCAAAGAATCTGTATGGATAGAATGGTCACTGATGTGTATCAAGTCCCTACATGTTTCTCCAAACAATGGCTTCTTTAGGGGATTTGGTCACCAGTGTTCAACAGTGGCTCTGATAATAATAAATACATAATCAAGATAACATTAATCAAAAAATAACAATAATCAAAAAATAAATTAAATATAATATAACAATAACCAAATCGAGTGTCATGGCTCATAAACTCTCTCACCCCACAGATCCCACCCAACTTACCAAGCAGACCCCCACAAAAGGGCATACAACCGGGCAGTCCAACAAATGCGGCAAAGGGAGGTTTTTATTTGTGTGACCACATGGGGGCATACAGGGGCCAGGCTATATCAGAATTAAAGAGAAAAAAAGGAGAGGGGAGTAATATACATTGTTGGACATACTACAGTCCAATATTGTGGGCTAACAGCCTCAATTATACTTACATATACTCTGCTAAGAAAGGATATGGGTACAGGGGCACCAAGAAAGCCAGACAGCAATGTAAGGTTATAACTTCACCATATACAAACCACTGTAAACAAAGAGGAAGGATACAGATGAGAATAATGGAATGTGAAAACAAGTATGTATGTACAAATGGAAGAGATGAGGAACTGAAGTTATGAAGGCAGTTCAAATGTGCTGGTAAAATGGAAAAAATAGAAAAAAATAAAATATACAATGATGCAAAGATGCCTGAGTACAGCAAAATATACTAAACCCTACAGGGATTAGATATATCCCAATATAGACATGCAGCAAACAAAGAACCAACTGGAGAAAACACCCAGTCCCAATAAAATAGGTAGCATAAGTGTACAGTGGTTCTCAGTGATAACCCAGCATATAGGAGAAAGAAAAAGAGAGACCAGCTCAGTACAGTAGTAACAACCGGATGAATAAAAAGAGATTCAATCAAACAGCACAAGCCCATCGATAGCAAAAGCAGAATAGAGTAGTATAAGAGACTATCCAGGTTTACCTGGCATCGATTTTACTGTGACAGTGGCCGCCCCTGAGATCCAGCTGATAGAATGCTGGACACGCAGGCCCTATATACCCCCCACTCGGTCGGCGTCTGACATCACCAACCGAGTGCAGACGAAACAGGGCCACTATGCATGCGCCGGAGGGCCCTCCGTTCGCCTACAGATACCAGAGTGCTGAGCGGCGATGAACGGCTATCACGTGACGCAACCACGTCACATGACGCAATGGATGGAGGCGGGTGGGACTACCTCCGCATGATAACCCGCCCAGCAGACCGGATCGGGCAGAGTGGGATGGGGGAAGAGCCAAGGCCAGACTGACACAACTCTGACGCGGCAGACAGCAACCAAAATCGGGCATCTGTCCTATAGGGAACAGACACCGGGGCATCCGTGCAGCCACACACAGTGTCCACCCAAGGCCACCGTGGACAGCCCGATGCAGCCCAAAGGAAAGAGGGGCCACTAGGGCAAGGGGGGGAGGAAAAGAAAAGGGGGAGGACAAGTCAGAAGACAGCTATTAATAACCCCACCAGTGCACCAACTAGTATAGGCCAATCCTGTCAACATGAACCATGACACACGATAATAAAGACATATCACATAAATAAATGACCATATGAGCAAAACATAGTTACAAATATATGTTGCAAAATACCTATAATAGTAGTAAAGCCGACAAACAATAAATATGTATCAAAAGGAAAATGATGTACATACAGTGCCTTGCAAAAGTATTCGGCCCCCTTGAACTTTTCAACCTTTTGCCACATTTCAGGCTTCAAACATAAAGATATAAAATTTTAATTTTTTGTGAAGAATCACCAACAAGTGGGACACAATTGTGAAGTGGAACGAAATCTATTGGATATTTTAAACTTTTTTAGCAATTAAAAAACTGAAAAGTGGTGCGTGCAAAATTATTCGGCCCCTTTACTTTCAGTGCAGAAAACTCACTCCAGAAGTTCAGCGAGGATCTCTGAATGATCCAATGTTGTCCTAAATGACTGATGGTGATAAATAGAATCCACCTGTGTGTAATCAAGTCTCTGTAGAAATGCACCTGCTCTGTGATAGTCTCAGGGTTCTGTTGAAAGCGCAGAGAGCATCATGAAGACCAAGGAACACACCAGGCAGGTCCGTAATACTGTTGTGGAGAAGTTTAAAGCCGGATTTGAATACAAAAAGATTTCCCAAGCTTTAAACATCTCAAGGAGCACTGTGCAAGCGATCATTTTGAAATGGAAGGAGTATCAGACCACTGCAAATCTACCAAGACCTGGCTGTCCCTCTAAACTTTCAGCTCAGACAAGGAGAAGACTGATCAGAGATGCAGCCAAGAGGCCCATGATCACTCTGGATGAACTGCAGAGAACTACAGCTGAGGTGGGAGAGTCTGTCCATAGGACAACAATCAGTCGTACACTGCACAAATCTGCCCTTTATGGAAGAGTGGCAAGAACAAAGCCATTTCTCAAAGATATCCATAAAAAGTCTCGTCTAAAGTTTGCCACAAGCCACCTGGGAGACACACCAAACATGTGGAAGAAGGTGCTCTGGTCCGATGAAACCAAAATCCAACTTTTTGGCCACAATGCAAAACGATATGTTTGGCGTAAAAGCAACACAGCTCATCACACTCAACACACCATCCCCACTGTCAAACATGGTGGTGGCAGCATCATGGTTTGGGCCTGCTTTTCTTCAGCAGGGACAGGGAAGATGGTTAAAATTGAGGGGAAGATGGATGCAGCCAAATACAGGACCATTCTGGATGAAAACCTGTTGGAGTCTGCAAAAGACCTGAAACTGGGACGGAGATTTATCTTCCAACAAGACAATGATCCCAAACATACAGCAAAATCTACAAAGGAATGGTTCACAAATAAACGTATCCAGGTGTTAGAATGGCCAAGTCAAAGTCCAGACCTGAATCCAATCGAGAATCTGTGGAAAGAGCTGAAAACTGCTGTTCACAAGCGCTCTCCATCCAACCTCACTGAGCTCGAGCTGTTTTGCAAGGAAGAATGGGCAAGAATTTCAGTCTCTCGATGTGCAAAACTGATAGAGACATACCCCAAGCGACTTGCAGCTGTAATCGCAGCAAAAGGTGGCTCTACAAGGTATTAACGCAAGGGGGCCGAATAATTTTGCACGCCCCACTTTTCATTTTTTTATTAGTTAAAAAAGTTTCAACAATCCAATAGATTTCGTTCCACTTCACAATTGTGTCCCACTTGTTGGTGATTCTTCACAAAAAATAAAAATTTTATATCTTAATGTTTGAAGCCTGAAATGTGGCAAAAGGTTGAAAAGTTCAAGGGGGCCGAATACTTTCGCAAGGCACTGTATATAAATATATCATAAAGTGTATATGCTATGCGGTGACACAAATCACCTAATCCAGGATGGTAAAATGGCTATGGTGATACATAATGTGGGAGAAAGGGGAGACGAGATGAAATTCAGCATTCATGACTATATCTACTGTTTACCAGACATTCCGGATTGAACGCAGACACATTGCAGAAGGTATGAATAGAATCTATACATTACAAAAGATTTAAAGCTAATATATTCGTTCAAGCCGGGATATCTTGTGGCATCCAAGTTATGGATCCACCGGGTTTCTATATGTAGTAAAGTACAATCAATGCCACTGCCCCTCACATGTAAAGGTACAAGGGCCGTTAATGTGATCATGTTGGGGTCAAAATCATGCTGAAGTCACACATGTCTACTGATAGCAGTAGTCATGAGGCGGAGTGGTATGGTCCTTTATGCGCTTAGAAAAAGGGCGCTTGGTTTTGCTTACGTAAAAACATCCACATAGGTATTTGGCTAAATATATGATGCCAACTGTGTGGCAAGTCACTCTATGCAAAATAGGATGAGTTTGACCTTTCGGAAGAATAGTCTCATGGCCATTAGAAATAAAGCGACATATATCACATCTCTCGCAGGCAAAAGTGCCTGTGTGGGATGTGTGGTCTCGGGCGGCAGGTAAATGGTGGCTCCTAACCAGATGATCCCTAAAAGATGGTGCTCGTTGATATGTAATTTCCGGATAAGGTTTGATACATTTTTTAATGGTTGTATCAGCCGTTAATAGAGGCCAGAATTTTTTTGTATGTTGTCTAGAATACTGGGTGATGACTGATTGTTCGTTGCTATGGGGTTTAGTAGAGAATATTAAGTCCTTCCTCTCTTATTTATAAGCTTTATTATACACCTTTTTCAAGAGGGTGTGACTATAGCCCCTGTCTCTCAATCTTGTATATAATTCCTTAGCAGTTCTATGGAAATCGTTGTCCAAAGTGCCGTTTCTTCTAAGTCTTATATACTGGCTGTAGGGAATAATTTTTAACAGTGGCTTGGGATGTGCAATGGTGGCATGTAAAACAGTATTACCAGCAGATGGTTTCCGATATAGTGAAGAATAGAGAAAACCATCATCAACATACATCTCTAAATCCAAAAAACTGATTCTGATAGCACTCCATAGTGAATTTAAAGTTTAAATTGTTGACAGCTAGTTTGTCCATAAACCGCAGGAGTTCATCCCGGATCCCGGACCAAAAAAGTAGAATATGATCGATATATCTGTGCCAAGCGATGACATGTTGCAAAAGACTAGACATATCCTCTGGGGCAAAGAGTTCCCTCTCCCACCCCCCAGGTACAGGTTGGCATAGGATGGAGCACAACGTGTCCCCATAGCCACCCCCTGCACCTGGAGGAAGTAGGAGCAACCAAACATAAATATGTTACAAGTAAGGAAGAACTCAAGTAGGTCAAAAACAACCTGGCTGTTGGTGTCTGCCAACGGTCCACTTTCTTTTAACTGATTACGAATAGTCTCAGTCCCTCTATTGTTGTTAAAGATTTTGCGAAACATGATTTTGTATTTCTCACCATCCATGACAACTACATTTCCCCCATTGTTGGCCAGTTTGACCACCATACAGGGATTGTTTTTTAAGAGATTAAGGTGCTTGCCTATGTTTCTTAGATAGAGTGTTGGAATGTTTGTTGCCAAAGTCCATTCTATCAATTTCATTGGTGCTTTGTTGAACGAACACCCAGATATTGGGGTTATTGCTAAGTGTGGGGAAAGGCCGTGACTTGGGTTTGAAAGAGGTAGGTGGGGGGAGGCAACACCGGGAATGACGAAGCCATCCATCGGGGGGGGGGACTAGAGGCACGTCATCTCCAGTGTGGCCCTCCTCTCATGGATCCATCAAATCATCAATGGCCTGTAATTCATCTAGGCTGAATTCTGATGTGTTAGAATGGATGGGTACCACCTTACTAGGACTATCGTAGATAACTTTATACATTAATCTCCTGGCAAATAGATGTACATCTTTGATAATTTGTAATTTGTCTGCATCAATAGATGGACAGAAAGTAAGGCCAATTTCAATACTTCAATTTCATCGATTGATAGAGATTGATGATCTCAAGCTCTGTATCTCCATGTTGTCTTTTAGTACTTGAAGGGCCAACGTCAGATTTGGAGATTGGTCTGTTGTTTTTAATTAAAAAAAAACTAAGCTATTTTGGGATCAATAAACTGTGTGCTAATTCGGAAACATAGAGGAAAGATTAGGTTCACATACCCTCCTGATGGTAGTAGAAACGGGAAAAGAAGATAAAGTAGGTGTCACAGTGCTCTGTGCAGAATTCAAAGCCAAAATAGGTGTGTTAGACATAGCTTTAAGTGAGTGTGATAGAGGAGAAGAAAGTTTTGTCGTGATAGATTTGGTATGGACCAAGGGTGGTCGTCGAGTGGTCATAGGCCCGAAGGTATGTCGAGGTGATCCCGTGGATGTAGTAGTTAGTTCTCCCTTCCGTTTCTTTGATAATCTATCATGAGACAAGTCCTGATAAGTGGTAAATTGGCTGAAAGACACAGAATAAGCATAGGCAAGTCACTATCCATTTTCAGTGCTGTATAAGTTTATGATCTAGTCATGGGTTTACTATATGTTGTTTGGTTCCACTTATATGCATAGCCATTATCGTGTGCTGATTTGTCTCTAAGGAATTTACCCTCTTTAGCATTGATAATGCCTACTGTATATTCCTCAAGATATTCTCGTAAATCCTTTTCTCTTTTAATAAAATTGGGGAAGAAAGCAATAAGAACATGGTCCTGATACCAAGCATTGATCTGGGCATCAAGATGGATAATCTCGGTATCATATTGCTTACACAAAATGGTAATCATTTCTAATGAGCATGTTTGGAGATTATGTTCCCACATTTGTTTCAGGGAGTCATTGACCTTTCTTAGATTGGGGAAAATCTGGATTCTTAAACCCCAGGGGACAATTTTATTTCTTTATTACAAAATTACATATAAAGGTTACCCAAGCACAGAAAAATTGTGTTTTAAAACACCTAGTAGAAAATGCTGTGAAAGGGTGTGGGTTGAGTGACCTCATAAGATCCGGAACCTCATCCCTTGGATTGGTAGAATTGATGCAAAAGGGATTTTGTTTAGGGATTATAATGCCCCTTTGCCGCAGTTGTTGGACTGCCCGGTTGTATGCCCTTTTGTACTTTGGTAAGTTGGGTGGGATCTGGAGGGTGGGAGAGTTTATGAGCCATTAAACTCGATTTGGTTATTGTTATATTATATTTAAGTTATCTTTTGATAATTGTTATTTTTTGATTATTGTAATCTTGATTATGTATTTATTATTATCAGAGCCACTGTTGAACACTAGTGACCAAATCCCCTGAAGAAGCCATTATTTGGCGAACATGTAGGGACTTGATACGCATCAGTGACCATTCTTAGCATACGGATACTTTGGCTGTACTAATGTCTGTATACTTACTCACTCTGCTTATTTTTTATGCACCTTATGTTTGTTTTTTTATTGCATATCTATGTAATAAAATTTATATTTTTTAAGTAATAATTGTATCTTTTACATACTTGGGCACCGTTATAATCCCTACACAAAATCCCTTTTGCATCAATTCTATCACCTATATATATTGATTTTTTATTTTATTTTTTCATTTCAAGTTTTTTTTTTTTTTTTATGGTATCTATTAGTCAGAAGGCTTACAACAGCTTCTAAAAGGTTTCCAAGTTTGTCTGGAATGTACTGCCCATTCTACTGGTAACTCCTGTGCTACAACCGCTGGCAAAAAGTATGGAATCACCACTCTTGGAAAATGTTCATTTAGTTTTGTTAACCCTGTAACGAAACGTCCCACACTCCGCTTGAGTACTTTCGTCATATACCGCTTCCTCCCAGTCTGAATATAGATATCAGATAGTCCAACCGCAGACAACCACAACAAGGCAATACTTGTTTGGTTGCTCAACATGAACTGTTTATTAGAACAAGAATACAGTCTTACATACAGTTGAAGAGGAGGTCCCCCCCCCCTCGTGCTCTCATATTACTCTAACAATATACCTGTAACCAGGGCTTTTTTTCTCAAACAATAGGTGCTGGAACTTAACCACGGCCCCACAAAACCCCTCCCCCTACACACACCCTCCAAATCACATCAAATAGTGGGTGTGTTCAGTCAAATTTCATGAAAACAGTAGGAAGGTCTTAAAGGGGCATTAAATACCAGGATTGCATTACATACAGAGTGCAGAACTGTCACTTGTAAACACAGAAACCAGACTTCTGTGTTTACAAGTCATTGTGGTGAGCAGGCATCAAAGGGTCTGAGCCAGAGGTGGTGGAACTGAGTTCCACCAAGTTCCCCCTGAAAAAAAGCCCTGCCTGTAACCAGAAACATAAATTAACATGAGCTAATTAACTAATCCCTTAAAGCAGCCGAGGTAACTCCATGCCCACCTGGCCATTGTTGTGATTTACCAGGATTTCACTACAGATCAGGCTTGTTGTCACCGAGCTTCACACTGTAGATTATACATTATCATAGGTATAAACACAGGACACCTTCTCACAATAGCAGGAGCTCCAGTAGGAGTCGGCCCGTCTCCTACATTGTACAGAGGCCAATGTGATCAGCTCTTTCAATTAACGTGTTGAGTTCAGAATCAAACTAGGAATAGTCTTTATATCTATCCTGGGAGATATTGTGGATAAATATCACTGTCCTATTGTAAGTAATCCGAGCCATATTTTCTCAGTCACCCTGTGCCCCTAATGGACACATGGTAACTTAGACATGGGAGGTGCATGGGGAGCTGAAACAAGGGCTTCCCAACTTTTCCAAGGTATTCTGGGTTCCACAGGCCCTCCCGTCACAAACCCTTTCATGCCTAAGCCTTTTTATGACATGTGTTGCTTACAAGTTAAAATCCATATTTTTTGCTAGAAAATTACTTAGAACTGCCAAACATTATATATATATATATATTTTTAGCAGAGACTCTAGAGAATAAAATGGCAATCGTTGCAATATTTTATGTTACACTGTATTTGCAGTTTTTTCAAAAGCAATTTTTTTGAAAAAAAAAAGGCACTTTCATGAATTAAAAAAAAATAAAGGTAAAGTTTGCCCAATTTTTTGGTATAATGTGAAAGATGATATTACGTAGAGTAAATAGATACCTAACATGTCATGCTTTGAAATTGCGCACACTCAAGGAATGGCGACAAACTACGGTACTTAAAAATCACCATAGGCAATGTTTTAAAAATTTCTACAGGTTACCTGTTTAGAGTTACAGAGGTGGTCTTGTGCTAAAATGATTGCTCTCACTCTAACGATCGTGGTTTAAACACAGTTTACATTTGCGGGCGTGACTTACTTATGCGTTCGCTTCTGTGCACAAGCTCAGAGGGACAGGGCACTTTACTTTTTTTTACACTGTCTCTTTAAAAAAAAAATCTGACCATTTTTATTGCTGTCAACATACCTTGTGACAGTAAAGGCAGAGACAGGATCTCTTTATGGAGGGATCTGGGGTCTATAAGACCCCCAAATCCCTCCTTTGCACTTAAAAGCTTTCAAAACGCCAAATTTGGCAGTTTTGAATGCTGCCATTTTTTTAAAATTTGGTACCTTTTTCTTCAGTAAACCAGAAGTGATATCATGACATTGCTTCCGAGTTACTAGATCTGAGACGAGAACCGATCGAAGCCGATTCCGGCTTTGTTCGGGTCTCCGACCAGACGACAGACAGGAGAGCCCGGGGAACCCGCAGAAGGCGGCGAGAGGGAGGACGTCCCCTTCCGTTTCTTAAGATGCTAATATAATATTTGGATGCTAGCCGCATTGGTTATTATCGGTTGTTATCCCAAGAAGGCTGACTGTTTGCTCTAAAAAATGGTCCTGGGGTAATGCATGCAGCTGCATGCATCACCCCGGTACAACCCCTTCACGCCGACCATACGCAAATATTACTTGTGTAGAACAAAACTAATCACAGACATGCCTCAAAACTATTTTCATTTAACATTCCAACCTTCTGGCTTTAAGAAACAGTTAAAAAAAGAAAAAAAAAAGAAAGAAAGAAAGACCTCCGTGAGTGTGATCGTGGGTCCTGCGGACTCGATGTCCATGGGGATACCCGCGATCGTACTCACGGAGAGGAGGAACATGTTTACATCAGCATTTCCCCGTTCTGCCTACTGACACTAATCACAGCTCCCTGTAATCGGGAGTGGTGATCAGTGTCGTGTCACACATAGCCCCTCCCCCCTACAGTTAGAATCACTCCCTAGGACACCCTTAACCCCTACAGCGCCACCTAGTGGTTAAACCATTCACTGCCAGTCACATTTACACAGTAATCAATGGATTTTTAATTGCACTGATCGCTGTATAAAATGTGAATGGTTCCAAAATCCTGCCAAAAGTGTCAGATCTGTCCACCATAATGTCGCAGTCACGATAAAAATCGCTGATCACCACCATTACTAGTTAAAAAAAAATTATTAATAAAAATGCCATAAAACTTTCCCCTAATTTGTGACCGCTATAACTTTTGCGCAAACCAATCAATAAACGCTTATTGTGATTTTTTTTACCAAAAATATGTAAAAGAATACGTATCGGCCTAAACTGAGGAAAAACAATGTTTATTTATATATATATTGGGGATATTTATTATAGTAAAATATAATACGTTTTTTTCAAAATTGTCGCTATTTTTTGGCTTACAGCGCAAAAACAAAACAAAACGCAGAGGTGATCAAATACCCCCAAAAGAAAGCTCTATTTGTGGGGATAAAAGGACGTCAATTTTCCTTGGGAGCCATGTCGCAGGACCGCGCAATTGTCAGTTAAAGTGACGCAGTGATGAATCGCAAAAAGTGCTCTGGTCTTTGGGCAGCCAAATGGTCCGGGGCTTAAGTGGTTAATGACTGTCATCTCCCCCGTACCTTTACCTGACATGCAACCCCTTATAATCAATGATTGTGGAAATTTACATATTTTCTTCAGGCAGTCGTCTTCATGCATTTCATTGGAACGGCACCAAACAAAAGTTCCAGCATCATCGCCCTGCCCAATGCAGATTGGTGATTCCTCACAGTCTATGATTGCTTTTCTTTAGGCCACTGTAACCTTGTTTTTTTCTGTTTAGGTGTTAATGATGGTTTTTGTACAAATCAAAAGGGAAGGTTGTTAAAGGGAAGCGTACTGGTAGACTAAGGAAGACATCAAAGCATCAAGTTGGAAAACGTAACCACTTCCCGACCGGCTCATGTACATTTACGGTGGCAGGTGGGCTTCCCTGCGCGAATCGCTGTACCTGTACGTCGGCTCCTTTAAGAGCGGAGGACCCGTTGCGCGTGACCAGCGGGCGCGATGTCTGCCAGCCACCCGTGATCGTGGGCGCGAGAGCCAGAATGGGGATTTGTGTGTGTAAACACACAAATCCCTGTTCTAACAGGAGAGGAGAGACAGATCGTCTGTTCCTAGTAATTAGGAACAGTGATATGTCTCCTCCTCCAGTCAGTGCACTGCCCCCGCAGTTAGAGACACTCACGAGGGAACACATTTAACCCCTTGATCGCCCCCTAGTGTTAACCCCTTCCCTACCAGTGACATTTACACAGTAATCAGTGCATTTTTAGTAAAAAATAAATAAATAATAAAAAGGCAATAAATATTTCCCCTATTTTGCAGACTCTATAACTTTTGCGCAAACCAATCAATATATACGCTTATTGGGTTTTTTTTTATACCAAAAATATGTATAAGGATACATATCGGCCTAAACGGAGGAAGAAATTTGTTTTTTGTTTTTTAATTTGGGGATATTTGTTATAGCAAAAGGTAAATAATATTGTTTTTTTTCAAAATTGTCTGTCTTTTTTGGTTTATAGCGCAAAAAATAAAAACCGCAGAAGTGATCACATACCACCAAAAGAAAGCTCTATTTGTGGGAAAAAAAGGACATCAATTTTTTTTGGGTACAACGTCACACAACCGTGCAATTGTCAGTTAAAGCAATGCAGTGCCGTATCGCAAAAAATGGCCTGGTCATTAAGGGGGCAAATCCTTCCGGAGCTGAAGTGGTTAAACAATTGAATGAACTTTTTTCCAAGACTGGTGATTCCATACTTTTTGCCACGGGTTGTAACCCATTGAAATACATTAATGCTCAAGAGCTAGATGCGCCTAGCGTTAAAGCGTGTTTAGATGCATATACACATGTCAAGCATTTTTTTTCTGCCAAAACACTGTTGCCCCTGGACTAAACATCTCTAATACCGCGTACACACTAGCGGACTTTTTGACCGGACTGGTCCGACGGACCGAGTCCGGCGGACAATTCGACCGTGTGTGGGCTTCATCGGACCTGCAGCGGACTTTTTCGGGCGAACATCTGACGGACTTTAGATTTGGAACATGTTTCAAATCTTTACGTTGGAACTCGAAAAATCCGCTAGTCTGTATGCTAGTCCGACAGACAAAAACTGACGCAAGGGCAGCTATTGGCTACTAGCTATCAACTTCCTTGTTTTAGTCTGTTCGTACGTCATCACGTACGAATCCGTCAGACTTTGGTGTGATTGTGTGTAGGCAAGTCCGTTAATTGGGAAAGTCTGTTGGAAGTCCGCCGAAAGTCCGTCGGATAGTGTGTAAGCGGCATAAATGTTTATGTGTGCATGGATACCTAGAGGGGAATTTACTAAAACTGGAGCATACAAAATCTAGTGCAACCAATCAGCTTCCAGGTTTTATTGTCAAAGCTTAATTGAACAAGCTGAAGTTAGAAGCTGATTGGTTACTATGCACAGCTGCACCAGATTCTAAATGCTCCAGTTTTAGTAAATCCCCCTCATAGGATAACATGCAGGGGATTTCAGAGGCAGAAAAAAAAAAAGATTTTTTATATTAGCAACACGTTCAGTACCAACAAATAACCATTCAAAACATATTTTATTATTTTGTCATGTAAATAATTACAGATGCCTTTTTCTTTTTTTTGTTTCACAAGTTTTTATTGATTGAACAGAAAAAACATAATACAGCGTAGTATTGTCATAGTCACGTATACAAATTGAACATAATAGTGGGGTTGTGGTACAAATTACAATAGATTATGGTAACAATATGATTGAAAATATAACCAAGATGTTAATTGTATGCATATATTCAGCAATTATCTAACCATTACTATATGGATGTATTTATTATGAATGAGAAAAAGAAACTCAGTGGGGAGGGAGAGAAAAGAAAAGAAAAAAAAAACACAGGGAGGGGGGTGGGGTGGTTGTTGTATCAATTTCTTCAGCTTTTCTATGCATTTTATTTATATTGGTTGGATTCAGTTATTGAGTAATACCTGCTTTATAGGCCTGGGAGTTTTTTAATTCTATCCACCTATACCATATTGAAGCAAATTTGGTTATTTTTTCCTGCGATATACTTATGAGTTCTTATATTTTTTTCTATATTTATTCTCTGGAACCATTCTTTTTTTGACGGGATGATGTTCGAACGCCAGTGGCATGGAATACAATGTCTTGCTGCATTTATCATGAACATAGATAGAGATTTTAGATATTGTTTTTTGGGGATCGAGCTGTAATGTAAAAGGTATTGTGCTGGATTAAATCTTAGGTTTTCTGAAGTGATTGAGGTAATGGTTTTGTGTACTATTTTCTAGAAGTTCTGAAATAGAGGGCAAGTACACCATATATGTAGCATCGAGCCTTCCTCATGTTTGCATCTCCAACATTTATCAGAAATCTGGGGAGAAAATGTATGTAATAGAGTGGGAGTTCTATACCATCTAGTGATAATCTTGAAGCCACACTCTTGGGTAGCTATGTTTAGAGATCCTTTATGTGCGTACATATAGATTGTTTCCCAGTTCTTTTCTGTTAGGTTTGTTCCCAAGCTTGACATGACACACTGGAGAAGTCCGATTTGCCCTCAAAGAGTGAATTGTAGAGAGTAGAAATTATATATCTCTGTGGTGTTTTTTTTTTTTTTTGTACATAGGTCTTTAAACGTTGTAAGGGGTCTTGTCCAAGATTGAGCTGTCTCACTTCTGGTCAGAAAATGTCTGATTTGAATATAGTTCCACTGTGGGAACAATACTGGGGTGATGTCTTTATTTAGTTCGTCTCTAGATAAAAGTTTTCCATTTTTAAAGAAATGTTTGATCAGGATTTCTTCGTGTGGTATAGTATTTCCCAGGAAGTTTTGCTCTAGACCTGGGGGAAAATCTGGTTTGTTTCTTAGTGGTGTGAGTGGGCTAAGCCATGGAGATGGGTTAGTAGTTTTAAAGGTGTTGTGGAAGATTTCTAGTGTAGGACCTATGAGGGGTCGAGATTTGATCTGTTTTGAATGATGTTTTGGGTGTATCCATGGGAGAGATTTTATTTGTTGGGAGAGTTGTATATGCTCTAAGGTCACCCAATCCTTGACTACTTGATGGATGTTCCAGTCTACAATTCGTGCTATAAGAGTTGCTTGGTGATATTTCCTTAGGTCAGGTAGTGCTATTCCCCCTTTATTTTTAGGTAAATTTAATCTAGTAAATTTGATTCTTGGAGGTTTGCTTCTCCAAATGAAGGTAGAGCAAGCTTTGTGAAAGGATGTAAAAAATGATGGTGGTATTTTAATGGGGATTGTTTGCATGACGTATAAAAATCGGGGTAGGATTGTCATCTTAATTAATGAAGCTCTGCCAAACCAAGATACGTTTAAGGAGTTCCATCTTTTTAGATCATCATATGTTTCTTTCAGAATGGGTATGTAATTAAGTTTGAAAAGGTCATTTAAATTTGTAGGGATTTCAGTTCCTAGATATGTTATATTTTGTTTGGCCCACACAAAGGGAAAGTTTTTTTTTACATGCTTCTAACTGAGCTTGGGTGTAGTGTGATATTAAGGGGGTTAGATTTTGAATGGTTGATTTTTAAATTGGATAGTAATTGGAAGTTTTCCAGGTCTTGCTGGCAATGTCTCTACTTGCACTGACCCTGGACTGTATATGGACAGTATCCCTGCCTGTACTGACTATGGACAATATTCCTGCCTGCTGCCTTGGACAATTCCATTCACTGTCACTGACCACGTCCCTGCCTGCTGCCTGGATCAGGGCTCTCCTCCTGTGACAACTGCACTACAAAAACCACAGGTAATCTTTTGTTTACCCTTTGCTCAGAAGAATGTATTTTAGGGTGTAATTCTTGGTATGTTCATGCTATTTGTTAGAAATATGAAGGGCCTTCAAAAATGTGATATATTGTAAGGAAATTAGATGTGTAATTTATGCTCCTAGAACGCCTGAATGTGCTACTTCAATGTCGGGCCTCTGTATGTGGCCAGGTTGTGTAAAAGTCTCACACATGTGGTATCGCCATACTCAGGAGGAGTAGCAAAATATATTTTGGGGTGTCATTTTTACTATGTACATGATATGTGTGGGAAATATCTTAGAAATGGACAACTTTGTGTAAAAAAATGCGTTTTCATTTTTTTTCCACATTTTCCAAAAACTTCTGGAAAAAATTTAACTGTTCAAAAGACTCATTATGCCTCATAGATTATACATTGGGGTGTTTGCTTTCCAAAATGGGGTCACTTTGTGGGCGTTTCCATTGTCCTGGTGCTCCAGGGCCTTCAAAAGTGTAATAGGTGGTTGAGAGATTAGATATGTAATTTATGCTCCTAGAACGCCTGAATGTGCTACTTCAATGTCGGGCCTCTGAATGTGGCCAGGCTGTGTAAAAGTCTCACACATGTGGTATCACAATACTCAGGAGGAGTAGTAGAATATATTTTGGGGTGTCATTTGTGGAATGTACATGCCATGTGAAAGAAATAACCTGTTATATTGACAATTTGGTGTGAAAAAAAAAAAAAAAATCTTAATTTACAAAGGAAGTTAGCCAGTGGTTTATGTTTAATGCTTTTATTGTATTTCATGTCCTTCTCTACCTGGGATAAATCTCACTTGATCAAGGGATATGAGGGACGTTAATAAAGGGAGAAGTCAATTAGCTAGCATCTTGGCATATATCTTTACGTCAACATTAATTAGGGAAATTGGTCTGTAGTTCGTGACCTGGTTTGTATCTTTGCCCTCTTTGGGTATCACAGTTATGTGTGCTTCTAATAGTTGTTTTGGGGGTTGTTGTTCAGAATTTAATGATTGAAAGGTCTTCAGAAATCTTGGTTTCAGTAAATTAGTAAATGTCTTATAATATTGTAAAGGTAAACCATCTGGACTTGGTGCTTTGCCTATTTTCATGTCTTTTATTGCCTTGTCAAATTCTGGGCCGGATATAGAGGCTTCTAGTTCTTGGGCTGCATTTTCAGTTATTTGAGGTGGGCTATATTTCTCTAGGAATTCTTGAATGAGCTTTTTTCTTTTGTCTGTATTATGTAGGCATTTAGGATTGGATGGAATGTTGTATAAGGTTTGGTAGTAAAGTTCAAATTGCTTAGCTATCTCTTCATTTGATGAATATGGTATGCCTTTATTATCCCTTATTTGATGAATTGTGGAAGCAACTTTTTTGTTCTGAAATGCTTTTGCTAGCATTTTCCCACTCTTATTTCCCTGTTCATAGTAAATCTTATGTCTTAAAATGTACTGTCTTTTAGCTTTCATGTTAATTTCTTCAGCTAATAGTATCCTTGCATTTGTTAGCTCATCGAATGTTGAGAGCGCAACAGTTCTTTTGTGTGCTGTTTCTAGTCTATGTATTTGATCAATCAATGATTTTATTTTGGATTGTTGTTCTTTGTTCAATTTGGCCAGTTTACTTATAAATTCTTCCCTTAATGACACATTTGTGTGCTTCCCATTGTGTGAGTAAAGAGGTCTCATCATTTTCATTTTGTGAGAAGTAATCTTTTAGTGTGTTATTGAAATGTATTACATCTATAGGGTTCTTCAGTATGGTGGTGTTGAGTCTCCATGATTTAGTTACAGCATTTTTCTCTGGGAAAGTCAAAGTCATTGTAATCGGGTGATGGTCAGATATAGTCATGGTTTCGATAGTTGAATTTTTCAATAATTGAAGGTCAGGTTGCGATAAAAAAAAGTAGTCAATTCTAGAGTATTTTTGGTGTACAGATGAGAAATAAGTAAAGTCTTTAGTTTGAGGGTTTAGAGTTCTCCAGGCATCATGTAGCATTAGTTCCTGTAGTTGAATTTTAATTTGTTTCAGTGCTTTATAAGGAAGGCTCGATGTGCCATTCGAGGTGTCTATAAGGGGGTTTAAAGGGATATTAAAGTCCCCTCCTATGATAAGAATGCCTGAGGCGAAAGTCGTTAGCAGATCTTTTATCTTGCGAAAGAATGCTACCTGCTTCGTGTTAAGGGCATAGATGTTGGCTATTGTAATGGGATGGGATCCAATCTTCCCTTTCAAGAATATGTATCTCCCTCCCAGATCTAGCATTGAGTCTTGTATCTGGAATGACAACTGTTTAGATATCAAAATGGACACTCCTTTAGTTTTCCCATCTGGATTGGTGGCGTGAAATGCTGTTGGAAATCTTTTGTCATGCATTTTTGGAACTTTGTCGGATTTAACCACGTCAGCCCCGGAAGGTTTTACCCCCTTCCTGACCAGAGCACTTTTTACAATTTGGCACTGCGTCGCTTTAACTGCTAATTGCGCGGTCATGCAATGCTGTACCCAAACGAAATTTGCGTCCTTTTCTTCCCACAAATAGAGCTTTCTTTTGATGTTATTTGATCAGCTCTGCCGTTTTTTATTTTTTGCGCTATACACGGAAAAAGACCGAACTTTTTGTTCTAAAAAATATTCCAATAAACTCAATTTTAGTCATACATTTAGGCCAAAATGTATTCGGCCACATGTCTTTGGTAAAAAAAAGTCAATAAGTGTATATTTATTGGTTTGCGCAAAAGTTATAGCGCCTACAAACTAGGGTACATTTTCTGGAATTTACACAGCCTTTAATTTATGACTGCCTATGTCGTTTCTTGAGGTGCTAAAATGGCAGGGCAGTACAAAACCCCCACAAATGACCCCATTTTGGAAAGTAGACACCCCAAGGAAATTGCTGAGAGGCATGTTGAGCCCATTGAATATTCATTTTTTTTGTCCCAAGTGATTGAATAATGACAAAAAAAAATTACAAAAAGTTGTCACTAAATGATATATTGCTCACACAGGCCATGGGCATATGTGGAATTGCACCCCAAAATACATTTAGCTGCTTCTCCTGAGTATGGGGATACCTCATGTGTGGGACTTTTTGGGAGCCTAGCCGCGTACGGGGCCCCGAAAACCAATCACTGCCTTCGGGATTTCTAAGGGCGTACATTTTTGATTTTACTCCTCACTACCTATCACAGTTTTGAAGGCCATAAAATGCCCAGATGGCATAAAACCCCCCAAATGACCCCATTTTGGAAAGTAGACACCCCAAGCTATTTGCTTTGAGGCATGTTGAGTCCATGGAATGTTTTATATTTTGACACAAGTTGCGGGAAAGTGACAATTTTTTTTTTTTGCACAAAGTTGTCACTAAATGATATATTGCTCACACAGGCCATGGGCATATGTGGAATTGCACCCCAAAATACATTTAGCTACTTCTCCTGAGTACGGGGATACCACATGTGTGGGACTTTTTGGGAGCCTAGCCGCGTACGGGGCCCCGAAAACCAATCACCGCCTTCAGGATTTCTAAGGGTGAAAATTTTTGATTTCACTCTTCACTGCCTATCACAGTTTCGGAGGCCATGGAATGCCCAGGTGGCACAAACCCCCCCCAAATGACCCCATTTTGGAAAGTAGACACCCCAAGCTATTTGCTGAGAGGCATGGTGAGTATTCTGCAGCTCTCATTTGTTTTTGAAAATAAAGAAAGACGAGAAATTTTTTTTTTTTTTTTCTTTTTTCAATTTTTCAAACTTTGTGACAAAAAGTAAGGTCTGCAAAATACTCACTATACCTCTCAGCAAATAGCTTGGGGTGTCTACTTTCCAAAATGGGGTCATTTGGGGGTTTTTTTTTGCCACCTGGGCATTCCATGGCCTCCGAAACTGTGATAGGCAGTGAAGAGCGAAATCAAAAATTTACGGCCTTAGAAAGCCTGAAGGCGGTGCTTGGTTTTCGGGGTCCCGTACGCGGCTAGGCTCCCAAAAAGTCTCACACATGTGGTATCCCCATACTCAGGAGAAGCAACAGAATGTATTTTGGGGTGTAATTTCACATATTCCCATGGCACGTTTGAGCAATATATCATTTAGTGACAACTTTGCGCAAAAAAAAAAAAAAAATAAAAAAAAATTGTCTCTTTCCCGCAACTTGTGTCACAATATAAAATATTCCATTGGACTCGACATGCCTCTCAGCAAATAGCTTGGGGTGTCTACTTTCCAAAATGGGGTCATTTGGGGGGGTTTTGAACTGTCCTGGCATTTTATGCACAACATCTAGAAGCTTATGTCACACATCACCCACTCTTCTAACCACTTGAAGACAAAGCCCTTTCTGACACTTTTTGATTACATAAAAAAATATTTTTTTTTTGCAAGAAAATTACTTTGAACCCCTAAACATTATATATTTTCTTTAAAGCAAATGCCCTACAGATTAAAATGGTGGGTGTTTCATTTTTTTTTTTTCACACAGTATTTGCGCAGCGATTTTTCAAACGCATTTTTTGGGGAAAAAACACACTTTTTTAAATTTTAATGCACTAAAACACATTATATTGCCCAAATGTTTGATGAAATAAAAAAGATGATCTTAGGCCGAGTACATGGATGCCAAACATGACATGCTTTAAAATTGCGCACAAACGTGCAGTGGCGACAAACTAAATACATTTTTAAAAGCCTTTAAAAGCCTTTACAGGTTACCACTTTAGATTTACAGAGGAGGTCTACTGCTAAAATTACTGCCCTCGATCTGACCTTCGCGGTGATACCTCACATGCATGGTGCAATTGCTTTTTACATTTGACGCCAGACCGACGCTTGCGTTCGCCTTAGCGCGAGAGCAGGGGGGACAGGGGTGCTTTTTTTTTTTTTTTTTTTTTATTATAATTTTTTTTTTTTATCTTATTTTTAAACTGTTCCTTTCATTTTTTTTTTAAATCATTTTTATTGTTATCTCAGGGAATGTAAATATCCCCTATCATAACAATAGGTAGTGACAGGTACTCTTTTTTGAAAAAATTGGGGTCTATTAGACCCTAGATTTCTCCTCTGCCCTCAAAGCATCTGACCACACCAAGATCGGTGTGATAAAATGCTTTCCCAATTTCCCAATGGCGCTGTTTACATCCGGCGAAATCTAAGTCATAAAATGCTCGTAGCTTCCGGTTTCTTAGGCCATAGAGATGTTTGGAGCCACTCTGGTCTCTGATCAGCTCTATGGTCAGCTGGCTGAATCACCGGCTGCATTTTCAGGTTCCCTGTTGAGACAGGAGAGCCAGAGAAAAACACGGAAGACGTTGGGGGGGGGCATTCCCTCCCACTGCTTGTAAAAGCAGTCTAGAGGCTAATTAGCCGCAAGGATTGCTTTTACATGAAAGCCGACCGCTGGCTGAAAAGAATGATACCAAGATGATGCCTAAACCTGCAGGCATCATTCTGGTATAACCATTCAAAGTCGTGAATGGCGTACCTGAAGACAAAAAAATGGTTAACAATAAAGCACAGTAAACGGTAAAGTATAAAAAATTGCATACCTGAAAAACAAACATGATAAAACATAATAACAATAAAACATTGCAGAATAGAATACAGTAAAAAAGAGCAGAACAATAGAGAGAGAGAGAGAACAATAAAACGACAACTATTTTTTTTTATTTTATATTTTTGTTTGTGTTTTTTTTTATTTTTTTACACTTTTTTTGTAACTGTAACTTTTATAACTGTAACCGGTTCCAGGTTCAGGTCTCTCAAAATGCGATGGCATCTTGGGAGACCCTGTGAAAGTGTGTCCTAGTCTGTGGAATGCTGTACCCTACGCTAATACTCAACTAGTGAATGGTAGCGTTCAAAACATTCACCAATGCAAAGACCAGGATTGTCAGGACAGGAGGGACAATAATAGCGGGTGTCACGCCTATATACGCGCTTGCTGCAGACACAAAATCTTTTTTGGGGGGGTTCGCTGGGTAGGGGTACTCGAGAGGACATAAAAATGCCTCTCATGCAGCCGACTGCATTTGGTTGGGGATGTGAATGGGGGAAGTACGGGCGCTGCAGAAGTGGTGGGTTCCCAATTAGGATTGGCGAATGCAGCAGGAAGGGCATTATGGGCACGACGGGCCTGTGTTTGTCTTTCTGGTGGCAGCGGGACACTACTTGTGCTTGCCACCTCACCAGCTTGAACTGCACTTATGGGACTCGCCACGTCACCAAGTGTTACTGCAGTGCTGGTTTGACTACGACCGGGGTGTACTAGGCCGCTGGTGCTTGCCAGTTCACCAAAACGCTACCAAAAAAACTGTTAGCGATCGCAGGGATCAGGCCTGACTCTGCGAACGCTGCAGTTATGCGTTTAGTGTTTTGTAAGTGACAGTGATCGATCGATACTGCACTTGGGTGGGCTGGGCTGGGCTGGGCCGGGCGGAGGGGCAAAACGCAGGTGCTAGCAGGTATCTGGGCTGATCCTGCTAACACTGCGTTTTTGGGAACCCTAAACTGGTGGGGACGCTAGTATAGATCTGATCGGATCAGATATTGATCCGTTTAGTTACTATACCACTAAGGGAGGTGTACGGTGCGTGCGTGGGTGTTAGCGCTACTGGCGCTAACCTGACGCTGCCTGGGGCTGGTGCTTGCCAGTTCACCAAAACGCTACCAAAAAAACTGTTAGCGATCGCAGGGATCAGGCCTGACTCTGCGAACGCTGCAGTTATGCGTTTAGTGTTTTGTAAGTGACAGTGATCGAACGATACTGCACTTGGGTGGGCTGGGCTGGGCCGGGCGGAGGGGAAAAACGCAGGTGCTAGCGGGTATCTGGGCTGATCCTGCTAACACTGCGTTTTTGGGAACCCTAAACTGCTGGGCACGCTAGTATAGATCTGATCGGATCAGATATTGATCCGTTCAGATACTATACCACTAAGGGAGGCGTATGCTGCGTGCGTGGGTGTTAGCGGTACTGGCGCTAATCTGACGCTGCCTGGGGCGGCGCATATCACCGCCGGGCAATCAGGGGGCTAAACCTCTATTCGGTAATAAACGGCGGGTGCCCTGACACTATCAAAAATAAACGAACTAACCAGCGTCACCCGTAACAGTTATACGGTGATCAGGGGTGAAAGGGTTAACTAGGGGGCCATCAAGGGGTTAAAACATTTATTAGGTAGTATATGGGGGTCCCTGACGCTATAAAACGCTGACGGCGAACCTAAATATTTACCTCCCTAACTAGCGTCACCAGCGTCACTAATACAGCGATCAGAAAAATGATCGCTTAGTGACACTGGTGACGGGGGATGATCAAGGGGTTAAAACTTTATTAGGGGGGGTTAGGGGGGTACCCTAGACCTACAGGGGGCTAATACTCACTGTCCTAACACTTCTAACTGTCACAAACTGACACTATGCAGTAATCAGAAAAAAAAAAAAAATACTGCTTGGTGTCAGTTTGTGACGGGGGGGGGTGATTGGGGGGCGATCGGGGGGGGGGTCGGGGGTGTAAAGTATGCCTGGCATGTTCTACTGTGTGTGTTTGTGTTGTGTGCACTCACATGTCTTCTCTCCTCGGCGCTGGAACGGAAACTGCAGAGCCGAGGAGAGATGACATCACATCCTCTGCCTGTGTGAAACTACACACAGGCAGAGGAGGATTCCCATTGGCTGGGGGCGATCGCGAGGGGGGGGCCACGATCGGATGGTCTCCCCCTCGCCTCTCATCGCTTCCAGTCACAAGCTGACCGCCGCTGGCACCGGGGGGGGGTCCGATCGGACCCCCCGCCCGCGGGAGGCAGATCACGTATGGGAACGTGATTCTGCCTGCCCGTGCCATTCTGCCGCAGTATATCTGCGTTAGGCGGTCGGCAAGTGGTTAAAGTGAGTTTCCTGTATACAAATGATGTTTGCTTTTTGTTTATGAAATTTATTAAGAAATTTGGTCCTTTTTTAAAAAAACTATTAGATAAGCACCTGAACGACCGCAACATACAGGGATATACAATGTAATACTGACATTCCAAGCTATGTGTGTGATTATATGTCAGTATTACATTGTATATCCCTGTATGTTGTGGTCGTTCAGGTGCTTATCTAATAGTTTTTTTAAACTATCGATGCCCTCCGCTGAAACCACTGCCTGTGGAGTGGCCACGTGTCTTATTAAACTCCCTTCCGCGAAAAAGTTTTATCCCTATTGTAGGGTCACCAGTATGGTATTTGTAAATTGAAATCATATCCCCTCTCAAACGTCTCTTCTCCAGAGAGAATAAGTTCAGTGCTCGCAACCTTTCCTCATAACTAAGATCCTCCAGACCCTTTATTATCTTTGTTGTCCTTCTTTGTACTCACTCCATTTCCAGTACATTCTTCCTGAGGACTGGTGCCCAGAACTGGACAGCATAATCAAGTGAGGTCAGACCAGAGTCTTGTAGAGCGGGAGAATTATCATTTTATCTCTGGAGTTGATCCCCTTTTTAATGCATGCCAATATTCTGTTTGCTTTGTTAGCAGCAGCTTGGCATTACATGCCATTGCTGAGTCTATCATCTACTAGGACCCCCAAGTCTTTTTCCATCCTTGATTCCCCCAGAATCTGGGCATTGAAACACAGAGAGCCTTCTAGCATTCGGCACATTCAAGGACACATGTCAACTATGAAAGAAGTGTGCCTTCAAAATAATTCAAACCTGAATGTAAAATATAATTAACACCCTGGTAAAAAAAACAAAAAAACGAATGCTTCAGATATGTAAGAATATAAGTATCACGTTGAACTAAAAATTTAATGCAAATTAAATGTAAATTTAATGTAAATTACTATCTCAAGTCTCAAGGAAAAAAAAAAAAAAGATTGTTTCTAAGCTATATCATAATTGGCCACAAGGGGGCAGAGAAACTGCATTCTGGAGTTCCAGTATCAAAGCTGTAAATGTAATACCTGAACAATTCTTTCTTAACATGTACATTTTCAGACAGCAGATGCAACTTGTAGTGCACATGGGCTTTTTAGAACACTCAAGGTTTCTTCAGTTTTTGCTTTGCTTTTATTCATCCATAAAAGTCAATGAGAATGCATGGGAAACACATGGTAAATGCATGGCAAATGGATGTTAAGAGTCAATGTACACCTTCTGCCCAGTTACCACCGATGAAGTTGATAAACTCCTCTCCATGGCCCATCTCACCACCTGTCCCCTGGACCCTGTCCCCTCACAATTACTGCAACCACCTTCCCACTCTATCCTAAACTCCCTAACCCACATCTTCAACCTCTCCCTCTCATCCGGCACCTTTCCTTCCCCGATCAAACATGCACTGGTTACCCCCATACTTAAAAAAACCTACTCTCACTAGACCCCACCTGTTTGAATAACTTAAGACCCATCTCCCTGCTCCCAGTTGCCTCCAAGCTCATTGAACGCCTAGTCCATGACCAAATGAGTCGCTACCTCATGGACAACAACCTTCTCGACCCCCTACAGTCCGGCTTCCATCCACAACATTCCACTGAAACTGCCCTACTAAAACTCACCAATGACCTACTACCTGCTAAAACCAATGGCCATTACTCCATACTCAAACTCTAATGCCGCATACACACGAGCGGACTCTATGGCAGACTTTGCCCGGCGGACGGGATTTGGTCAGACAATTCGATCGTGTGTGGGCTCTAGCGGACTTTGTTTTCTCAAAAGTTGGACGGACTTAGATTTGAAACATGTTTTAAATTAATCCGTCGAAATCGAGTCCGGTCAAAAAGTCCGCTCGTCTGTATGCTAGTTCGACGGACAAAAAGCCACGCTAGGGCAGCTATTGGCTACTGGCTATGAACTTCCTTGTTTTAGTCCGGTCGTACGTCATCACGTACGAATTCGACGGACTTTGGTGGATTGTGTGTAGGCAAGTCCGTTCATTCAGAAAGTCCGTCGTATAGTCCGTCGAAAAGTCTGCCGAGCAAAGTCTGCCGTAAAGTCCACTCGTGTGTACGCGGCATTAGACCTCTCTGCTGACTTCGACACAGTTGACCACCTGCTCCTCCTCAGCAAACTACACTCCCTTGGCCTCTGTGATTCTACCTTATCCTGGTTCTCCTCCTACCTATCTCAGCGCACTTTCAGTGTCACTTACAACTCCATCTCCTCCGCTCCTCTTCCTCTCTCTGTTGGGGTACCCCAAGGCTCCGTCCTTGGGCCCCTCCTATTCTCACTCTATACCTCTTCCCTGGGCCAGTTGAAAACCTCCCATGGCTTCCAATACCACCTCTATGCCGATGACACCCAGATCTATCTCTCCACTCCTCAACTCACCCCCTCGATCTCCTCACGGATCTCAAACTTACAGAATGACATATCGGTATGGATGTCACACCCCTTTCTCAAACTCAATCTTTCTAAAACTGAGCTTGTTATATTTCCTCCTTCCTGATCCCCCCCCCCCCATGACTTTAGCATTAAGATCAACAACACAACCATTGGTCCCTCCACACATGCCAGGGTGCTGGGTGTAATTCTTGACTCTGACCTCTCCTTCAGCCCCCACATCCAATCACTGGCTAAATCCTGCCGCCTTAACCTCCTCAACATCTCCAGAATTCGACCCTTCCTGACTAATGACACCACAAAGCATTTTAATCACTCCTTGATTATTTCCTGCCTTGACTACTGCAACTCTCTCTTTAATGGCCTACCCTTACTCAGGCTATCCCCCCTTCAGTCTATTTTGAATGTTGCTGCTAGACTAATACACCTCACTAACTGATCTGTGACTGCTGCCCCTCTCTGTCAATCCCTTCACTGGCTTCCCCTGCCCCACCATATAAAATTCAAAATGCCACACACACCATGCAAGGCCATCCACAACATCGCCCCCCAGCTACATAACCAACCTCATCTGCAGATATCGCCCTAGTCGTCCCCTCCGCTCCTCCCAGGACCTCCTGCTCTCTAGCTCCCTTGTTACCTCCTCTCATGCTCGTCTTCAGGACTTCTCCTCTCCCATCCTCTGGAATTCCCTGCTCCTGTATATCCGATAAGCCCCTAACCTGTCCACCTTTAGGAGATCCCTGAAAACTCACTTATTCAGGGAAGCCTATCCCACACCCACCTCACACCTGTGCCTGAGCCACCCCATCAAATCATTCCCTGCATCTATTACCTTTTGTACTACCTCCCCCTCCCTTTAGAATGTAAACTCTACGAGCAGGGTCCTCCTGTCCCTTCTGTATTGAACTGTACTGTAATTGTGCTGCCCCTCCTCTACATTGTAAAGCACAGCGTAAACTGTTGGTGTTATATAAATCGAGTATAATAATAATAATAATAATAATAATAATGTACACTAGTCCTTTAAGAGAACCTTGCATCTCAATCTCCTTAAACTGCTGGATGAAAGTGCCCAAAATAAAAAAGTTACATATCGAAGAGGGGGGGCACACTGAATGCCTAAAGTGTAAAGTCTGCTTTTTCGATTGTCCTAAGTCATAGGGAGCTGTAGAAGATAGTGGAAGGAGTCCCCCCTTCCATTGACAGCTATGAGATGCTGAGTGACCACACAGTTAAAGAAGTCAAGGTCTGTGTTACGTTGCAGAATAGGAGACTCCCCAGACTCACACAAGAGGATTTTGATTTTCATGGAAGCACATCAATCCTTGATTTGAAGCAGAACTATGGAGTATTCATAGGCTGGTTTATAGCAAAACCACCCTCAGTCTATTTAATCCCCATCTCAAAAGAAATTCCTCAGAGCGATCGTATAAAGTTTCCAAAAATACATTTCATCACCAATGTATTTACCAAGTGCTGTTTCTGCTACTACCTGTATGAGTCACTGTGTAAGCAGACAGCTCTGGCAGTTGCATCGTCTGCTTTGCTATAGCCACACCCTTGGAACAGGATACCAAATGTAAAAAAAAATAAATAAAGGGCATGCCAAAATCAGCTTGCTATGCCTACCCTTCAGGTGATATCTTTAAAAAAAAAAAAAAGATTGCACAATTCAGAGTATAGTTTTACAATAACATATCCCAATGTATGTTAAAGACCAATTCTAATCAACGGGTTTCTTAAATTTGTCTGGTATAGGATGGGTTTTGATTTGAACAAATAGAAACTACAGCTGCTATTGACATACCACATCCATAAATTGTACGAAAACAAAACCCAGGTAATGATTGGACTACCGGTACAGAGAAGATGGACACATAAATTAATAAAAAAGTTTACATAAAGTTTATTACAAATTTTAAAACATCACAGATTAAAATATTCAAAAAATGGCCCCTTGATGGACCCTTGTGAACCACATACGCTATTCAACTATTGTTCTTTTGCCCAACATAGCCCAAGAGGTTGTTGTGTTTCACATTATTTGCTTCTTCCGGTCATTGTATTCTTGAAGGCAAAAAGGAATACTCTAACTTCAAAAACGAATATATATAATGCATACAAATATTTATGCAAAAATGTTTTTCTAAGGCAGCAAAATCAATATACAGTAAACCTTGGATTACGAGTAACTTGGTCTGCGAGTCTTTTACAAGATGAGCAAAATGTTTTCATAAATTTTAACTTAATAAACGAGCGAGGTCTTGCAATACGAGTAGCGTCACGTCACAACAGATTATAGAAGAAGAGAAATCCCATTTTAGTCATTGAGAGCGGTCTTAATTGGCACTACTGAAGTCGCTCCGACTTTAGGAAAGTTTCCTGTACTACTTCAAGGTGACTTCTATCAGCCCATAGACTTATGCTTATGTTCAAAAAAGCTCAAAGGAACTCAAAGATGCTCAATAACAACTTGATATGTCTGAAAATGCCTAAAAAAGCCAAAGTGTGCATGGACACATTGGCTAACATGGAGGGGAGTTTCCAGGCAGAAAAAATAAGAGCTGAAAAACCTGTAGGAGCTGCAGTGTGCATGAGCCTTAAATCGGATCCTCATCTTAATTGATATGATTTGGATCTGACATTACAGGAAGATTACCCAGGCATTCTCCGAAGTTGCCTTAAAGTCAAATTGCTATAAACTTTTTATATAGCCTATAAACTGAAGGACTTATGAATAAATGGTTGTGGAACGAATCATCTGAGTTTCCATTTTTCTTATGGGGAAATTCGAACGGAAATTCGAACGAATTATGCTTGCAATCCAAGGTTCTAATGTATATGTAAAAAGTTTTAGGCAAAGCTGCGAAACTTACACAGTGCTAACAGCCAATGGCAGTGGACTATAAATGGACACCGACACCATAGGAGGCAGTTATTGGGTAATATGATAATCCTTATTCAATAAGGTGAAGAACAACTGATCTAAACACTAGATGAAACAAAAAAGAAAAAAAAAAAGACGACAGTATAAGAACTACGAGCAGCCAACTGAAATAAGCCAATTCCCAAAATCAATCTACTTACCTCAAATCTCTAGTAGTTCCTCCAATAGGTAGTGTAGAGGGATAGGTCTATCCAAAGAAAACCACCAAGTTAGGCTGGGTTCACACCATTGCGAATTGGAGGTGGTTTCCCCGCATCCAATTCACAATCGCAGGAGATTTTGACTGGTTCGCTATGGAGCCGGTTCACATATCTTCGCAATAAGTCCTGTGCTTTTTTTGGTGGATTTCAGGTCCGAATTTAGCCCAAAATTCAGGCTGAAATCGGACCTGAAATTGTGAACCAGGACTCACCGGACCCCTGCTGTGGATGCGGTAATGGTATGAACCCAACCTTAAGTGGATCCCCCAAGGTCAGCCCCACCTAAAAACATAACTAGACAGCCCTGCTCAATAGCATATTGATATACTCAGTGAGGATTTATACATATATAAATCCAATGTGTAATGCCCTGTACACATGTCCGGTTTTGCCGTTGGAATAAACTCCAAAGGTTTCTCTGACGGAACTCCAACAGAATTCCATTCAAGCAGCCTTGCCTACACATGGTCAAACCAAAGTCCGACCAAAGTCCGACCGTCCAGAACGAGATGACGTACAACGCATACGACGGACTAGAAAAAGGACGCTCAATAGCCAATAGTCTCGTACTTGCTTCAGAGCATGCGTAATTTTTGGTCCGTCGGAACAGCATACAGACGATTGGTTTTCCCGACAGGAATTGGTTGTGTCGGAAATATTTAGAACATGTTCCATTTCTAGGTCCGTCAGAATTTTTGAAAAAAAAAAAGTCCGATTAGGCCTACACACATCGAAATATACGATGAAAAGCTTCCGTCTGGCTTTTTCTGTCGGATATTCCGCTCGTGTGTACGTGGCATAAGTTGTGCAGCTTTGCCTAGAACTTTTTACATATACATTGATTTTGCTGCCTTAGAAAAAAAAATTTGGGCAAAATAACAATAGTTGAATAGCATACATGTGCTTCACAAGGGTCCATCAAGGGACCATTTTTGGAATATTTTAATCTGTGACGTTTTAAAATTTGTAATAATCTTTATGTAAACTTTTTATTCATTTCCTGTATGTGTGCATCCTCTCTGTACCGGTAAAGTCCAATCATTACCTGGGTTTTGTTTTCCTCACTGAACAGACGTCTCCTTTATGTCATCATTTAATTTGGGCAAATGGTCAGAAAGGCACAGTACGTGTGTATGAATTTCTCTGCTGTCTGAAAAATCCTATGAGATATCTCAAAAAGAGTACCGTATATACTCGAGTATAAGTCGTTCCGAGTATAAGTCGAGGCCCTAATTTACCAAAAAAAAATGGGAAAAACTTATTGACTCGAGTCAGACGAGGGTGAGAAATGCACAGCTACTGCAAGTGGAAAAGAGGGTCAACAATGCCCATTTGCAGCATCACTTTGCCCATTTGCATGCCTCACTTTTCCCTATTTGCAGCCATAGGTCCCCTGAACTTCAAACTCGGTAGTTAAGGGTTCCTAGATGCCCCCTAGCTGCAGCCAAAATTTGGGGTCTCTGAACCCAAAGGGTCCCGAAATGACATTGCTGCAGATGGACACAGTTGACCGAATTTGGGGCCCTGTATCTCGGGGCCACTTAGAGCTAGGAACCCCAAATTTGGTGTGCAAACCCAGTGGAACTAGCACCATAAAATTTCCAAAGCTGGGGTTTCTAGCACTAAGTGGCCCTGAGATATATGATTTATATGATTATAAAAAAGCAACTTTTTGTAACATAAGCAACTCTAAATGGCTTTAAATGTTCCCTTGGATCTATAAATATCCGCTGTATTCCTATAATGACTCCTATCTGCCAATTACAACCAATGTCCACTAAAAAGATGAGGACTAAACTGCTACCAAAAATCAACTAGGTTGACTAGGACTGGCTTTTAGAGGAGGCATTGCCGTAATCTATTGTATTATCTTTCAAAACAATAGGTCTGTCTATGGACAGCTTATATTATCAAGGGCTCAAGGTTTCACACTACCCTTTATCCTAAGGTCAAAGTGAATAAGTTGTCTGTAAATCGTTGAACTGTCCACCTATTTCAATGGAAAGATTTCTCAGTTTCCTGGCAAAACATTTCAAGTATGGAATAGCTGGAAACATTTGTGTAGGTTCCTCAACATTGTTCATCTTGTGCATTGTGTATGGCTTCCCAGTAGAGGACTATTTCCTGTGGCTTGACTTCATGAGATGTCACAAGGTTCTGATAAGTGCACAAAGAGAATGATAGCTTAGAAGCAAAAAATATAGGCTTAGTGTGTAGCTCCTGTAATGAGATCTTCAGCCTCTCCAGACACATTCCTATGTACACATCCTCAAGTTTAAAAAACGGAATGGAGGATGAGATGTTGAAAATCCTTTGGGCAACATCTACTGAGAGCACGTAGCCTGTACCCGAACAAAAGGGGGGGTATTTCTCACCATCATACTCTTTTCTACTTATGTACCACTTGCTAAAGATATTACGTATAGGGACGTGGTCTGGGTATAGGATCCCCGTGAAGAGATTTGAAGTCTGATTTTTAAACAGGAGAAGTTTAACAAGGTAGTACGTATTGACAAACATGTCTGCATCCGTTTTCATTACATAGTGGGTCTGAGGGCAATGATTCACAATCCAGTCTAAACCTATTAAAGTTTTTATGGTCAAGTTGTAATATGTGTCTACAAAATCTTTTTGAATGATGTCTTTGTAGATGTTCAACTCTTCGGATAAACTGTTGTGTTTACTGGGGTTCGTGCCAAGAAGAAATAAGGTCACCACTCGCTTTCCCTGAATGAGTTGCTCTTTCCCCCACGTTTTGCGGATTGCCATTCGCGCCTCTATCTGGTCATGTGCTGTAGTCACCAGGAGCACCAGAAATGGAGGGTTTTGTGTGCAGTTTGATTCAGGCAACTTCATTAAGTGGTTCCTTTTATGCCGCGTACACACGGTCGGACTTTTCACCTGCAAAAGTCCGACGGACGCCGCCGGACAAAGTCCGGCGGAAAGTCCGACCGTGTGTGGTCTCCATCGGACTTCCGACGGACCGTTTCGGTCGGATTTTTGCGGAAATCCGACGTACTTTAGATTTGAAGCCTGCTTCAAATCTTTACGTCGTACCTCCGCCGGACTCAGTTCCTGACGGAAAGCCCGTTCGTCTGTATGCTAGTCCGAAGGACCAGATACGACGGAGGAGCAGGTTACTGCATCTCGCGCTCGCTGCAATAGGAAAAACAAATCTTCCTATTGCGGCGAGCGCGGGGCATACCAGGCCCTTAGGTCTGGTATGGATTATAAAGGGGAACCCCTACGCCGAAAAAACGGCGTGGGGTCCCCCTAAAATCCATACCAGACCCCGATCCGAGCACGCAGCCTGGCCGGTCAGGAAAGGGGGTGGGGACGAGCGAGCGCCCCCCCCCTCCTCCTGAACCGTACCAGGCCGCATGCCCTCAACATGGGGGGGTGGGTGCTTTGGGGGAGGGGGGCGCCCTGCGCCCCCCCCCCCAAAGCACCTTGTCCCCATGTTGATGAGGACAAGGGCCTCTTCCCGACAACCCTGGCCGTTGGTTGTCGGGGTCTGCGGGCGGGGGCTTATCGGAATCTGGGAGCCCCCTTTAATAAGGGGGCCCCCAGATCCCGGCCCCCCACCCTATGTAAATGAGTATGGGGTACATGGTACCCCTACCCATTTACCTAGGTAAAAAGTGTCAGTAATAAAACACAACACAGGTTTTTAAAATAATTTATTAAACAGCTCCGGGGGGGGGGGTCTTCTTCCGTCTTCGGGGGTCCCTCCGGTTCATCTTCTCCCGGCGTCCGGTTGGTTCTTCTCCGCTCTCCGGCCTCTTCTCCCGGTGTCCCAGGTCTTCGGCCGGCCCCTCCGCTTTCTTCAGGTAGCTCTATTGCCAGCGGAGGTCCGGACTTCTGGGCTTCTTGGCTTCTTGTGTTCTCTTCTCTTCCCCCAGATGTTGACACGACGCTCTCTCCGGCTGGACTGGTCTCTGAGGGCTGCGTTGTGACTTATATAGGCGGAGACCCCGCCCCCATATGATGTCACAGTCCCTGGGCATGCTGGGACTGTGACGTTTTAGGGGGCGTGGTCGACCACGCCCCCTAAAACGTCACAGTCCCAGCATGCCCAGGGACTGTGACATCATATGGGGGCGGGGTCTCCGCCTATATAAGTCACAACGCAGCCCTCAGAGACCAGTCCAGCCGGAGAGAGCGTCGTGTCAACATCTGGGGGAAGAGAAGAGAACACAAGAAGCCAAGAAGCCCAGAAGTCCGGACCTCCGCTGGCAATAGAGCTACCTGAAGAAAGCGGAGGGGCCGGCCGAAGACCTGGGACACCGGGAGAAGAGGCCGGAGAGCGGAGAAGAACCAACCGGACGCCGGGAGAAGATGAACCGGAGGGACCCCCGAAGACGGAAGAAGACCCCCCCCCCCGGAGCTGTTTAATAAATTATTTTAAAAACCTGTGTTGTGTTTTATTACTGACACTTTTTACCTAGGTAAATGGGTAGGGGTACCATGTACCCCATACTCATTTACATAGGGTGGGGGGCCGGGATCTGGGGGCCCCCTTATTAAAGGGGGCTCCCAGATTCCGATAAGCCCCCGCCCGCAGACCCCGACAACCAACGGCCAGGGTTGTCGGGAAGAGGCCCTTGTCCTCATCAACATGGGGACAAGGTGCTTTGGGGGGGGGGGCGCAGGGCGCCCCCCTCCCCCAAAGCACCCACCCCCCCATGTTGAGGGCATGCGGCCTGGTACGGTTCAGGAGGAGGGGGGGGGGCGCTCGCTCGTCCCCACCCCCTTTCCTGACCGGCCAGGCTGCGTGCTCGGATCGGGGTCTGGTATGGATTTTAGGGGGACCCCACGCCGTTTTTTCGGCGTAGGGGTTCCCCTTTATAATCCATACCAGACCTAAGGGCCTGCGACGGGGCTCGCAAGGTTTCAATCTCGCCAAAAAAAGCGGCGAGATTGAATTCCTTTTCTAGTCCCGTCGTACCAAAGTCACGTTCAAAATGAACGGACTTGTCCGTGTGTGGGAAAGTCCGTTCGTTCTGAAAGTCCGGCGGAAGTCCGTCGGGAAGACCGGATTCCGGAAAGTCCGGCCGTGTGTAGGCAAGTCCGGCCGTTCAGAAAGTCCGGCGGTAGTCCGCCGGAAGTCTGGCGGCAAGTACGTCGGACCTAGCTTTCTAGAAAGTCCGACCGTGTGTACGCGGCATAATAGTCAGTTTTAATGGAATAACGGTTTTCTGAATTGTGGAAGCAATAAAAGCACAAGTCAAACTCATAGTTTGTGAAGAACACAAACATACCCAAAAAAGAAAAAAACAAGAGTGCCACAAAAAACTTCTTCTTTCGGAGCATCTGGAAAAGAGTGGAGAAGTGCTGTCAATAAGATCATTAATAATACAATAAAAAATAATCATTAATATAGTACATAAATAAAAATGGAATCCAATACACTTAAAGTGTGGAAATATTAAAAAAAATGTGTTTAATTTATACAGGTCTATTCTTAAAGCGTATCTAAACCCCAAAACAAAAATGGTATATACAGTTTCTCACAAAAGTGAGTACACCTCTCACATTTTTGTAAATATTTTATTATATCCTTTCATGTGACAACACTGAAGAAATGACACTTTGCTACAATGTAAAGTAGTGAGTGTACTGCTTGTGTAACAGTGTAACTTGAAATCTGGGGGACATTAAAAGAAAAGTGAAGGGAATATCTATAATGATGAGTGAAGTGTGTGACCCACAAAAGATGTTCCAACGTGCAAAGTACGCTTACTGTGCCCGCCTCTGCGAATTCAGCTTCTGGGAGTCTGACCTAGCCGTTGGTAAGCATGTGGCCCTGGTAAGCATGTGGCCCTGGGGCGTTGGCTCGTTGGTGCGTGTTTTGTCAGCATGAGTGACTATAGGCGTTCACGCTTGCACGCCCCAATTTTGGCAACTTCACATTTGCGTGCCCTGTCACTCACACATGCCGCTGGGGGCGGAGCTAGCGCGGCCCTTCCGAAGTTATAAATTGGAGGTCAGTCATGGCTGGGATTGCTCTGCTACTTCCATCTCATTCACATGTGCTAGCTCTTCTAGCTCCAGGTGAGTTCTCATTCCTTCATCGATTGATAGCAATCAGGTATTTTTTCTTTTTCTTATGCCCTGTACACACGACCGGTTTTGCCGTCGGAATAAACTCTGAAGGTTTTTCCGACGGAGTTCCGACGGAATTCCGCTCAAGCTGCCTTGCATACACACGGTCACACCAAAGTCCAATCGTCAAGAACGCAGTGACGTACAACACGTACGACGGGTCTAGAAAACGGAAGTTCAATAGCCAGTAGCTTCTGTCTCGTACTTGCTTCAGAGCCTGCGTTGTTTTTGGTGCGTCGGAACAGCATACAGACGAGCGTTTTTTCCGATAGTAATTTGTTCCGTCGGAAAAATATAGAACATATTCTCTATCTAAGTCCGTCTGAATTTTCGATGGAGAAAGTCCAATGGGGCATACACACAGTCGGAATATACGATGAAAAACTCCCATCGGGCTCTTTCTGTCAGAAATTCCACTCGTGTGTACGCGGCATTACATTCGAGGACACACTCCCAGTATGGTGTGCTTTACATCCTTTCACATTTTTATTTTACCTATAGCGTTCATTTATTTAGATTATTACACACTTTTCACTCTCCTCACTGTCCCCGATTTTCCTATTTCATCTTATTGAGCCAGTTTGGTTCATATGTATACATCCTTTTATTATATCACATTATTCAATGCTTACTCTGTTGTATAGCACCATTTGACATATATACAGTATACAATCTTATGTTTGCTGACCTTTACTATGGACTAGGGATGAGCCAAACCCCCCCTTGGTTCGGTTCGCACCAGAACGTGCAAACAGACAAAAAATTTGTGCAAACATGCGAACACCGCTAAAGTCTATGGGACACGAACATGAAAAATCAAAAGTGTTCATTTTAAAGGCTTATATGCAAGTTATTGTCATGAAAAGTGTTTGGGGACCAGGTACTGATAAATGTCCCAGGGGACATGTATCAATGCAAAAAAAAGTTTTTAAAACAGCCGTTTTTCAGGAGCAGTGATTTTAATAATGCTTAAAGTGAAACAATAAAAATGAAATATTCCTTTAAATATCGTGCCTGGGGGTCCCCTTAGTCGGACTGTAAAGTAACTCATCTTTGCCATGTTTATAGCAGTACTGCAGCAAAAAGACATTTCTAAAGGAAAAAATGTAATTTAACCGCTTCAGCCCCAGAAGATTTTACCCCCTTCCTGACCAGAGCACTTTTTTGCGATTCGGCACTGCGTCGCTTTAACTGACAATTGTGTGGCCGTGCAAAATTACACCAAATAGAGCTTTCTTTTTGTGGTATTTGATCACCTCTGTGTTGTTTTTTTTTGAGCTATAAACAAAAAAAGAGCGACAAATTTGAAAAAAAAGTAATAATTTTTAACTTTTTGCTATAATAAATATCCCCCCAAAAAAATATAAAAAAACTATTTTTTTCCCTCAGTTTAGGCCGATATGTATTCTTCTACATATTTTTGGTAAAAAAAATCGCAATAAGCGTATATTGATTGGTTTGCGCAAAAGTTATAGCGTCTACAAAAAAAGGGGATAGATTTATGGCATTTTTATTATTAATTTTTTTTATTAGTAATGGCGGCAATCTGCGATTGACACTATTTTGGGACCATTGTCGTTTATACAGCGATCAGTCCTATAAAAATGCACTGATTACTGTGTAAATGACACTGGCAGGGAGGGGGTTAAACACTAGGGGGCGTTCAAGGGGTTAAGTGTGTCCTAGGGAGTGATTCTAACTGTGGGGGGATGGGCTACTACTGACATGACAGGGATCTCCCCGTTCTGCTGCTCCATGATACGAGCGCAGGACACCGGCGGACATCGAGTCCACGGGACCCGCAGGCACGGACACGCTGTACGTGGCGCGTGCCCACTAGCCCTGCAAATTAAAGGGGACGTACAGGTATGCTCATTTGCCCACCACTGCCTTTGTATATCGCCATGTGACGGTCGGCAAGTGGTTAAAATTGCTTGCGGCTGTAATGTATTGCCGGATCCCGGCAATATACATAAAAAATCATTGAAAAAACCAGCGTGGGTTCCCCCCCCCAGTCCATACCAGGCCTTTCGGGGGGGACAAGGGAGCGTCCCCGCCCGAACCGTACCAGGCCACATGCCCTCAACATAAGGAGGGTGCTTTGGGGCCACATCCCCCACAACGCTTGAATGGTGGTTGTAGGGGTCTGCGGGTGGGGGCTTATCGGAATCTGGAAGCCCCCAGATCCCGGCCACCCCCCCTATGTGAATGGGTATCGGGTACATTGTACCCCTACCCATTCACCAAAAATGTGTCAAAAAAGCAAAAACGACTGGAGACAGTTTTTGACAATCCCTTTATTAAAAAATAAAAAAAGTGTCCCGCAATGTCCATCTTCAATCACGGTGCAGACGGACCCGAAAAATAGAAAAAATAAAATTAAAATACTCCGCCTCCATGGGAGGCGTCCTGCCAACTGCTGTCTTTTCACTGTGACAGCTCTTATATAGGCAAGGGCGAGGCCACCCACTGACGTAACTGGATGACTCCGCCCCCTCTGACGGCACATGATTTCAGAAGAGGCAGGTGGCCCCGCCCTTGCCTATATAACAGCTGTCACAGCCAAGAGACAGCAGTCGGCGGGACGCCTCTCATTGAGGCAGAGGTTTTTTTTTTCTTTTCCTCGGGTCTGTCTGACCAGACTACATGCCCTCAACATGGGAAGGGTGCTTTGGGGCCACCCCCCAAAGCACCTTCTCCCCATGTTGATGGGGACAAGGGCCTCATCCCCACAACGCTTGATTGGTGGTTGTAGGGGTCTGCGGGTGGGGGCTTATCGGAATCTGAAAGCCCCCAGATCCCGGCCACCCCCCCTATGTGAATGGGTATCGGGTACATTGTACCCCTACCCAGTCACCAAAAAAGTGTCAAAAAAGCAAAAACGACTGGAGACAGTTTTTGACAATCCCTTTATTAAAAAATAAAAAAAGTGTCCCGCGATGTCCATCTTCAATCACGGCGCAGACGGACCCGAAAAATAGAAAAAATAAAACAAAACTACTTCGCCTCCATGGGAGGCGTCCTGCCGACTGCTGTCTTTTTGCTGTGACAGCTCTTATATAGGCAAGGGCGGGGCCACCAGCTGACGTAACTGGATGACTCTGCCCCCTCTGAATGCACATGATTTCAGAAGAGGCAGGTGGCCCCGCCCTTGCCTATATAACAGCTGTCACAGCCAAGAGACAGCAGTCGGCGGGACGCCTCTCATCGAGGCGGAGGTTTTTTTTTTTTTTTTCCTCGGGTCTGTCTGACCAGACCACATGCCCTCAATATGGGAAGGGTGCTTTGGGGCCGCCCCCCAAAGCACCTTCTCCCCATGTTGATGAGGACAAGGGCCTCAGCCCCACAACGCTTGATTGGTGGTTGTAGGGGTCTGCGGGCGGGGGCTTATCAGAATCTGGAAGCCCCCAGATCCCGGCCACCCGCCCTATGTGAATGGGTATCGGGTACATTGTACCCCTACCCAGTCACCAAAAGACAGCAGAAGAGGCAGGTGGCCCCGCCCTTGCCTATATAACAGCTGTCACAGCCAAGAGACAGCAGTCGGCGGGACGCCTCTCATCGAGGTGGAGGTGTTTTTTTTTATCTTTTCCACGGGTCTGTCTGTGCCATGAAGATGGATGGACATCGCGGGACACTTTGAGTGCTCTCTCGCCACAACCTTTTCCTGTGGACTGCCAAGTTGCAGGCTCGGATAAGGGACTGGTATGGAATTTGGGGGGGGCTCCACGCCAATTTTTTTTTAAATTTTGGCTTGGAGTTCCCCGTAAAATACATGCCAGACCCAAAGGGTCTGGTATGAATTTTGGGGGTGACCCCACGCTGTTTTTTTTGTTTTTTTGGTGTGGAGTTCCCCTTAAAATCCATACCAGACCCAAAGGGCCTGGTATTAATACCACGGGCAGGCAGCTACAGTATTTACAGTTGGTGTACTGTGTCCTCTGCACAGTGTGCACCTAAAGCTACCTGAATAAAATTGGTGGTGTTCTTCTGATCCTATTAATACCACAGGCAGGCAGCTACAGTATTTACAGTTAGTGTACTGTGTCCTCTGCACAGTGTGCACCTAAAGATACCTGAAGAAAATTGGTGGTGTTCTTCTGATCCTATTAATACCACAGACAGGCAGCTACAGTATTTACAGTTAGTGTACTGTGTCCTCTGCACAGTGTGCAGCTAAAGCTACCTGAAGAAAATTAGTGGTGTTCTTCTGATCCTATTAGTACAGTACCGCAGGCAACTGCAGTATTTGCAAGTTAGTGTAGTGCGTCCTCTGCACAGTGTGCACCTAAAGCTACCTGAAGAAAATTAGTGGTGTTCTTCTCATCCTATTAATACCACAGGCAGGCAGCTACAGTATTTACAGTTAGTGTAGTGCGTCCTCTGCACAGTGTGCACCTAAAGCTACCTGGAGACTATTGCTGTTGTTCTGCTCCTATTAATACCGCAGGCAGGCAACTACAGTATTTATAGTTAGTGTACTGTGTCCTCTGCACAGTGTGCACCTAAAGCTACCTGAAGAAAATTAGTGGTGTTCTTCTGATCCTATTAATACCACAGGCAGGCAGCTACAGTATTTACAGTTAGTGTACTGTGTCCTCTGCACAGTGTGCACCTAAAGCTACCTGAATAACATTGGTGGTGTTCTTCTGATCCTATATTAATACCACAGGCAGGCAGCTACAGTATTTACAGTTAGTGTACTGTGTCCTCTGCACAGTGTGCACCTAAAGCTACCTGAATAAAATTGGTGGTGTTCTTCTGATCCTAATAATACCACAGGCAGGCAGCTACAGTATTTCCAGTTAGTGTACTGTGTCCTCTGCACAGTGTGCACCTAAAGCTACCTGAAGACAATTGATGTTGTTCTGCTCCTATTAATACCACAGGCAGGCAGCTACAGTATTTACAGTTAGTGTACTATGTCCTCTGCACAGTGTGCACCTAAAGCTACCTGAAGAAAATTGGTGGTGTTCTTCTGATTCTATTAATACCACAGACAGGCAGCTACAGTATTTACAGTTAGTGTACTGTGTCCTCTGCACAGTGTGCACCTAAAGCTACCTGAAGACAATTGCTGTTGTTCTGCTCCTATTAATATCACAGGCAGGCAGCTACAGTATTTACAGTTAGTGTACTGTGTCCTCTGCACACTGTGCACCTAAAGCTACCTGAAGACAATTGCTGTTGTTCTGCTCATATTAATACCACAGGCAGGCAGCTACAGTATTTATAGTTAGTGTACTGTGTCCTCTGCACAGTGTGCACCTAAAGCTACCTGAAGACAATTGCTGGTGTTCTCATACTAATAATACTACAGGCAGGCAGTTGATTCTTTTAGCTGCAGTATCAGTATATATATACATCCCAGCTTTGTGCAGCTACATCTCACTGAAGGCCATTAGTATGTCTGAAAGGCCAACAAAGAGAGG
The DNA here is from genome assembly GCA_037952835.1 of Lithobates septentrionalis. NCBI lineage: Eukaryota > Metazoa > Chordata > Amphibia > Anura > Ranidae > Lithobates > Lithobates septentrionalis. Next base: position 712,618 of record JBBDGP010000775.1, read on the forward strand.
CAGACAGTCACAAGTAGGGTTGTCCCGATACCATTTTTCTAGGACCGAGTACAAGTACCGATACTTTTTTTGAAGTACTCGCCGATACCGATTACCTTACCGATACTTTTTTTTTAATGTCACGTGACAGTGTTTTTTTGGGTTTTTTTTAACAGTGCTTTCTTTTTTTCGGGGGGGGGGGGGGGCGGGAGGGTGAACGGTGTATGTGTATGTTTTTTTTTATTATTTACAATTTTTATTTTTTACAATAATATTTTTTTTATTCTTTATTGCAATATGTGTTTTTTTTTGTTTTTTTTGTTTAATCAGCCCTGTTGGGGGGCTTTGGTGAGATATCAGGGGTCTTAACAGACCTCTGATATCTCCCCCTTGAGAAAGAGACAGAGGATAGAGATTCCCCAGTCCCTTTCTCTGCAGCCTCAGCTGCACTGAGAATGAATGGAGAGAAGACAGCGGCTCCTCTCCATTCATAAACTGACACATCATAATCACAGGAGATTACAATGTTTCAGTTATGTGAATGGACAGAGTCAGCTGACTCTGTCCATACACAAAGGAAGGAGGAGGGGGACAGCGGAACGGAGGGGTAGAACGGAGAGGCACAGAGAAGGAGAGCAGAACGGAGGGGACAGCGGAGGGGGACAGAGAAGGAGAGCAGAACGGAGGGGACAGCGGAGGGGGATAGAGAAGGAGAGGGGAACGGAGGGGGCATGGAGGAGGATGCAGGGACAGTCAGCGGTGACCGATCACCGTTGTATGTCACTAAAGCCGCTGGGGGAGAATCTTGTAACTCACCCATGCGCCGATCACAGCTGTCCTCTAGGTATCGGGGGAAGCATCGGGAGCATTTGCCCGAGTACAAGTACTTGGGCAAATGCTCGGTATCGGGACAACACTAGTCACAAGCCAATAAAAGAGGGCAAGCAGGCTCTGTGTGTAGAGGCAACAGTGCTGGTCGTGGAGACGGTGCATCCTCATCAGCACGTGGCCGTGGAACACGCTTGTCCTTTTTTTCGGCAGCTGGCTGGCTGGCTGGATGACCAAGCCGTCCTCATCCTCCTCATCCTCTCTCACCCAGCCTCAGGGTACTTTGTCTGGCAAAGCAGCTGCCAACGTGGCCTCTTCCCTCGGCTCAATGGCATCAGTCACTCCTTCCCTAGCCCCACCATGTCCTCCTGAGGAGTCCCCCGAACTGTTTGACCACAGTGTTGGGTACATGCTCCAGGAGGATGCCCAGCGTTTTGAAGGCTCCGATGATGGTACCCAGCTAGAAGAAGGTAGTAACGCCCAGAGCCCAGAGAGAGGTTGTGCCCAAGAAGGACAGCAATCTGGCAGTCATGTTTCCTCCATCTGCAGCATACTGCCAGCTTTGCTCCAGTGATGAGGAGGGAGGGGTTGATGAGGTCACTGACTCTACGTGGGTGCTTGATAGGAGAGAGAAGGAGGAGGAGGCACATCACCAATGAAGCAGGATGCCCTCTGGGGGCCAGTTTAAGGGCAGCACACCGACTGCATCACACCGCAGAGCTCCACATGTGCAGGGCGCTGCTGTCACTGCATGTTATTCCAAAAGTTCTTTGGTGTGGGCCTTTTTTGAGACGAGTGCATCAGATCCCACCACTGCTATTTGCAACATATGTCTCAAGCATATCTCGGGTGGCCAAAACATCACCCGCTTGGGCACCACATGCTTGACCAGACATATGTCGACCTGCCATTCAGTTTGTTGGCAAGCGTACCTAAAAGACCCACACCAAAGAACAAAGAGGACCTCTCCTTGCCCCTCATCAGCTGGGATCTCCAACCCCACTATACCTTCAGTCCTCTCTGAGACCTGCACTGAGAGGAATGAAGGTGTAGAATTAGGTGTGTCACAGCCAAGTACTTGGGGGCAATCTGCTATTGGTACACCGACGTCAGATTGTACCAGGCAAATTTCCCTGCCCCAACTGCTGCACCGCCGAAAGAAGTTCGCTCCCAGCCATCCACATGCCCAGCTGTTGAATGCTAGCTTGGCTAAATTGCTAGCACTTCAACTGCTGCCTTTTCAGTTGGTAGACTCTGCCCCCTTCCGTGAGTTTGTGGAATGTGCAGTTCCTCAGTGGCAGGTTCCCAAATGTGTCCCCCGCCACTTCTGCGAACACCATGCCAATTCTACTGAAGGCCTTGAAGTATGGGTTATTGAACAAATGCCAAAAAATTTACCCATAGCTGAGAGATTTCACAGATTATGTGAAAGAGAAACTTTCTGGATTTATTCTTTAGACGCCCTAAATCCTGGTGGAATTAACGAAGAATTAGAGATATCTACCATCCTATAGTAATACTGACCGAGAGAGATTAATATTATACGTCTATGAAGTAAGAACTCTGCCATAAACTTGCCATTTATCCAACAATATATATCCAATAGCCCCTCCCCCAATAGTAGTTGGGGTTCATTTTAACATAAAGTATCATTTTATATCCATACATATACATAGTATACATATATGCTCCAATTTTAACCCATTTTATCCATTTTTATTATCACAATAATAATTTTTAATTAATTTATTATAAATATTATTCCATTAGATAGTGCTATTGTGCACAAATGTGCCCATAATAATACTAATCATTTGTATATATTGCATATATACAGGGTTTATTAAGTGCATTTAGGTTATTACAAAAACATCTAGCTGAGTACCACTACAGTTAATTGAAATAGATGGATCTATTAATTCAGATATTTTGCCATAAGCAGTGATAGTAAACACAATAATATCATTACATATATACTAATGTTTTATACCAACAATCAATAGGCACATAATATCTAATTTTAACATGTATATATATCTTTCCGTTTGGTCCCTTTTCTTGTAATATCACCTGTAATTGCAACTACATCCATTAGGTGGCGGTGCCATTAGAGCACTTAAATAGGCTGCAGTTTCCTGTATTCCCTAGCTTGAGAAAGGAGCGCGACCGAGTGCGCATGCTCTGAAACGCGTCGCCTTACGGCAGTACAGCACATACTTCGGATGTGCGTTCCAGCGTCCCAGCCTCCCAATTGACTATTCGGCGGTGCCCAAGCCTCTTTCTGGACTGACACAGATACCGGAAGCTTTTACCACACGGATCAGCCGTCAGCAATAGAGGAATAAGACTGTGGACATAGGAGGACGCAACCCTGTATGGCTATACTGAACTTCCCATGCCGGACTATCTAAGTCTTTAATGTGAGTGTTTTTAATGCTTATATACCATTAAATATACAGTTTACTAAGAGGCGCCTTTCCTGTTGTTTTTCCTTTGCATATCTGGAGCGGCTTCACCTCCCATCAAAAGGCTGCCCTACCTAAAGACTGTTTGCATCTCACAAAGAGCGCTATGCTCAAAAGGACATTTTTATAGCAACATTTGTATACAACACAAACCATGTAACCTGCGCTATTTTGTCTGTTTATTTGTATAATAATTTTTGAAGCTTGTTTTAAGTGGCTGCAAACATCAGTGGTTTTATCTATGTTGTTATTATTGTCCATCTTTACTATAGATATTACTAGCAAACCCATTTTCCCCATAATCCCCCCTCCTTCCCCCCCCCCCCCTCTTCTTTTCTTTTTCCCCCCTCCCCTTTTACATTTCTTTTTTCTTTTTCTTTTCTTTTCTCTTTCTCCTCCCCCGTCCTTTTATCCACTCATATTGTATAGATTGGTGCGGTTCTATTATCTCACCAATACTGTCTGGTGAGAACAATTAAGGGGGTTTGTTTCTGTCCCGATCACGCACCATAAAATCTTTTCTAGATCAGCATAAATTGCACATATTACATAACAGTAACACCACACTGAGCATATCATTATTATGGATTTCATTACAGATATAGAGTCACACAAATATAGTGTTTTAGATTCATTATATAAATTATTTCCACTGTCTATGTTTAGTCTAGATGTTGTTCTAGACAAAAGGACACGTTATAATTTATGCGGAAAATTCAAAAAACTTGAACGTCTCATTCACTCTACCAATTCTCAATGGTGGGATAAATATTTCCTCAACCAATATCTAAAAAATAGAATTTCCCCACGAGGCCTCCGCATCCTCAAGAATTGTTCATTTTTAGAACCAGAGGATGCCCTGGAATGGGGTAGCTTGGCAGAATTTTGCACTACTAAATGGATGAACATACTAGTCAAACATAGAGAAAAAAAGTTCGAAAATCTCAAAAAAACCTTAGAAAATCTAACCACAGAGATTACCAACACAGGACACAAAGTTCCCTTATCCTGGTTAGATATCCTTAAAAATAACACCAAAAAACAAGAAAATGATCTCATTTTCAGTAAAATAGGAAAATTTAGGCGTGATATCCAGGACTATTCAAATAAAAAAGTATTTACATGGATGAAAAAATCTACTCATATTCCATCACTAATGGAACTAGATCCATTTAACCAGCCGATTGTTCCATTACCCTCATCTCGTCCTCTATTATCATCACGTGTTTCAGCTGTAAAATCAAAAACAACTAGAAACACAGAATGTCTCTCTCACACAACCCATAATACACAATCACAAGACAATCCAAATCCACATCCCCCCACCAAATTACCCAAAGCTCATTTGTTGAATAAACTCAATTTATTTTATAACCGTCCACAACCCGATTCCATCAATAACACGTCCAATGCTATTCCGAAAGTTGCTTCTACAATACATAATCCTATGCAGGCAATAGAAATGGATATTTCTATCCCAATAGACAAATCCAGTCACAAAAAAACTTCAAATACTACCAACACTGTTACTACATCCAGTGCAGATAGTACCAGACTTTCCTCCAGAATCCCATCCCCCACCCGATCAGCATCAGACATCTCCTCCACTTATCCTCAATCCACTTAAAAAACCATGACCAGTATACCCATTACGTTCGGTTCCCTTAGCACACTAGATAATCCATCTTTTTTATCCATAAACCCCTCTCCAGCCACCCAACAAAAAAGAAAATTCACCGGAGAGGCTGTAGAGGGGGAAGAAACAGAAATAGAAACAGAAGCACAAGCAATCAACAACCGGAAACGGTCAAAATCTTCAATTTGTCCCAACATACCCTATCCCCAGCTGAAGTCTCCTTGCTAAACCGTGGCCTGAATTTTTCTCCATCCAATAGACCAGACCCATTTATCCTGTTCAAAGATTTGAACAGATATATCAGAAACCTAACACTGCAGAGATTTTTTCAAATCAAAAATGCAAAAGACAATAAAAATAATACTAACAGTCCTTGTCTGATAAGCACTATAGATGCTTCATCAGAAACTCAAGAATTCAATTTTGAGACAGAAATGATCGAGATGCTCGAACAACTCTACCATGATGATTCACTTACAGGACTAGACCTCTTTACCCAACACCTCCACACCTCTCCACCAGTACAACATTCTGGGTTAAAACCCAAATCAATTTTCTACCCATACCAATCAAAAGGCCCACACCTCACTACATTCTATAATATGGTATTCTCAGACCTAAAAAAGATGTGTGGTCAAGGTGAAACAAGTTCCACCTCTCTTGGCAGTCTCACTACAAAAGAAAAACTGGCCCTAAAAGCACTAACAGATAACACTGATTTAATCATAAAAACCGCTGACAAAGGTGGGGGAATCGTAATTCAGAATAGATCAGATTACATAAAAGAAGCAGAACGCCTACTTGCAGATAGTTCCACCTATCAAAAGTTACGGTCTGATCCATTACCAGAATTCCAAAATGATATTAATCTTCTTATCAATGGAGCTATCCAATCAGACATCATTGATAAGAATGAGGCATCCTTCTTACGGAGGGATTATTACCCCACTCCATACTTCTATCATATACCCAAGGTCCATAAAGATCAGACCAATCCCCCTGGAAGGCCCATAATCGCTGCCATGGACAGCATTACCTCTGGCTTATCCAAATATATTGATCACCATCTACAGCCCCTAGCTCAGGGACTGCAATCGTACATCCGGGATGGAACCCATCTATTGGATCTATTAAAACCATATAGATGGGAGGATCAATATATTTGGCTATCATTAGACGTGAACTCATTGTACACGTCTATTCCTCACACCTTTGGAATATCAGCCCTTAATCATTTTTTATCCCAGGACCCATATATGAGCAACAAACAGGCTTCGTTCATTTTGGATTGTGCCAAGTATTGTTTAACCCACAATTATTTTTCATTTAATGAACAGTATTACCTACAAATTCAGGGGACAGCTATGGGGGCCAATTTTGCGCCCCCATACGCTAATCTAGCAATGGGACTATGGGAGTGCAGATACATTTGGCAAAACAATCCGTTTCTCAGGCATCTTATTTTTTACGGTCGTTACATAGACGACATTATTATCATTTGGGATGGTCCAGCTGATGTTGTCAACCAGTTTGTGGCCCACTGCAATAATAATCCACATGGCCTAAGTTTCACTCATGTCATGGATAAAGAGAGATTAGCTTTTCTTGACCTTGACCTTTTTCACGTTGGCAATGAGATACATGCAAGGAACTTCTTCAAACCTACGGCAGGAAATTCCTTGCTGCATTACAAAAGTTGCCATTATGAAAAATGGAAAAACAATATCCCAAAAGGGCAATTTTGCCGACTACGGAGGAACTGTACATTAACGTCTGATTATATTGAACAAAGCCATTTACTAAGAAAAAAACTTAAAGATAAAGGATACCCAGAGTCATTGGTTGACCAAGCACAAAAATATTATTTGCAACCCATACCTGTTACCCAACATCAAAATGATAACACATCCAATTCATCAGGTCGTTTCATTACTAGGTTTCATACAAAATTCTCCAAAATGGAAGCAATATTTAGAAAACATTGGCCCATCCTCCTTGAAGATCCATATCTTAAACCAGTCCTACCCAGTTATCCCAAAATCACCTATAAAAAAGCCCCCAATATAAAAAATCAAATAGCACCCAGTAAATTAAAGTCCATCAAGGAAACCGCACCAGCACAGGCCCAGATGATTCCTCTCAAGGGCATGTTCCAATGTAGAAAAGCCATGTGCAAAACGTGTATGTTTGTCAAACATGGGAAAAAACAATTCACCACAAAAGGGAAAACTTATCTACTTGACAATTTCTACAATTGTGGTTCAGAGTTTGTAGTCTATGGCCTAAGTTGCCCATGCAATCTTATCTACGTGGGGCGCACGATACGCCCACTTAGGCAAAGATTCGGGGAACATAGAAGAAAAATAGAAAGTGGGAGGGACAAACATAGTGTCCCCCGCCACTTCTGCGAACACCATGCCAATTCTACTGAAGGCCTTGAAGTATGGGTTATTGAACAAATGCCAAAAAATTTACCCATAGCTGAGAGATTTCACAGATTATGTGAAAGAGAAACTTTCTGGATTTATTCTTTAGACGCCCTAAATCCTGGTGGAATTAACGAAGAATTAGAGATATCTACCATCCTATAGTAATACTGACCGAGAGAGATTAATATTATACGTCTATGAAGTAAGAACTCTGCCATAAACTTGCCATTTATCCAACAATATATATCCAATAGCCCCTCCCCCAATAGTAGTTGGGGTTCATTTTAACATAAAGTATCATTTTATATCCATACATATACATAGTATACATATATGCTCCAATTTTAACCCATTTTATCCATTTTTATTATCACAATAATAATTTTTAATTAATTTATTATAAATATTATTCCATTAGATAGTGCTATTGTGCACAAATGTGCCCATAATAATACTAATCATTTGTATATATTGCATATATACAGGGTTTATTAAGTGCATTTAGGTTATTACAAAAACATCTAGCTGAGTACCACTACAGTTAATTGAAATAGATGGATCTATTAATTCAGATATTTTGCCATAAGCAGTGATAGTAAACACAATAATATCATTACATATATACTAATGTTTTATACCAACAATCAATAGGCACATAATATCTAATTTTAACATGTATATATATCTTTCCGTTTGGTCCCTTTTCTTGTAATATCACCTGTAATTGCAACTACATCCATTAGGTGGCGGTGCCATTAGAGCACTTAAATAGGCTGCAGTTTCCTGTATTCCCTAGCTTGAGAAAGGAGCGCGACCGAGTGCGCATGCTCTGAAACGCGTCGCCTTACGGCAGTACAGCACATACTTCGGATGTGCGTTCCAGCGTCCCAGCCTCCCAATTGACTATTCGGCGGTGCCCAAGCCTCTTTCTGGACTGACACAGATACCGGAAGCTTTTACCACACGGATCAGCCGTCAGCAATAGAGGAATAAGACTGTGGACATAGGAGGACGCAACCCTGTATGGCTATACTGAACTTCCCATGCCGGACTATCTAAGTCTTTAATGTGAGTGTTTTTAATGCTTATATACCATTAAATATACAGTTTACTAAGAGGCGCCTTTCCTGTTGTTTTTCCTTTGCATATCTGGAGCGGCTTCACCTCCCATCAAAAGGCTGCCCTACCTAAAGACTGTTTGCATCTCACAAAGAGCGCTATGCTCAAAAGGACATTTTTATAGCAACATTTGTATACAACACAAACCATGTAACCTGCGCTATTTTGTCTGTTTATTTGTATAATAATTTTTGAAGCTTGTTTTAAGTGGCTGCAAACATCAGTGGTTTTATCTATGTTGTTATTATTGTCCATCTTTACTATAGATATTACTAGCAAACCCATTTTCCCCATAATCCCCCCTCCTTCCCCCCCCCCCTCTTCTTTTCTTTTTCCCCCCTCCCCTTTTACATTTCTTTTTTCTTTTTCTTTTCTTTTCTCTTTCTCCTCCCCCGTCCTTTTATCCACTCATATTGTATAGATTGGTGCGGTTCTATTATCTCACCAATACTGTCTGGTGAGAACAATTAAGGGGGTTTGTTTCTGTCCCGATCACGCACCATAAAATCTTTTCTAGATCAGCATAAATTGCACATATTACATAACAGTAACACCACACTGAGCATATCATTATTATGGATTTCATTACAGATATAGAGTCACACAAATATAGTGTTTTAGATTCATTATATAAATTATTTCCACTGTCTATGTTTAGTCTAGATGTTGTTCTAGACAAAAGGACACGTTATAATTTATGCGGAAAATTCAAAAAACTTGAACGTCTCATTCACTCTACCAATTCTCAATGGTGGGATAAATATTTCCTCAACCAATATCTAAAAAATAGAATTTCCCCACGAGGCCTCCGCATCCTCAAGAATTGTTCATTTTTAGAACCAGAGGATGCCCTGGAATGGGGTAGCTTGGCAGAATTTTGCACTACTAAATGGATGAACATACTAGTCAAACATAGAGAAAAAAAGTTCGAAAATCTCAAAAAAACCTTAGAAAATCTAACCACAGAGATTACCAACACAGGACACAAAGTTCCCTTATCCTGGTTAGATATCCTTAAAAATAACACCAAAAAACAAGAAAATGATCTCATTTTCAGTAAAATAGGAAAATTTAGGCGTGATATCCAGGACTATTCAAATAAAAAAGTATTTACATGGATGAAAAAATCTACTCATATTCCATCACTAATGGAACTAGATCCATTTAACCAGCCGATTGTTCCATTACCCTCATCTCGTCCTCTATTATCATCACGTGTTTCAGCTGTAAAATCAAAAACAACTAGAAACACAGAATGTCTCTCTCACACAACCCATAATACACAATCACAAGACAATCCAAATCCACATCCCCCCACCAAATTACCCAAAGCTCATTTGTTGAATAAACTCAATTTATTTTATAACCGTCCACAACCCGATTCCATCAATAACACGTCCAATGCTATTCCGAAAGTTGCTTCTACAATACATAATCCTATGCAGGCAATAGAAATGGATATTTCTATCCCAATAGACAAATCCAGTCACAAAAAAACTTCAAATACTACCAACACTGTTACTACATCCAGTGCAGATAGTACCAGACTTTCCTCCAGAATCCCATCCCCCACCCGATCAGCATCAGACATCTCCTCCACTTATCCTCAATCCACTTCAAAAACCATGACCAGTATACCCATTACGTTCGGTTCCCTTAGCACACTAGATAATCCATCTTTTTTATCCATAAACCCCTCTCCAGCCACCCAACAAAAAAGAAAATTCACCGGAGAGGCTGTAGAGGGGGAAGAAACAGAAATAGAAACAGAAGCACAAGCAATCAACAACCGGAAACGGTCAAAATCTTCAATTTGTCCCAACATACCCTATCCCCAGCTGAAGTCTCCTTGCTAAACCGTGGCCTGAATTTTTCTCCATCCAATAGACCAGACCCATTTATCCTGTTCAAAGATTTGAACAGATATATCAGAAACCTAACACTGCAGAGATTTTTTCAAATCAAAAATGCAAAAGACAATAAAAATAATACTAACAGTCCTTGTCTGATAAGCACTATAGATGCTTCATCAGAAACTCAAGAATTCAATTTTGAGACAGAAATGATCGAGATGCTCGAACAACTCTACCATGATGATTCACTTACAGGACTAGACCTCTTTACCCAACACCTCCACACCTCTCCACCAGTACAACATTCTGGGTTAAAACCCAAATCAATTTTCTACCCATACCAATCAAAAGGCCCACACCTCACTACATTCTATAATATGGTATTCTCAGACCTAAAAAAGATGTGTGGTCAAGGTGAAACAAGTTCCACCTCTCTTGGCAGTCTCACTACAAAAGAAAAACTGGCCCTAAAAGCACTAACAGATAACACTGATTTAATCATAAAAACCGCTGACAAAGGTGGGGGAATCGTAATTCAGAATAGATCAGATTACATAAAAGAAGCAGAACGCCTACTTGCAGATAGTTCCACCTATCAAAAGTTACGGTCTGATCCATTACCAGAATTCCAAAATGATATTAATCTTCTTATCAATGGAGCTATCCAATCAGACATCATTGATAAGAATGAGGCATCCTTCTTACGGAGGGATTATTACCCCACTCCATACTTCTATCATATACCCAAGGTCCATAAAGATCAGTTTGTGGCCCACTGCAATAATAATCCACATGGCCTAAGTTTCACTCATGTCATGGATAAAGAGAGATTAGCTTTTCTTGACCTTGACCTTTTTCACGTTGGCAATGAGATACATGCAAGGAACTTCTTCAAACCTACGGCAGGAAATTCCTTGCTGCATTACAAAAGTTGCCATTATGAAAAATGGAAAAACAATATCCCAAAAGGGCAATTTTGCCGACTACGGAGGAACTGTACATTAACGTCTGATTATATTGAACAAAGCCATTTACTAAGAAAAAAACTTAAAGATAAAGGATACCCAGAGTCATTGGTTGACCAAGCACAAAAATATTATTTGCAACCCATACCTGTTACCCAACATCAAAATGATAACACATCCAATTCATCAGGTCGTTTCATTACTAGGTTTCATACAAAATTCTCCAAAATGGAAGCAATATTTAGAAAACATTGGCCCATCCTCCTTGAAGATCCATATCTTAAACCAGTCCTACCCAGTTATCCCAAAATCACCTATAAAAAAGCCCCCAATATAAAAAATCAAATAGCACCCAGTAAATTAAAGTCCATCAAGGAAACCGCACCAGCACAGGCCCAGATGATTCCTCTCAAGGGCATGTTCCAATGTAGAAAAGCCATGTGCAAAACGTGTATGTTTGTCAAACATGGGAAAAAACAATTCACCACAAAAGGGAAAACTTATCTACTTGACAATTTCTACAATTGTGGTTCAGAGTTTGTAGTCTATGGCCTAAGTTGCCCATGCAATCTTATCTACGTGGGGCGCACGATACGCCCACTTAGGCAAAGATTCGGGGAACATAGAAGAAAAATAGAAAGTGGGAGGGACAAACATAGTGTCCCCCGCCACTTCTGCGAACACCATGCCAATTCTACTGAAGGCCTTGAAGTATGGGTTATTGAACAAATGCCAAAAAATTTACCCATAGCTGAGAGATTTCACAGATTATGTGAAAGAGAAACTTTCTGGATTTATTCTTTAGACGCCCTAAATCCTGGTGGAATTAACGAAGAATTAGAGATATCTACCATCCTATAGTAATACTGACCGAGAGAGATTAATATTATACGTCTATGAAGTAAGAACTCTGCCATAAACTTGCCATTTATCCAACAATATATATCCAATAGCCCCTCCCCCAATAGTAGTTGGGGTTCATTTTAACATAAAGTATCATTTTATATCCATACATATACATAGTATACATATATGCTCCAATTTTAACCCATTTTATCCATTTTTATTATCACAATAATAATTTTTAATTAATTTATTATAAATATTATTCCATTAGATAGTGCTATTGTGCACAAATGTGCCCATAATAATACTAATCATTTGTATATATTGCATATATACAGGGTTTATTAAGTGCATTTAGGTTATTACAAAAACATCTAGCTGAGTACCACTACAGTTAATTGAAATAGATGGATCTATTAATTCAGATATTTTGCCATAAGCAGTGATAGTAAACACAATAATATCATTACATATATACTAATGTTTTATACCAACAATCAATAGGCACATAATATCTAATTTTAACATGTATATATATCTTTCCGTTTGGTCCCTTTTCTTGTAATATCACCTGTAATTGCAACTACATCCATTAGGTGGCGGTGCCATTAGAGCACTTAAATAGGCTGCAGTTTCCTGTATTCCCTAGCTTGAGAAAGGAGCGCGACCGAGTGCGCATGCTCTGAAACGCGTCGCCTTACGGCAGTACAGCACATACTTCGGATGTGCGTTCCAGCGTCCCAGCCTCCCAATTGACTATTCGGCGGTGCCCAAGCCTCTTTCTGGACTGACACAGATACCGGAAGCTTTTACCACACGGATCAGCCGTCAGCAATAGAGGAATAAGACTGTGGACATAGGAGGACGCAACCCTGTATGGCTATACTGAACTTCCCATGCCGGACTATCTAAGTCTTTAATGTGAGTGTTTTTAATGCTTATATACCATTAAATATACAGTTTACTAAGAGGCGCCTTTCCTGTTGTTTTTCCTTTGCATATCTGGAGCGGCTTCACCTCCCATCAAAAGGCTGCCCTACCTAAAGACTGTTTGCATCTCACAAAGAGCGCTATGCTCAAAAGGACATTTTTATAGCAACATTTGTATACAACACAAACCATGTAACCTGCGCTATTTTGTCTGTTTATTTGTATAATAATTTTTGAAGCTTGTTTTAAGTGGCTGCAAACATCAGTGGTTTTATCCATGTTGTTATTATTGTCCATCTTTACTATAGATATTACTAGCAAACCCATTTTCCCCATAATCCCCCCTCCTTCCCCCCCCCCCCCCCCTCTTCTTTTCTTTTTCCCCCCTCCCCTTTTACATTTCTTTTTTCTTTTTCTTTTCTTTTCTCTTTCTCCTCCCCCGTCCTTTTATCCACTCATATTGTATAGATTGGTGCGGTTCTATTATCTCACCAATACTGTCTGGTGAGAACAATTAAGGGGGTTTGTTTCTGTCCCGATCACGCACCATAAAATCTTTTCTAGATCAGCATAAATTGCACATATTACATAACAGTAACACCACACTGAGCATATCATTATTATGGATTTCATTACAGATATAGAGTCACACAAATATAGTGTTTTAGATTCATTATATAAATTATTTCCACTGTCTATGTTTAGTCTAGATGTTGTTCTAGACAAAAGGACACGTTATAATTTATGCGGAAAATTCAAAAAACTTGAACGTCTCATTCACTCTACCAATTCTCAATGGTGGGATAAATATTTCCTCAACCAATATCTAAAAAATAGAATTTCCCCACGAGGCCTCCGCATCCTCAAGAATTGTTCATTTTTAGAACCAGAGGATGCCCTGGAATGGGGTAGCTTGGCAGAATTTTGCACTACTAAATGGATGAACATACTAGTCAAACATAGAGAAAAAAAGTTCGAAAATCTCAAAAAAACCTTAGAAAATCTAACCACAGAGATTACCAACACAGGACACAAAGTTCCCTTATCCTGGTTAGATATCCTTAAAAATAACACCAAAAAACAAGAAAATGATCTCATTTTCAGTAAAATAGGAAAATTTAGGCGTGATATCCAGGACTATTCAAATAAAAAAGTATTTACATGGATGAAAAAATCTACTCATATTCCATCACTAATGGAACTAGATCCATTTAACCAGCCGATTGTTCCATTACCCTCATCTCGTCCTCTATTATCATCACGTGTTTCAGCTGTAAAATCAAAAACAACTAGAAACACAGAATGTCTCTCTCACACAACCCATAATACACAATCACAAGACAATCCAAATCCACATCCCCCCACCAAATTACCCAAAGCTCATTTGTTGAATAAACTCAATTTATTTTATAACCGTCCACAACCCGATTCCATCAATAACACGTCCAATGCTATTCCGAAAGTTGCTTCTACAATACATAATCCTATGCAGGCAATAGAAATGGATATTTCTATCCCAATAGACAAATCCAGTCACAAAAAAACTTCAAATACTACCAACACTGTTACTACATCCAGTGCAGATAGTACCAGACTTTCCTCCAGAATCCCATCCCCCACCCGATCAGCATCAGACATCTCCTCCACTTATCCTCAATCCACTTAAAAAACCATGACCAGTATACCCATTACGTTCGGTTCCCTTAGCACACTAGATAATCCATCTTTTTTATCCATAAACCCCTCTCCAGCCACCCAACAAAAAAGAAAATTCACCGGAGAGGCTGTAGAGGGGGAAGAAACAGAAATAGAAACAGAAGCACAAGCAATCAACAACCGGAAACGGTCAAAATCTTCAATTTGTCCCAACATACCCTATCCCCAGCTGAAGTCTCCTTGCTAAACCGTGGCCTGAATTTTTCTCCATCCAATAGACCAGACCCATTTATCCTGTTCAAAGATTTGAACAGATATATCAGAAACCTAACACTGCAGAGATTTTTTCAAATCAAAAATGCAAAAGACAATAAAAATAATACTAACAGTCCTTGTCTGATAAGCACTATAGATGCTTCATCAGAAACTCAAGAATTCAATTTTGAGACAGAAATGATCGAGATGCTCGAACAACTCTACCATGATGATTCACTTACAGGACTAGACCTCTTTACCCAACACCTCCACACCTCTCCACCAGTACAACATTCTGGGTTAAAACCCAAATCAATTTTCTACCCATACCAATCAAAAGGCCCACACCTCACTACATTCTATAATATGGTATTCTCAGACCTAAAAAAGATGTGTGGTCAAGGTGAAACAAGTTCCACCTCTCTTGGCAGTCTCACTACAAAAGAAAAACTGGCCCTAAAAGCACTAACAGATAACACTGATTTAATCATAAAAACCGCTGACAAAGGTGGGGGAATCGTAATTCAGAATAGATCAGATTACATAAAAGAAGCAGAACGCCTACTTGCAGATAGTTCCACCTATCAAAAGTTACGGTCTGATCCATTACCAGAATTCCAAAATGATATTAATCTTCTTATCAATGGAGCTATCCAATCAGACATCATTGATAAGAATGAGGCATCCTTCTTACGGAGGGATTATTACCCCACTCCATACTTCTATCATATACCCAAGGTCCATAAAGATCAGACCAATCCCCCTGGAAGGCCCATAATCGCTGCCATGGACAGCATTACCTCTGGCTTATCCAAATATATTGATCACCATCTACAGCCCCTAGCTCAGGGACTGCAATCGTACATCCGGGATGGAACCCATCTATTGGATCTATTAAAACCATATAGATGGGAGGATCAATATATTTGGCTATCATTAGACGTGAACTCATTGTACACGTCTATTCCTCACACCTTTGGAATATCAGCCCTTAATCATTTTTTATCCCAGGACCCATATATGAGCAACAAACAGGCTTCGTTCATTTTGGATTGCGCCAAGTATTGTTTAACCCACAATTATTTTTCATTTAATGAACAGTATTACCTACAAATTCAGGGGACAGCTATGGGGGCCAATTTTGCGCCCCCATACGCTAATCTAGCAATGGGACTATGGGAGTGCAGATACATTTGGCAAAACAATCCGTTTCTCAGGCATCTTATTTTTTACGGTCGTTACATAGACGACATTATTATCATTTGGGATGGTCCAGCTGATGTTGTCAACCAGTTTGTGGCCCACTGCAATAATAATCCACATGGCCTAAGTTTCACTCATGTCATGGATAAAGAGAGATTAGCTATTCTTGACCTTGACCTTTTTCACGTTGGCAATGAGATACATGCAAGGAACTTCTTCAAACCTACGGCAGGAAATTCCTTGCTGCATTACAAAAGTTGCCATTATGAAAAATGGAAAAACAATATCCCAAAAGGGCAATTTTGCCGACTACGGAGGAACTGTACATTAACGTCTGATTATATTGAACAAAGCCATTTACTAAGAAAAAAACTTAAAGATAAAGGATACCCAGAGTCATTGGTTGACCAAGCACAAAAATATTATTTGCAACCCATACCTGTTACCCAACATCAAAATGATAACACATCCAATTCATCAGGTCGTTTCATTACTAGGTTTCATACAAAATTCTCCAAAATGGAAGCAATATTTAGAAAACATTGGCCCATCCTCCTTGAAGATCCATATCTTAAACCAGTCCTACCCAGTTATCCCAAAATCACCTATAAAAAAGCCCCCAATATAAAAAATCAAATAGCACCCAGTAAATTAAAGTCCATCAAGGAAACCGCACCAGCACAGGCCCAGATGATTCCTCTCAAGGGCATGTTCCAATGTAGAAAAGCCATGTGCAAAACGTGTATGTTTGTCAAACATGGGAAAAAACAATTCACCACAAAAGGGAAAACTTATCTACTTGACAATTTCTACAATTGTGGTTCAGAGTTTGTAGTCTATGGCCTAAGTTGCCCATGCAATCTTATCTACGTGGGGCGCACGATACGCCCACTTAGGCAAAGATTCGGGGAACATAGAAGAAAAATAGAAAGTGGGAGGGACAAACATAGTGTCCCCCGCCACTTCTGCGAACACCATGCCAATTCTACTGAAGGCCTTGAAGTATGGGTTATTGAACAAATGCCAAAAAATTTACCCATAGCTGAGAGATTTCACAGATTATGTGAAAGAGAAACTTTCTGGATTTATTCTTTAGACGCCCTAAATCCTGGTGGAATTAACGAAGAATTAGAGATATCTACCATCCTATAGTAATACTGACCGAGAGAGATTAATATTATACGTCTATGAAGTAAGAACTCTGCCATAAACTTGCCATTTATCCAACAATATATATCCAATAGCCCCTCCCCCAATAGTAGTTGGGGTTCATTTTAACATAAAGTATCATTTTATATCCATACATATACATAGTATACATATATGCTCCAATTTTAACCCATTTTATCCATTTTTATTATCACAATAATAATTTTTAATTAATTTATTATAAATATTATTCCATTAGATAGTGCTATTGTGCACAAATGTGCCCATAATAATACTAATCATTTGTATATATTGCATATATACAGGGTTTATTAAGTGCATTTAGGTTATTACAAAAACATCTAGCTGAGTACCACTACAGTTAATTGAAATAGATGGATCTATTAATTCAGATATTTTGCCATAAGCAGTGATAGTAAACACAATAATATCATTACATATATACTAATGTTTTATACCAACAATCAATAGGCACATAATATCTAATTTTAACATGTATATATATCTTTCCGTTTGGTCCCTTTTCTTGTAATATCACCTGTAATTGCAACTACATCCATTAGGTGGCGGTGCCATTAGAGCACTTAAATAGGCTGCAGTTTCCTGTATTCCCTAGCTTGAGAAAGGAGCGCGACCGAGTGCGCATGCTCTGAAACGCGTCGCCTTACGGCAGTACAGCACATACTTCGGATGTGCGTTCCAGCGTCCCAGCCTCCCAATTGACTATTCGGCGGTGCCCAAGCCTCTTTCTGGACTGACACAGATACCGGAAGCTTTTACCACACGGATCAGCCGTCAGCAATAGAGGAATAAGACTGTGGACATAGGAGGACGCAACCCTGTATGGCTATACTGAACTTCCCATGCCGGACTATCTAAGTCTTTAATGTGAGTGTTTTTAATGCTTATATACCATTAAATATACAGTTTACTAAGAGGCGCCTTTCCTGTTGTTTTTCCTTTGCATATCTGGAGCGGCTTCACCTCCCATCAAAAGGCTGCCCTACCTAAAGACTGTTTGCATCTCACAAAGAGCGCTATGCTCAAAAGGACATTTTTATAGCAACATTTGTATACAACACAAACCATGTAACCTGCGCTATTTTGTCTGTTTATTTGTATAATAATTTTTGAAGCTTGTTTTAAGTGGCTGCAAACATCAGTGGTTTTATCTATGTTGTTATTATTGTCCATCTTTACTATAGATATTACTAGCAAACCCATTTTCCCCATAATCCCCCCTCCTTCCCCCCCCCCCCCCTCTTCTTTTCTTTTTCCCCCCTCCCCTTTTACATTTCTTTTTTCTTTTTCTTTTCTTTTCTCTTTCTCCTCCCCCGTCCTTTTATCCACTCATATTGTATAGATTGGTGCGGTTCTATTATCTCACCAATACTGTCTGGTGAGAACAATTAAGGGGGTTTGTTTCTGTCCCGATCACGCACCATAAAATCTTTTCTAGATCAGCATAAATTGCACATATTACATAACAGTAACACCACACTGAGCATATCATTATTATGGATTTCATTACAGATATAGAGTCACACAAATATAGTGTTTTAGATTCATTATATAAATTATTTCCACTGTCTATGTTTAGTCTAGATGTTGTTCTAGACAAAAGGACACGTTATAATTTATGCGGAAAATTCAAAAAACTTGAACGTCTCATTCACTCTACCAATTCTCAATGGTGGGATAAATATTTCCTCAACCAATATCTAAAAAATAGAATTTCCCCACGAGGCCTCCGCATCCTCAAGAATTGTTCATTTTTAGAACCAGAGGATGCCCTGGAATGGGGTAGCTTGGCAGAATTTTGCACTACTAAATGGATGAACATACTAGTCAAACATAGAGAAAAAAAGTTCGAAAATCTCAAAAAAACCTTAGAAAATCTAACCACAGAGATTACCAACACAGGACACAAAGTTCCCTTATCCTGGTTAGATATCCTTAAAAATAACACCAAAAAACAAGAAAATGATCTCATTTTCAGTAAAATAGGAAAATTTAGGCGTGATATCCAGGACTATTCAAATAAAAAAGTATTTACATGGATGAAAAAATCTACTCATATTCCATCACTAATGGAACTAGATCCATTTAACCAGCCGATTGTTCCATTACCCTCATCTCGTCCTCTATTATCATCACGTGTTTCAGCTGTAAAATCAAAAACAACTAGAAACACAGAATGTCTCTCTCACACAACCCATAATACACAATCACAAGACAATCCAAATCCACATCCCCCCACCAAATTACCCAAAGCTCATTTGTTGAATAAACTCAATTTATTTTATAACCGTCCACAACCCGATTCCATCAATAACACGTCCAATGCTATTCCGAAAGTTGCTTCTACAATACATAATCCTATGCAGGCAATAGAAATGGATATTTCTATCCCAATAGACAAATCCAGTCACAAAAAAACTTCAAATACTACCAACACTGTTACTACATCCAGTGCAGATAGTACCAGACTTTCCTCCAGAATCCCATCCCCCACCCGATCAGCATCAGACATCTCCTCCACTTATCCTCAATCCACTTCAAAAACCATGACCAGTATACCCATTACGTTCGGTTCCCTTAGCACACTAGATAATCCATCTTTTTTATCCATAAACCCCTCTCCAGCCACCCAACAAAAAAGAAAATTCACCGGAGAGGCTGTAGAGGGGGAAGAAACAGAAATAGAAACAGAAGCACAAGCAATCAACAACCGGAAACGGTCAAAATCTTCAATTTGTCCCAACATACCCTATCCCCAGCTGAAGTCTCCTTGCTAAACCGTGGCCTGAATTTTTCTCCATCCAATAGACCAGACCCATTTATCCTGTTCAAAGATTTGAACAGATATATCAGAAACCTAACACTGCAGAGATTTTTTCAAATCAAAAATGCAAAAGACAATAAAAATAATACTAACAGTCCTTGTCTGATAAGCACTATAGATGCTTCATCAGAAACTCAAGAATTCAATTTTGAGACAGAAATGATCGAGATGCTCGAACAACTCTACCATGATGATTCACTTACAGGACTAGACCTCTTTACCCAACACCTCCACACCTCTCCACCAGTACAACATTCTGGGTTAAAACCCAAATCAATTTTCTACCCATACCAATCAAAAGGCCCACACCTCACTACATTCTATAATATGGTATTCTCAGACCTAAAAAAGATGTGTGGTCAAGGTGAAACAAGTTCCACCTCTCTTGGCAGTCTCACTACAAAAGAAAAACTGGCCCTAAAAGCACTAACAGATAACACTGATTTAATCATAAAAACCGCTGACAAAGGTGGGGGAATCGTAATTCAGAATAGATCAGATTACATAAAAGAAGCAGAACGCCTACTTGCAGATAGTTCCACCTATCAAAAGTTACGGTCTGATCCATTACCAGAATTCCAAAATGATATTAATCTTCTTATCAATGGAGCTATCCAATCAGACATCATTGATAAGAATGAGGCATCCTTCTTACGGAGGGATTATTACCCCACTCCATACTTCTATCATATACCCAAGGTCCATAAAGATCAGTTTGTGGCCCACTGCAATAATAATCCACATGGCCTAAGTTTCACTCATGTCATGGATAAAGAGAGATTAGCTTTTCTTGACCTTGACCTTTTTCACGTTGGCAATGAGATACATGCAAGGAACTTCTTCAAACCTACGGCAGGAAATTCCTTGCTGCATTACAAAAGTTGCCATTATGAAAAATGGAAAAACAATATCCCAAAAGGGCAATTTTGCCGACTACGGAGGAACTGTACATTAACGTCTGATTATATTGAACAAAGCCATTTACTAAGAAAAAAACTTAAAGATAAAGGATACCCAGAGTCATTGGTTGACCAAGCACAAAAATATTATTTGCAACCCATACCTGTTACCCAACATCAAAATGATAACACATCCAATTCATCAGGTCGTTTCATTACTAGGTTTCATACAAAATTCTCCAAAATGGAAGCAATATTTAGAAAACATTGGCCCATCCTCCTTGAAGATCCATATCTTAAACCAGTCCTACCCAGTTATCCCAAAATCACCTATAAAAAAGCCCCCAATATAAAAAATCAAATAGCACCCAGTAAATTAAAGTCCATCAAGGAAACCGCACCAGCACAGGCCCAGATGATTCCTCTCAAGGGCATGTTCCAATGTAGAAAAGCCATGTGCAAAACGTGTATGTTTGTCAAACATGGGAAAAAACAATTCACCACAAAAGGGAAAACTTATCTACTTGACAATTTCTACAATTGTGGTTCAGAGTTTGTAGTCTATGGCCTAAGTTGCCCATGCAATCTTATCTACGTGGGGCGCACGATACGCCCACTTAGGCAAAGATTCGGGGAACATAGAAGAAAAATAGAAAGTGGGAGGGACAAACATAGTGTCCCCCGCCACTTCTGCGAACACCATGCCAATTCTACTGAAGGCCTTGAAGTATGGGTTATTGAACAAATGCCAAAAAATTTACCCATAGCTGAGAGATTTCACAGATTATGTGAAAGAGAAACTTTCTGGATTTATTCTTTAGACGCCCTAAATCCTGGTGGAATTAACGAAGAATTAGAGATATCTACCATCCTATAGTAATACTGACCGAGAGAGATTAATATTATACGTCTATGAAGTAAGAACTCTGCCATAAACTTGCCATTTATCCAACAATATATATCCAATAGCCCCTCCCCCAATAGTAGTTGGGGTTCATTTTAACATAAAGTATCATTTTATATCCATACATATACATAGTATACATATATGCTCCAATTTTAACCCATTTTATCCATTTTTATTATCACAATAATAATTTTTAATTAATTTATTATAAATATTATTCCATTAGATAGTGCTATTGTGCACAAATGTGCCCATAATAATACTAATCATTTGTATATATTGCATATATACAGGGTTTATTAAGTGCATTTAGGTTATTACAAAAACATCTAGCTGAGTACCACTACAGTTAATTGAAATAGATGGATCTATTAATTCAGATATTTTGCCATAAGCAGTGATAGTAAACACAATAATATCATTACATATATACTAATGTTTTATACCAACAATCAATAGGCACATAATATCTAATTTTAACATGTATATATATCTTTCCGTTTGGTCCCTTTTCTTGTAATATCACCTGTAATTGCAACTACATCCATTAGGTGGCGGTGCCATTAGAGCACTTAAATAGGCTGCAGTTTCCTGTATTCCCTAGCTTGAGAAAGGAGCGCGACCGAGTGCGCATGCTCTGAAACGCGTCGCCTTACGGCAGTACAGCACATACTTCGGATGTGCGTTCCAGCGTCCCAGCCTCCCAATTGACTATTCGGCGGTGCCCAAGCCTCTTTCTGGACTGACACAGATACCGGAAGCTTTTACCACACGGATCAGCCGTCAGCAATAGAGGAATAAGACTGTGGACATAGGAGGACGCAACCCTGTATGGCTATACTGAACTTCCCATGCCGGACTATCTAAGTCTTTAATGTGAGTGTTTTTAATGCTTATATACCATTAAATATACAGTTTACTAAGAGGCGCCTTTCCTGTTGTTTTTCCTTTGCATATCTGGAGCGGCTTCACCTCCCATCAAAAGGCTGCCCTACCTAAAGACTGTTTGCATCTCACAAAGAGCGCTATGCTCAAAAGGACATTTTTATAGCAACATTTGTATACAACACAAACCATGTAACCTGCGCTATTTTGTCTGTTTATTTGCAGGTTCCCAAATGCCACTTTTTCTCACGGAAGATTCCGGCTCTCTATTGGTGTGTGGAAGGCAATGTCTTGGCCTCGCTGGACAGGGCGGTCAGTGGTAAGGTGCATATTACCACTGACTCATGGTCCAGCAGGCATGGACAGGGACGTTACCTATCTTTCACCGCGCACTGGGTGACTCTTCTGGCAGCTGGGAAGGATGCAGGACAGGAAGCAGTAGTGTTGGAGGTTGTTCCGCCACAACGCCTCCAAAATTCTGTGCTGATTTGTCCTCTGGACCAGCAGTGCTCCGTAGGCGTTCAAGGGGCTACGCAAGCACGCAGGCAAAAAATTCTGTCAGCTCTGCAGGGGCAGTTTCAGAGGTGGTTGACGCCACGCAAGCTTAAGGCAGGTATGGTGGTTTGCGACAATGGCACCAACCTCCTCTCTGCCCTCTCTGGACAACTGACCCATGTGCCCTGTTTGGCTCACGTCCTTAACACGCACACGCAGCAGAGGGACATTAATGAGTACCTATGCGACTATGGCACCAGGACAGGGTCGGGGGACCTTGGTTTTTTTTCCCCACGCCAGTGGGCTATGATCAGGGATGCATGCACTGTCCTGTCACCATTTGAGGAGGCCACGAGGATGGTAAGCAGTGACAGTGCATGCATCAGTGACACTGTACCTCTTGTCCACCTGTTTGAGCACACGCTGCGTGGAATAATGGACAGGGCACTTGAGGCAGAACAGAGGGAGGAAGAGGAGGACTTCCTTACCTCTCAAGGCCCCCTTTATCCAGACAGTGTCCCTGCATGCCCACCGATCACACAGGAAGAGGACGAGTAGAAGGAGGATTGTGTCAGCATGGAGGTGGAGCCTGGCACTCAGCATCAGCAGCAATCTTCAAGGGATCATTTACAGTCCCAAGAAACCCATGGACTTGTACGTGGCTGGGAGGAGGTGGCTGCAAGTCATGTCGTCCTTAGTGACCCAAAGGACTCCGGACCGAATGCCTCAGCAAACCTACGCTGCATTGCCTCCCTGATCCTGCAAAGCCTGCGGAAGGATCCTCGTATTCGTGGTATCAAGGAGAGGGATCAATACTGGCTGGCAACCCTCCTTGATCCACAAGGGTAAGGTTGCAGACCTTATCTTGCTGTCGCAGAGGGAGCAGAGGATGAAACATCTTCGGGAGGCCTTGCAGAAAGGTCTATGCAACGCGTTCCCAAAGACTGGGAGGTTACAAACTCCTGTTCCTGGACAACGTGTTGCTGAGGCTTCAGTCAGTCAAAGAAGGAGCGGTGGAGAAGGTGGCATTCAGACAATCTTTTTTAGTCCACAGCCCCAAGGTATGATCGGTTCCAGCAACCATCGCCAGCGTCTGTTTTACATGGTGCAGGAATACCTAGGGGCAAGATCTGACTTGGACACCTTTCCCACCGAAAATCCTCTGGGTTACTGGGTCTTGAGGATGGATCACTGGCCAGAGCTTGCACAGCATGCAATTGAGCTACTGGCCTGTCCTGCATCCAGCGTTCTTTCGGAACGCACATTCAGTGCTGCTGGAGGCTTTGTAACTGATCACAGGGTGCGCCTGTCCACCGACTCGGTCGATCGACTGACCTTCATAAAAATGAATCAGTCTTGGATCACCACCAGCTACCAGGCACCTGATGATGATGTATCTGAATAATTTTTTTGAAATGTCAGATCCCTTCAAGACTGCCTATGCTGATGCTGAGTGACTATCCTGTTATGCTGAGTGATTATCCTCTTCCTCCTCAATGATCATGCTGATAGCTTGTAAGAACATTTTTGGTTCTGGGCGCCGCCACCAGTGGTTAAGGCCCAATTTTTCAGCCCCAGTTTAACAGGGGTGTGTAATTACAATTTTTGATGCAATATTTTTCAGGAGGGTTAGTTGCTGCGCTCAACTAGAGTATCTGTGAGGAACTTGGGCGATTGCCTAATCCACTCTGAGCATACCAGGAGCATTGACAGCACCTGGTTATCACAATTTCCCAGAAGTAAAGGGATGTTTCCGTGTGGACACTGTCAGGTATGTCCATACGTTCACAGGACCATAAACTTCAGTGACTCCTTGAATGAAAAGAATTTTGAAATAAAAAGTCTTATCAACTGTGCTACCACTAGGGTTATATATATGCTAACCTGTCCATGCAAAAAGATATATGTGGGGAAGACCAAACGCCAGTTTAGGATTCGTCTGGGAGAGCACATGAGGGAGATCCTTGAAAAAAACCCTGAGAAACCAGTGGCCAGACACTTTGCCCAATACCACCAGGGCAGGCTGTCTGGCATGCTGGTGAAAGGAATTTATGCGTTGAACCTCTCCCCCAGAAGAGGGGATTTCGATCAGATTTTACAACAGAAAGAAAAAAGATGGATCTTCCGCCTGGGCTCTCTTGCCCCTCGGGGCCTGAATACAGAACTAAATTTACAGCCCTTTCTGACAGCATAAATAGATATCTGATATGGCCTGCATAGGGCATCGACCTTATAAATGTAGTTTAGTCTGACATTTTGTTTACTCTAGAAACTTTGGTACTACCTCGTAGCACCACCATTATTTTGCACTTTTCCGTCATGATATCTATGACGTATCCCTTATACAATATACAGTAGTGGACTTTTTACTCCACCTTGAGTCGGCCCAATATGTTTTAGTGCCTTCTTCTTCCTCCCCTCTCCCCCTCCTCTTTCCCTCTTTCCTCCCCGTTTTCTCCTTCCCCTCTCCCCCCCTCTTTCTATTCCCTCCCCTCCTCCCTTCCCCCCCCCCTCTCTCCCCCCTCCCCCCCCCTCTCCTCCCCCCCCCCCTTTTTTTTTTTTTTTTCCATTTTTCTTTCCCCCCCCCCCCCTTTCCTTTCCCCCTCCTTCTTTCCCCTTTCATTTTAAATATAATAAAAAACTATTATTATCAATGATTTTCCTTTCCTATCTCTGATTTTACCTGACTGAATGTCCTATATGGAACCCAAATATTAATGACATCTGGTTATTTGCTATATGAGTGGGCAGGAATAAGTTGAACCTACATGGATTCAAGGCATATTTGTTGTTTGCCTCAATGAAGGAGATATGATTGGCAACTATATTATTATATTATTTTTTCCGGTGATAAACCCCATTATTGTTTTGATTTGTATTGCTTTAATCAATGCTCTTCAATGTTGGCCATGTATACCGATATCCATACACTAGGACTATGAAACGACAAATCATCATCACCAAATGAGACACACACAGCTTGGATATCTCTCCTTACGTTTAAATCTAAGAGAGGGGCGTGTACGAGGAACGGACGGTATAAGAAGGAGCCCTCGCACGCCACCTACACGTCCAGACGAAGCTACACACCCTTGTTTGTGAAAAGCGTTGACGTCACTGCGCCCGGACCTCACGCCCGCTGTCATCCCCCGTTGGGGCTAGCCGGCTCACCGACTGAGAGGTCGTTCCGCCTGTCCGCGTGGAACCACCGTGGTAGTGACCACAAGCACAACCAGATGGCCGGCCATCTACATACTTGATCACATACCCGCGGAGTTACCAGGATTCTATGGGCAACACCCAGTACTAAACGTGGTAAACAGCGGTGCAGTCTACAGCACGGGGGACATCACACTACGGAAGTACCTGTGGAGTTCTGAACGGGGCCCGTCAGTGGTAAAGTACCCAGCCGCCCGTGCTGAATGTTATCTGCTTAACGTTGCATCATTGTTTGACTCACCTATACAGCACGCATTTGTGCATTGATCAGATATCAGTTTGCTCATGATAGCAACAGTGTCTCATCCTGGACTCCTGCCACTTCAGCAACGTACTTTTTGATCATGGCCTCACCATCAATTCCCACTCCATTTATACAGATACCTGACCTTTGATCTTACATCTGTGCCCCACTCCACGGTTCATACCTCCCTTCCCTCCCCCATCCCACCTGCCACTTCACACCACCTCTTCCTGCACACATTCCCCCTCCCTCTCCCTTTCCCATCCCTGTCCCTCCCTTCTCTCCCCTCCCCCCCCCCCTCTTTTTTGAGCCGCCCCCCCGGGGGGATTGATGTCTACTGAACAACCCTATTCAGATATACTGAACACTTCTCATTGTAGCGGGTTGCGTAGACATCAATAGCCCAGACGTCCGGACGCATATGTTTGTTTTTACATGTTGTTTTGTCCTCCTTGTCTGTGTATTAGGTTTGATCGATCAGCGATTATCGATCAATTGATTTTATTTTAGCAATGTTTACTCGTGATGCAAGCTACCGTATCTCCACTTGTATATTTCTGTAACCTATAATAAATACTACTTAATTTCATATGTTTACTCACATTGTCCTTCCATGAGCCCCGCTTTTCTTTTTGGTCCCTCCCTGTCTGGGACAATTTTGTGCATAGAGTATCTGTGAGGGGTTGCAGTATTGTGGCACCAGCACCAGTGCCTAAGGCCCAATTTTTCAGCCCCTGTTTAACAGGGGTGTGTAATTACAATTTTTGATGCAATACTTTGCAGCAGGGCTTCGTCCTGCACTAAACAAGAGAATCTGTGAGGGGTTGCAGTGTTGTGGCACCAGCACCAGTGCTCAAGGCCCAATTTTTCTGCCCCTGTTCAACAGGGACATGTAATTACAATTCTTGATCTAATGTTTCACAGCAGGGCCCATTCCTGCGCCCACCAAGAGTAACTGTGAGGGCTTACAGTGTTGTGGCAACACCACCACCACCAAGGGCCCAATTTTTCTGCCCCTGTTCAACAGGTGCATGTAATTACAATTCTTGATATAATATTTCACAGCAGGGCCTGTTCCTGCGCCCACCAAGAGTAACTGTGAGGGCTTACAGTGTTGTGGCAACACCAACACCTAGGGCCCCAATTTCTGCAGAGTATATAGGGCGGGCCCCTACTTTCAAACATCCAACTTACAAATGACTCCTACTTGCAAACGGAAGGAGATAACAGGAAGTGAGATGAAATCTACCCCTAGGAAGGGAAATTCTCTCCTGTAAGAGTTAATATGGGAAAAACATGTCTCCTCTCAATTGATGCTTTATCACCAATCCTTGTTTCACTAAAAACCCCAAATTTTCAAAAAACATTTGTCATTGGGACAGAAAGTTAGGTGAAATCTTCTGAAGAGGTGCACAGACAGCAAAACAAACGTTACAGGGGTGATAACCCTTCCCTATGTTTTCCAAAAAGCTTAAAAATAATTTTTTGGGCTGGAGCTACACTTTAAAAATGTACCAGTTCAAAATTACAAACAGATTCTACTTAACAACAAACCTACAGTCCCTGTCTTGTTTGCACCACCTGTATACTGCTGTTCAAAGTATATAGGGCCTGGTGGCCCCACGCCTTTCCTTTTTTTAATTTGGGTGCGAGGTTCCCCTTAATATCCATACAAGACCCAAAGGGCCTGGTAATAGACTGGGGGGTACCCATGCCGTTTGTCTCACTAATTTTCATCCATATTGCCAAGACCCAACATTACATTAAAGCCACAAGCAGTTTTAAAAGAAAAGAAAGAAAAGCATTTGTACTGTAGGAGGGAGGAGCCTGATAATGGCTCTGTGCACGGCGTGAGGATCCTGGGAACCCTCTCCCTGCAGCTGAGAGGAATGATCGGCCTGATGAGAAGGTGTAGGTAGCTTCCCTCCCCGCCCCCCCTGCTCATCACTCACTGAGATGTCTTGTGGTGTAAGCCAGAGGAAGTTTGTACCTGCGTCTGACTGCAACAAGCTGTAGTGAGTGTCTCTTTTTGTCCCAACTTCAACAACAACTAAAAGATAAGTACCGTATTTTTTTTTATTTTTTTTTTGGCTTTCTTTCTATTGCAATTGTCCTGAAGTGAAAAGGCAAAGGAAAAGTAATAGAACAAAAGAAAGGGAAAGGGAAAGAACATATTGAAATAAAACGAAATAAAATGGAATAAAAAGCGAAAGTAAATGAAAGTAAATGAAGGCGAAAGAGCTGAAAAAGTAGAATCAAGTGAGCTAAGAAAAACAATAAAAACAGGGGAGAAGGAGAAGGTGAATGAGAGACAAGCCAACGGAAGAGTTGCCTCCCAGCCCCCACCTGCTTGCTGCTGCTGCTGCTGCTGCAGTAGCTCCCTTTCTTGTGATTTTTTTTTTTTTTGGTCTTTGTTTGTTTTGGTTTTTTGCAAATGATATTAACTATAGGCTCGATAGTATAAACTATAGAATAAGAAGAAAATTCATAGTAACAAAATGTGGAACATATAAGCTCATACTGGAACTATACTGCTGAATATATAAATCATCTTGCTCAATACTTGAATTAGATTGCATTATACCGCTAAAACATTTGAATTATTTTTATGAGCACCTGGGCCCTCATGCACATGGGCTGTTGGGAGAACATTTTTTTTTAACTTTTTTGGCTTTTCTCTGCGTTTTTGCAATGGCGTCTGTGGGCGTTTTTGAGCGTTTTTTTTTTTTTCCTCCTCTTTTGGCTCTTTTCTATTGCAATTGTCTTGAAGTGAACAAGCAGGGGAAAAGGCGAAAGAGCTGAAAAAGTAGAATCAAGTGAGCTAAGAAAAACAATAAAAACAGGGGGGGGGGGGGAACAGGGGAGAAGAGAAGGAGAAGGTGAAAGAAAGACAAGAAGAAAGACAAGCCAACAGAAGAGTTGTCTCCCAGCCCCCACCTGCCTGCTGCTGCTGCAGTACCCCCCCCCCTTTCTTGTGAAATTCTTTTTTTTTTTTTTTTTTTTTTTGCAAATGGTACTAATTATAGGCTTGATAGTACAAACTATAGAATAAGAAGAAATTTCACAGTAACAAAAATGTGGAACATATAAGCTTATACTGGAACTATACAGCTGAATACATAAATCATCTTGCTGAATATTTGAATTAGATTGCATTATATCGCTAAAACATTTGACTTATTTTGCTGAGCATCTGGGCCCCCATGCACACGGGCTGCTGGAAAAGCGCTGTGAAGACGCCGGAGTCTTTGCAGTGACTTTTTTTTTTTTTTTTTTTTTTTAACTTTTTCCAGCTTTTTTTAGCATTTTTGCAATAGCGTTTTTGAGCGCTTTTTTTTTTTTTTTTTTACAGCTTAAGAACGCTTAATTGAACAGCAACAAGGAATGCTTAATGTACTTAAGGTAGTAACATAACTTCTGGAAAACGGGGACTACTCATATCTCATTAATTATTTCTATTATTGGATTGTGGGGAGGATGCCGGGTATGAGAACGAAATAATAGAAACATTAGTAAAAATAAGTCAATTTAAAAAGGCTGGGAGATTTTTTCATCATTAAGAGACCCCAATCAAGGGGTATTCTGGAAGGCAGCTTTGAAGATCTTATAAATCCAGCCATAGAAACAAACATGAAGGGGAAAACAACAAGAAGTGCGGGAGCAATACCGAAATCACCTAGGACCAGCCTTGGCCCAAGTCCAGGCCCTATGAACAAGTATATACAGCAAGGAATCGGAGAAGGAGAGAAACAAGTGGGTTCAAAGGGCAGACAAACAGATACAAAAGAGAAGGACAACAAGGATAAAAAAGGCCAGTATAAAGTACAAACAGAAACCAGCCACCTCTCAGAACCCAGAATGGAGCCAGAAATGGGAGAGGAAGACAGAGGAAAGGAGGAAGGACAACAAGGGCCACAGTTGCCAACAAAACAGGATATGGAAAAAATGTTCGCGGCACCAGAGAATTCCCTAAAAGCAGAGATGTCAACACTCCATAAAGATATGGGATATATGTTAAACAGAGTGGAAGAAGTAGAGATCAAAGTAGACCTACATAAAAAAAACATAAAGGAACTAGAAGACGAAATAAAGAAATTAAAACGGGAACAACAGGAACAATCATATAAAATAGAAGAGCAAGAAAATAGAGATAAAAAGAAAAACTTGAGAATACGTGGGTTACCGGAAACAGAACAAGCAGAAAATCTAATAGAAAAAATGAACAATCTCTTCAACCAAATCTTGGGAAAGGAAACAACTAACACAATAGGAATAGAAAGTGTCTCTCGAGTAAAAAAACCTCAAAGGTTCGCAAGGGAAACACCTAGAGATGTAATAGTACGCTTCGAAAAATGGGAAGAAAAAAAACAGATCTGGATAAACCTAAAGAGGAAAACACAAATAGAGTTTGCGGGAGGTAAATTACAAATATTTCAAGACTTATCTCAAGAAACGTTGAAAAGACGACGGATACTAAAGCCATTATTAGAAATCCTCCGGGAGCAAGAAATTCAATACAACTGGGGTTTTCCAGCATGTCTAATAGCAAGGAAAAACGGAATAAGTGCGAGGCTAAGACATGTGGAGGAGATTCCGGACTTTTGCAACAAACTAGAAATCCCCTCCCCAGAACTGGAAAAATACGCAAATAGTCAGGAGCGAATAACGGCAAGAGATGACCTACAGTGGCAAGTAAATTCAAGGATCAGACATCAAGATGTGGACTCTCGAGGAAATTAATATCTGAGAAAATACCACACAACGGTGCAAGGGGCCTTAGAGTGGAAAGGGGGGGGGGGGCTGGGGTTGACGGGATGGGAAAAAAGGAAAGTGAAAGGATTGGTAAAACACAACAAAAATGCAGGGAGAGGGAGACAGGGACGCACGGAGTGGACAGGGGGTCGCCCTATTAGTGCTTAGGCAGGGGGGAATAGGGTGTCTTACAGAGCTCCGCCTCACAATAAATAGAGCAGAGGGGGCAGAGCGTGCCCCACAAAACAAAGTAAAACGCTCTCAGCTCTAGAGAATATGGGGGTAAAAAACCCATATCAAAAAAAAGGGAGGGGGGGGTGGGAGGGGGGAGGGGAGGGGAAGGGAGGGTGGGAAGGTCTGATCCATATGAGTGGTTACAGAGGCGCACCTATTCTGAGATAAGGGAAGGAAAAAGGGAAAAGGAAAAAAAAGGAACAAGAATGGAAAGGGTAAACAGTATAAAAATATCTTCCTATAATGTCCGAGGTCTAAATCCCCCGGGGAAGAGAAACATCATTTTACGAGAACTAGAAAAAAGTAATGCAGAAATAATTTTCCTACAGGAGACACACATATCCCAAAACTCAAATACCAAAATATATTCAAGAAATATACCAACATGGTATCAAGGAGACTCGCCAATAAGAAGGGCTAAAGGAGTAGCCATCGGTATAGGGAAAAACGTACGTTTTCTAATAGATCAAAGAAAAACAGACCCGGAGGGCCGATATCTTTTTATCACAGGAACTATACAGGGAGTAAAATATACATTGGCCAACGTCTACTGCCCTAACAAGAACCCTAAAAAATACTTGATCGATATAATAAAAATACTAATGGATTTCAAACAAGGAAAATTAATACTAGCTGGAGACTTCAACTTCAGCATGGACAATAAAATGGACAGTACCTCAATAGTAAGGGACAGAGAAGTAAAACAACTAAAGAAATTAAGAAGAATACTATATGAACAGCAACTAATAGACCCGTGGAGAATCCAGCACCCCAGTACAAAGGATTATACATACTATTCATCAGTACACAAAAGTTACTCCAGATTGGACTATATCATGGTCGAACATAGAAATCTAGAAGAAATAGAAGAAACAAAAATAGGGATAATAACTGCTTCAGATCATAGCCCAGTAACGCTGAGAATGAAAATAGAAGGAGAAGTACACGAAAGGGGGCCATGGAGAATTAATGAAAATCTGTTAGAAGACCCCGAGACCGAAAAAAGTATCACAGAAGAAATTAAAAGATACTTCGAGGAAAACGACACACCAGAGGTACAGAAAGCAACAATATGGGAGGCGCACAAATCCGTTATTAGGGGCAAATTAATAGCCATAGGGGCAAAAAAAAAACAAGAAAGGAAAAAAAATATGCAGCAATTGATTAAGGAAATCTATGAATTGGAACGAAAACACAAAAACCAAATAAATAATAAAATTTTTGGCCTATTATCACAAAAGCGAGAGCAATTAAAAGACTGGATGGAACAAGAAGAAAGGAAGGAGTATAACAGAGTAGTACAAGAAAAATTCAAATGGGGTAACAAATCAGGAAAATATCTAGCAAATTTGGTAAAAAAAAAGAAATCTTTGAATTATATTGAGAAGATTAAAAATGAAAAGGGAGAAGTGGTAAATAAAACTACGGATATAGCGATAACATTTCAAAAGTACTTCAGTTCTCTATATGCAATAAAAGGACATGAAAGTTGGAAAGAAGCGAATACAAGAACAAAGAAGATACAAGAATATCTAATAAAAGCAAACCTACCAAAAATAAAAATAGACCAATTGGAAGAACTGGAAAAAAATATCACGCAAGAAGAGATAAAACTGGCATTAAAGGAAACCCCCGTAGGAAAAAGTCCAGGACCAGACGGGTTTACGGTCAAATATTATAAAAAATTTGAAGAATACTTGATACCAAAATTAGCAGAATACCTGAATTCCATAGGTGAAGAAGAAGAAATAAGAAGTGAATCATTACTAGCACATATCACAATAATACCAAAAGATGGAAAAGACAAAGTAAACTGCTCAAGCTACAGGCCAATAGCCCTACTGAACGCCGATACGAAGTTGTACTCCAAGATCCTTGCCACCAGGATGAAAAAATTAATCCCACAGTGGATCAACCCGGACCAGACAGGTTTTGTCCCGGGGAGAGAAGGGAGGGACAACAGCCTAAAATCAATACTGATGTTGCATAAGAAGGTGCAGAAGGAGACCCCAGTTCTATTCCTGTCATTGGATGCTGAAAAAGCATTTGACAGGGTAGACTGGGGTTTCATGATGGATACATTACGGCACTTGGGTATTAGGACAAAAATGATGAAATGGATAACAAACTTGTATAACGGCCCGACAGCAGTCGTAAAAGTAAATGGTAGACTTTCTCCAAGAATTGAGATGCAGAACGGAACACGGCAAGGCTGCCCATTGTCTCCACTACTATACGTACTGGCCTTAGAACCACTATTAGCAACACTCCGAAATAACAAAGAGGTGGAAGGAGCGAGAGTAGGAGGAAAAGAGCATAAGATCGCAGCCTATGCGGACGACATCTTGATGTACGTCTCCAACCCAAGAGTGTCACTCCCAAATATACTGAAAGAAATAAAAAAATATGGAGAATTGTCAAACTTTAAAATTAACCCAATGAAAACGGAAATATTAAATATAGGATTAGAGAAAAAGGAAGCCCAGTTTTTACAAAAGGAATTCCCATTTACCTGGGTAAAAGAACTGAACTACCTTGGAATAAAAATAACTTCCAGAGTTGAAAAGATCTACCAGGCAAACTTTATTCCACTGATCAATGAGGTCAAAGAAGAAATGAAAAAGTTAAGAATACAGCCACTTTCATGGATAGGAAGAATAAATATGTTTAAGATGATGATATTACCTAAAATAAATTACAGATTACAGATGCTACCAGTTAAAATCCCCCAGAGCTTTTTTAAAATAATTAAAACAATGTTGATAAAATACATATGGTTTAACAAAAAACTAAGAATTAAATACACGCTGATTACAAGGAAAAGGGAGCATGGAGGCCTGGCCGCTCCAGATATAAGCAGGTACTATAAAGCCATAGTATTAACACGAATGTTAGAGTGGACAAACGAGAAAAGTGAAAAAAAATGGGTTGAAATGGAAAACATAATAAGCGGAGTCACACTGCATAAGATTATTTGGATACCACCGAAATACAGAACACTGGACACAGATACACATGAAATAACAAAAAATGTTTTAAAAATTTGGGACACCACTCACCTAAAGAATGAATGGAAATACAATTCACCACTGTTAGCACTCACAGGATCGAACTTTTTCACCCCCGGGAAGGAAATATTTGGAACTCAAGGTATAGGTAATCCACAATTAAAAGATATCACCAGAAATGGCAAAATAAGAACACGAGCAGACTTAGAGGAAATGAACGGATGGAAGATGAATGAATGGAACTACAATCAATTAAGGCACTTAGTAAGCACAATTCCACACCCACTGAGAGATGTAACGAAACTAACCGCACTGGAAAAGCTATGTAGTAAGGAAATACCA
Source organism: Lithobates septentrionalis (assembly GCA_037952835.1). Taxonomy (NCBI): domain Eukaryota; kingdom Metazoa; phylum Chordata; class Amphibia; order Anura; family Ranidae; genus Lithobates; species Lithobates septentrionalis. Next base: position 747,782 of record JBBDGP010000775.1, read on the forward strand.
TTAAAAAACGGAACATCAAAAATGTACAATATACTGACAGACTTGGAAGCACAAGAAAGACCAGAATACATAAAACAATGGGAAAAAGAGCTGAACTTAAAAATAGATAACCAAAAAGTGGAAAAAATGATTGAAATGGGATATAATAAGGCCTGGGATATGAAGACTATCGAAATGAACTATAAATTAGTATCAAGATGGTATATGACCCCAGTAAGAATACATAAATTTCAACAGGACAAAACACCCTTGTGTTGGAGAAAATGTGGCCAATCAGCAACGATCATACACATATGGTGGGAATGCCCAATAATAACGGAATACTGGAAGGAAGTGTTAAAGATCATAAAGGAAATAACTGGAGAAGAAATAGAACAAAACATCTGGACTTGTCTTTTCCATATACATAACAAACCTAAGAAACAATACATGAAATCAATAGTGCCTAACCTTTTGAATGCGGCCAAGGCATTGATTCCTAAGAATTGGTTAAAATGCGGAAAACCAGAGATAAGAAATTGGCTAGAAGAAATAGAATATTACTATAAAATGGAAGGAGGAAAGAAAAGGGATAATAGTAGATGGGAAAGTTGGAAAAAATACAAAGCCTCAGACATTTATTTAGATAAGATGAAAGAAAGAATAGGTGCAGAGCCTAGTGGATAAATGAATAACATAAAAGAATGGATCAGACACAGGAGGGGTACAGGGGGAAGGGGGAGGGGAGGAGGGGGGGGGACAAAAAGGAAATTATATAATAGTGGGCTTACAGATATGGGAGGCGCTTCGTTGTTGGCTTTTAAAAATAATAAATAATACCCTTGAAGGGAATAAATAATAAAGAAGTGACGGAAACAATCCACAATGATGTGAAAAATGAGAAGAGATAAAGTTTGACACATAAAGTTGAAATAATGTCTCTCAGAAAAATTTCGCTGAAGTGGAAAAAAGAAAAAAAAAAAAAAAAAAAAAAACAACAAACCTACAGTCCCTGTCTTGTTTGCACCACCTGTATACTGCTGTTCAGAGTATATAGGGCCTGGTGGCCCCACGCCTTTCCTTTTTTTAATTTGGGTGCGAGGTTCCCCTTAATATCCATACAAGACCCAAAGGGCCTGGTAATAGACTGGGGGGTACCCATGCCGTTTGTCTCACTAATTTTCATCCATATTGCCAAGACCCAACATTACATTAAAGCCACAAGCAGTTTTAAATTACTTTTATTCCTTTAAAAATGTTATTTTGTGCAGGGACTGTTCTAAGCACGGGAAACACGCGCCACTTTACAGGCATACTATAGACACCTCCCAGGTACGATATTTAAAGGAATATTTCACTTTTTTCTTTTTCACTTTAAGCATCATTAAAATCACTGCTCCCGAAAAAACGGACGTTTTTAAAACTTTTTTTTGCACTGATACATGTCCCCTGGGGCAGGACCCGGGTCCCCAAACCCTTTTTAGGACAATAACCTGCATATTAGCCTTTAAAATTGGCACTTTTGATTTCGAACGTTCAAGTCCCATAGACTTTAATGGGGTTCTAAAGTTTGCACAAACTTTCTGTCTGTTCACAGGTTCTGGTGCAAACCGAACCAGGGGGTGTTCGGCTCATCCCTAGTGGCAACCATAGTCAGAATAGGGGACACCGCTGCTTGCTCTAAAAAGCCTCTGGTCTCTAGAGGCACCACTGCAACTTTCTGCAGGTCAGTGCTGCTACCTATGTCAGCACCCTGCCAGTCAGCCACCCCTCCAGCAGATGCCACCCCAGGAATGTGGCATTGCATGTGTTGTGCCTTAATGTGTTCAAGAACTGCAACCTCCCGGTGCTATCCGGCCAACTCACATTGCCTCGTCACTCCTGTGCATCAAGGATTTAACAGTCTTAACCACTTGCTGACCAGGCCTTTTCTGGAACATTTTGTTTACAAGTTTAACCGCTCACGCAGATATACTGTTGCAGAATTGCACGGCTGGGCGAAACCCCGTACGGGTACGGCTTCCCCTTTAAGAGCGCGCCCTCTGCACGGCGGGGAAACCAATGCACGTGGCCGGAGGGCGTGATCACCGCAAGCCACGCGCAAACGCGTGTATGAGAGTCAGCACGGGGATTTGTGGGTGTAAACACACAAATTCCTGTTCTGTCAGGGGAGAGGAGACATATCGTTTGTTCCTACAAAGTAGGAACAATGACATGTCTCCTCCCCCAGTCAGTCCCATCCCCATACAGTTAGAACACATCTAGGGAACACACATTTAACCCCTTGATCGCCTGCTAGTGTTAACCCCTTCCCTGCCAGTGACATTTATACAGTAATCAGTGCATATTCATAGCACTGATCGCTGTATAAATGTCATTGTCAGTTAAAGCGACGCAGTGCCAAATTGTAAAAAGTGCCCTGGTCAGGAAGGGGGTAAAATCTTCCTGGGGCTGAAGTGGTTTACCACTTCTGGACCGAGCCTATTTTTGACATTTGTTGTTTACAAGTTAAAATCAATATTCTTTGCTAGAAAATGACTTAGAACCCCCAAACATTTGCTATAATCTCGGGGTCATTTCATACCACCCCGAGAGAAGTCATGCTACCATCACATGATGACAGGTAACGTCAAGAAATAGAAGCAGCACATATGCAGTTGCTTAGTAAATGTGATTTTGATAAACATGAAAACTGCAGTGAAGGGAAAGCATAGTGTTATTTCAGTGAGGACATATTTAGACTTATTACATTTATTACATGTTTTGTTACTGCATTACATTAAAGTGTATCTCGAGGCAAAACCTTTTTTTTTTAAACTACTGGAGGGCCCAACATTGTAAGTGGGTACGCCAAAGGTGCGTCCAAAGCCCGGCGCATCAGAGGGAAGAGAAGAATGATGGCTGCTGGGGTGAGGTAGGTCTAGCGGCAAGAGATAAGATAAGTAAAGTAAAGTATAAGTAAAACTGCTTTTTAATGGTGCCCTATACAAAAATGCAAGCCGCTCTACAAGGGGAGCTTTGAAATTTCTTCAAGGGTTCAGCTTTAAAATGTATGTAAAGCCAAAAAATACTTTGTTTTGGATAGAATGGAGAAGGATTAGATCATCTGTCAGGTTTTTATCTGCTCTCTGTGCCCCTGCTGAGAAGATTCACCCTATTTGTACTTGTGACTATCCAAAATTTTGGTGGTCACCAAAACAGGAAGTGAGGGGATATCTTCTAATGTCACCAGTTCCAGTGACAACTGCCTAAGAGGGGATAGGCCCTTGCATTAGAGGAATCTCCTCTTATTTTCTGTTGGTTCTCTGTGACAGGAAGTGAAGGGTAGTGGAACTCAAAAAAATGGGACAAAAAAAAAAAAAAAAAAATGTGTTAACCCCTTCCCTGCCAGTGACATTTATACAGTAATCAGTGGCTATTTATAGCACTGATCGCTGTATAAATGTCAATGGTCCCAAAAAAAAGTGTCAAAAGTGTCCGATTTGTCCGCCGCAATGTCTCAGTCCCTATAAAAATCGCAGATCACCGCCATTACTAGTAAAAAAAATAATAATAAAAATGCCATAAATCTATCCCCTATTTTGTAGACGCTATAACTTTTGCGTAAACCAATCAATATACGCTTATTGAGATTTTTTTTTTTACCAAAAATATGTAGAAGAATACATATCGGCCTAAACTGATGAAGAAATTTGTTTTTTATTTTTTTGATATTTATTATAGCAAAAAGAACAAAATATTGCTTTTTTTTAAAAAAATTGACGCTCTTTTTTTGTTTATAGCGCAAAAAATAAAAACCGCAGAGGTGATCAAATTACCATCAAAAGAAAACTCTATTTGTGCGGGAAAAAAAAGGACATCAATTTTGTTTGGGTACCATGTTACACGAATCAAGTAGATCATTAATACAATTGTATATAACAAGAAAAAAATTAGACAAGTTGTTTACCTTGTTTACCTGCGGAGACTTTCTTCTTACCACAGAAGGTGAGGTTTACATTGATTTACATTTCTTCTTATACCCATGCTGTCACAAGGGATGTTGTTCTTTTATATTATACAAAAAAAAAAAAAAATCGGGCTAACTTTAGTGTTTTTTTTTTTAAACAAAAGAGGAAATCAAGTAGATCATTGATACAATTGTATATAACAAGAAAAATTAGACAAGTTGTTTACCTGATGCTCATGCGGTGTGACTTTCTTCTTATACCACAGAAGGTGAGATTTACATTGACCTCCACATCCGACAGCCAGTAACAACTCCTTTTGCCAGGTCGGGATTTCGGCAATCAAGGTGAATAAGACTCCACAAGGCAAGCGATTAATCCTCCAGCGAGCCTGAGGTTGTCAGTCTCGGATGATAACATTGGGGTAGAGTCCACTAACTGTACATTGAGCCAGCAATCATTAACCATGCAGGCGGAAGGCCTGGGAGTGTACATTGAGGAGGTACATTGAGGATAGCAATTCACTATGGTAGTTTTGATGATTATGTCACCTGCACTTATTAATGAAGGAGGGCTGTATACGTTGAACATTATATCTATTTGACTTTTAAAGCAAGAGGCTTATGTGCCAGCCAGCCTTCCTCGTGGATTCTTTTTTCCACTTTTGGCAAAGAACACTGAGCAAGAGAGACTGTAACATAGAATTAAAAGCATGTATTCATAAAAACTAATTCAGAGCTTTTTCGCCCTGGAAACTTGCTGTCAGAGAACTCACAGCACTAGCTTCCGTCTCCATGCAGCAGCGTCTAACGGCCATGCGCGGTGTCCCCGACAGATACGAGCGAGTTCCGGATTGAACGCGCACACCCGCGCATCTGTACAAACGTGTGCACGCACCCGCACAGCCATACGAGCAGGTGTACGTTCTCACGCACGCACGTTCACGTCCACCAATCCCGGCGTTCAGCGCCATATATAAACAAAGTCCTTACCTGACACTAGTGCTGGATCGTCTTCAGCTACTTCCTGATCTCTTGATACCTGTGTGACCTGTTACCTTGCTCCTGACTACCCGGCTTCCTGACTACTCTCTCGGATCTCCCTTGTCTGCTACCTACCTTGCTGATTATACCGACCCTGGCTTGGACTATCTACTATGGCTCTGCCTCCTGACTTTGTACTTCGCTGCCTGCCCGTTGCCGACCTCTGCCTGACCTTGACCACGAACTTGCCTTCTGTTTTGGATACCTCGCTGCCAGCCCGTTGCCAACCTTTGCCTGTCATGACGTTGCAGTTGTTCCTGAATCCACACCTACTTGCCCGGCTTCAAGGCCGGACTGGGAATAACATCCAGCCCTGGAAAAATTTCATACCAGCCCCACAGCATTATTATAGCACCGCAACAGCATAACGTCATTGATTTCTTGTTCATGAAAGGGAAAACCATAAAATGCACATTTGAAGAGTGTATTATATATAGATAAGACAGATATGAAATCACATAGGGCTTTATATATATATATATATACATATATATATATATATATATATATATATATATATATATATATATAAGCAAATTCCAGTTAAAAGTGGTAAGTGATCAATCATCAAGGGGGACCCCAGGAACTCAGAACGTGGGAGGGGGGGGAACCACCTTCCGCAGAAAGAATACACTAAGGTAAGGGGGGTGGGTTACTGATATAAGGCTGTGCTTTATATCGGTGCCCCCTTACATTATCGTATTCACTCCCCCCTTACATCAGTGACCCCCCCCTTCAGACTGGCCTAGCGGTGCTGTCACTGACCTCCTCTCAGGTGCACTGTGTAGGGCTCAGTCAGTCGGCTCAAGCTCGGTGGCTCTGGTTTTATCCTATAGTCTCCTCTCCACCGTCCACACTTGTCTGACTTCTCCCATGACCCCCATCCCGGCGGTGCTCCCACTCTTGACTCCTCTGCAGACTCCCTCAGACTGCAGACATGATACAGGAGATGGTCAGAGACTGCAGACATGATACAGGAGCTCAATGCAGCCTCACCAGTGCCCATCAAATGCAGCCTCACCAGAGCCCATCAAATGCAGCCTCACCAGTGCCCATCAAATGCAGCCTCACCAGAGCCCATCAAATGCAGCCTCATCAGTACCAATCAAATGCAGCCTCACTGTGCCCATCAATGCAGCCTCACTGTGCCCATCAATGCAGCCTCACTGTGCCCATCAATGCAGCCTCACTGTGCTCATCAAATGCAGCCTCACTGTGCTCATCAAATGCAGCCTCACTGTGCTCATCAAATGCAGCCTCACTGTGCTCATCAAATGCAGCCTCACTGTGCTCATCAAATGCAGCTTTACTCTGCCCGTGAATGCAGTCTCACTGTGCCCATGAATGCGGCCTCACTGTGCCCACCATTGCAGCTTCACTGTGCCCATCAATGCAGCCTCACTGTGCCCATCAATGCAGCCTCACTGTGCCCATCAATGCAGCCTCACTGTGCCCATCAAATGCAGCTTTACTGTGCCCGTGAATGCAGTCTCACTGTGCCCAGGAATGCAGCTTCACTGTGCCCATCATTGCAGCCCCTCCTGTGCCCCATGGCCCAGTCAGCAGTCCCTGTCTGTGGGAAGGTGTGTTGTTGATGCTCGGTACGGTACCTTGCATGCCAGCAGGATATCCATGATGGCCAGCAGCAGGCAAGGTCTGTTCTCATTTTGGATGGGGACAGTGCTCCTTCCAGAGGATCTGTTTGCTGTGAGATGGAGTGGTCCCTGGCCACCTGCACCTTCAGCCATCCTCATTTTACGGCCCCAGTCAGCCTGTCCTCTGGTCCTGGGGAAGTGGAGAGCACTGGGTGGGAGCTGGAAAGAAGGGGGAGCAGAGAGTACTGGTGGGGTTGGAGAGCACATGGGTGAGGGCAAAGAGCGGGGGGAGTGGAGATCACAGGGATGGGGAGCGGAGAGCGCTGGGGGGGGGACTTGAGAGCACTGGGGGTCCAAAAAGAACAGAGGTGGAGAGCACTGTGGGGGCTAAGAGTGTGGGGTGGCGAAGAGCACTGGGGGAGGGGCAGAAAAACAGGGGTGGAGAGCACTAGGGGGGTACAAAGAGCAGGGGGAAGTGGAGAGCAATGGGGGGAGCTTGAAAGCACCAGTGGGGGCCAGAAAGAACAGGGGTGGAAAGCACGGGCGACTGGAGAGCACTGGCGGGGGTTGGAGAGCACATGGGTGGGGGCAAAATGCAGGGGGGAGTGGAGAGTACAGGGGTGGGGAGCGGAGAGTGCTGGGGGGGAAGCTTGAGAGCACTGGAGGGGGAGCCAAAAAAAAACAGGGGTGGAGAGCACGGGGGGCAAAGAGCAGGGGGGGGGGCTGGAGAGCGATGGGTGGAGCTTGAGAGCACCGGGGGGGACCGAAAGAACAGGGGTGCAGAGAATGGGGGGCTGGAGAGCACTGTGGGGGTCGGAGAGCACTGGGGTGGGGGCTGGAGAGTGATGGGGACAGCTGAAGAGCACTGGGGGGGGAGCCAGGGAGCACAAGGAGAACTGGGGGGGCCAGTAAAAGAAATTGGATAGGAGGATCGGCGGGGGGCCGCATATAGAGGTTTCTATATTCCTCTATGCAGCCGCTGAATACTTGATTCTCCTCCTCTCCCTCCTGGAAGTATTCAGCGGCTGCATGGAGGAATATAGAAAGCTAATTTCCTCTATATGCGGCCCCCCGCCGATCCTCCTATCCAGGCACACAGGGCGGACTGTACGGGCGGGCATCTACTCATGTGGATCACGGAGCTGGCTGGGTCTGTGTTCGGCGGCCTCGCTTTAACATGGTCCCGCCCCCCCTAGACCGGCTTGTGTGATAGGCGGAACACTGATTCTATCTACTATCACACAAGCTGGTCTAGGGGGGCAGGACCATGTTACAGCGTGACCGCCGAACACAGACCCAGCTCCGTGACACACAGGAGCAGGAGAGAGGGGAGCACTGCAGCCGCAACTCAGACGGCCTACCGGCCCTGCCCGGCTTCTACTAACAGTTCTGGTGATCAATCTTCCATCTTCCACTAGAGGATCCTGAATCTCCTAGTTCCAGTTCTCCAGCCGCAGGCACCTGCACCCTTCCGTGTCCCTGTCCTTGCTACCAGGGGTGTCAGGACCGGAACCGTGCGAGAGGCCTCCCTCAGCATTCAGACTCTGCTGTAAGGTACGTGACACTTGCATGTTCAATGTGAAATCAAATGTTATTAGGTTATTTTTTTCTCCATTTATTCATAGCATGAATCAAGAAAATACCACATTATGACCACTAGATGGAGCTGATAATTGTAGAAATTAAACACTTGCCGTCCAAGGTACGTAAATGGGCATCCTTGGGTTGCAGTGGTTATGCCGAGATGATGCCTGCACCTACAGGAATCATCCCAGTATCATTCTTTGCAGCCAGTGATTCTCTTTTTTGCAGAAGTGATCTGAGTGGCTAATTAGCCACGTGATCACTTCTGCGGGTGGCAGAAGGGGGTCTCACCCCCTCCCGCCGCAGCTAACTATTCCCGGCAAAATTTATACGGCTACATATCTTTGGTAAAAATAACCCAAATTAGTGGATATTATTTAGTCTGTGTGAAAGTTATAGAGTCTACAAGTTAGGGTGCAAATCACTGAAAATAGATCACATCTGATCACACCTGATGTACTAAAGGCCTATCTTTAGTACACATGACGGGACTTCCCTGTGGCATTCCCCGTGACGTCACAGGGAAGTCCCGTCAAGTCACCATGCTTCAAAGGGGGGCGGGGTCACCGGGTGGCCATGCCCCCCGTTATTTAAGAACTGTCAGACAAGGAGACGCTGTCACACAGCGGGAGCCTCCCTCCATGCCAGCATGGATGCGGAGCGGCCCGGAGAAGAAGATGAAGAAGAGAAGAAGATGAAGAAGAAGATGAAGAAGAGAAGAAGATGAAGAGAAGAGCGGGAGCCTCCCCCCATGCCATGGGTGCGGAGCGGCCCGAGGAGAAGAAGATAGAAGACGCCGCGGAGGAGATGCTGGACGAGAATGCCGGAGGAAGAACCAGAAGAGCCAGAAGAACCAGAAGAAGAAGAAGAAGATGAAGGAAGATAGAAGAAAGAAGAAGCATTTAAATAAAGGAATTGTCAAAAACGGTCTCTTGTCATTTTTAACATTTTTGACAGATTTTTAGTGAAATGGTAGGGGTACTCTTGTACCCCCTTACCATTTCACACAGGGGGGGGCCGGGATCTGGGGGTCCCCTTGTTAAAGGGGGCTTCCAGATTCCGATAAGCCCCCCGCCCGCAGACCCCCACAACCACCGGCCAGGGTTGTGGGGATGAGGCCCTTGTCCTCATCAACATGGGGACAAGGTGTTTTGGGGGGCTACCCCAAAGCACCCTCCCAATGTTGAGGGCATGTGGCCTGGTACGGTTCAGAAGGGGGGGCGCTCTCTCGTCCCCCCCTCTTTTCCTGCGGCCTGCCAGGTTGTGTGCTCGGATAAGGGTCTGGTATGGATTTTTGGGGGGACCCCACGCCGTTTTTTTTTTTTTTGGCACGGGGTTCCCCTTAAAATCCATACCAGACCTGAAGGGTCTGGTATGGAATTTAGGGGGACCCCCACGTCATTTTTCTTTTAAATTTTGGCCGGGGTTCCCCATAATATCCATACCAGACCTTAAGGGCCTGGTATGGAATTTAGGGGGACCCCCACGTCATTTTTTTTTTAAATTTTGGTTCGGGGTTTCCCTGTGGGGAATTCCCATGCCGTTTTTATCAATGAACTTCTATGTGTATTGTCGGACCGGCAATGCATTAATAGCCGCGAGTAGTTTTAAATGGCTTTTTTCCTTTGAAATGTCATTTTGCTGTCAGACTGTTCTAAACACCGGAAACATGCGCCCCTTTACAGGCATACTATAGACACCCCCCAGCTACAAAATTTAAAGGGATATTACACTTTTATTGTTTGACTTTAAGCATTATTAAAATCACTGCTCCTGAAAAAACAGCCTTTTTTAAACTTTTTTTGCATTGATTGATTCATGTCCCCTGGGGCACTTTAGCACTTTTGATTATTCATGTTCGTGTCCCATAGACTTTAACGGTGTTCGAACAAACTTTTTTCCTGTTCGCATGTTCTGGTGCGAACCGAACAGGGGGGTGTTCGGCTCATCCCTACTTGGGATATACTGCTTGATATTCAGCCGGCCAGTAAAGCTGATAAGGGATTCGTCTACACAAATATTTTGGTCAGGGATAAAGACTTCAGAAAATCGTTTGGTAAAAGAATTTATTAGGGGGCGAAGCTTATATAATTTGTCGTGGTTGGGATGATCTTGGGGAGGGCACTGCGAATTGTCATTGAAATGTAGGAAACGCATTATCATATCGTACCGTGTCCTGGACATAACAGAAGAATATAGGGGCATGTTGTGGATGGGGTGGGTGGACCAGTAGGCATGCAATTTGTTTTTCTTTGTAAGCCCCATATTAAAAGTAAGGCCCAAGAACAATTTGAATTTGTCTAGTGTGAGATGTCGCCAATGGAACATACGGGCGTAGGACGAACTGGGGTTGGCAGCAATAAATTGCTCTGCATAGAGATTTGTTTGGTCCACCATGTACTGCAACAAATCTTCTGGGAAAAACAAATGGAAATAGTCCAAATATGAAAAATTCGAAGTGTTGGGCTGCACACCTGGCTGTGCAGTGAAAGGGGGGATTGTAGCGGATCCTGAGTTGGCAGGCAACCATAAGGGGTTTGCCAGGGCATCAGGAAGGTAGGACTGGGCCCGGATTCTTTGGGCTGGATGTGCAATTCCAGTACTTGTACTGGGCTCCTCTTCCTGGGGTCTGGCGCTGCTGGTGGTAGGCAGGTTTTCTGATCTCGGTCCTGATCTCCTTACTCTTTTAGGAGGGGCGGTTTCCTCCGCTGACTCGGACTCCGATCCGCTGCCCTCCACTGGCTCGTATTCCGAACCAGAATCGGATAATGAGAGCTCCCCGCTGCTCTCATCATCCGACATGGTAAGGATGTTATATGCCTCCTCGGGTGTATAAACTCTTTGGGACATGATGGTGGTACTTTTGGCGGTACTTATGGTGGGATTGTGCGACGGTAGTGATGGCGGGCCTGTGTGACAGATGGGCTATGACAGATGGGCTGTCAGATTCAGATGTTACAGATGGCGGTACTAATAGCGGTACCGTTAATGGTACTGATGGTGGCCTGTGTGACAGATGGGCTGTCAGATCCAGTTGGTACCGATGGCGGTGCTGATGGCGGTGGCGGTGCTGATGGCGGTAGCGGTGCTGATGGCGGTAGCGGTGCTGATGGCGGTGGCGGTGCTGATGGCGGTGGCGGTGCTGATGTTGGTGGCTGTGCTGATGGCGGTACCAGTACTGATGGCGGTACCGATGACAGTCTGTGACAGGTTCTGATGGGCTGTGACAGGTTCTGATGGGCTGTGACAGATCCTGATGGGCTGTGACAGATCCTGATGGGCTGTGACAGATCCTGATGGGCTGTGATAGATCCTGATGGGCTGTGACAGATCCTGATGGGCTGTGACAGGTTCTCTTTATTGATGAGGGGGGGGTTCGTGTTGTGCAGACAGCAGTCAGTAAAAATAGATGTTTTACTCACTGATCAGATCTCTCCTTCTCTCTCCTCACACGATCGGTGTGTGAGGAGAGAGAAGGAGAGATCCCTGGAAACCGTCACAGTGTTTATACTTGTGACCGGCTGTGATTGGACACAGCCGATCACATGGGTAAACAGCCATTTCATTGGCTGTTTACCCTGATCGGAGATGCGCTGTGTCCGAGGGACACTCGCCTTCTCCAATCGGCACGATGCCCGATTTGTTATGACAGGTGATCGGCGGTTATTGGACAAAGCCGATTACATGGTAAACAGCCAATTTCATTGGCTGTTTATCCTGATCGGGGATGCGCTGTGCCCGAGGGACAAGTGTCATCCCCGATCGCCGTGGTGCGCGCCCCCGGGGGCGCGCAATAGCGGACCATCCTGATCACGTCATATGACGTCTGATCAGGATTATCAAACCACTTTGCCGCCGTCAATATGTAATAGGGCGGGCGGCAGGTAGTTAACAATAAACACATAACACCTTAATAAACAGATTATAGCAGGAGACCCCAGCGTCAGTTGTTTTGAGCTGGTTATACTAACATATGCTCTTAGTTTATGTAGATTTTGTATAAGCAAAGATGAATAGTTAGATGAAGTTTGTGAAGAGCTTGTTTTTTTCCAGCCAGCAGAGAGCCACATGTAAAAACAATTTTCTTCTAATTTCACTTCATAACTTCCTATTCCCACCCCCAGGTCCTAACACAGCTATGTAAATACAACACATACGTATTCTACATCTTTCCCCTTTTAAAGAAAGGATATGCATTTTGTAACCTTGGGGACAGGTAAGCACTGGACAGCTATTTTTAGGTCTCTCTAGAGATGCTCAATTGGGTTTAAGTCAGGGCTCTGGCTGGGCCATTCAAGAACAGTCACGGAGTTATTGTGAAGCCACTCCTTTGTTATTTTAGCTGTGTGCTTGGGGTCATTGTCTTGTTGGAAGGTAAACCTTCGGCCCAGTCTGAGGTCCTGAGCACTCTGGAAAAGGTTTTTGTCCAAGATATCCCTGTACTTGGCCGCATTCATATTTCCTTCGATTGCAACCAGTCGTCCTGTCCCTGCAGCTGAAAAACACCCCCACAGCATGATGCTGCCACCACCATGCTTCACTGTTGGGCCTGTATTGGACAGGTGATGAGCAGTGTCTGGTTTTCGCCACACATACCGCTTAGAATTAAGGCCAAAAAATTCTATCTTGGTCTCATCAGACCATAGAATCTTATTTCTCACCATCTTGGAGTCCTTCAGGTGTTTTTTTAGCAAAGTCCATGCGGGCTTTCATGTGTCTTGCACTGAGGAGAGGCTTCCGTCGGGCCACTCTGCCATACAGCCCCGACTGGTGGAGGGCTGCAGTGATGGTTGACTTTCTACAACTTTCTCCAATCTCCCGACTGCATCTCTGGAGCTCAGCCACAGTGATCTTTGTATTCTTCTTTGCCTCTCTCACCAAGGCTCTTCTCCCCCGATAGCTCAGTTTGGCCGGACGGCCAGCTCTAGGAAGGGTTCTGGTCTTCCCAAACGTCTTCCATTAAAGGATTATGGAGGCCACTGTGCTCTTAGGAACCTTAAGTGCAGCAGAAATGTTTTTGTAGTCTTTGTAAGATCTGTGCCTTGCCACAAATCTGTCTCTGAGCTCTTCAGGCAGTTCCTTTGACCTCATGATTCTCATTTGCTGTGACGTGAACTGTGAGCTGTAAGGTCTTATATAGACAGGTGTGTGGCTTTCCTAATCAAGTCCAATCAGTATAATCAAACACAGCTGGACTCAAATGAAGGTGTAGAACCATCTCAAGGATGATCAGAAGAAATGGACAGCACCTGAGTTAAATATATGAGTGTCACGGCAAAGGGTCTGAATACTTAGGACCATGTGATATTTCAGTTTTTCTTTTTTAATAAATCTGCAAAAATGTCAACAATTCTGTTTTTCTGTCAATATGGAGTGCTGTGTGTACATTAATGAGGTAAAAAATGAACTTAAATGATTTTAGCAAATGGCTGCAATATAACAAAGAGAGGATAATTTAAGGGGGTCTGAATACTCTTCGTCCCCACCGTATATATATATATATATATATATATATAGCAATAACTCTCGGCGGAGCTGCTGGTTTAAGCGGGTCTGTTACCTTCACTCTCCTTCCCTCTGTTTCACCGGCACCGGGTCTAGGGTTCCATTGAGTTTACCTCTGGACGATACACACACCAACACTTGAATACGTTTTCAATGCTTTATTAAACGATTTACTAAGGAAGTAGCAGGAAAGAGGCAGAAGGGAAACTGCAGAAGAAACTCAAATATCTTCTTGTAAGATTGTTGACAAATGTCCTGGTAGAATTTGGATATTACAATAGAATGCGCTCCCCTCGTGGGACACACTTTGCTGGCCTGGATAGGCCTCTCTCACTTGCCTAGTAGCCAGTACGTAGCACAAACAAAAGTCTCTGCCACAGACTTATTTGGGATAAACCTGTACGATCCTTTGCCACAGGATGTATTGGTCTTTCTGCAATGAACGTCAGTCACAGTGCTTGAACCTTTAAGCCAATCCGGCAACACTATGCTGTATAGTTACTTTTAGGATACGTCCTCCAACCGAGTCCCCAGGCCCCTCTCCAGACCAGCACACTGCGTGATCCTTCCATGACGGGTCCTCCCCTGGGATCTTCTCGGTTGTCCAGCTTCTTCACTCTGGATAGACAGCTCAGGACCATTCCTCGGCTGCTGTGGTAGCCCCCAGACAAGCTTCTGGGACCACCCCTGCGCCGCAGCGACGTGGGCCTCCGGGACGGAGGACCACGAGATTGCTCTCTAACGCATACCTGTCGGCCAGGAGGGCCAGCAGGTGGCTGTAAAACGAACCCCACAATATGGCGTCTGTCCCATAAATACCCTTGCCCAGAATGCATCTCGGAGGACCACCTCCAAAGAGTTGTCTCTGGGACAGAAGAGCATCCATACGCTTCGACACGTTGCCTTTCCAACACTGACCAGTGATAACAGCGACATCCACCGGTCAGCATGGAAACACACACAACGTCAGCCAAGCTGGAACAGAGGCAAAACTAACCTATCTAACGAACAAGTTACTAAATTTACCTAGCATATGGTAGATCGCAAATCTACCAGTGCTACATACTCCCCCCACTACAGTAGACGTTGTCCCCAACGTCTGTCCAAAAACAGTAACAGTAACTGTAACTCCCAAGCCTGGGAGTAGGTATTTGAGTTTCCTATAACTTGGATAGACAAAGAGAGAGGAAAAGACAGTGGAAAGATATTATAAGACTTACACCTATAAAACATTATGTTCACATCCACAAAAAAAACATCCTATGATTGTACACAACCTTACTATCTATCTAGCTGAAAAGCCTCCCAGCTTGATAGGAGATCCAATAATTCCTGAAAAGGAAAACTTATTACACACACATATATATACTGTACAATATCAGGAGCAAAGCCTCATTTTTAGAGAAAATGAGCCTCTCTTCCCATCATCTAACATCAGGAAAAAGAAAAAAAATCTTAAGGAGTCCATCCCTGTAATATGATCTCTTCAAATAAAGAAAAAAATCCGGCTAGCAAAAAGAAGTCCTTGGATTTAAAACACTGAACAAAATATGTAGATCTTGACCAGGCAGATTTCTTTACACTGACACTAACTAGCTAAGCCAAAGTTCTTTTGTCCAGAATCACCAATAAAACCGGGGGTCTGGCAATGTCAGTGATTTTCCGGTTTTATCCACGGTGGTAATGAAATAGACAACATCATCTTTTCCGGGCCTGCAAATGACCACTTTGTCAGCATAGATGTGCCGACCGAAGTTCCAGTGCATGAAACATCCACTAAAACGTTCATCCACCTTAACAGAACATCCAGTCTTTCGGAAGGGCTTAGGCACAGACAAGTAGTCCCAAACAGCTTCACTGTACCAAAGTTCCCGATTAGTTTCAATCACTTGCATTATATCCTGGGACACATAGAGGAACTCCAAACCACACTCGGCAGCTACACGCTTGTTTAACATCCTCTGCAAACGTGCAAGTTTGGGCAAAGATCTGTCTCTCCCCATACCAGGCGGTACACAGGAATCCAATGACTTGCTCACCATAGACCCAGCCGGTGTCTGTAGTGAACTAGCAACTTTTGGCAAAGTCCCAGTAACAGTACTGTGTGGCTCCACACAGGGTGACGTCTTTCCAGAACTCAGGGCTGTCCATTCAGGGAAAGTCATAGCAGAGGTAACATCTTCACCTTGTGACCATAACAGCTCTTGTGACATGGTCTCAAATAGGTCATCATCCCCGGAAAGATCTGACATGGATTCTATTTCCGAATCTCCCAACTCTTCTGCTGGTAGATATTTATTTACAGTCCCAGATACATTCCCCATCAGTGGCTTACCCGTTCCTGACATGGACTCTGGTAGCTCCGGCTCAGGTAACCTCTGGGGTAGGCCTCGACCACGGCCGCGGGAAGCCTTCACATATCCCACCTTCCTTTGAGTAGGCACAACAGGAGTAGGTGTAGTGGACGCAGAAATCAAAGTAATGTCCCCTGAGGAGACGACAGCAGCAGTGTCTCTTTCCGGAACATTGTCAGCAACAACAGGCAAAATGGTGGCCTGCCGTTCTCTCTCTGTAGTAGTAGCAGCTTCTACTGTGGCGATACCTGTTGCCCAATCCATTCGATAAGCTCGGGGCGACGTGGTAGGTTGCTCCACCACAAAAAAGTACTCTCCACATTGCGGACATTGGCCAAACGGTTGGAGATGCACGACCAATCCTTCACATCGGTGGCAGATCATGCCCAGTCCCTCAATATCTCCTGAGGTATACAGAACAAACCTCCCCTGCGGCTTCAAACGAACTCCAGTATCCGTAAGCAGGGTTCTGGTCAGCACAGTATTCATCACATTGCTTGCAGGGAACTTTCTCAAGCCCAAAATTGGCTGCATCGCCGGAAAAGACATGGCTACACTCTGATCTTCTCAGCACGATCACGAGGCCTCTCTTCTCCTCTGGCACCAAACACACACACGCGTCCCACACGGTAGCAAGTAGGGTAGGCTCCTCCCACCTGTTCTTCTGGTCACGTAGCTCCCGGGCCTTCACTGGCGCCCGCCGTCTACGCATTCAGAAATAAAGTCCTGCAGTTTAACTTTTTCTCTTCCTGAAGAATTTTTTTTTTTAAAGTCCAGCTCTCTCTGTAAACTCCCGATAAAACACTTCTCTGGGTTGCGAGAATTGACGGTCAACAAATCCCGGACAACGCCCCCACATGTAGCAATAACTCTCGGCGGAGCTGCTGGTTAAAGCGGGCTTGTTACCTTCACTCTCCTTCCCTCTGTTTCATTGAGTTTACCTCTGGACGATACACACACCAACACTTGAATACGTTTTCAATGCTTTATTAAACGATTTACTAAGGAAGTAGCAGGAAAGAGGCAGAAGGGAAACTGCAGAAGAAACTCAAATATCTTCTTGTAAGATTCTTGACACATGTCCTGGTAGAATTTGGATATTACAATAGAATGCGCTCCCCTCATGGAACACACTCTTTGCTTGCCTGGATAGGCCTCTCTCACTTGCCTAGCAGCCAGTACGTAGCAGAAACAAAAGTCTCTGCCACAGACTTATTTGGGATAAACCTGTACGAACCTCTGCCACAGGATGTATTGGTCTTTCTGCAATGAACGTCAGTCACAGTGCTTGAACCTTTAAGCCAACCCGGCAACACTATGCTGTATAGTTACTTTTAGAATACGTCCTCCAACCGAGTCACCAGGCCCCTCTCCAGACCAGCACGCTGCGTGATCCTTCCATGATGGGTCCTCCCCTGGGATCTCCTCGGCTGTCCAGCTTCTTCACTCTGGATAGACAGCTCAGGACCATTCCTCGGCTGCTGTGATAGGCCCTAGACAAGTTTCTGGGCGCACCCCTGCGCCGCAGCAACGTGGGAACGGAGGACCACGAGATTGCTCTCTAACGCATACCTGTCGGCCAGGAGGGCCAGCAGGTGGCTGTAAAACGAACCCCACAATATGGCGTCTGTCCCATAAATACCCTCGCCCAGAATGCATCTCGGAGGACCACCTCCACCGAGTTGTCAGAAGAGCATCCATACGCTTCAACACGTTGCCTTTCCAACACTGACCAGTGATAACAGCAACACCCACCGGTCAGCATGGAAACACACACAACGTCAGCCAAGCTGGAACTAATCTATCTAACGAACAAGTTACTAAATTTACCTAACATATGGTAGATCGCAAATCTACCAGCGCTACATATATATATAGATATATATAGATATATATATATCTATATATATCTATATATATAGATATATATATATCTATATATATAGATATATATATAGATATATACACATAAAACTGAAATATATATATATACCACATATATAAAACCCCAACTTTTTAAACTACTGCTCTGTCTGAGGTTTGTGAAGTAAGGTATTCTACTGCATCGGCTGCACCACCCCCACCTCAGCATCCTGGCCCCTAGCCGTGAACCCACCAGCTCAGGGATGAACTATTGCCACTTTCTTGCCACTGCAGCCCGATGACCGGTAGCCCATTATTTCCAGATAGGAAGGGTACCCACACCATATCCTGTTTATCTTCTTCCATTCCAGCCTTCACAAACCAGAGACCCATGCCACAGACTCCCACCAGTGACAACTTCACGCGTGGGAGGCCCGCCACAGCCGCCAGGCCCACTGTAGCCCATCCTGGAGCCCTAGGAACCACATGTCAATCCCCACGGCTGACAAGTGCACACCCTCGGCCCTTAAATACAGGCCGATGTTCTTCTCCAACTCGCAATTGTGGACTACCAGTCCCCCATTACGCACCACAAACTTAGCCACGGCCTTATTGACCTTTATCCTGGTCTTGTTGATCTGATCAACAGACCGGGCCCCCCTCCAGGTTGCTCTGCCAATTATATCTGACCATACCACCACGACTCCGGAAAAAGTGACCTTAAACGCAGGAAGTCCCATTTCACATCCCGAATAAGATCCCTAGAGGCCCTGATACCCAGGTCATTACCCCCTACGTGCAACAGCAGCACGTCCGGAGGCCTATCCAGCCTAGCATAACGCTACACCTCAGGAAGGACGCGGGACCATAACATGCCCAGAATCCCTATCCAACGCACTGAAGCCTCCTCCCTTGAGAAACCAAGCTGCCTGCCCTTCCGTCTCACCAGGGCCCTTTTTGCCCCCCAATTGACATAAGAATGCCCAAGGTTTCACATCAGGCACACCGGGCCTGTAAGACAGAAAACACAAAGGGAAACATAGACACACAAAACTAACACTATTCACACCACCCCACAAAATGAAATACAAACATCACCCCAAGACAGAAACCCCACATAAAGACATACAGAGATGGCACCAGACAGGACCCGACTACCCGGGCACTACCATACCCCCCAGACCACTCCCCCAGACCATCACAGTAAAATGAGGGCGTACATAGAGCCAGAACTGTTGAGATTCCCAGCGACCAATCCATTGAAGAATCTGGTCACTTAAACCCCACCTCGCCACCTCCGTAGCCGCCCCAATTCTAAAGGAATGAGAGGCATAGTCCCGAAGGGAGAAACCCCCTGCCGCTAAACTCTTCCTGAAAACGGACACAAATTGATATAGTGACAATGGCGAGCCATTGGCATGTACAAGGAGAGAAATCCCACCGGAAGGCCGTACCCCCAGCCACTCCCGGATAACCGATACTGGGCATAACTGGGCAAAAAGGACGTACCATTATACTGCTCCAAAAAAGAATCCCACACCTGCAGATCAGCCCGATGGTCTTGACCAAGAGGTACGAAATGATGCAGCACATTAACTCCCGCATTCACGGAAGCCAGGCGCCTGCAAAAAACCATCCCCATTGGCATAATTCTGCACGCGAAGTTCAGTTTTCCCAACAAGCACTGCAACTACCTCAGCTGAACCTTAGAACGCCGAGCGACCGCAGCCACGGTCATCCGAACATCCTCCAGTTTATCACTTGGTAACCTGCACTCCATCAGTTTAGTATCAATTATGATACCCAAAAACTTCAAGACCGTGGTGGGGCCCTCCGTTTTGTCTCAAGCCAGGGGCATCCTGAAGACCTGAAAGATATGCTGTAAAGTGGCCAACAGAATGAGACAAGCCCGCTCCCCCGGTGGACCTATCACCAAGAAATCGTCCAGTGCAAAACAGAACCAAGGCCGGACAAGTCCTTGATGACCCATTCCAGGAAGGAACTAAACAACTCAAAGTAGGAACAAGCGCAACCCATAGGAAGACACCTATCCACGAAGAACTGGCCCTCCCAGCAGCAGCCCAACAAACAAACACTATCCGGATGAACTGGCAACAGGCGAAAAGCCGACTCAATGTCAGTCTTGGCCATGAGCGCCGCCCTCCCGAATATCTGCACCCACCGCACCACCTCGTCAAACGAGGCGTAAAAGACAGTACAAAGCGCCGGATCAATCACATCGTTCCTCGAACCCCCCTTCGGATGAGACAAATGGTGAATCAGCCGGAATTGATTCAGCTCCCTCTTGGGGAAGGACCACGCCCAAGGGGGAAACCACCAAGTCCTCCACCGGCGGCCCCACAAACGGGCCAGCCATCCATCCCCATGCAACCTCCTTATGTAACTTACTCCCCACCACCTCCGGATGCTCGTACACCGATCTTAGATTCGCCGAAACAGGGGGGACATTATACAACGAATGTGCTCGGAATGGGGAAACCATCCTGAAAACCCAACCACAATGTCCGGGCTGCCCCCCTGTTAGGATACCTACTTAGATATGGCACCATTTTTTCCAGCATCGGCCGTTTTCTTACCTTACCGGAAGCACTTGGACCAAGGGTGGGCACCTCCGCAACCAGAACACTCATATCGGAAACAGCAGGCTCCCCCAATTTTGCAGGTCCCCTCATTAAACTACCAACAGAACCCCTTGCGCTTTGTGGCTGACAGTGACGAGGTGTTGGCACCCCCGGCCCCGCCATGAAAGGGTGGCGGCACAGCCCTGGCTTGTGTCATGAGCTTCATCCACAACCCAATATCCTTGTGGTGCCACCGCAAAGACGGACGATAAGCCTTCCACTGCCGGAACTGTTCATCGTACCTAAGCCAAGCCACCCCCCCATAAACCCTTTGTGCCTCATTGATTGAATCTAGGTAGCAGAACAACCCCGAACAATTCTGGAGACAAAAAAAGGATAGTATTAAGTATTACCAAAATGGCGGACTTTATAGGCTAAGAAAACAATGGAGAGGAAGAATAGTATAAAAAATCAAGTTTATTAGAATTTACATAACATAGAATGATCAAAAGAGATAAAAACGTAGCGTATATGCATCTGTGTTTATGTGCAGTGACCCCTTGTACGTCTACGCTTTTTGCCGTTAGGCTTTTTCAGGACACGGCCAAGGTTCAAACACGAAACAGATAAGAGAACATATTTCTCTATCTTAGTTTGGATTACACTATCAAATATACCCAGAATCAGATGGACGTGAGTTTTAAAAGTACGAATAAATCACAGTTTATTTGACTAAGTCTGTGAGCAGGGGCAAAGGAAGCTTGTATTCCTGGTCAGGAAGAAGCCAGCAAGGTTATAATGGCCTCCACAGTACATGAGACATGTGTGCTTAATTAGGCTTCAGCAGTGCTAGTGGCTGAATAAAGCCTGACAGCCAATTGCTGTATGTCCACAATTAATGTAAAGAGTATGCCCCTGGGAGACAGAAAGTTCCTGCACGCTGAGTGGGTCAAAATTAACTACGGCCACTCCTCCCCATCACCAATGACCATAACTCCCCCCCCCCCTCTTTAACCTATCCCACTTCCTACAGGAACTTCCCTGTATTTACCGTCCCCTTCTCCCACATATTGTAAAACATCCCCCTGTGTGTGCCCACAGCAGAGGGGGGGGCGGGGCAGTAGGGAGAATCTGTGCTGCACAGGCTGATTAGGGTGTGCCTATGCCCAGCCCGTAATCAAACTCCACAGAATGAATCCACAGTCAAGGAGCCTCCCACTGAGTAAATCTTCACAGCAATATAACCCGTTGTGTGGATGAGCACCACTCAACACCGGAGCATATGCAGGACATGAACAGGGAAATGCCTCATAGTATGAACCAGTTTAATGTAATAAGAATATTCCTGCGCTACCCAATTGGAAAAAGAAAAGAAAAGAAAAACTCAGAAAAAATAGTAAAAACGCACGTATGCGACTGGACAACTGCATGCACCGAAGCAAGGGTCAGACATAAGCCCAAAATCAAACTGAGGTATAGGGGGGGAGGTGCTGCGCTAACCAGAAGAAAGCTGTAAATCTCTGTCTGTGGTCAATTAATAAAATTACATAAAATCGCATAATAACATAAATCGCATAAATAAGTGTTGACACTAAAAACATTCAAGTCTTAATGATCAGCATCTTGTGTATGTGAAAAAAAGTGCATAAAAAATCCTTTTCAGTTGGTATATACTAAATGACAAAAAAAAATAAAAAAAAACGCATGTAAAAATCGCATAAATAAGTGTTGACACTAAAAACATATAAATCTAGATAATCATGTGTAGGTGCACAAAGGGACATAAACACTACTTCATGTGAATAATTCTAAATAAAAATACATAGAATAAATCAGAAATAACCATCAAAAACATATCCTTATAAATGGTGCAAAACGTACAAAGTGCCAGTGCTTAAAGGTGATCTAGATATCGCAAATAAAACACATCAATCCAACGCAATATGGATGATAAATAATATAAATAAATGTCCCAATAATAGTGATGTAAAATATATTGTGCTGGCCTGCGAAACAAATGACCAATGACATGCCAGTAAGTGCAGCAAACTTAAAGTGCCAGTGTAAAAGTCATTGAAGGTGCAAAAGCAAGTTCTGGTGTATTCAACAAAACAACAGTGGGGTGTCTGGGATGCAATTCACTCAGTGTCCTCTTCGTGCATAAAACACTAATGTAAGCAGTGGCCCCTTACCTAGCGGTGCTAGGTCAACCGCATGAATTGTAGCTAAAACGCCAGGTCCTGAGCCTCCATCGCGTCCCTATATCCACGCTTGCCGGTGTTGGGTTATCCTAATGGCAGCTGATTGCAAGTGGCTATGGTCCTATCAGGGGTCCTGGACCAGCGCGGATCCTAGCTCAGCCTCCACATCTCAGGTATGTATGTACAGGAATATGCAGGACAAAGGTACTTGATAGTGAAGTATGTCTTAACCAGGTAATGCTTTATTAAAAATCTTTAAGTAGATGTACTCACATAAAAACAATGCAGAGCAAACCTCTCTCCTACGAGCAGCGAACTCGTTCTGTGTCTAGCAATGTGAAACAGCCTATTCCGTCCCTACGCGTGTCATCACCGATCACGTGACTTCTTCAGGGGATGAAGTCACGTGATCGGTGATGACACGCGTAGGGACGGAATAGGCTGTTTCACATTGCTAGACACAGAACGAGTTCGCTGCTCGTAGGAGAGAGGTTTGCTCTGCATTGTTTTTATGTGAGTACATCTACTTAAAGATTTTTAATAAAGCATTACCTGGTTAAGACATACTTCACTATCAAGTACCTTTGTACTTTTCTGCATATTCCTGTACATACATACCTGAGATGTGGAGGCTGAGCTAGGATCCGCGCTGGTCCAGGACCCCTGATAGGACCATAGCCACTTGCAATCAGCTGCCATTAGGATAACCCAACACCGGCAAGCGTGGATATAGGGACGCGATGGAGGCTCAGGACCTGGCGTTTTAGCTACAATTCATGCGGTTGACCTAGCACCGCTAGGTAAGGGGCCACTGCTTACATTAGTGTTTTATGCACGAAGAGGACACTGAGTGAATTGCATCCCAGACACCCCACTGTTGTTTTGTTGAATACACCAGAACTTGCTTTTGCACCTTCAATGACTTTTACACTGGCACTTTAAGTTTGCTGCACTTACTGGCATGTCATTGGTCATTTGTTTCGCAGGCCAGCACAATATATTTTACATCACTATTATTGGGACATTTATTTATATTATTTATCATCCATATTGCGTTGGATTGATGTGTTTTATTTGCGATATCTAGATCACCTTTAAGCACTGGCACTTTGTACGTTTTGCACCATTTATAAGGATATGTTTTTGATGGTTATTTCTGATTTATTCTATGTATTTTTATTTAGAATTATTCACATGAAGTAGTGTTTATGTCCCTTTGTGCACCTACACATGATTATCTAGATTTATATGTTTTTAGTGTCAACACTTATTTATGCGATTTTTACATGCGTTTTTTTTTTTTTTTTTTTTTTTGTCATTTAGTATATACCAACTGAAAATGATTTTTTATGCACTTTTTTTCACATACACAGGATGCTGATCATTAAGACTTGAATGTTTTTAGTGTCAACACTTATTTATGCGATTTATGTTATTATGCGATTTTATGTCATTTTATGAACCAGTTTAACCACTTAAGGACTGAGCCTCTTTCTGAGATTTGGTGTTTACAACAGGTTTTTTTTGCTAGAAAATTACTTAGAACCCCCAAACATTATATATATATTTTTTCTAACGCCCTAGAGAATAAAATGGCGGTCATTGCAATACTTTTTGTCACACCAAATTTGCGCAGTGGTCTTATAAGCACACTCTTTTTGGAAATAAATCACTTTTTTTAATTAAAAATTAAGACAGAAGTAAAGTTAGCCCAATTGTTTTTCATATTGTGAAACATAATGTTATGTCGAGTAAATTGATACCCAACATGTCACGCTTTAAAGTTGCACCCGCTCATAGAATGGCAACAAATTTTCCCCTAAAAATCTCCATAGGCGATGTTTAAAAAATTCTACAGGCTGCATGTTTTGAGTTACAGAGGAGGTCTAGGGCTAGAATTATTGCTTTGGCTCTAATGATCGCGGCGATACCTCACATGTGTGGTTGAACACTGTTTTCATATGCGGGCGCTACTCACGTATGAGTTCGCTTCTGCGTGCAAGCACTTTGGGACGGGGCGCGTTTATAAAAAAAAAAAAAATTCTTATTTATTTTACATTTTATTTTTAATTTTGACACTGTTCTTTTTTTAAAAAAATTGGTCACTTTTATTCCTATTACAAGGAATGTAAATATCCCTTGTAATAGAAAAAAAGCATGACAGGACCTCTTAAATATGAGATCTGGGGTCAAAAAGACCTCAGATCTCATATTTAAACTAAAATGCAATAAAAAAAAAATAAAAAAAATTGAATGTCATTTAAAAAAAAAAAAAGTCACTTTAAGAGCATTGGGCAGAAGTGACGTTTTGACGTCGCTTCCGTCCTGCAATGATATGGATATGGATATGGCCATCTTCCCCCCACTCATCCCCATGTCAGGCTAGGAAGAGGATCCGATCGCCTCCACTGCTACCAACGGCTCCGGTAAGCGGTGGAGAGTACCGGAGAGCAGCGTGGGGGGGGGGGTGCGCGATTCCGCCGCAGAGACCACTTTTGTCTTGAAGCAGACCGCCCGTTCTTGAAGAGGATACCGGGGTTATGGTAGCTAGCTGCTACCATAACGGTATACCTCTTCAAAGTAGCGACATAAAACGATAGCGGGCGGTCCGGAAGTGGTTAAAAAGTTTTAATAGATAAACGAAAATGCACTTACAATGAGGCGCAAAGAAACAAGCAGAGCATACAAGCCTGCCGCGGTGTCACCCGTCTCACCAGCCGCGATGACGTCACACGTGCTCTCCAACCGAATCGTCTCTCCAAAAATGAGGGATGGGATCCTCTATCCTAGAAGATGCCATTTTTGGGGAAGTAGGTTGGGTGGAGAGCACGTGTGATGTCATTCGGACTGGTGAGAAGGGTGACACCGCGGCCGGCTTGTATGTTCTGCATGTTTCTTTGCGCCTTATTCTAAGTGCATTTTCGTTTAATAAAACTTTTTAAACTGGTCCACACTACGGGTTATATTGCTGTGAAGATTTACTCAGTAGGAGGCTCCTTGACTGTAGATTTATTTTGTGGAGTTTGATTACGGGCTGGATTTAATCTCTGCAGTGGCGGCTGGTGGCATATTTTTTTTGGGGGGGGGAGCAGCAATCCATCCAAGGCCACCCACCCTGGTCGGTTAGTCGCCAGCCCCGCACTTACCCCATCTAGGTCGCGGGCAGCGCTTCCTCTGGGCGGCGGGCGGCATCTCCTCCTCGGCTTTACGGCGGCTTCCCCTGCGTCTCCTCCCTCCTTGGCAGCCAATAGGACCTATGCCCCAAGCCCACCCATTTTTGAAGCCAATTAGAGCCATAAAATAAAAAAAAAACCCCATTGGAATCCATGTGTCCGGGGCCCTGCATGTAGATTAGGGGCTGGGCGCATGGATTAGGGGGACGGCGCCCCTGTGCCCCGTATGGACGGGCCACCACTGGATCTCTGTAATGGGGATCTATCTCATTTGGTAAGAGGCCATCTGTTCACATTTGAGAAGCACCTTTTGTCAGCACTGGAGCACTTTGAAAGTGATATTGATTGTGAAGCACCGGGCACTTTCTGTCTGGGATTTTCATGATGGACTTTTTTCAGTTTAGGGTGTCTCCTCTGTCAGCTTCCTGGAAGAGGCTCCCGCCGACAGCCAGATATCTGCGAGTTCATTTTTGGATCGCAGTGTGAATATGCTATAGCTTCCTCCTAGGGAAGAGCTCCTCTGGCATTCTGCGGTATGGAACTGCTTGATATATTACTATTGAAAAGTGCTTTGTGAATAAACTTGCGCCCTCTACTGCCTGAAGAAGTGTATGACCTGCAACACATGCAATGCCATTGCTGTCATTTGCCCTTTTTCTGTGAACAGTGTTTTTCTTCATTATAGGCCGTCCTGGGGTTACAAACAAGATAGGGTCTGTAGGTTTGTTCTTAAGTCGAATTTGTTTGTAAGTTTGAACAGGTACATTTTTTAAGCTCCAGACAAAAAAATTGTTTTTAAGTTTTTTGGATAGCATAGGGGAGGGTTATCACCGCTGTAACATTTGTTTTGATGTCTGTGCCCCTGTTCAGAAGATTTCACCTCACTTTCTGTCTCTCTGACAATTGGATTGGTGATAAAGCTTCAGTGGAGACACCTTTTTCCCATGATAACTCTTATGCCCTGTACACACGGACGGATTTTCCAATGGAAAAAGTGCGATCGGATTGTGTTATTGGAAATTCCGATCGTGTGTGGGCTCCATCTAACTTTTTCCGTCGGAATTTCCGACACACAAAGTTTGAGAGCAGGATATAAAATTTTCCGACAACAAAATCTGATCGTTTAAATTCCAATCGTGTGTACACAGATCCAACGCACAAAGTGCTACGCATGCTCAGAATAAATTAAGAGACGAAAGCTATTGGCTACTGCCCCGTTTATAGTCCTGACGCACGTGTTTTACGCCGCCGCATTCAGAACGATCGGATTTTCCGACAACTTTGTGCGGCCGTATGTATGCAAGACAAGTTTGGCCCAAAATCCGTCGGAAAAAATCCAATGGATTTTGTTGTCGGAATGTCCGATCAATGTCCAATCGTGTGTACAGGGCATTAGACCCCTTTCACACTGGGGCGCTTTTCAGGCGTTTTAGCACTAAAAATAGCGCCTGTAAAGCACCTCTCATGCCTCCCCAGTGTGAAAGCCCGAGTACTTTCACACTGGGGCGATGCGCTTGCAGGACGGGAAAAAAAGTCCTGCAAGCAGCATCTTTGGGGCGGGGTGGGAGCGTTGTATACATCGCTCCTAAACCGCCCTTGCCCATTCATTTCAATTCCCTTCCTAGGGGTAGATTTCCTCTCAATTCCTGTTGTCTCCCTCCGTTTGTAAGTAGGAGTTGTTTGTAACCCGGGGACCGCCTCTCTAGACAAAATGTAAGTATCCACATGTTTTTATTCAATTCTCGAGTACACTGGTCAGGCCCCGCCTACACCTACCCAGAGACATAGCAGGATGTAAGAGGAAATTTTTCCAAAGCAAGAGGATATCCCCTCTTAGACAGTTATTACTTGACCCCATTGCAAGACTTCCCTTCACCTCCTCTAAATTTAGAAATGTAATTTAAGAAATGGATATGACGCTGAGCACACACACTTAACTTCTTTGGTCGACCATGGCGAGGCCTGTTCTGAGTGGAACCTGTCATGTTAAACCGCTGTATGGTCTTGGGCACCGTGCTGCAGCTCAGTTTGAGGGTCTTGGCAATCTTCTTATAGCCTAGGCCATCTTTATGTAGAGCAACAATTCTTTTTTTCAGATCCCATGAGGTTCCATGTTGAACTTCCAGTGACCAGTATGAGAGAGTGAGAGCGATAACACCAAATTGAACACACCTGCTCCACATTCACACCTGAGACCTTGTAACACTAACAGGTCACATGACACCGGGGAGGGAAAATGGCTAATTGGGCCACATTTGGACATTTTCACTTAGGGGTGTGCTCACTTTTGTTGCCAGCGGTTTAGACAGATCCCGGCCCATTACCACGTGATCAGCTGTCAGCCAATGACAGCTGATCATGTGATGTAAACAAAGGATTGTTAGTTGTTTTTTTTTTCTTCTTCTCACGCTGTCAGTGTGAGAAGAAAAAAAGCCGATCACCGGCTTCAGTTTGCAGGGACATTGGTCCCGAAGAGGAGCAGCATGTTATGTGCCCACCAGTACCGCCTGCCAGTGCCACAAATCAGTGCCAAAAATCAGTGCCCACAGTGCCCACCAATCAGTGCCCACCAGTACATAAGTGCCAGCAATCAGTGCCACCTATCAGTGCCCACAAGTGGCACCTATCAATGCCCACCAGTGGTTACAATCAGTGCCACCTAGCAGTGCTGCCTATCAGTGTCACCTACCAGTGCAGATCAGTGCCCATCACTGCCACCCATCAGTGCCACCTATGAGTGCCCTTCAGTGCCACCTATCAATGCCCTTCAGTGCCGCCCATTAGTGCCACCCATCAGTGCCACCTCTCAGTGCCCACCAATGCCACTTATCAGTGCCCACCAGTGCCGCCTATTAGTGCCCATCAGTGCAGCCTATCAATGCCCATCAATGCAGCCTATCAGTGCCCATCAGTTTAGCCTCATCATGGTCTGCAGAGCAGCGCTAGCTGAGGCTGCCACATACTGCTGGCTGGAATTCTGCCAGCAAAAGTCCGATGGAGCATACACAGGTCGCAATTTCCGACCAAAAGCTCTCATTGGACTTTTGCTGGCGGAATATCCGCTCGTGTGTACGGGGCATAGTACCAGCTTCCACTTCTCCAATCTACACTAATACCTCTGCTCTTCACTTCCTTGATCTAGGCTGAGTATTCATTTCTGGAGAAAATGTTACAAATCCAAAGCCACACCAGCAGCTGCTCACCTTTGTGTCCCAAAAAAAAAAAAAGGAATCCATCACCTATATACTCTGTGAAAGGGTGTGGGTTGATCCGGCACCTCATCCCTTGGATTGGTAGAATGATGCAAAAGGGATTTTGTGTAGGGATTATAACGGTGCACAAGTATATAAAAGATACAATTATTACTTAAAAAATATAAATTTTTTTACATAGATATGCCACAAAAAACAAACATAGAGGTGCATAAAAAATAAGCAGAGTGAGTATACAGACATTAGTACTGGCCAAAGAATCTGTATGCATAGAATGGTCACTGATGCGTATCAAGTCCCTACATGTTTCGCCAAACAATGGCTTCTTCAGGGCATTTGGTCACCATTGTTCACCTGGGGCTCTGATAATAATAAATACATAATCGGGGGCGTGACCAGAAGCCGAGCGAGATGGCAGCCTAATTCACTAGCTCCACAAGCCCACAGCGAAAAAGGCAATAATAGGGGCAATTACCTCAATATATATGGGAAAGTCCAGGACCACCCGCTCCTCTAAACCAAGGGGATCATCCCTACCCCCTCCGGGGACGAACACGGACCTCCGCTCGTTCTTCCAGCGGCCCGGAATGTCCCAGGACGAGGAAGCCAATATGGCGCCGGATGCCTATGCGCCTGCACAGCCGTGCACCGATCGGTCTCCACAACCGACTTCTCCATGGCAGCAGGACCAAGAGGGGCCAGGACAGGAAGGAGCGATCCCCCAAGGAGGCATCCAGCATACAGCAGCGGTGAGTCCTCCACAACGGCCGGATGCCCAGACCGAGCAGCAGCAGGGATCTCCGTCCGCCATGCGGCCCGCCTCCCCCTCACATTACACACAATGCTCGGCAGCGTTCCCGAGACTCCTAAGAACAGCCCCAGACACTGACACACAGAGTTTGGAGCCGACATCCCCAGGCTCATCTGAACTGTCCCAGGACTTTCCACCCCTGCCAGGCCCTGCAGACCCCCATCCCAGAGCATATCGATCCCCTGAAGGGGGGAAAGGAGGGCCATGGGCAATGATTGCCACTTCTCCCCCTCCTAAGGCACAGAGACTGTCTCGCTCCAGAGAGCCCAGCACCTCTGGACAACACAAAACCTCAGAGCCTTCATACGCACAGAAAGTGGGCACCCCACTTTCGCACTCAGCAAAGCACCCTCCTGAGGGAACCCCCCTGCAACCACATATGGGGACATGGTCGGGCTCATGGGATCCCCCGGCGCCAGGAGGTCAATCGCATCAGGAGGAAGACGCATTCACTCCACGCACCCCGCTGCCATCTTCACCTCACTACCATAATAGCCCTATGCAGGACCCACTCATGCCACCGCAATGGTTCTCCTATCTGCAAGCTATACCCACAAAAGAAGATTTTAAACAACTAATCGCAGACGTTAAATCCACATGTCGCACAGAAATCCAAGTACTACAGTCTGGACTTAAACATTTGGCAGATCGAATGGAGATGGCAGAGGAGGAAATCCAGGAAACTAAACTGGCGGTCCATAGAACGCAACTTCAGGGCGCAGACCACAGAATAATGATGAGAGATATGCAAAGGCATATAGAAGACCTGGACAACAGGGGGCGCCGAAACAACATCAGAGTGAGAGGTATCCCAGAATCGGAGGGCGCCGAAGACCTGCAAAAGACCCTGCAAACCGTCTTTAACAATCTTATCGGAGAGCCACCAACAAAACACATAGAAATGGACAGAGCCCACAGGGCACTTTGCCCCAAAGGAGCTACCCCTAAACCCAGGGACATTATTTGCAGAATCAGCTCCTACCCGCTTAAAGAGGAAATCATGAGGCAGGCACGCCTAGCACGCAGAGTGATATTCGAGGACGTCCAGATCCAACTATACCCGGACTTATCCTGGCTCACCCTACAAAAACATAGACTCCTCCAACCCCTACTACAAACCTTACAGAAAGAAGCCATCACCTACCGATGGGGCTTTCCATTTAGCCTCACAGCAAAACACCAGGGCAAATCCGCAATTTTGAGACACCCAGAAGATCTCCGCACGTTTTGTGAAGTATTGGAAATTCCGGCTCCTCAACTACCAGACTGGGATATAGTGGCTACTCCCCCACCGCCACCCACCACATGGCAGAGAGTGCCTCCATCTAACCGACCCAGGAACTCGGACACGCAACGCAAGCCTACTAAGCATAAGGCCCGCTGAACTGAAAACGCAGCGATATCAAGCAAACACGGGACTTGAGCACCTAGGCTCAGTATTTAGGACGGTCCAGACAGCAGTATACCTACTGCTACCCTAGATTAGCATCCTTCAATATGCCCCTATGCCACTTTAGAGCTCGCTATTACGGGCACGACTCAGGAGCTAGGAGATGATAGGCCTTAGATCCATCTCCTATCACCCTCTCACCCCCCCTCTTTTTGTGTTTTTTTTTCTAGTTAAAAGCAGGTGCACAGTGATAGACTGTGTACGGTTCACAAGATATGGTTGATAGTACACGGGCTCCCGGGAGCGCCTCTCCGCTCGTCCCATTTGGGATGGGGGGGGAGGCCCGCGCGGGAATCCGTTTTGACCTTGGCCCGTTGGCCATTCTAAGCTTGAATGCAAGGTTTATAATGTGTTACTATTATGTATTAACTGTATTCTTCTCTTTCCCCATAGTCCCTTCTTCTTCTATCTCTTTCCAGCCGTCATCCTGCACGCATGGATTTATGCACAAAACTTCCTGGTCTCCTCCCGGAGGGTGCCCACTCTGAATCTGAGGTCTCGACCCCTAACAAATCTCAACTAGGTAAGAGTTTACCCCCGTATCTTCACCCATCACCACTATGGCCAAGGTATTGTCACTAAATGTACATGGCCTAAACTCCAATAGGAAAAGACATCTGGCACTGAGGGAGTTCAGACAGTCGGGAGCTGATATTATTATGGTCCAAGAGACCCATTATAATAAAGAGGGCTCATTCGCATTTGCATCCAGATACTACTCCCAAATCTATATAGCATCAGGCACTCATAAAAGGGCTGGAGTGGCGATACTCGTTAAGCGAGGGGCCCCCTTTACCTGCGCGACCCAACATTGTGATCCCCATGGCCACTTCATTATCTTACAGGGGTAGTGGCAAACACAAGACGTGACACTATGTGCATTATATGCTCCGAATACTAGACAACATAGCTTCCTGTCCAAAGTATATCCACGCATCTTTAGATCTACCCCCGGGGTCCTCATAGTGGGAGGTGATTTCAACCTCATTCAATCAGCTGCTGCGGATCGCCAGACGATGGCCCCCCAGGCCCCTTCGTCTAGGGTCCATAGAGACTCGAGACTATTCAGACAAATCACTAGACAATATGCGCTCTTTGACGCATGGAGGGCTCTCTGTCCAGGCGATCGGCAGTATACATTTTACTCGGCCCCCCACCGGACCCACACACGCATCGACTACTTTTTTGTCAATAACCACACTCTCAAACTGACACGCAAGGCACAAATACTTCCGAACTCATGGTCGGACCATGCCCCCATCCTACTCACACTAGACTTAGGCACCCCGGTTCGCAGACCATATAACTGGAGGATGAACACTTTCCTCCTCCAACATCAACCGGCTCTAGTAGAATTAAACTCCACGTTAAAATATTATTTTCTAGAGAATTCCAACCAGGAAGTATCACTCCCCACACTTTGGGAAGCCCACAAGGCGGTCCTTCGGGGTAAATGTATAGCGATTTCATCAGCACTAAAAAAAGATGCCACAACAGCAAAACTAAATGCAGAGCAAGAACTTAGAGCTAATGAACACAAATTTCAACTTAATCCCACAATACCTGTCCTAAGGAAAATAATTAAGCTCCGCACAACCCTCCGAGATCTAGCCTTGGGACAGGTAGAAAAGGCTTTAACAAGATTGAAACAAATGTTCTATGATAAGGGAAATAAAGCCCATTCTCTTCTAGCCAATAAATTACGTGAACGTTCCCACATGATCTCTCCACATCAGATAAAAGACAAAAGGGGACAATTACTATCCCACCCGGTAGACATCGCCCGTACTTTCGCGGACTTTTACAAGGAACTTTACAACAATCCCGAGATACCCAACAACCCACCTTCTATAGACCTAACCCACAAAATGAAACAATACCTGGAACAGAGTGGCATTCCCCATCTCCAACCCTCTGATCTGATGACACTCAACGCACAAATCACTGATGAGGAAATAGAACTTACTATAAAGTCCCTCCCACCCCACAAGGCCCCAGGTCCAGACGGCTTCCCGTACGAATACTACAAAACATTTCTCCCTCTTTTACTTCCCCATCTCCGCAGACTGTTTACCGATTTTCTTAATGACACACCCATTCCCTCAGAGATGCAGAAATCCTTTATCACCATGATCCCTAAACCAGATAAGGACCCCTCCCTTTGCGTGAATTATAGACCCATTGCATTACTAAACTCAGACTTAAATTTTTTTACTAAACTCCTATCCAATCGCCTGAACACGATACTCCCATCACTGATCCACAAAGACAAAGGAGGGTTCCTCCCCTTACGGCAGGCAAGTGATAATACCAGAAAGGTGGTTGACTTGGTGGAAGTGGCGAACAGGGAGGGCACCCCTTCATTACTACTTAGCTTAGATGCTGAGAAAGCTTTTGATCGACTGGGGTGGCCGTTCCTGTTCGCCACACTGGGTCATATGGGCTTTCGGGGACCCTTTCTACGGGCAATCAAACATCTATACTCCAACCCTTCCTCGCAGGTCAGGACCCCCTTTGCAACATCAACGTCATTTACAGTTTTGAACGGTACCAGACAAGGATGCCCGCTGTCACCTCTCTTGTTCGCGCTATGTGTGGAACCCCTAGCGGCATCCATTAGGAATAACCGAGATATACGAGGGATTACGGTTAGAGACAGAGAATTTAAAATCTCCCTCTTTGCCGATGATATCATCCTCACCCTGACCCAGCCCCATGTTACCCTCCCGAACCTACATGCAGAATTAGACAGATTCCGCACCATATCAGGGTATAAAATTAACGCCTCTAAATCAGAAGCATTACCCATCAATATCCCCGAGGCTGAGATCACGCTTCTACAATCTAACTTCCAGTACAACTGGAAAACAACCGCCTTGAAGTACTTGGGCACTTATATTACTCCACAATTTAACACACTATATCAAGAAAACTTCCCTCCTCTCTTCAACACAATTAGATCCCTTTTACTTCAGTGGAAGAAACATCGTATCTCCCTCCTAGGCCGAATCGCCTCCATTAAGATGACCATCCTCCCGAAACTATTATACCTTTTCCAGACACTTCCCATACCCATACCAACTAAACAACTGAAAAAACTGCAGTCAGATCTGCTAGACTTCACGTGGAACTACAAAAGACACAGGATCCCAAGTTCAGTTCTGATGGCGTCGCGCAGTGAGGGGGGCCTAGCTTTCCCAAATATCACTAAATACTATCAGGCTGCGCAACTAAGAGCGGTGGCCTCATGGTTTACTCAAAGATCATACAATAAGTGGACAGAGATTGAGAAATTATGGCTAGCTCCAATACACCCGAACAACCTATTATGGAACGCAGATGCGGATGTGGCTCCCGACCGCTTGCTGGGTCCTATGGCCCTCTTACGGCAGATGTGGCGGAAGATAGCACGACCCAATAAACTGATCTCGGAGAGATCGACTTTAACTTCCTTTGTCTGCAATCCCAGAGTGCCGGATAGTCTCACACACCAGATGTCCCACCCCTGGTCCTCTAGAAATCTATTCCACTTCGGAAGTATAGTAGATCTCAGATCCCGTAGATTGCTGCCTTTCTCAGACTTGCAGACCAAATATGACCTACCGAGGCAAGCATTTTATGGGTACCTACAAATACGACACTACGCACTAACCATAGCCCCAAACCTACAATTTTCACCTCCATCCCCCTTTGAGAATATAATTCTAGCAGGCAACACACAGAAGGGTCTCATATCAGGAATCTATAAGATACTGAATGCTTTCCACATAGAGGAGAAAGGGAAGCATCGCTACATGCTCAAATGGGAGAAGATTCTCAATGAAGAACTCCCATTGGAGCTGTGGCAGATAATATGGAACCAAGCAGCAAAGAGTTCAATATGCACGCTTTATAAAGAAAATTCATATAAAATTCTTTTCTTCTGGTACATGACACCAGATGTACTTCATTCAATCTTCCCTACAAGCTCAGACAAATGCTGGCGTTGCCAGAGAGTAAGAGGCACTTTTATACATATATATTGGACATGCCCAATAATCATTCCATACTGGGAAATGGTTCGGGATCTCCTTTCTCGTATTCTGGATACCGAGGTACAGGAGTCCCCAAAATTTTTCCTACTGGGTCTATCACCACTAAAACTTAGCAAATCCTACAAGAAATTAGTGAGACATATTCTCACTGCAGCACGCTGCCTGGTAGCTCTAAACTGGAAACGTAGTACCCCGCCCCCCCCCCCCCCTCCTGAAGATCTTTACTCTAGAATTAAAGATGTTGAACTAATGGAGAAAATGACAGCTAGAATACAAGACAGGCTGGAGGCTCACAACAGAGTTTGGGAACCATGGCACCTCCGGGAGGACACAACATGACCAGGTAATAAATCTAAACGGATGGCTTACTTCTTTTTTTTTACTTCTTTCTCTCTATCCTCTCTTTTCCCTTTCTTTCTTTATCCCCCCTAAACCCACACTAATACTGGTATCCAGGATCCTCTCTCTTTGGGGGGCTTTACCCCTTTGTTTTTCCTCATATCATTATGGAAGAATGTGCAACACCTTAATATCAGAAATAAGCTTCCATCTACTTCTTTGTTTCCCAAGGGAATTATTAACAACGAAACTGTACTGACTATCGGTCTAACATTGTAAGCGGTCATACTGGATACTTTATGTGATTTGTCATGCTTCTTGATTTTGTATTGATAATACACTTAATAAAACGTTATTTGAGAAAAAAATAAATACATAATCAAGATTACAATAATCAAAAAATAACAATAATCATAAGATAAATTAAATATAATATAACAATAACCAAATCGAGTGTCATGGCTCATAAACTCTCCCATTCCACAGATCCCACCCAACTTACCAAGGAGACCCCCAAAAAAGGGCATACAACCGGGCAGTCCAACAAATGCGGCAAAGGGAGTTTTTTTTCGTGTGACCACAGGGGGCATACAGGGGCCAGGCTATATCGGAATTAAAGAGAAAAAAAGGAGAGAGTAATATACATTGTTGGACATACTACAGTCCAATATTGTGGGCTAACATAGCCTCAATTATACTTACATATACATATGAAAGGATATGGGTACAGGGGCGCCAAGAAAGCCAGAGCGCAATGTAAGGTTATAACTTCACCATATACAAACCACTGTAAACAAAGGGGAAGGATACAGATGAGAATAATGGAATGTGAAAACAAGTATGTATGTACAAATGTAAAAGATGAGGAACTGAAGTAATGAAGGCAGTTCAAATGTGCTGGTAAAATAGAAAAAAAATAGAAAAAAACTAAAATATATAATGATGCAAAGACGCCTGAGTACAGCCAAATATACTAAACCCTACAGGGATTAGATATATCCCAATATAGACATGCAACAAATAAAGAACCAACTGGAGAAAACACCCGTTCCCAATAAAATAGGTAGCATAAGTGTACAGTGGTTCTCAGTGATAACCCAGCATATAGGAGAAAGAAAAAGAGAGACCAGCTCAGTACAGTAGTAACAACCGGATGAATAAAAAGAGATTCAACCAGACAGCGCAAGCCGATCGATAGCAGAAGCAGAATAGAGTAGTATAAGAGACCATCCAGGCTTACCTGGCATCGATTTGACTGTGACAGTGGCCACCCCTGAGATCCAGCTGATAGAATGCTGGACACGCAGGCCCTATATACCCCCCACTCGGTCGGCGTCTGACTTCACCGACCGAGTGCGGACGAAACAGGGCCTCTGCGCATGTGCCGGAGGGCCCTCCGTTCCCCTACAGATACCAGAGTGCTGAGCGGCGGTGAACGGCTATCACGTTACGCAACCGCGTCACATGACGCAATGGATGGAGGCGGGCGGGACTACCCTCCGCATGATAACCCGCCCAGCAGACCAGATTGGGCACATCGGGATGGGGGGAAGAGCCAAGGCCAGACTGACGCAACTCTGACGCGTCAGACAGCAACCAAAATCAGGCATCTGTCCTATAGGGTACAGACGCCCGGGGCGTCCGTGCAGCCACACACATTGTCCACCCAAGGCCACCGTGGACAGCCCAATGCAGCCCAAAGGAAAGAGGGGCCACTAGGGCAAGGGGGGGAGGAAAAGAAAAGGGGGAGGACAAGTCAGAAGACAGGTATTAATAACCCCACCAGTGCACCAACTAGTATGGGCCAATCCTGTCAACATGAACCATGACACACGATAATAAAGACATATCACATAAATAAATGACCATATGAGCAAAACATAGTTACAAATATATGTTGCAAAATACCTATAATAGTAGTAAAGCCAACAAACAATTAATAAATATGTATCAAAAGGAAAATTATGTACATATATAAATATATCATAAAGTGTATACACTATGCGGTGACACAAATCACCTAATCCAGGATGGTAAAATGGCTATGGTGATACATCGTGTGGGAGAAAGGGGAGACGAGATGAAATTCAGCGTTCATGACTATACTGTTTATAAGACATTCCAGATTGAAGGCACACACATTGCACAAGGCACGAATAGAATCTATACATTAGAAAAAAAGATTTAAAGCTAATATAATCGTTCAAGCCGGGATATCTTGTGGCATCCAAGTTATGGATCCACTGGTTTTCTATATGTAGTAAAGTACATTCCACCGCCCCTCACATGTAAAGGTACAAGGGCCATGAACGTGGTCAAAATCATGCTGAAGTCCCACATGTCTACTAATAGCAGTAGTCATGAGGCGTTTGAAAATGGGAGTGGTAAGGTGCTTTATGCGCTTAGAAAAAGGGCGCTTGGTTTTGCCTACGTAAAAACATCCACATAGGCATTTAGCGAACTATACGACGCCAACTGTGTGGCAAGTCACTCTATGCAAAATAGCATGAGTTTGACCTTTCGGAAGAAAAGTCTCATGGCCATTAGAAATAAAGCAACATATATCACATCTCTCGCAGGCAAAAGTGCCTGTGTGGGATGTGTGGTCTCGGGCGGCAGATAAATGGTGGCTCCTAACCAGATGATCCCTGAGAGATGGTGCTCGTCGATATGTAATTTCGGGATAAGGTTTGATACATTTTTTAATGGTTGTATCAGCTGTTAATAGAGGCCAGAATTGATTGTTCGTTGTTATGAGGTTTAGTAGAGAAAATGAGGTCCTTCCTCTCTTATTTATAAGCTTTATTATATGCCTTTTTCAAGAGGGTGTGGCTATAGCCCCTGTCTCTCAATCTTGTATATAATTCCTTAGCAGTCCTATGGAAATCATTGTCCAAAGTGCAGTTTCTTCTAAGTCTTATATACTGGCTGT
Organism: Lithobates septentrionalis; assembly: GCA_037952835.1. NCBI lineage: Eukaryota > Metazoa > Chordata > Amphibia > Anura > Ranidae > Lithobates > Lithobates septentrionalis. The sequence goes on from JBBDGP010000775.1 coordinate 786,386, forward strand.
AGGGAATACTTTTTAACAGTGGCTTGGGATGTGCAATGGTGGCATGTAAAACAGTATTACCAGCAGATGGTTTCCGATATAGTGAAGAATAGAGACAACCATCATCATCAACATAAATCTCTAAATCCAAACAACTGATTCTGATAGCACTCCATAGTGAATTTAAGGTTTGAATTGTTGACAGCTAGTTTGTCCATGAACCGGGGGAGTTTATCCCTAGTTCCTGAACAAAAAAGTAGAATATAATCAATATATCTGTGCCAAGAGATGACATGTTGCAAAAGACTAGACATATCCTCTCAGGCAAAGAGTTCCCTCTCCCACCCCCCCAGGTACATGTTGGCATAGGATGGTGCACAACGTGTCCCATTAGCCACCCCCTGCACCTGGAGGAAGTGGGAGGAACTAAACATAAATATGTTACAAGTAAGAATGAACTCAAGTAGGTCAAGAACAAACTGGCTGTTGGTGTCTGCCAACGGTCCATTTTCTTTTAACTGATTACGAATAGTCTCAATCCCTCTATTGTTGTTAACAATTTCGCGAAACATGATTTTGTATTTCTCAACATCCATGACAACTACATTTCCCTCATTGTCAGCTGGTTTGACCATCATACGGGGATTGTTTTCGAAGAGATTAAGGTGCTTGCCTATGTTTCTTAGATAGATTGTTGGAATGTTTGTTGCCAAAGTCCATTCCATCAATTTCATTGGTGATTTGCTGAACGAACACCCAGATACTGGGGTTATTGCTAAGTGTTGGGAAAGCCCGTGACTTGGGTTTGAAAGAGGTAGGTGGGGGGAGGCAACACCGGGAATGACGAAGCCATCCATGGGGGGGACTAGAGGCGCGTCATCTCCAGTGTGGCCCTCCTCCCATAGATCCATCAAATCATCAATGGCCTGTAATTCATCTAGGCTGAATACTGATGTGTTAGAATGGATGGGTACCACCTTACTAGGACTATCGTAGATAACGTTATACATTAATCTCCTGGCAAATAGATGTACATCTTTGATAATTTGGAATTTGTCTGCATCAATAGATGGACAGAAAGTAAGGCCAATTTCAATACTTCAATTTCATCGATTGATAGAGATTGATGATCTCTAGCTCTGTATCTCCATGTTGTCTCTTAGTACTTGAAGGGCCAACGTCGGACTCGGAGATTGGTCTGGTGTTTTTACTAAGAAAAAACTGAGCTATTTTGGGATCAATAAACTGTGTGCTAATCAGAAACATAGCCTCCTGATGGTAGTAGAAACGGGAGAAGAAGATAAAGTAGGTGTCACAGTGCTCTGTGCAGAATTCAAAGCCAAGATAGGTGTGTTAGACATAGCTTTAAGTGAGCATGATAGAGGAGTAGAAGGTTGTGTGGTGATAGATTTGGTATGGACCAAGGGTGGTCGTTGAGTGGTCATAGACCCGAAGGTATGTCGAGGTGATCCTGTGGATGTAGTAGTTAGTTCTCCCTTCCATTTCTTTGGTGATTTATCACAGGACAAGTCCTGATATGTGGTTGATTGGCTGAAAGACACAGAATAAGCATAGGCAAGTCACTATCCATTTTCAGTGCTGTATAAGTTGGTGGTCTAGTCATGGGTTTACTATATGTTGTTTGGTTCCACTTATATGCATAGCCATTATCGTGTGCTGATTTGTCTCTAAGGAATTTACCCTCTTTAGCATTGATAATGCCTACTGTATATTCCTCAAAATATTCTCGTAAATCCTTTTCTCTTTTAATAAAATCGGGGAAGGCAGCAATAAGAACATGGTCCTGATACCAAGCATTGATCTGGGCATCAAGATGAATAATCTCGGTATCATATTGTTTACACAAAATGGTAATCATTTCTAATGAGCATGTTTGGAGATTATGTTCCCACGTTTGTTTCAGGAAGTCATTGACCTTTCTTAGATTGGGGAAAATCTGGATTCTTAAACCCCAGGGGACAATATTATTCTCAGAGTATTTTTCAACGTAACTTTTATGCCAGTAAATCCTCACTTTTTTTCCAGAAGACGTTGTAATCTCATAAATGCTCTATCCAATTCAGCATCTGTGATATTGGATGCATTCTGAGATGACCGTATTTTAGCCATGAAACCCTCCCATGCCTCACCACAGAAATCCGCCATGATAGGTAAGTGTTCACCAACAGACAAAAACTTCAAAAATATTATATAATTAAAAACCATAAATATTAAACTCACAACTAGATATGTGTATTCAAACACCTAGTAGACAATGCTGTGAAAGGGTGTGGGTTGAGTAACCTCATAAGATCCGGAACCTCATCCCTTGGATTGGTAGAATTGATGCAAAAGGGATTTTGTGTAGGGATTATAATGCCCCTTTGCCGCAGTTGTTGGACTGCCCGGTTGTATGCCCTTTTGTACTTTGGTAAGTTGGGTGGGATCTGTGGGGTGGGAGAGTTTATGAGCCATGAAACTCGATTTGGTTATTGTTATATTATATTTAATTTATTGTTATATTATATTTAATTTATCTTTTGATTATTGTTATTTTTTGATTATTGTAATCTTGATTATGTATTTATTATTATCAGAGCCACTGTTGAACACTGGTAACTAATTCCCCTGAAGAAGCCATTGTTTGGCAAAACATGTAAGGACTTGATACGCATCAGTGACCATTCTATACCATTCTATACTTTGGCCAGTACTAATGTCTGTATACTCACTCTGCTTATTTTTTATGCACCTATATTTGTTTTTTATCGCCTATCTATGTAATAAAATTTATATTTTTAAGTAATAATTGTATCTTTTATATACTTGGGCACCGTTATAATCCCTACACAAAATCCCCTTTGCATTAATTCTATCACCTATATATATTGATTTTTTTTTTTTTTTTTTTTCAAGTATTTTTTTTATGGTATCTATTAGTCAGAAGGCTTACAACAGTTTCTAAAAGGTTTCCAAGTTTGTCTGGAATGTACTGCCCATTCTACTGGTAACTCCCGTGCTACAACCCCTGGCAAAAAGTATGGAATCACCACTCTTGGAAAATGTTCATTTAGTTGTTTAACCCTGTAACGAAACGTCCCACACTCCGCTTGAGTACTTTCGTCATATACCTCTTCCTCCCAGTCTGAATATAGATATCAGATATTCCAACCGCTGACAACCACAACAAGGTAATACTGTACGTTTGGTTGCTCAACATGAACTGTTTATTAGAACAAGAATACAGTCTTACATACAGTTGAAAAAGGAGGTTCCCCCCTTCGTGCTCATATTACACTAACAATACACCTGTAACCAGAAACATAAATTAACATGAGCTAATTAACTAATCCCTTAAAGCAGCCTAGGTGACTCCATGCCCACCTGGCCAATGTTGTGATTAATCAGGATTTCACTACAGGTCAGACTTGTTGTCACCGAGCTTCACACTGTAGATTATACATTATCATAAGTATAAACACAGAACACCTTCTCACAATAGCAGGAGCTCCAGTAGGAGTCGGCCTGTCTACTACATTGTACAGAGGCCAATGTGATCAGCTCTTTCAATTAACATGTTGAGTTCAGAATCAAACAAACTAGGAATAGTCTTTATATCTATTCTGGGAGATATTGTGGATAAATATCACTGTCCTATTTTAAGTAATCCAAGCCATATTTTCTCAGTCACCCTGTGCCCCTAGTGGACACATGGTAACTTAGACATAGAAGGTGCAAGGGGAGCTGAAACAAGGGCTTCACAACTTTTCCAAGGTATTCTGGGTTCCACGGGCCTTCCCGTCACAAACCCTTTCATGCTTATTGCCTAAGCCTTTTTCTGACATTTGTTGCTTACAAGTTAAAACATTATATATATATATATATATATATATATATATATATATATTTAGCAGAGACTCTAGAGAATAAAAAAAAAATTAAGAGAAGCAAAGAAAAAAAAATTTTTTTTCATAATTTTCAGTCTTTTTTTATTTGTTGCGCAAAAAATAAAAATTGCAGAGGTGATCAAATACCACCAAAAGAAAGCTCTATTTGTGGGGAAAAAAGGACGACAATTTTGTTTGGGAGCCACGTCGCACGACCGCGCAATTGCCAGTTAAAGCGGCACAGTGCCGAATCGCAAAAAGTGCTCTGGTCATTGGGCAGCCAAATGGTCCGGGGCTTAAGTGTTAATGACTGTCATCTCCCCCGTACCTTTAAATATATAAAGAAAAAAAACAACCGCGCTAAAAAGCAAAAAACTATATAAAACACTAAACTGCAGCTGCAACAACAAAAAAAACAAATATTAGTGTAGTGAGAATAGAAAAGATAAAATAAGTGCGCTGGCAATCAAGTGACCAAAAATATGGAAATAAATAGTGATTAAAGTTCATAAATTGCCTGTATAAATGATAAAGTCCAATGATAAATTAAGTGCACTTGCAATCAAGTGACCAAAAAATATGAAAATAAATAGTGATTAAAGTTCATAAATTGCTTGTAAATAAATAATAAAGTCCATTCATAAAGAACTTGATAAGAATGAGCAAATCTCATGAAGGAGAGTTATGCCGCGTACACACGAGCGGACATTACGGCGGACTTTGCCCGGCGGACTTTTCGACGTACTTTCCGACGGACTTTGTGAATGAACGGACTTGCCTACACACAATCCACCAAAGTCCGTCGAATTCGTACGTGATGACGTACGACCGGACTAAAACAAGGAAGTTCATAGCCAGTAGCCAATAGCTGCCCTAGCGTGGCTTTTTGTCCGTCGAACTAGCATACAGACGGCGGACTTTTCGACCGGACTCGATTTCAACGGATAAATTTAAAACAAGTTTCAAATCTAATTCCGTCGAACTTTTGAGAAAACAAAGTCCGCTGGAGCCCACACACATCGAATTGTCCGACGAAATCCAGTCCGCCGGGCAAAGTCCGCCGTAATGTCCGCTCGTGTGTACGCGGCATTACACATCCACAGTTCATCAGTCCCAGCCCGTATGAAAGGAAAAAGGAAGGAGGGAGTGTGGGGGAAGCATCCAGGCTGAAAATGAATCCAGATGACAGTAAAATTGAGCCCTTACCAGAACTGGTGGACCTCCTTTATAGCAAGGTCATATGCACATGCAGATACAGCCCTCTGCGGGGACAGATGGATTCCAGCATCCGGATCCTCAGATGTTTATGACGTTCCAGGGGGAGGCCACTCCAAGGTGTCAGCCTAGGGAGAAGCACTCACTGGTCGGAAGGACCGTGAGTGCAAAGAAACGCAAAAAAACTCAGATAGTGTAGTAAAAATAAATAAGCTTTTATTGCTGAAGGGGGCAGAGAACACTTCTCCGCCATAAAACATATTTAAAAAGCCGGCATATTAAAAGTGAACACCCGTGTAAAAACAGACATGGGGCGTACAACGTGATGGCGTATAGTGCGTAGCCACACCCTTCATAAGATTTGCTCATTCTTTTCCCCCATACCTTTACCTGACATGCAACCCCTTATAATCAATGATTGTGGAAATTTACATATTTTCTTCAGGCAGTCGTCTTCATTCATTTCATTGGAACGGCACCAAACAAAAGTTCCAGCATCATCGCCCTGCCCAATGCAGATTGGTGATTCCTCACAGTCCATGATTGCTTTTCTTTAGGCCACTGTAACCTTGTTTTTTTCTGTTTAGGTGTTAATGATGGTTTTTGTACAAATCAAAAGGGAAGGTTGTTAAAGGGAAGCGTACTGGTAGACTAAGGAAGACATCAAAGCATCAAGTTGGAAAACGTAAACACTTCCCGACCGGCTCACGTACATTTACAGTGGCAGGTGGGCTCCCCTGCGTGAATCGCCGTACCTGTACGTCGGCTCCTTTAAGAGCCATAGCAGAGTGCTCGGAGGACCCGTTGCGGGCGCGATTTCTGCCAGCCACCCGTGATCGTTGGCACGAGAGCCAGAATGGGGATTTGTGTGTGTAAACACACAAATCCCTGTTCTGACAGGAGAGGACAGACAGATCGTCTGTTCCTAGTAATTAGGAACAGCGATATGTCCCCTCCTCCAGTCAGTGCACTGCCCCCGCAGTTAGAAACACTCACGAGGGAACACATTTAACCCCTTGATCGCCCCCTAGTGTTAACCCAACTCCTTCCCTACCAGTGACATTGACACAGTTATCAGTGCATTTTTATAGCACTGATCGCTGTATAAATGGCAATGGTCCCAAAAAAGTGTCAAAAATGTCTGATCTGTCCGCCACAATGTCGCAGTCCCGCTAAAAATCGCAGATCGCCACCATTACTAGTAAAAAATAAATAAATAATAAAAAGGCAATAAATCTTTCCCCTATTTTGCAGACGCAATAACTTTTGCGCAAACCAATCAATATATACGCTTATTGCGATTTTTTTTTTACCAAAAATATGTATAAGAATGCATATCGGCCTAAACTGAGGAAGAAATGTGTTTTTTGTTTTTTAATTTGGTGGTATTTATTATAGTAAAAAGTAAATATTGTTTTTTTCAAAATTGTCGGTCTTTTTTGGATTATAGCGCAAGAAATAAAAACCGCAGAGGTGATCAAATACCACCAAAAGAAAGCTTTATTTGTGGGAAAAAAAGGACGTCAATTTTGTTTGGGTGCAACGCCGCCGTTGTAACTATAAATTGATAAGCTGCATTATTATTTACTTATTTATTTTTTATCTTCCATCTCAGTACTTTTAAGGCCTCATGCACACTGGATGTTTTCTTTAACTCTCCTAGAAGCCTCCTCCTGGCAGCGCCTGATGCTTGTAAAATTGTGTAACGAGTTTAGCCACGTTTACCCGCGTCAAGTGTTTGGGCGTTAATTAATTTCATTGGCCAAAATAAAAAATGTATTCTTCCCATTGAAATACATTAATGCTCAAACGTTAAATGCGCCTAGCGTTAAAGCGTGTTTAGACGCTTTTACACATGTCAAGCATTTTTTTTCTGCCAAAACACTGTTGCCCCTGGACTAAACATCTCTAAATGTTTATGTGTGCATGGACACCTAGAGGGGAATTTACTAAAACTGGAGCATACAAAATCTAGTGCAACCAATCAGCTTCCAGGTTTTATTGTTAAAGCTTAATTGAACAAGCTTTAGTTAGAAGCTGATTGGATACTATGCACAGCTGCACCAAATTCTAAATGTTCCAGTTTTAGTAAATCTCCCTCATAGAATAACATGCAGGGGATTTCAGAGGCAGGACAAAAAAAAAGAATTTTTTTATTAGCAACATGTTCAGTACCAACAAATAACCATTCAAAACATATTTTATCATGTAAATAAGAATTACAGATACCTTTTTTTTTTTGTTTCACAAGTTTTTATTGATTGAACAGAAAAAACATAATACAGCGTAGTATTGTCATAGTCACGTATACAAATTGAATATAATAGTGGTGTTGTGGTACAAATTACAAAAGATTATGGTAACAATATGATTAAAAATATAACCAAGATGTTAATTGTATGCATATATTCAGCAATTATCTAACCATTACTATATGGATGTATTTATTATGAATGAGAAAAAGAAACTCAGTGGGGAGGGACAGAAAAGAAAAAAAAAACACAGAGAGGGGGGTGGGGAGAGAGACTAGAAGAAGGGTGGTTGTTGTATCAATTTTTTCAGCTTTTCTATGCATTTTATTTATATTGGTTGGATTCAGTTATTGAGTAATAACTGCTTGATAGGCCTGGGAGTTTTTGAATTCTATCCACCTAAACCATACCAAAGCAAATTTTTCCTGTGATATACTTATGAGTTCTTCTATTTTTTTCTATGTTACCGGTATTTATTCTCTGGAACCATTCTTTTTTTGACGGGATGATGTTCGAACGCCAGTGGCATGGAATACAATGTCTTTCTGCATTTATCATGAACATAGATAGAGATTTTAGATATTGTTTTTTTGGGATCGAGCTGTAATGTAAAAGGTATTGTGCTGGATTAAATCTTAGGTTTTCTGAGGTGATTGAGGTACTGGTTTTGTGTACTATTTTCCAGAAGTTCTGAATTAGAGGGCAAGTCCACCATATATGTAGCATCGAGCCTTCCTCATGTTTGCATCTCCAACATTTATCAGAAATCTGGGGAGAAAATGTATGTAATAGAGTGGGAGTTCTGTACCATCTAGTGATAATCTTGAAGCCACACTCTTGGGTAGCTACGTTTAGAGATCCTTTATGTGCGTACATATAGATTGTTTCCCAGTTCTTTTCTGTTAGGTTTATATCAAGGTCTTGTTCCCAAGCTTGACATGACACATTGGAGAAGTCCGATTTGCCCTCAAAGAGTGAATTGTAGAGAGTAGAAATTTTATATCTCTGTGGTGTTTTTTTTTTTGTACATAGGTCTTTTAACGTTGTAAGGGGTCTTGTCCAAGATTGGGCTGTCTCACTTCTGGTCAGAAAATGTCTGATTTGAATATACTTCCACTGTGGGAACAATGCTGGGGTGATGTCTTTATTTAGTTCGTCTCTAGATAAAAGTTTTCCATTTTTAAAGAAATGTTTGATCAGGATTTCTTTGTGTGGTATAGTATTTGCCAGGAAGTTTTGCTCTAGACCTGGGGGAAAATCTGGGTTGTTTCTTAGTGGTGTGAGTGGGCTAAGCCACGGAGATGGGTTAGTATTTTTAAAGGTGTTGTGGAAGATTTCTAGTGCAGGATCTATGAGGGGGTGAGATTTGATCTCTTTTGAATGATGTTTTGGGTGTATCCATGGGAGAGATTTTATTTGTTGGGAGAGTTGTATATGCTCTAAGGTCACCCAATCCTTGACTACTTGATGGATATTCCAGTCTACAATTCGTGCTATAAGAGTTGCTTGGTGATATTTCCTTAGGTCAGGTAGTGCTATTCCCCTTTTGATTTTAGGTAAATTTAATCTAGTAAATTTGATTCTTGGAGGTTTGCTTCTCCAAATGAAGGTAGAGCAAGCTTTGCGAAAGGATTTAAAAAATGATGGTGGTATATTAATGGGGATTGTTTGCATGACGTATAAAAATCGGGGTAGGATTGTCATCTTAATTAATGAAGCTCTGCCAAACCAAGATACGTTTAAGGAGTTCCATCTTTTTAGATCATCATATGTTTCTTTCAGAATGGGTATGTAATTAAGTTTAAAAAGGTCATTTAAATTTGTGGGGATTTCAGTTCCTAGATATGTTATATTTTGTTTGGCCCACACAAAGGGAAAGTTTTTTTTACATGCTTCTACTGAGCTTGGGAGTAGTGTGATATTAAGGGCGTTAGATTTTGAATGGTTGATTTTTAAATTGGATAGTAATTGGACGTTTTCTAGGTCTTGAATAAGATTGGGTAGGGAGATATGGGGTTCTGATAGGAAGAGAAGCATATAATCCGCAAAGACTGCGACCTTAAACGTATGATTTTGGATCTCAATTCCCTTAATATCTGGATTGGTTCTAATTTTGTTTAATATTGGCTTCAACGTGAGGACGAACAATAGTGGAGACAGGGGGCATCCCTGTCTTGTGCCGTTGCGTAGATTGAAGGCGTTCGACAGGTGGCCATTGACACGAACTTGCTGTTGGGTTTGAATATAGTGCTCAAATGTATGCTCTCATTTGAGGTAATGTCCCAATATGTTTCAATACAGCTTCAATATAATCCCAGGCCACTCTGTCGAACGCCTTTTCGGCGTCTAGGGAGAGAAATAATCCTTGTTTCTTTTTGGAAGTTAGCCAGTGGTTTATGTTTAAAGCTTTTATTGTATTGTCGCGTTCTTCTTTACCTGGGATAAATCCCACTTGATCAAGGGATATGAGGGACGTTAATAAAGGGAGAAGTCAATTAGCTAGTATCTTGGCATATATCTTTACGTCAACATTAATTAGGGAAATTGGTCTGTAGTTCGTGACCTGCTTTGTATCTTTGCCCTCTTTGGGTATCACAGTTATGTGTGCTTCTAATAGTTGTTTCTGGGGTTGTTGTTCGGAATGTAATGATTGAAAGGTCTTCAGAAATCTTGGTTTCAATAAATTAGTAAATGTCTTATAATATTGTAAAGGTAAACCATCTGGACCTGGTGCTTTGCCTATTTTCATGTCTTTTATTGCCTTGTCAAATTCTGGGCCGGATATAGAGGCTTCTAGTTCTTGGGCTACATTTTCAGTTATTTGAGGTGGGCTATATTTCTCTAGGAATTCTTGAATGAGCTTTTTCCTTTTGACTGTATTATGTGGGCATTTAGGATTGGATGGAATGTTGTATAAGGTTTGGTAGTAAAGTTCAAATTGCTTAGCTATCTCTTCATTTGAGGAATATGGTATGCCTTTATTATCCCTTATTTGATGAATTGTGGAAGCAACTTTTTTGTTCTGAAATGCTTTTGCTAGCATTTTCCCACTCTTATTTCCCTGTTCATAGTAAATCTTATGTCTTAAAATGTACTGTCTTTTAGTTTTCATGTTCAGTTCTTCAGCCTATAGTATCCTTGCATTTGTTAGCTCATCAAATGTTGAGAGTGCAACAGTTCTTTTGTGTGCTGTTTCTAGTCTATGTATTTGTTCAATCAATGATTTTATTTTGGATTGTTGTTCTTTGTTCAATTTGGCCAGTTTACTTATAAATTCTCCCCTAATGTTCTTCCCATTGTGTGAGTAAAGAGGTCTCATCATTTTAATTTTGTGAGAAGTAATCTTTTAGTGTGTTATTGAAATGTATTACATCTATAGGGTTCTTCAGTATGGTAGTGTTGAGTCTCCATGATTTAGTTACAGTATTTTTCTCTGGGAAAGTCAAAGTCATTGTAATCGGGTGATGGTCAGATATAGTCATGGTTTCGATAGTTGAATCTTTCAATAATTGAAGGTCAGTTTGCGATAAAAAAAGTAGTCAATTCTAGAGTATTTTTGGTGTACAGATGAGAAATAAGTAAAGTCTTTAGTTTGAGGGTTTAGAGTTCTCCAGGCGTCATGTAGCATTAGTTCCTGTAGTTGAACTTTAATTTGTTTCAGTGCATTATAAGGAAGGCTCGATGTGCCATTCGAGGTGTCTATAAGGGGGTTTAAAGGGATATTAAGGTCCCCTCTTATGATAAGAATGCCTGAGGCGAAAGTCGTTAGCAGATCTTTTATCTTGCGAAAGAATGCTACCTGCTTCGTGTTAGGGGCATAGATGTTGGCTATTGTAATGGTGTGGGATCCAATCTTCCCTTTCAAGAATATGTATCTCCTTCCCGGATCTAGAATGGAGTCTTGTATCTGGAATGATAACTGTTTAGATATCAAAATAGAAACTCCTTTAGTTTTCCCATCTGGATTGGTGGCGTGAAATGCTGTTGGAAATCTTTTGACATGCATTTTTGGAACTTTGTCGGATTTAAAGTGAGCTTCCTGTATACAAATGATGTTTGCTTTTTGTTTATGAAATCCATTAAGAAATTTGGTCTTTTTTTAAAAAAAACTATTAGATAAGCACCTGAACGACTGAGAAAAAGAAAAAGAAAAAAAGAAAAAAAGGGGGAGTGGGGAAAGGAAGGGGGGGGGGAGGGGGAGGAAGGGAAGAGTGTGGAAAGTGGTGAGGAATGAGGTGAGGGGGGAGGGGGAAGGGAAGAGGGGAGAGGGAGGGGGGGGGGGGACATGATGGAAGTGAGGAGGGAAGTGGGAGTGAGGAGGGAAATTAGAAGAAAAGCTGGGACAAAACAAGAAACCAAAAAGAAAAGAAAAATTGAAAGAAAAAGAATAGAAAGGAACAGGAGAGGAAAGGGGACTAGGTCAGCAGGAACGGAAGATAGGTCGCGCCAGGACTATCCAAACGTCTGTGTATTGCATAATTCATGTATAGCTCTGTACATGCTCCTGTGCTTTTTATAATTGATGTACACAGTTCATGTTTTTTACTCTAATGTCCTACGTTTAATAAAGCTACCTTTTAAACTACACAATATTTGCATTTGTTGTTCGCTGCCTAGAAAACCCCTTTACCGTTGGGGGTAAATTCCCGTTTTAAAATTATCTTGGGGTGTGCAGCCATTTTCCTTTCCCAGGTGTCCTTTTTCCTTTTTGAAGTTCATAGTAATTGGCCACAAAGGAATGATGCCAGAGGGGCCAAAACATCATCCCCCTTAAATAAGTAATAAAATAATGTCTTCAAAGTGTTGAGTAAATTGTGAAGGGAATCCACCACCAGTGAGTAAGGGGTAGCTGCTTACCAGAAGCCCACGACCCCTCACTACAGAGGGAAGCCTGTGTAAAGGAAATCCTCGCAGGGCACGTCAGATGGATCAGCTATAGACCTGGGCTAGAGATGATACAGCGATCTCCAAAGCTCCTTAGGGGCTCTCATTATTCCAGACTCTCCTCATACCATAATGGTGGATGTACATGGCAGAAAAAGAGATAGACGCTCCATAGTGTAAAATCCTCAATTTAATAAGGGTAAAAAAGTAAAACACTTACATAGAAAAACAGATTAGCAAGCCTTGTTTGTCTGGTACGCCGGCCGGTAGCACACAGACCAACCCGTCCTGCTGAACGATCAGTAGCGACACGAGGTGACGTCAGCGCGTCGCTTCACGACGTCACCTCATGGAAGCACATCAGGGAGTATCCTTGATTTGAAGCAGAACTATGGAGTATTCATAGGCTGGTTTATAGCAAAACCAGCCTCAGTCTCTTTAATCCCCATCTCAAAAGTAATTCCTCATAGTGATCGTATAGAGTTTCCCAAAATTAATTTAATCACCAATGTATTTACCAAGTGCTGTTGCTGCTACTACCTGTATGAGTCACTGTGTAAGCAGACAGCTCTGGCAGTTGCATGGTCTGCTTTGCTATAGCTACACCCTTGGAACAGGATAACAAATATAAAAAAAATAAAAATAAAGGGCATGCCAAAATCTGCTTGCTATGCATACCCTTCAGGTGATATCTTTAAAAAAAAAAAAAAAAAGATTGCACAATTCAGAGTATAGTTTTACAATAACATATCCCAATGAGCTGTATGTTAAAGACCAATTCTAATCCACGGGTTTCTTAAATTTGTCTGGTATAGGATGGGTTTTGATTTCCTCACTGAACAAATAGAAACTACAGCTGCTATTGACGTACCACATCCATAAATTGTACGAAAACAAAACCCAGGTAATGATTGGACTTTACCGATACAGAGAAGATGGACACATAAATTAATAAAAAAGTTTACATAAAGTTTATTACAAATTTTAAAACATCACAGATTAAAATACCGTATTCAAAAAATGGCCCCTTGATGGGCCCTTGTGAACCACATACGCTATTCAACTATTGTTCTTTTGCCCAACATGGCCCAAGAGGTTGATGTGTTTCACATTATTTGCTTCTTCTGGTCATTGTATTCTTGGAGGCAAAAAGGAATACCCTAACTTCAAAAATGAATATATATAATGCATACAAATATTTATGCAAAAATGTTTTTCTAAGGCAGCAAAATCAATATACAGTAAACCTTGGATTGCGAGTAACTTGGTCTGCGAGCCTTTTACAAGATGAGCAAAATGTTTTCATAAATTTTAACTTAATAAACGAGCGAGGTCTTGCAATACGAGTAGCGTCACTTCACAACAGAGTATAAAAGAAAAGATATTGAGCCGCTGCACGCGCCCGGGGGCGCGCATCGCGGCGATCGTTGTTACGGGGTGTCAATCTGATACCCCGCAACACTGATCTAGGTAAAGAGTCTCTGACGGAGACTCTTTACCACGTGATCAGCCGTGTCCAATCACGACTGATCACAATGTAAATAGGAAGAGCCGATGATCGGCTTTTCCTCACTCGCGTCTGACAGACGCGAGTAGAGGAGAGCCGATCGGCTGCTCTCCTGACAGGGGGGTCTGTGCTGATTGTTTATCAGCACAGCGCCCCCCCTCGGATCCCACCCAGGACCACCACCACCAGGAAAGACGCCCAGGACCACCAGGGAAGCCATCCACACTGGACCACCAGGTATGCCCCCTAGACCCCCAGGGAAATACTATTCTTTGTCCAGGCAGCTGCCAATCAGTGCCCACTCACAATGCCAGTGCCACCAGGGATACCTATCAGTGCCGCGTATCAGTGCCGCGTATCAGTCCCCATCAGTGCCACGTATCAGTGCCCAACAGTGCCACCCATCAGTGCCCAGCAGTGCCACCTATCAGTGCCCAGCAGTGCCACCCATAAGAACCCATCTTTGCAGCCTTTCTATGCCCATCAGTGTTGCCTATCAGTGCCCATCAGTGCCCACCAGTGCCACCCATGAGTGCGCATCAGTGCCGCCCATCAGTGCTGCATATCAGTGCCACCCATCAGTGCCGCCTACCAGTGCCCATCAGTGTCGCATATCAGTGCACCATCACAGTGCCCGTCAGTGTTTAAATTGTATAATGGGGTATGGCACTCCCTTTAGGGTAATGGGGTAGTAGAGTAGTAGGGGGGGGATTTTATTATATAGTTCCTTGTACTAGAACCAATTTTTACTCCAACTGTACCCCTAATGGTGGTACAGAATACCATCAACCCTATAAAGTGCAAAAACCTAATGTGCGGCAGTGCAATCTTCAATGATACAATTCATAACTCTTAATGTGACCACATTAGAAAAAATAAATAAATAAAAACCAATGCTAAACATTTCCAATATTCATGAATCATACATGTGACCACCCTGAAATCAGGGGGGGGGGTTATGTGCTGAACCCCTAATTATATGATAGATCTTCGCCAACAAACCAGCATAAATATTGGTGACTTATTCGCAAAAACCATACATACACCTTACACCAAATAAATTAATTAATAATATAACCAGTGATAATAATCCTAAGTGTGCTAGATCATTGATTTTCCCTTATATCACATGAACTTCCAGGTGCACTTTTACTCAAATTAGTGCAAGTGTGTGCAAAACAATTAGTAGTAAATAATAAATAAATAATTATAGTCCATATGGTAATCAAAAACTTCAAGTCCAATGTTCAAAATAATTTCCAAAGGAACTGTGACTGAGGTGCTTTCAGATGATAATAGTGACTTATTGTGCTCCCCCTCACGGGTCCCCACTCACCGAATCCCGCAACCCCAAAAGGGGCAAACAGCATAGGGTATCACGGCCACAGACTCCTCTCCACCACGATCATCTGAGGTATCCAAATTGGTCTCCGCTCACCGTGTAGTATTTAAGATATGTTCTGAATGGCTCCCTCATGGAAAAAAGGAATAGAATGCTCCCATAGTGTAGTAAAGTAAAAAGTTTTATTTCACAACTCTCCAAATGATTACACCATAAGGATGATAAAAATGACTAAAACTGAAACTAAAAACTAAATAATAAAAGTAATAAATCCAGTGCTGGTAGGTCAAAGTACCGTCCAGGGTGCATAAACTATGTGGAACGTGCCTGAGACCAGGCTAATGTGGATGCGACAGCGTAGGCTAGTAGCGAGGTGTTTGCGCTCCACCTGCGTTCCAGACAAAGTCCGCACCCGGAAGTGACGTAGCGTGTGTGGCGCCGTCGTACGCGTTTCGTCATTGATGTCCTCAGCGACGGTGCCAGCACGCCACGCGCTACGTCCCTTTGTAGGCCGGCATCTGAAACACACCCCTTATGGATAGGATGTCCAATCACACCACAGTGGGGCGGAATAGGCATCCTCACCTGAAATATGGTGTCAGCAGAGGTGGAACAGTGACGGTCTTCCCCTAAAAACACCATAAAACTGTATGCATTCCTAACCCACAAGTAATAATCGGTTGATTTCGCATTCATTATATTTCCTCTCTAGGTTAATTTTATTTACAGGATATTTTACGTCCCAATTTGAGAAATAGAAGCTAGCCAGATAAGGCCATCATAAAGCTTCATATACATTCCCATGTTATAGCCCCAGTTTTACTATGTATAGCATATGCAATACTTTGCCATCTTTAATGCTTATCGTACCTATTATATCAAATCATGTAAAAACTTAAAATTATGCAGTATGAGCAGATTTAACACTTACTATGGTACGGTTAAGGTGCTTATACTGGGGGAGATTTACTATTTACTATGGGGATACATGATGCTATTAAAACCATATTTTAAATGATTCTAAATACACATAATTAAAATAAAAGTGTGATCTCTATACCAGGAGGGACGAGAAGGGAAAACCAGAAGAACCAAAGGGAGAGCAAAAGACCCCTATATTAACACATCTACAGGGCCACTAGTGGAGGGGTGGTGTCACCCATATGTAGTGGGGACCATATTAATCCCATCCATACCCCTCTAATGGCTTGTATGAGTCCCTAAATAGGGACGGGTAGGGATCCATATCCTAAATGTATGCATTAGGTAAAAGAAGGGGGAAACAGAAAAAGAGGAAGGATTGAGTGTATAATTGGCCAGATGTGGACATGCA
Organism: Lithobates septentrionalis; assembly: GCA_037952835.1. Classification (NCBI taxonomy): domain Eukaryota; kingdom Metazoa; phylum Chordata; class Amphibia; order Anura; family Ranidae; genus Lithobates; species Lithobates septentrionalis. The sequence continues at coordinate 802,785 of JBBDGP010000775.1, forward strand.
TCCAGGGCTTGACATCACATGAGGAGATACCCCTATGTTTAAGCCCCAGTAAGTATGTCGCCATTGTGCCTCAGGGATTGGCTAGGAAACAATTTAAATCAATATCCAGGTTGAGGCCCCTTGGGGCAAGGGACCCCAACCTGTATATCCAGGCAGTTTCATTCTGTGAGATAAGTGTGGTTTTGTTACCCCCTCGCCAGTGATCCCTGACGCAGTCGATCCCATAAAAGATCAGTCCCGAAGGGTCCCGTTTGTGTACTGCGTCAAAGTGGCGAGAAAGATGATGTTTTGGGAACCCTTTTCTGATGTTTTTTATATGTTCACGTATTCTCACATATAGAGGCCGGGTGGTTCTGCCCACATATTGCAATTGGCATGGGCACTCGATAACATAGTTCACATGTGTACTCTGACAAGTGATGAGTTCCCTAATACGGTATTGTTTATGATCTGTTCTTGACTTAAAAGTTTCCCTTTTCCGGGGCTGCTTTTTACTGACCCTACATGGTAGGCATTTTTGGCATTTGTAGAACCCTTTCATATCCGGGAAAATCCTAGTTGTCTTGGGGGGGTTTATAACATTGTGCACCAGCAAATGTCGTAGGGTGGGCGCTTTTCGGTATACAATCCTAGGTTTTTTAGGTAATACACTTGCTAGTGTTCTATCCTCTTTTAGGATAGGCCAATATTTTTTCAGTATATGCTCGAACTCTTTATATTGGGAGTTGAACCCTGTAGTGAACACCAGTTCTTCATTCTTCTTCTTTCTTTTTGATTTTTTTAGCAAATTATTCCGATCCAGACTTGCTATATCCCTCTTCAGCTTATTCAGCATGTCTAGGTTATATCCTTTTTCATGAAACCGCTCTATCAGGATATCTGCTTGTTCTGAATAGTCTTCGATGGTAACGCAGTTCCTCCGCAGTCTCATGAGCTGACCTTTGGGGATATTCCCCTTCCACTGAGGATGATGACAGCTGGTAATAGGGATATACCCGTTTCTATCTGTTGCCTTGAAGAAGGTTTTTGTATACAGGCCATCGTTCTTCTTAAAAATTTCTAGGTCAAGGTATTCAATTTTTTGGGGATCCCATTTCCCCGTAAACGTTAGCCCATATCTGTTGTTATTTAATTCTTGTAGAAAACTTTCAAAGGTCTCGGGTGTTCCTTTCCAGAATATAATTAGGTCGTCTATGTACCTCCGGTGCAGTTTCACTTATGGTATATTTCTAGCGTAAATGTATTCTTCCTCCCACATGTTCATCAGTAGGCTGGCCACGCTTGGTGCATACCGTGCGCCCATAGCGACTCCTTTAGTCTGGACATAATAATTATGGTCGTGCCAAAAATAATTGCATGACATCGCTAGCTCTAATCCTTCAAGTATGAAGTCGATCTGTTCTTGTCTCATGCTGGTGAGCTCATGAAGGGCTTTTTCCACACCCAACAGCCCATCTTGTTGCACAATGCTAGTATATAGCGAGTTTACATCGATAGTAGCTAGTAGATAATCTTGTGCTCCACTTAATTGCTGTAGTTCCTCTAGAAGTTGGGCGCTATCTCGTAGATATGATTTTCCCATCTTGACTAGTGGTTTAAGAAATATATCAAGATATTCTCCCAACCTGGAGAACACAGAATTAATGCCACTAATTATAGCTCTCCCGGGTGGCTTGTGTAATCTTTTGTGAATTTTAGGTGTATAATAAATCACCGGAGTTTTGGTAGAGCAAGAGACCAGGTATTCCGCTTCTTTAGTATTTAAGATCCCCATCTCTTTTCCCTTTTTCACATAGGCTTTTAGCTTTTTCTCATATGTACGCTTGGGGTTCTTATTGAGCTTGTTATAAGTGTTCTCTACCTGAAGTAGGTTCCCCATTTCCTCTTCGTAATCTTTTTTATTCAGTATTACTAGTCCTCCCCCTTTATCTGCAGGTCTTATGACCACCTCCTTTCTTTTGCTCAAAGATTTTATTGTTTTCCAGACATTTTTTGTTTTATGGTTACTCCGTTTTTCAAGCTTTCTTAGATTATCTTCCACCATTTTTTGGAAGGCTCCTATACATTGGTTCCCGGGTGTTTTAGGGTTAAAGGTGGAGTTGTTTTTTAGCCTTGTCTGCTCATATATTGTTTCTCTCTTTGTTCTTATATCTGTATTGGTTAAAAAGTGTTTTTTGAGGTTTCCTCATAAACTTTTTTAAATCAATATATGTTTCGAATTTATCCAAATGTTTTTCAGGGGCAAACTTGAGTCCCAAATCCAGAATTTTCATCTCGTCTTCAGAAAATTGGACATCACTAAGATTCAAAATACCCTTCCCTAATATTCTCGCCTTCGCTTTCTTCTTCCCTCCTCCGTTTCCTCTGGTCGTCTTCTTCTTTCTTCGGGTCCCTGTGTATATCTTGTGTCTCCTCCGTACCTCCTGAGGTTTTCCTGTTCCCTGTGTGGCTGGTTCTCTTCCATTGTTCTGTGTTGTTCTCCTCGTGTGTCTTCTCTGTCTATGTATGGACCTCTCCATTCGGGATTCCTGTAAGGGGGCCTGGCTCTCCATCTCCCTGGTGGCCCAGCGCCTGGGAAAATCCCTCGGGGGTCCTCGATCTCCTCTGTATCTGGGGCCCGGTTTGTCTTCATAGTAATTTCTGTGTTGGGTCCTACCGTTTTCCCTTAATGGGGAATATCTATTTCTCGTAGGTACATTGTATCTGGGTGTTTGGGGGGCTCTATATTCCTGTCTGTCTTGGTAGTTGGCACTTCGGATTCAGTTGGAGTAAAAATTGGTTCTAGTACAAGGAACTATATAATAAAATCCCCCCCCTACTACTCTACTACCCCATTACCCTAAAGGGAGCGCCATACCCCATTATACAATTTAAACACTTTAGTCTCCTTAGGGAAGCTTCTTTAGGGGGGCTGCATACCTTACACTCTGTCCTAAGCGCAGCAGTTTCATATATACTTAATACAGTGCCCATCAGTGCCTGCTCATTGGTGCCACCCCATCGGTGCCGCCTTATCAGTGCCTGTCAGTGCCGCCTTATCAGTGCCAACAGTGAAAGAGAAAACTTACTTATTTACAAATTTTTGTAACAGAAACAAAAAAAATGTTTTTTTTTCAACATTTTCAGTCTTTTTTTTATTTGTTTAGCAGAAAATAAAAATCCCAGAGGTGATCAAATACCACCAAAAGAAAGCTCTATTTGTGGGAACAAAATGATAAAAATTTAGTTTGGGTACAGTGTTGGATGACCGCGCAATTGTCATTCAAACTGCGACAGCACTGAAAGCTGAAAATTGGTCTGGGCAGGAAGGTGTATAAGTGCCCTGTATTGAAGTGGTTAAGGTTCTTCAAGCTCCTTTGAGCTTCTTTGAGCTTCTTTGAGCTTTTTTGAGCATGAGCATTTTTTTTCACAAACTCTTCTGGATAGTATTTTCTTAAACCACAGTATAAACAAAACAAAAAGCTGGAACAAACATTTTTGCACGTTTTCAAGCTCTTTTGAGCTTTTTTGAGCTCTTTGGGGCACTAGCTCCTTTCAAAAACTTAAGTTTGGTGGGGGTGGGGGGTCTGCATATGTCTGAAAATGCCAAAGTGTGCATGGACACATTGGCTAACATGGAGGGGAGTTTCCAGGCATAAAAAATAAGAGCTGAAAAGCCTATAGGAGCTGCAGTGTGCATGAGCCCTAAATCGGATCCTCATCTTAATTGATGTGATTTGGATCTGACATTACAGGAAGATTACCCTGGCATTCTCCGAAGTTGCCTTAAAGTCAAATTGCTATAAACTTTTTATATGGACTATAAACTGAAGGACTTATGAATAAATGGTTGTGGAACGAATCATCTGAGTTTCCATTATTTCTTATGGGGAAATTTGAACGAATTATGTTTGCAATCCGAGGTTCTAATGTATATGTAAAAAGTTCTAGGCAAAGCTGTGCAACTTACACATTGCTAACAGCCAATGGCAGTGGACTATAAGTGGACACCGACACCATAGGAGGCAGTTATTGGGTAATATGATAATCCTTATTCAATAAGGTGAAGAACAACTGATCTAACAACTAGATAGAACAAAAATTAAAAAAAAAAGAGGACAATATAAGAACTACGAGCAGCCAACTGAAATAAGCCAATTCCCAAAATCAATCTACTTACCTCAAATCTCTAGTAGTTCCTCCAATAGGTAGTGTAGGGGGATAGGTCTATCCAAAGAAAACCACCAAGTTAGGCTGGGTTCACACCATTGCGAATTGGAGGTGGTTTCCCCGCATCCAATTCACAATCGCAGGAGATTTTGACCGGTTCGCTATGGAGCCGGTTCACATATCTTTGCAGTAAGTCCTGTGGTTTTTTTGGTCCATTTCAGGTCCGAATTCAGCCCAAAATTCAGGCCGAAATCGGACCTGAAATTGTGAACCAGGACTCACCGGACCCCTGCTGTGGATGCGGTAATGGTATGAACCCAACCTTAAGTGGATCCCCCCAAGGTCAGCCCCACCTAAAAACATAACTAGACAGCCCTGCTCAATAGCATATTGATATACTCAGTGAGGATTTATACATATATAAATCCAATGTGTAATGCCCTGTACACATGACCGGTTTTGCCGTTGGAATAAACTCCGAAGGTTTCTCTGACGGAACTTCAAGAGAATTCCATTCAAGCAGCCTTGCCTACACATGGTCAAACCAAAGTCCGACCAAAGTCCGACCGTCCAGAACGAGATGACGTACAACACGTACGATGGACTAGAAAAAGGACGCTCAATAGCCAATAGTCTCGTACTTGCTTCAGAGCATGCGTAATTTTTGGTCCATCGGAACAGCATACAGATGATCGGTTTTCCCGATAGGAATTGGTTCTGTTGGAAATAGTGAGGCCTACACACGATCGGAATATACGATGAAAAGCTTCCGTCTGACTTTTTCTGTCGGATACTCCACACGTGTGTACGTGGCATAAGTTGTGCAGCTTTACCTAGAACTTTTTACATATACATTGATTTTGCTGCCTTAGAAAAAAAAATTTGGGCAAAATAACAATAGTTGAATAGCATACATGTGCTTCACAAGGGTCCATCAAGGGACCATTTTTGGAATATTTTAATCTGTGACGTTTTAAAATTTGTAATAATCTTTAGGTAAACTTTTTATTCATTTCCTGTAAGTGTGCATCCTCTCTGTACCGGTAAAGTCCAATCATTACCTGGGTTTTGTTTTCCTCACTGAACAGACGTCTCCTTTTTGTCATCATTTAATTTGGGCAAATGGTCAGAAAGGCACAGTACGTGCATATTAATTTCTCTGCTGTCTGAAAAATCCTATGAGATATCTCAAAAAGAGTAATACAAAAAAAATAAGTTTTCTGTTGGACATTGCTAAATAAAAGTATTTGCATTGGCCAAAGCCACTAAACTCTCCAAACATTTTTTATACATGCTTTAGAATTCACAGTAGTTCAAAAAAGTTCAAAAAAGTTCAAAAAAGTGTTTTAGTGTAAAAAAAGACTTTTAAGCCCTGGTTCACACTGATACGATTTTGGATGCATTCCAGAATGCACTGGATCGCATGACAAGAGAAATCCCATGGACACCCTTCACAAATATGCGGTCCAAATGTGATGTGATGATAAAAAGGGTCCTGTGTGTGTTTGGTGCGATTTAGAGCTCCAACTAGTGGAGTTGTCTGTAAATCGTTGAACTGTCCACCTATTTCTATGGAAAGATTTCTCAGTTTCCTGGCAAAACATTTCAAGTATAGAATAGCTGGAAACATTTTTGTAGGTTCCTCAACATTGTTCATCTTGTGCATTTTGTAAGGCTTCCCAGTAGAGGACTATTTCCTGTGGCTTGACTTCATGAGATGTCACAAGGTTCTGATAAGTGCACAAAGAAAATGATGGCTTAGAAGCAAAAAATATAGGCTTAGTGTGTAGCTCCTGTAATGAGATCTTCAACCTCTCCAGACACATTCCTATGTACACATCCTCAAGTTTAAAAAATGGTATAGAGGATGAGATGTTGAAAATCCTTTGGACGACATCCACTGAGAGCACGTAGCCTGTACCCGAACAAAAGGGGGGGTATTTCTCACCATCATACTCCTTTCTACTTATGTACCACTTGCTAAAGATATTACGTATAGGGACGTGGTCTGGGTATAGGATCCCCGTGAAGAAATTTGAAATCTGATTTTTACGCAGGAGAAGTTTAACAAGGTAGTACGTATTGACAAACATGTCTGTATCTGTTTTCATGATGTAGTGGGTCTGAGGGCAATGATTCACAATCCAGTCTAAACCCATTAAGGTTTTTATGGTCAAGTTGTAATATGTGTCTACAAAATCTTTTTGAATGATGTCTTTGTAGATGTTCAACTCTTCGGATAAACTGTTGTGTTTACTGGGGTTCGTGCCAAGAAGAAATAAGGTCACCACTCGCTTTCCCTGAATGAGTTGCTCTTTCCCCCACGTTTTGCGGATTGCCATTCGCGCCTCTATCTGGTCATGTGCTGTAGTCACCAGGAGCACCAGAAATGGAGGGTTTTGTTTGCAGTTTGATTCAGGCAACTTCATGAAGTGGTTCCTTTTATAGTCAGTTTTAATGGAATAACGGTTTTCTGAATTGTGGAAGCAATAAAAGCACAAGTCAAACTCATAGTTTGTGAAGAACACAAACATACCCAAAAAAGAAAAAAACAAGAGTGCCACAAAAAACTTCTTCTTTCGGAGCATCTGGAAAAGAGTGGAGAAGTGGTGTCAATAAGATCATTAATAATACAATAAAAATTAATTATTAATATAGTACATAAATAAAAATGGAATCCAATACACTTAAAGTGTGGAAATATTAAAAAAAAATCTGTTTAATTTATACAGGTCTATTCTTAAAGCGTATCTAAACCCCAAAACAAAAATGGTATATACAGTATCTCACAAAAGTGAGTACACCTCTCACATTTTTGTAAATATTTTATTATATCCTTTCATGTGACAACACTGAAGAAATGACACTTTGCTACAATGTAAAGTAGTGAGTGTACAGCTTGTGTAACAGTGTAAATTTCCCCTCAAAATAACTCAACATAGCCATTAAAGTCTAAACCACTGGCAACAAAAGTGAGTACACCCCTAAGTGAAAATGTCCAAATTGGACAAGTTGGGCCCAAAATGTCAATATTTTGTGTGGCCCCTATTATCTTCCAGCACTGCCTTAATCCTCTTGGGTAGGGATGAGCTTCGTGTTCGAGTCGAACCCATGTTCGACTCGAACATCCGCTGTTCGACCGTCCGTCGAATTGCGAACGATATGGGCCGTTCGCGCCAAATTCGTGTGGCGCGTCACGGCCCATAATTCACTGCAGCATCGCAGTGCATTGCTGGCTGATGATTGGCCAAGCATGCACTATGACCCGCATGCTTGGCCAATCACAGCGCCGTCAGTAGAGAGAGCTGTAATTGCCCAAAGCCAGGGTGGCTTTGGCCAATTATGGCTCAGGGGATTTAGTACACGCCCCACACTATATAAGGCCGCCTGCACGGCGGCCCTGTATAGTGTGTGTTCCGGTGTGCTGAGAGATAGAGAGAGAGAGAGACAGTGTCATTTGATTTGAGTTAGATAGATTAGGCAGAACAGTCAGTCAGTTTAGCTGCACTTACAGTGTATTGTGTATATATATGCATCCCAGGTGTTGCATATATATATATACACTGTATTCAGTTTAGCTAGATCCGTTCCAGGATGCGGTTTCGGTCGCCAGATGACCGTTTGCTCAGACGTCCATCACGTATGTAAATAATCAAGAAAGAGAAAAAAACCTCCACATAGTGTAAATCCTTAATGTGCAAAAACGCATGAGAGCACTTTATTGAGCAATATACTCCGAAAAGGAAATTTTTACAAGCGGGGGGCAGTAAAAACTCGGCTCAATATATAAAAAATCGGCATAAAAAGTATAAAAACAGCGCAGTGGATAGTGGTGGGGTGTAGTCATAGGAACCCGACGCGTTTCGCCTCCAAAGGCTTCTGCTGGGGTCATACCCCAGCAGAAGCCTTTGGAGGCGAAACGCGTCGGGTTCCTATGACTACACCCCACCACTATCCACTGCGCTGTTTTTATACTTTTTATGCCGATTTTTTATATATTGAGCCGAGTTTTTACTGCCCCCCGCTTGTAAAAATTTCCTTTTCGGAGTATATTGCTCAATAAAGTGCTCTCATGCGTTTTTGCACATTAAGGATTTACACTATGTGGAGGTTTTTTTCTCTTTCTTGATTATTTACATACGTGATGGACGTCTGAGCAAACGGTCATCTGGCGACCGAAACCGCATCCTGGGGACCTCGATCTCCAAGCTGGCTCTTCAGTCGAGGACTGCTGACAAGACGTTCCACGAGTCTTCCCAAAAGCCTTCATCCCACACCGTTTGACGGTACACGCTCGTTTGACTCACCGCCACGGCTTGTGAGTCCACCTGATCTGGTAAGGGCATCCTTTTGCTTTTTCTTTCTCCTGGTGGGAATCATCCACATGAGTCAAGATTCAGCGTATCTACTAGGACCCCTCTTAAACAATCTCTAAATACCTCTGGAGAAGACGGTTGATACCTTGTCATTTGTGGGACTGACTGGGACAGTCCCCCTTTTGGTCATTTAAGAGACTCTTGGTTTCCATTTATGTCTGTCCGCCCTTAAGGATTTTTTTGCCCCCACCTTGGCCCCCATTCCCATTGATTATCAGCTGTGTGAAACCACATACTCAGATTATTGAGATTTCTTGTATTGATTTATATATGCTTGTTTTTCTTTTGATTAAGGTGCCAAGTGTTTGAATCTCTCCTATTTTAACCTACCGGTTATCACTTCCCATTGAATACTAGTTGTGTTTAATCACATACCTAGGATATTGAGATTTCTTATATTGATTTATATGTGCCTGTGTTTTTTCCTTTTGAATAAGGTGTCAAGTACTTGAATCTCTCCTATTTTTATCACTGTGTATTCCACCACCATACTCAGACAAGTGTTCATTTTTTATTTTTTTTTATTTTTTGGGGTTTCACACAATAATTAGTTATCACTTCACTAATTGACACTGCAAGTGTTCTCACTCCCCTTTTAAAATATTTTCCACCTGTCTAACAACAGGAGCTTTCACCATTCACTAGCGCCACACTTTTTTACTTTTTATTTCTATGTGCAACAGTCTTATTGCTGTGTCGGCTGCTTTATTCACATCTAGGAGTTGGCGCAATTTTTACACTTTTTTTTTACTATTTACATTTAGTGCAGTGCGTCCTGCTCACAGTGTTCAGCTAGATCCGTTCCTGTTATCTTCTAGACTATTTACATTTAGTGCAGTGCGTCCTGCTCACAGTGTTCAGCTAGATCCGTTCCTGTTATCTTCTAGACTATTTACATTTAGTGCAGTGCGTCCTGCTCACAGTGTTCAGCTAGATCCGTTCCTGTTATCTTCTAGACTATTTACATTTAGTGCAGTGCGTCCTGCTCACAGTGTTCAGCTAGATCCGTTCCTCTTATCTTCTAGACTATTTACATTTAGTGCAGTGCGTCCTGCTCACAGTGTTCAGCTAGATCCGTTCCTGTTATGTTCTAGACTATTTACATTTAGTGCAGTGCGTCCTGCTCACAGTGTTCAGCTAGATCCGTTCCTGTTATCTTCTAGACTATTTACATTTAGTGCAGTGCGTCCTGCTCACAGTGTTCAGCTAGATCCGTTCCTGTTATCTTCCTACTGACAGGCAGGCTTGTCTGGTTACAGTATATAAAGCTACCTGAAGAAAATTACAGGTGTTCTATTTGATCCTATTAGTACCACGGTCAGGCAGCTAGACTATTTACATTTAGTACAGTGCGTCCTGCTCACAGTGTTCAGCTAGATCCGTTCCTGTTATCTTCCTACTGACAGGCAGGCTTGTCTGGTTACAGTATATAAAGCTACCTGAAGAAAATTACAGGTGTTCTATTTGATCCTATTAGTACCACGGTCAGGCAGCTAGACTATTTACATTTAGTACAGTGCGTCCTGCTCACAGTGTTCAGCTAGATCTGTTCCTGTTATCTTCCTACTGACAGGCAGGCTTGTCTGGTTACAGTATATAAAGCTACCTGAAGAAAATTACAGGTGTTCTATTTGATCCTATTAGTACCACGGTCAGGCAGCTAGACTATTTACATTTAGTACAGTGCGTCCTGCTCACAGTGTTCAGCTAGATCCGTTCCTGTTATCTTCCTACTGACAGGCAGGCTTGTCTGGTTACAGTATATAAAGCTACCTGAAGAAAATTACAGGTGTTCTATTTGATCCTATTAGTACCACGGTCAGGCAGCTAGACTATTTACATTTAGTACAGTGCGTCCTGCTCACAGTGTTCAGCTAGATCCGTTCCTGTTATCTTCCTACTGACAGGCAGGCTTGTCTGGTTACAGTATATAAAGCTACCTGAAGAAAATTACAGGTGTTCTATTTGATCCTATTAGTACCACGGTCAGGCAGCTAGACTATTTACATTTAGTACAGTGCGTCCTGCTCACAGTGTTCAGCTAGATCCGTTCCTGTTATCTTCCTACTGACAGGCAGGCTTGTCTGGTTACAGTATATAAAGCTACCTGAAGAAAATTACAGGTGTTCTATCCCAGCTTAGTGCAGCTACAGGCCATTAGTATGTCTGGAAGGCCAAGAAGGAGAGGCAGACAGTCACAAGCCAATAAGAGAGGGCAAGCAGGCTCTGTGTCTAGTGCTGGTCGTGGAGACGGTGCATCCTCATCAGCACGTGGCCATGGGACACGCTTGGCCTTTTTTTCGGCAGCTGGCCGTGTTGAGCCGCAACATGCGGAAGACTTGGTCGAGTGGATGACCAAGCCGTCCTCATCCTCCTCATCCTCTCTCACCCAGGGTGCTTTGTCTGGCAAAGCAGCGGCCTCTTCCCTCAGCTCAATGTCATCAGTGACTCCTTCCCTAGCTCCACCATGTCCTCCTGAGGATTCCCTCGAACTGTTTGACCACAGTGTTGGGTACATGCTCCAGGAGGATGCCCAGCGTTTGGAAGGCTCTGATGATGATACTGAGCTCGATGAAGGCAGTAACATGAGCACGGACAGAGGGGGTGCCCAAGAAGGACAGCAATCTGGCAGTCATGCTCCCCCTGCTGCAGCATACTGCCAGGTTTGCTCCAGTGATGAGGAGGGAGGGGATGATGAGGTCACTGACTCAACGTGGGTGCCTGATAGGAGAGAGGAGGAGGAGGAGGAGGAGGAGGCGGCACATCACCAACGAGGCAGGATGCCCTCCAGGGGCCAGCCTAAGGGCAGCACATTAACTGCATCACACCCCAAAGCTCCACATGTGCAGGGCGCTGCAGTCTCTGCGCGTTATTCAAAAAGTTCTTTGGTGTGGGCCTTTTTTGAGACGAGTGCATCAGATCGCACCGCTGCTATTTGCAACATATGTCTCAAGCGTATCTCGCGTGGCCAAAACATCTCCCGCTTGGGTACCACATGCTTGACCAGACATATGTTGACCTGCCATGCAGTTCATTGGCAAGCGTATCTAAAAGACCCACACCAAAGAACAAAGAGGATCTCTCCTTGCTCCTCATCAGCTGAGATTTCCAACCCCACTAGACCTCCAGTCCTCTCTGAGACCTGCAGTGAGAGGAATGAAGGTGTAGAATTAGGTGTGTCACAGCCAAGTACTTGTGGGCAATCTGCTTTTGGTACACCGACGTCAGATTGTACCAGGCAAATTTCCCTGCCCCAGCTGCTGCACCGCCGAAAGAAGTTTGCTCCCAGCCATCCACATGCCCAGCGGTTGAATGCTAGCTTGGCAAAATTGCTAGCACTTCAACTGCTGCCTTTTCAGTTGGTAGACTCTGCCCCCTTCCGTGAGTTTGTGGAATGTGCGGTTCCTCAGTGGCAGGTACCCAAACGTCACTTTTTCTCACGGAAGGTGATTCCGGCTCTCTACCGGCATGTGGAAGGCAATGTCCATGCCTCGCTGGACAGGGCGGTCAGCGGTAAAGTGCATATTACCGCTGACTCATGGTCCAGCAGGCATGGACAGGGACGTTACCTAAGTTTCACGGCGCATTGGGTGACTCTGCTGGCAGCTGGGAAGGATGCAGGACAAGGTGCAGTAGTGTTGGAGGTTGTTCCGCCACCACGCCTCCAAAATGCTGATTGTGACACACCTCTCTCCTCCACCCCCTCCTCTTCTTCTTCCTCCATGGCCTCTTCCTCGGAACCAGCGGTGCTCCGTAGGCGTTCAAGGGGCTACGCAAGTACGCAGGCCAAAAGATGCCATGCGGTGCTTGAGCTGGTGTGCTTGGGGGACAGGAGCCACACTGGGCAGAGGTTCTGTCAGCTCTGCAGGGGCAGCTTCAGAGGTGGTTGACGCCACGCCAACTTAAGGCAGGAATGGTGGTTTACGACAATGGCACCAACCTCCTCTCTGCCCTCCGACAGGGACAACTGACCCATGTGCCCTGTTTGGCTCACGTCCTTAACTTGGTGGTGCAGCGGTTCTTGGGCAGGTACCCGGGCTTACAGGATGTCCTGAGGCAGGCCAGGAAAGTCTGTGTGCATTTCCGCCGGTCATATAATGCCAGTGCTCGGCTGACGGACCTCCAAAAGGAGTTTAACCTGCCCAAGAACCGCCTAATTTGTGACATGCCCACCAGGTGGAACTCAACGTTGGCCATGCTGCAGCGGCTGCACACGCAGCAGAGGGCCATCAATGAGTACCTGTGCGACTATGGCACCAGGACAGGGTCAGGGGAGCTTGGTTTTTTTTCCCCACGCCAGTGGGCCATGATCAGGGATGCATGCACTGTCCTGTCACCATTCGAGGAGGCCACGAGGATGGTGAGCACTGACAGTGCATGCATCAGTGACACTGTCCCCCTTGTCCACCTGTTGGAGCACACGCTGCGTGGAATAATGGACAGGGCACTTGAGGCAGAACAGAGGCAGGAAGAGGAGGACTTCCTTAGCTCTCAAGGCCCCCTTTATCCAGACAGTGTTCCTGCGTGCCCGCCGATCACACAGGAAGAGGACGAGGAGGAGGAGGAGGAGGAAGATTGTGTCAGTATGGAGGTGGAGCCTGGCACTCAGCATCAGCAGCAGTCTTTAAGGGATCAGTCCCAAGGAACACATGGACTTGTACGTGGCTGGGAGGAGGTGGCTGCGGACGTTGTCGTCCTTAGTGACCCAGAGGACTCCGGACCGAATGCCTCAGCAAACCTACGCTGCATGGCCTCCCTGATCCTGCAAAGCCTGCGTAAGGATCCTCGTATTCGTGGTATCAAGGAGAAGGACCAATACTGGCTGGCAACCCTCCTTGATCCACGTTACAAGGGTAAGGTTGCGGACCTTATCTTGCCATCGCAGAGGGAGCAGAGGATGAAACATCTTCGGGAGGCCTTGCAGAAAGGTCTGCGCAACGCGTTCCCAGAGACTGGGAGGTTACAAACTCCTGTTTCTGGACAACGTGTTGCTGAGGCTTCGGTCAGTCAAAGAAGGAGCGGTGGAGAAGGTGGCCGTCTGACCGATGCGTTCAGACAATTTTTTGGTCCGCAGCCCCAAGGTATGATCGGTTCCAGCAACCATCGCCAGCGTCTGTTTTACATGGTGCAGGAATACCTAGGGGCAAGATCAGACTTGGACACCTTTCCCACCGAAAATCCTCTGGGTTACTGGGTCTTGAGGATGGATCACTGGCCAGAGCTTGCACAGTATGCAATTGAGCTACTGGCCTGTCCTGCATCCAGCGTTCTTTCGGAACGCACATTCAGTGCTGCTGGAGGCGTGGTAACCGATCACAGGGTGCGTCTGTCCACCGACTCGGTCGATCGGCTGACCTTCATAAAAATGAATCAGTCTTGGATCGCCACCAGCTACCAAGCACCTGATGCTGATGTAACTGAATAATTTTTTTTGAAATCTCAGATCCCTTCAAAGACTGCCTATGCTGATGCTGAGTGACTATCCCTGAGTAATTATCCTCTTCCTCCTCAATCATCACGCTGATAGCTTGTAAGAACATTTTTGGTTCTGGGCGCCACCACCAGTGCCTAAGGCACAATTTTTCAGCCCCTGTTTAACAGGGGCGTGTAATTACAATTTTTGATGTAATACTTTGCAGCAGGGCTCGTTCCTGCATTCCAACTAGAGTGTCTGTGAGGGGTTGCAGTGTTGTGGCACCAGCACCAGTGCCTAAGGCCCAATTTTTCTGCCCCTGTCTAACAGGGGCGTGTAATTACAATTTTTGATGCAATACTTTGCAGCAGGGCTCGTTCCTGCGTTCCAACTAGAGTGTCTGTGAGGGGTTGCAGTGTTGTGGCACCAGCACCAGTGCCTAAGGCCCAATTTTTCTGCCCCTGTCTAACAGGGGCATGTAATTACAATTTTTGATGCAATACTTTGCAGCAGGGCTCGTTCCTGCGTTCCAACTAGAGTGTCTGTGAGGGGTTGCAGTGTTGTGGCACCAGCACCAGTGCCTAAGGCCCAATTTTTCTGCCCCTGTCTAACAGGGGCGTGTAATTACAATTTTTGATGCAATACTTTGCAGCAGGGCTCGTTCCTGCGTTCCAACTAGAGTGTCTGTGAGGGGTTGCAGTGTTGTGGCACCAGCACCAGTGCCTAAGGCCCAATTTTTCTGCCCCTGTCTAACAGGGGCGTGTAATTACAATTTTTGATGCAATACTTTGCAGCAGGGCTCGTTCCTGCGTTCCAACTAGAGTGTCTGTGAGGGGTTGCAGTGTTGTTGCACCAGCACCAGTGCCTAAGGCCTAATTTTTCAGCTCCTGTTCAACAGGGGCATGTAATTACAATTCTTGATCTAATATTTCACAGCAGGGCCCTGTGAGGGCTTACAGTGTTGTGGCCACAGCAACACCTAAGGCCCAAATTTCTGCTGAGTATATAGGGCAGGACCCTACTTTCAAACATCTAACTTACAAACGACTCCTACTTGCAAACGGAAGGAGACAACAGGAAGTGAGATGAAATCTACCCCTAGGAAGGGAAATTCTCTCCTGTAAGAGTTAATATGGGAAAACAATTTCTCCTTTCCACTGATGCTTTCCAATCCTTGTTCCACAAAAAAACCCAAATTTTCAAAAAACATTTTTCATTGGGACAAAAAAGTGAGGTGAAATCTTCTGAAGAGGAGGAAAGACAGCAAAACAAATGTCACAGGGGTGATAACCCTTCCCTATGTTTTCCAAAAAGCTTAAAAAAGATTTTTTGGCTGGAGCTAAACACGTTAAAAATGTTCAAAATTACAAACAGATTCTACTTAACAACAAACCTACAGTCCCTGTCTTGTTTGCACCGCCTGTATACTGCTGTTCAGAGTATATAGGGCCTTTCCTTATTTTAATTTGGGTGCGGGGTTCCCCTTAATATCCATACAAGACCCAAAGGGCCTGGTAATGGACTGGGGGGTACCCATGCCGTTTGTCTCACTGATTTTCATCCATATTGCCATGACCCGACATGACATTAAACCCGCAAGCAGTTTTAAATGAGATTTTTTCCTTTAAAAATGACATTTGGTGCAGGGACTGTTCTAAACACGGGAAACACGCGTCACTTTACAGGCATACTATAGACACCCCCCAGGTACGATATTTAAAGGAATATTTCACTTTTTTTTTTTTTACTTTAAGCATCATTAAAATCACTGCTCCCGAAAAAACGTCCGTTTTTAAAAGTTTTTTTTGCATTGATACATGTCCCCTGGGGTAGGACCCGGGTCCCCAAACCCTTTTTAGGACAATACCATGCAAATTAGGCTTTAAAATGAGCACTTTTGATTTCGAACGTTCGAGTCCCATAGACGTCAATGGGGTTCTAACGTTCGTGCGAACTTTCGGTCCGTTCGCAGGTTCTGGTGCGAACCGAACCGGGGGGTGTTCGGCTCATCCCTACTCTTGGGCATGGAGTTCACCAGAGCTTCTCAGGTTGCCACTGGAGTCCTCTTCCACTCCTCCATGACGACATCACAGAGCTGGTGGATGTTGGAGACCTTGCGCTCCTCCACCTTCGGTTTGAGGATTCTCCACACATGCTCAATAGGGTTTAGGTCTGGAGACATGCTTGGCCAGTCCATCACCTTTACTCTCAGCTTCTTTAGCAAGGCAGTGGTCGTCTTGGAGGTGTGTTTAGGGTCGTTATCATGTCGTTATCATGATATAATAAAAGGATGTATGCATATGAGCCCAACTGACTCAATGCTACTACCATAGCAGCATAAATGTAAAGCAATATATAATACAATGTAAATGTGTGTATACATGAACCCAACTGGTTCAGTGTTAATATGGACTTGGAATCTGGGGGGCATTAAAAGAAAAGTGAAGGGAATATCTATAATGATGAGTGAAGTGTGTGACCCACAAAAGATGTTCCAACGTCCAGAGTACGCTTACTGTTGCCGCCTCTGGGAATTCAGCTTCTGGGAGTCTGACCTAGCCATTGGTAAGCATGTGGCCCTGTGCTCCAAACCCCTTTGACCATTTGCCATAATGCCATCATTGTGTAGATACCTATTTGGTCTCTCATATTTTTTTACAGATGTAACAGACACGCATCTACCCCTGATGAAGCAAGCATGGTCTTGGGAAACGCGTAGGGTCACTTTCTATGCCTGTGTATATTCCTATGTACATTTTATACTGCTACATGTATAATAATACTGTTCTACATTGTATGTATCAGCTGATCGGCTTTTCAGTTTTTGGTGTTGTTCATGTATGCATGACAATTTTTCTAATAAACTTTGATACTGCAATTACTTGTGTCATGTGACTGGCTTATCGTATTCACCTCATTCAAAGTCCCGGGGCGACTTTCTGTATTTTGTTGTATATACTGTATTGGGATTGAAGTGTTTTTTGGGTGACACCAGACCATTTTCTCCCTTTTCTCATTGAACCAGGGTGGAAGACCCATTTAGCCCAACCTTGGTCTGATGCCACCATTAGCCATTTCACTCACAAAATCTATCAGCCTTTTCAGCTGCTCTGTTTAACATTTAGGGGCAACTTTTTCCATAGGCTGATTCAGGTTCCTGGTTCTGCTCCCTGTTGGTTGCGTTGGTCATCCTTTGGCTCGGGAGCTGCGATGTGCACAAGGGAGGTTTTCCTATCTCCTGCTGTCCCCCATTCCAATCGGGCGGGCCACCTACACATCGGTGCCATGCAACCACGCCCACCTGGCGATGTCCGCGGTTGATGCGTGTTTTGTCAGCATGAGTGACTAGGGGCATTTACACTTGCGTGCCCCTATTTGGCGGAGAGCGTACTTCACGCTTGTGTGCCCTGTCACTCACACATGGCACTGGGCGCGGAGCTTGCTGGGCCATTTTGGGGTTATAAATTGGGGGTCAGTCATGGCTGGAATTTCTCTGCTACTTCCATCTCATTCATATGTGCTAGCTCCACTAGCTCTAAGTGAGTTCTCATTCCTTCATCGATTGATTGCAATCAGGTATTTTTTCTTTTTCTTAGCTGTCGCCTCTGGGAATTCAGCATCTGGGAGTCTGACCTAGCCGTTGGTAAGCATGGGGCCCTGTGATCCAGACCCCATTGACCATAATACCATCATTGTGTAGATACTGATGTAGCACCCTGATGTTTAGGCAAGGTTGCTAGTAAATTTATTTGCCAAGTGATAGTTGCCTTGGCTAATTGATAAGAGGTCAGTTGATTTCAACCTTATTCTGGAATTGCTGCACTTCTCTCTTCTGTCACTAGATGGCCAGGTATCTGGTGGCATTAGATAAGACAAGGGCATTGCAAGGACAGATTAGGAAGGAATGGGGTGTCTCAGCCAGTGGGTAGGAATTTTTCTGGGTCCCTTGGCCTGCTGTGAGAGCCTATTTTTTTGGGTAGAATCAGGTGATCGGGGTTCTATGCCACCTGGACAGCTGTCTGGGTGGATGTGTGTCGTGTTGCCCTGGGCTGCTAGGCCAGAGACCTAAGGCCTATCCCGGGGACATCTGGCTGCTAGGCTGTCTGAGGGCCTATCCAGAAGCAACAGAGAGCAGCGTAGGGTTGGGACTGCGACTTGCAGTCCAACCAGAAGTAAAGGTTCTGCCGGCTGGAGAACCTGTTGTGGTCGGAGGTAGAGGGGATGCTGTCACCACTAAGGGACCATCCACCTTACTACCTGGGACCACAGTGAGTAGCTGAAGCAAGTACCAGAGCAGTATTCTCACTAACCGGGGATGGTGAAGAATTGGGAAACTTCAGCAGATGTCAAGCCAGGGACCCAGCCAGTGGAGGTGACGCTTGCAGAGCATTATTGTGTGCCAAGCCAGGGACCGAGCAGGCCAGTGGGGTGACGCTTGAAGAGTATCTGTGAGTGACAAGCTAGGGACCCAGCAGGGATGCGGGGATGACGCTTGAGGAAGATACTGTGTAACAAGATTGGAAGAGCTCAGGGGATCCAGTGGCAGTGGATTAGCAAGTCTAAGTGAAAGACTGGGAGCTCAGCTGAGTGAAGATCTACAATAGGAGATTGTAGAAAAAGTGGAGGAGTTCATTACAACCTTTGTTAGAAACTGTTTCAAGATTGTTGCCATAGGAGACAGCGGTCCTACTCATGCAGATGTGGTGTCTAGCTGGATGCCTTTCCCTGCATGACTGTCTACCTATAGAAGTCTTGGATTCTGCGAATTAATATTGCATCTACTTAAAGAGGTCATAAAGCTTCACTTTTTTTTTTTAAATAACATGTCATACTTACCTCTACTGTGCAGCTCATTTTGCACAGAGTGGCCCCGATCCACGTCTTCTGGGGTCCCTCGGCGGCTGTCTCGGCTCCTCCCCGCATCAGCTAACCCCCTCTGAGAAGCACTCTCCTAAAGGGGTTAGCTTGCGGGCACGCTCCCGAGTCCTATATCCGGTGTGTCTACAGGACTCGGCCCCGCCCCCCGGCCCTCGCGTCATTGGAGCTGATTGACAGAAGCGCGAGCCAATGGCTGCGCTGCTATCAATCTATCCAATGAAGAGCTGAGAACGGCCGAGAAGACTGGGCCGACATCAAGCGCGTTCTCGACACGGGACTTTCGAGGGCTCAGGTAAGTAAACGGGAGGGGGCTGGGGGGCCTGAAATCACCAAATGTTTTTTCACCTTAATGCATAGGAGGCATTAAGGTGAAAAAACATGAACCTTTACAACCCCTTTAAGGGTGTCCTGGCCCCAACCCACTTTCCCATAGTTCTGTTCAAGAGACAATAAATCTCTTTGCATTCAAGAAGTGGCTGGTGCCCATTAATCCACCTTGCATCACACCCACCATGCCTTGTAACCCACTTTACACAGAAGGATGTCGGCTGTCCCTAACTCTGGAGGCCACCATTAGGCCTCTGTGTGCCCGGGACCTTGCTACACCTATTTGGTCTCTCTTATTTTTTTACAAATGTAACACACAAGCATCTTCCCTAAAGAAGCAAGCATTGTCTTGCAAAACTCATAGGGTCACTTTCTATGCATGTGTATATTGTTATGTACATTTTATATTGCTCCATGTATAATGATACTGTTCTACATTGTATGTATCAGCTGATTGGCTTGGCAATTTTTCGTGTTGTTCATGTATGGATAACAATTTTTAATAAACTTTGATACTGCATTTACTTGTGCCCTGTGACTGGCAAACTCTATTCACCTCATTCAAAGTCCCGGGTGACTTTGTGTTTTGTTGTATATATTGGGATGGAGGGGTTTTTCGGGTGACACCAGAACATTTTTTCCCTTTTCTTATTGAACTCAGGTGGAAGACACCCATTTAGCCCAACCTTGGTCTGATACCACCATTAGCCATATCACTCACAACATCTACCAGCCTTTTTTCAGCTTGACTTTTTCCATAGGCTGATTCTGGTTCCTGGTTCTGCTCCCTGTTGGTGGCGTTGGTCATCCTCTGGCTTGGGAGCTGCGATGTGCACAAGGGAGGTTTTCCTACCTCCTGCTGTCCCCCCCCCCAATCAGATGGGGCCACCTACACATTAGCGCCATGCATCCACGTCCACCGGGAGACCTCCGCGGTTGCGGCGTTGGCTCGTTGGTGCGTGTTTTATCAGCATGAGTGACTAGTGCCGTTCACACTTGCACGCCCCAATTTGGCAACGCGCGTACTTCACATTTGTGTGCCCTGTCATTCACACATGGCGCTGGGGGCGGAGCTTGCTGGGTCCTTCTGAAGTTATAAATTGGAGGTCAGTCATGGCTGGGATTTCTCTGCTACTTCCATCTCATTCACATGTGCTAGCTCTACTAGCTCCAGGTGAGTTTTCATTCCTTCATCAATTGATTGCAGTGAGGTATTTCTTCTTTTTCTTATGCCCTGTACACACGTTTGTCGTCGGAATAAACTCTGAAGGTTTTTCTGACGGAGTTCCGACGGAATTCCGCTCAAGCTGTCTTGCATACAAACGGTCACACCAAAGTCCAATCGTCAAGAACACGGTGATGTACAACACGTACGGTGGGACTAGAAAACGGAAGTTCAATAGCCAGTAGTCAATAGCTTCCATCTCGTACTTGCTTCAGAGCATGCATCGTTTTTGGTGCGTCGGAACAGCATACAGACGAGCGTTTTTTCCGATAGTAATTTGTTCCGTCGGAAAAATATAGAACATGTTCTTTATCTAAGTCCGTCTGAATTTTCGATTGAAAAAGTCCGATGGGGCATACACACAGTCGGAATATACGATGAAAAACTCCCATCGGGCTCTTTCTATCAGAAATTCCACTCGTGTGTACGCGGCCTTACATTCGAGGACACACTCCCAGTATGGTGTGCTTTACATCCTTTCACATTTTTATTTTACCTATAGGGTTCATTTATTTAGATTATTACACACTTTTCACTCTCCTCACTTTCTCCGATTTTCCTAGTTCATCTTATTGAGCCAGTTTGGTTCATATGTATACATTCTTTTATTATATCACATTACTCAATGCTTACTCTGTTGTATAGCACCATTTGACATTTATACAGTATACAATCTTATGTTTGCTGACCTTTACTATAGACTAGGGATGAGCCAAACACCCCTCGATTCGGTTCGTACCAGAACAGACAAAAAATTTGTGCGAACATGCGAACACCGCTAAAGTCTATGGGACACGAACGAGAAAAATCAGAAGTGTTCATTTTAAAGGCTTAGGTATATGCAAGTTATTGCCATAAAAAGTGTTTGGGTACCTGGTACTGATACAGTTTTTAAAACAGCCGTTTTTTAGGAGCAGTGATTTTAATAATGCTTAAAGTGAAACGATAAAAATTAAATATATTCCTTTAAATATTGTGCCTGGGGGTCCCCTTAGTCGGACTGTAAAGTAGCTCATCTTTGCCATGTTTATAACAGTACTGCAGCAAAAAGGCATTTCTAAAGGAAAAAAATTTAATTTAACCGCTTCAGCCCCAGAAGATTTTACTCCCTTCCCGAACAGAGCACTTTTTTGCGATTCGGCATTGCGTCGCTTTAACTGACAATTGTGCGGTTGTGCAACATTACACCAAATAGAGCTTTCTTTTGGTGGTATTTGATCATCTCTGTGGTTTTTATTTTTTGCGCTATAAACAAAAAAAGAGCGACAATTTTGAAAAAAAAAAAAGCAATATTTTTTACTTTTTGCTATAATAAATATCCCCCAAAAAAATAGAAAAAATTTTTTTTCCCTCCGTTTAGGCCGATATGTATTCTTCCACATATTTTTGGTAAAAAAAAAAAATTGCAATAAGCGTATATTGATTGGTTTGCTCAAAAGTTATAGCTTCTACAAAAAAGGGGATAGATTTATGGCATTTTTATTATTAATTTTTTTTTATTAGTAATGGCGGCAATCTGCGATTTGTATCATGACTGCGACATTATGGCGGACACATCGGACACTTGACACTATTTTGGGACCATTGTAATTTGTACAGCGATCAGTCCTATAAAAATGCACTGATTACGGTGTAAATGACACTGGCAGGGAGGGGGTTAAACACTAGGGGGCGTTCAAGGGGTTAAGTATGTCCTAGGGAGTGATTCTAACTGTGGGGGGATGGGCTACCACTGACATGACAGGGATCACTGCTCCGATGACAGGGAGCAGTAGCTCCCTGTCATGTCACTAGGCAGAACAGGGAAATGCCTTGTTTACCCTCCGTTCTGCCTCTCCATGACATGATCGCGGGACACCGGTGGACATCGAGTCTGCGGGACCCGCAGGCATGGTCACGCTTTACATGGCGCGCGTGCACCCACTAGCCCTGCAAATTAAAGAAGACGTACAGGTATACCCATTTGCCCACCACTGCCATTGTACCGATGTATATCGCCGTGTGACGGTCGGCAAGTGGTTACAATTGCTTGCGGCTGTAATGTATTGCCGGATCCCGGCAATATACATAAAAAATCATTGAAAAAACCAGCGTGGGTTCCCCCCCAGTCCATACCAGGCCTTTTGGGGGGGGACAAGAGAGCGCCCCCACCCGAACCGTACTAGGCCACATGCCCTCAACATGGGGAGGGTGCTTTGGGGCCGCCCCCCCAAAGCACCTTGTCCCCATGTTGATGGGGACAAGGGCCTCATCCCCACAACGCTTGAATGGTGGTTGTAGGGGTCTGTGGGTGGGGGCTTATCGGAATCTGGAAGCCCCCAGATCCCGGCCATCCCCCCCCTATGTGAATGGGTACATTGTACCCTTACCCATTCACCAAAAAAGTGTCAAAAAAGCAAAAACGACTGGAGACAGTTTTTGACAATCCCTTTATTAAAAAATAAAAAAGTGTCCCGCGATGTCCATCTTCAATCACGGCACAGACGGACCCGAAAAATAGAAAAAATAAAACGAAAATACTCCGCCTCCATGGGAGGCATCCTGCCGACTGCTGTCTTTTCGCTGTGACAGCTCTTATATAGGCAAGGGCGGGGCCACTCGCTGATGTAACTGGATGACTCCATCCCCTCTGACGGGACATGATTTCAGAATTGGCAGGTGGCTCCGCCATTGCCTATAACAGCTGTCACAGCCAAGAGACAGCAGTCGTCGGAAAGCCTCTCTTCGAAGTGGAGTTTTTTTTTTTCTTTTCCTCGAGTCTGTCTGACCAGACCACATGCCCTCAACATGGGAAGGGTGCTTTGGGGCCGCCCCCCAAAGCACCTTCTCCACATGTTGATGGGGACAAGGGCCTCACCCCCACAATGCTTGATTGGTGGTTGTAGGCGTCTGCGGGTGTAGGCTTATCAGAATCTGGAAGCCCCCAGATCCTGGCCACCCCCCCCCTATGTGAATGGGTATCGGGTACATTGTACCCCTACCCATTCACCAAAAAAGTGTCAAAAAAGCAAAAATAACTGGAGGCAGTTTTTGACAATTCCTTTATTAAAATTTTTTTTAAAAGTGTTCTGCGATGTCCATCTTCAATCATGGCGCAGACAGACCAAAAAAATAGAAAAAATAAAACGAAAATACTCCACCTCCATGGGAGGCGTCCTGCCGACTGCTGTCTTTTCGCTGTGACAGCTCTTATATAGGCAAGGGCGGGGCCATCCGCTGACGTAACTGGATGACTCTGCCCCCTCTGATGGCACATGATTTCAGAAGAGACAGGTGGCCCCGCCTTTGCCTTTATAACAGCTGTCACAGCCAAAAGACAGCAGTCGGCGGGACGCCTCTCATCGAGGCAGAGGTTTTTTTTTTTTTCCTCAGGTCTGTCTGTGCCATGAAGATGGATGGACATCGCGGGACACTTTGAGGGCTCTCTCGCCACCCCCTTTTCCTGTGGACTGCCAGGTTGCAGGCTCGGATAAGGGACTGGTATGAATTTTGGGGGTGACCCCATGCCTTTTTTTTTTGGTGTGGAGTTCCCCTTAAAATCTATACCAGACAAAAAAGGGCCTGGTATGGCCTGGGGGGGAACCCATGCCATTTTTTTTTCTTAATTCTGTCATAGGGTTCCCCTTACCACGTCAGTACACTATATTATATATTGTACACTGCACTATATACCCTGCACTGTATTATATGTACTACACTGACTGCACTATATACGCTGAACTGCAGTATATATACTATACGGACTGCACTATATACTCTACAGAAAAATTGGGCCTTAGGTGTTGGTGTTGCCAGAACACTGAAACCCCTGACAGTTCTCTTGTTGGGCACAGGAACGGGCCCTGCTGTTAAATATTATTTAAAAATGTTTAATTACATGCCCCTATTAAACAGGGGCAGAAAAATTGAGCCTTTGGTTTTGGTGGTGCCACAACACTGTAACCCTTCACAGTTACTCTTGTTGGGTGCAGGAACAGGCCCTGCTGTTAAATATTTAAAAAATAGTAATTACATGTAGTGGCATCACTAAGGTTGGTGTCACCCATTGTGAAAAAACATGGTGTCACCCCCCCTCCACCAACTATATTCCCCACTCAGTACAGACCCCCCTCCACTAAGTACAGACCCCCCTCCCTCAGTATAGATCCCCTCCACAAAGTACAGACCCCCCACCCTCAGTATAGACCCCTCTTCAGTGCAGATCCCAGTTCATTGCAGACCCCAATTCAGTGCAGACCCCAATTCAGTGCAGACCCCCATTCAGTGAAAATGCCCCAATTCAGTACAGACCCCCTCAGTGCATACCCCAATTCAGTGCAGACCCCCTCAGTGCATACAACAATTCAGCGTAGACCCCAATTCAGTGCAGACCCCCTCACAGTGCAGACCCCAATTCAGTGCAGACCCCTCAGTGCATACCCCAATTGAGTGCAGACCCCCCCAGTGCAGTCCTCAATTCAGTGCAGAACTCTTCTGTGCAGACCCCCTCAGTGCAGACCCCAATTCAGTGCCGACTGACTCAGTGCAGACCCCAATTCAGTGCAGACCCCCCAATTCAGTGCAGACCCCCTTAGTGCATACCCCAATTCAGTGCAGACCCCCCAATTCAATGCAGACCCCAATTCAGTGCAGACCCATAATGTGTGCAGTGCATACCTCATATCACGGACATGTTCAGCAGTGCCCCTGCTCCTGTGTAGATGTAAACAGAGAGGAGGGAGAGGCGGTTTCACTCTGCTCGGATGTGCATGAAACACCTGTCAAAGAAGAGATGCGAATTGTTGGTGTAGTGGCATTGCCTGGGTCCTGCTGATGGATGTCACCCCTGTGGCGGGTGTGGCCCACCCCCCCCCCCACCCCCCCCAGCGATGCCACTGATAACATGCCCCTGTTAAACAGGGGCAGAAAAATTGGGCCTCTGGTTTTGGTGGTGCCACATTACTGTAACCCCTCACAGTTACTCTTGTTGGGTGCAGGAACGAGCCCTGATGTTAAATATTATTTCAAAAATTGTAATGAGATCCCCTGTTAAAATGTTAATGTAATGTTAAAACACTATATTATATATTGTACACTGCACTATATACCCTGCACTGTATTATATGTACTACACTGACTGCACTATATACGCTGAACTGCAGTATATATACTATACGGACTGCACTATATACTCTACAGAAAAATTGGGCCTTAGGTGTTGGTGTTGCCAGAACACTGAAACCCCTGACAGTTCTCTTGTTGGGCACAGGAACGGGCCCTGCTGTTAAATATTATTTAAAAATGTTTAATTACATGCCCCTATTAAACAGGGGCAGAAAAATTGAGCCTTTGGTTTTGGTGGTGCCACAACACTGTAACCCTTCACAGTTACTCTTGTTGGGTGCAGGAACAGGCCCTGCTGTTAAATATTTAAAAAATAGTAATTACATGTAGTGGCATCACTAAGGTTGGTGTCACCCATTGTGAAAAAACATGGTGTCACCCCCCCTCCACCAACTATATTCCCCACTCAGTACAGACCCCCCTCCACTAAGTACAGACCCCCCTCCCTCAGTATAGATCCCCTCCACAAAGTACAGACCCCCCACCCTCAGTATAGACCCCTCTTCAGTGCAGATCCCAGTTCATTGCAGACCCCAATTCAGTGCAGACCCCAATTCAGTGCAGACCCCCATTCAGTGAAAATGCCCCAATTCAGTACAGACCCCCTCAGTGCATACCCCAATTCAGTGCAGACCCCCTCAGTGCATACAACAATTCAGCGTAGACCCCAATTCAGTGCAGACCCCCTCACAGTGCAGACCCCAATTCAGTGCAGACCCCTCAGTGCATACCCCAATTGAGTGCAGACCCCCCCAGTGCAGTCCTCAATTCAGTGCAGAACTCTTCTGTGCAGACCCCCTCAGTGCAGACCCCAATTCAGTGCCGACTGACTCAGTGCAGACCCCAATTCAGTGCAGACCCCCCAATTCAGTGCAGACCCCCTTAGTGCATACCCCAATTCAGTGCAGACCCCCCAATTCAATGCAGACCCCAATTCAGTGCAGACCCATAATGTGTGCAGTGCATACCTCATATCACGGACATGTTCAGCAGTGCCCCTGCTCCTGTGTAGATGTAAACAGAGAGGAGGGAGAGGCGGTTTCACTCTGCTCGGATGTGCATGAAACACCTGTCAAAGAAGAGATGCGAATTGTTGGTGTAGTGGCATTGCCTGGGTCCTGCTGATGGATGTCACCCCTGTGGCGGGTGTGGCCCACCCCCCCCCCCACCCCCCCCAGCGATGCCACTGATAACATGCCCCTGTTAAACAGGGGCAGAAAAATTGGGCCTCTGGTTTTGGTGGTGCCACATTACTGTAACCCCTCACAGTTACTCTTGTTGGGTGCAGGAACGAGCCCTGATGTTAAATATTATTTCAAAAATTGTAATGAGATCCCCTGTTAAAATGGGGCAGAAAAATCGGACCTTTGGTGTTGGTGTTGCCACAACACTGTAACCCCTCGCAGTTACTCTTGTTGGGCACAGGAACGGAAGGAAGCATCATCAAGATTCAGGAGGAATAGGATAGGCAGCATAGGCAGTCTACAAGGGATCCCAGATCCATAGCAAAATCAATAAGTTACACCAGCATCAGGTGCTTGATAGCTACTGATCCAGGACTGATTCATTTTTATAAATGTGAGCCTATCAACAGAGTCTATGGACAGGCGCACTCTTTAATCAATTACAATTCCTCCAGCAGCACTGAATGTGCGTTCAAAAAACATGTTGAATGCAGTACCTCGATTGAATATTGAGCAAGCTCTGGCCAGTGGTCCATCCTCAAGACCCAGTAACCCAGTGGATGCTCTGTTGGAAAGGTCTCCAGGTCTGCTCTTGCCCCTAGATATTCCTGCACCATATAATACAGACGCTGGCGATGGTTGCTTGAACCTATCAGACCTTGGCTCTGAGGACTGAAAAATAGTTTAAAAGTATTGGTCAGCTGGCTTCTCCACCACTCTTCCTCTGACCGAAGGAAGCCTCAGAAACACATTGTCCAGCCCCAGGAAATGGTAATCTCCCAGGGTCTGGAAATGCGTTACACAAACTTTTCTTAAAGGCCTCCTGAAGATGTTTCATCCTCTGCAACTTTACCCTTTTAACGTGGATCAAGAAGGGTTGCCAGCCAGTAATGATCGCGCTCTTTGATACCACAAATCCTAGGGTCCTTTCGCAGGCTTTGCAGAATCAGGGAGCCCATGCAGTGTAAGTTTGCAGAGGCATTCGATTCTGAGTCCTCTGGGTCACTAAGATCACATTATCTGTTACTACCTCCTCCCAGCCACGTACAACTCCTTGGGTTTCTGGGGACTGAAAACCATCCCTTGAAAATTGCTGCCTGTTATCCTCTACATCCATGCTGACACAATCCTCCTCCTCCTCTTCTTCCTGTGTGTTTGGTGGCCCCCCAGGAATGCTATCTGGATAATGGGGGCCTTGAGAGGAAAGGAAGATCCTCCTCTTCCTTCCGCTGTTCTGCCTCAAGTGCCCTGTCCATGACTCCACGAAGCGTGTGCTCCAGCAGGAAAACTAGAGGGACAGTGTCACTGATGCATGCATTGTCGTTGCTCACCATCCTTGTAGCCTCCTCAAATGGTGATAGGACAGTGCGTGCATCCTTGATCAGTAGCCACTGGCGTGCCATACGAAGCCAAGTCATACTCACACAGGTACTCAATGATGGCTGCAGCATTGCCAAAGTTGAGTTCCACCTGGTGGGCATGTCACAAATGAGGCGGTTGGTGGGCAGGTTGCATTCCCTTTGAATGTTATCTAGCTGAGCACTAGCATTGTATGACCGGCGGAAATGACCACAGACTTTTCTGGCCTGCCTCAGGAGATCTTGTAAGCCTGGGTACCTGGTCAAGAAATGCTGCACCACCAAATTCAGGACATGTGCCAAACATGAAGCATGGATCAAATGCCACTGTCAGAGGGCAGAGAAAAGGTTGGTGCTATTGTTGCATACAACCATTCCTGGGTGAAGCTGGTGTGGCGTCAACCACGCCTGAGCCTGCCCCTGCAGAGTTGACAGAATCTCTGCCCCAGTGTGGCTCCTGTCCCCTAGGCAGACCAACTCAAGCACCGCATGGCATCTTTTAGCCTGACTGCTTGCATAGCCCCTTGAACGCTTACAGAGCACTGCTGGTTCAGAGGGCAATTCTGCAGAAGAGGCAATAGAGGAAGAGGAGGGGGTGGAGCAGAGAGAGGCAGTGGCAGAATCACCACTAGCTTTTTGGAGGCGTGGTGGCGGAACAAGCTCCAACAACACTGAACCCTGTCCTGCATCCTTCCCAGCTGCTAACAGAGTTACCCAGTGTGCCGTAAAGGAAAGGTAACATCCCTGCCCATGCCTGCTGGACCATGAGTCAGCGATAATATGAACCTTACTGCTGACCGCCCTGTCCAACAAGGACAAAACATTGCCTTCCACATGCCGATAGAGAGCCGGAATGACCTTCCATGAAAAGAAATGGCGTTTTGGAACCTGCCACTGTGGTACAGCACATTCCACAAATTCACAAAAGGGGGCAGAGTCTACCAGCTGAAAAGGCAGCAGTTGCAGTGCTAGCAATTTGGGCAAGCTAGCATTTAGACGCTGAGCATGTGGATGGCTGCGACCAAATTTCTTTTTGCGGTTCAGCAACTGGGGTAGGGAAATTTGCCTTCTGAAATCAACTGGTGGTGTACTGTTAACAGATTGGCTGCAAGTACTTGTGAGACCTATTGTTATACCTTCATTCCTCTCAGTGCAGGTTTTGGAGAGGTCTGGAGGTATAGTAGGGTTTGAGATAACAGATGAGGAGCAAGGAGAAGTCCGCCTTTTTCTATGATGTGGTCTCTTTCAAGTGCTGTTACCAACGGACTGCATGGCAAGTCACCATATGTCTGGTCAAGCATGTGAAGCCCAAGCGGCTGCTGTTCTGGCCACGCATGATCCGCTTCAGACATAGGTTGCAAACAGCAATGGTGCAATCTGCTGCAAAAAGGAAAAAGGCCCACACCAAGGAACTTTTAAAAGTCAGCGGGGAGTCAGCATCGCGGAGCTCTGCGATGTGATGCAATAGTGTGGCTGCCCTTAAGCTGCCCCCCTGGAGGACTTCCAGCCTCGTTGGAGTTGTGCCTCCTCCTCCTCCTCACTTTCCTCCTCTCTTCTCTCAGGCACCCAAGTACAGTCAGTGACCCCATCATCACCTCCCTCCTCGTTGCTGGAGCAAACTTGACAGTATGCTGCAGCTGGGGGAACATGACTGCTAGTTTCTTATGAGATGTCTCCATAGAACCAGTAATGAGGTGTGATAACACCCAAGATGTACAGCATGCTTTATCCACCCCATTACTGGTTCTATGGAGACATCTCATATCACTGTAGATACATGTATATTCCAGTACCAGATACATTTGTCACTAACACATAGAGAGTAAGTACCTATGCAAATTACATATGACTGTTGGTGGGTTGTCTAAGATGTGTTTGAATGACACATACAATTTTGACATTGTTATTGGTGTGTATCACTGTGGATATGCATGCTGCGGTTTCCGGCTGTCCTCCCATCTGCGGGTGCATGTGTTCTTCTGATGTATATACATTACGATGCACGCATGCACTTGGATGGGGGCAGTAGGGATGCTGCAGGCAATTCATGGTGACCTATACCACTGATGGGGAATTAATTACATAGATATATGTGTGTGTGTGTATTTTTTAGACATGTGCAATTCATTAGTTCTGAATTCGTTTTTTACCGAATTTTGACAAATTCGTTAATTCCGAAAATTCCGAATTTTTCAATTTTCAAAATTTCAAATTTCAGAAAAATTCTAAATTTTGGAAATTCGAAAATTCTAAATTTCAGAAAATCGAAATTTTGGAAATTGGAAATTCAGAAATTCAAAATTTGGAATTCGAAATTTCGAATTCGGAAATTCAGAAGTTCGGAAATTCGAAATTTCGGAAAATCAAAAATTTGGAAATGTGAAAATTCAAATATTTGGAAATTTGAAAATCCAAAAATAAGAATATTTAAAATTATGTAGCGCTACCTCAGTCTCGGTGCAATAACTCCAACCCAACCGTAAATTAAAAAATGAAAAAGTAAAGATAATCTACACCCTGAATATGTGATCAGAAAATTGTACATATGGATATGTGCAAAGATGGTATATATATATATATATATATATATATATATATATATATATATACATATACACCAACAAAGTGCAGTGTGTACACAATGAAAAAATATTATACAGCAAAAAATGGGAACAAGCAATGTGGGCAATACCCCGTAATGTAATAATGTGTCCAATCAAATGTGAACTACTAGCATAAAATAGCCTCAAACGAACTAATAAAAGTAATAGTGAAAATCCAAAAACATACAATGCGACTTTCAATGCGACTCCCAATATAGTTACATAGTTACATAGTAGGCGAGGTTGAAAAAAGACACAAGTCCATCAAGTCCAACCTATGTGTGAATATGTGTCAGTATTACATTGTATATCCCTGTTGCGTTCATTTAGGTGCGTATCTAATAGTTTCTTGAAACTATCGATGCTCCCCACTGAGACCACCGCCTGTGGAAGGGAATTCCACATCCTTGCCGCTCTTACAGTAAAGAACCCTCTACGCAGTTTAACCACTTTAAGACCGCCGCACGACGATGTACGTCCAAACTTTGAATGGGGATATCGTTGTTATGGCAGCAGCTAGCTACCATAACCCCGGTATCCCTATTTTCGTGCGGCGGCCGGCTTTCAGATAAAAGTGGTCCCTGCGGCGGATTCGCCGCGAGATCACTTTTATCGGTGGCGTGAGAGGGCCCCCCCCCTCCCGCCGTGATCCGGTGCCCTCCGCCGCTTACCCGAGCCGTCGTAGCGGCGGAGGCGATCGCGTCCTGCTCTCTGGTGTGTCTGGAGACGAGTGAGGCTAAGATGGCGCTCACTCGTCTCCATGACACTGCTGGGCGGAAGCGACGTCAAAATGTCACTTCCGTCCACGCCTCTTAAAGGCATATTTTTTCAAATGTAATTTTTCTAAATGACTTTTTTTTTTTTTTTTTTTTTATTGCATTTTAGTGTAAATGTGAGATCTGAGGTCTTTTTGACCCCAGATCTCATATTTAAGAGGTCCTGCCATGCTTTTTTCTATTACAAGGGATGTTTACATTCCTTGTAATAGGAATAAAAGTGACACCATTTTTTTTTTTTAAAACAGTGTAAAAATAAATAAAATATTGTAAAATAAATTTTTTTTTTTTAAAACCCCCCTGTCCCGATGAGCTCGCGCGCAGAATCGAATGCATACGCGAGTAGCGCCCGCATATGAAAACGGTGGTCAAACCACACATGTGAGGTATCGCAGCGACCGGTAGAGCGAGAGCAATAATTCTAGCCCTAGACCTCCTCTGTACCGCAAAATATGCAACCTGTAGATTTTTTTTAAACGTCGCCTATGGAGATTTTTTGAGGGTAAAAGTTTGACGCCATTCCACGAGCGGACGCAATTTTCAAGCGTGACATGTTGGGTATCAATTTACTTGGCGTAACATTATATTTCACAATATAAAAAAAAATTGGGCTAACTTTACTGTTGTCTTATTTTTTTATTCAAAAAAGTGAATTTTTTCAAAAAAAAGTGCGCTTTTAAGACCGCTGCGCAAATACGGTGCAAAAAAAAGTATTGCAATGACCGCTATTTTATTCTCTATGGTGTTAGAAGAAAAACCATATATAATGTTTGGGGGTTCTAAGTAATTTTCTAGCAGAAAAACCTGTTTTAAACATGTAAACACCTAAAATCCAAAACGAGGCTGGTCCTTAAGTGGTTAAGGTTAAACTTCTTTTCTTCTAATTTTAATGAGTGGCCACGAGTCTTGTTAAACTCTCTTCTGCGAAAAAGTTTTATTTCTATTGTAGGGTCACCAGTATTGTATTTGTATATTGAAATCATATCCCCTCTCAAGCGTCTCTTCTCCAGAGAGAATAAGTTCAGTGCTCGTTACCTTTCCTCATAACTAAGATCCTCCAGACCCTTTATTAGCTTTGTTGCCCTTCTTTGTACTCGCTCCATTTCCAGTACATCCTTCCTGAGGACTGGTGCCCAGAACTGGACAGCATACTCTAGGTGCGGCCGGACCAGAGTCTCGTAGAGTGGGAGAATTATCGTTTTATCTCTGGAGTTGATCCCCTTTTTAATGCATGCCAATATTCTGTTTGCTTTGTTAGCAGCAGCTTGGCACTGCATGCCATTGCTGAGCCTACATCTACTAGGACCCTCAGGTCCTTTTCCATCGTAGATTCCCCCAGAGGTTCTCCCCCCAGTGTATAGATTGCATTCATATTTTTGCCATCCAAATGCATTATTTTACATTGAACCTCATCTGCCATGTAGTTGCCCACCCCATTAATTTGTTCAGATCTTTTTGCAAGGTTTCCACATCCTGCGGAGAAGTTATTGCCCTGCTTAGCTTAGTATCGTCTCCAAATACAGAGATTGAACTGTTTATTCCATCCTCCAGGTCGTTTATGAACAAATTAAATAGGATTGGTCCCAGCACGGAACCCTGGGGAACCCCACTACCCACCCCTGACCATTCCGGCTACTCCCCATTTATCACCACCCTCTGAACTCTCCCTTGTAGCCAGTTTTCAATCCATGTACTCACCCTAATGTCCAAGCCAACGGACCTTATTTTGTACAGTAAACGTTTATGGGGAACTGTGTCAAATGCTTTTGCAAAATCCAGATACACCTCATCTACGAGCCTTCCTTTATCTAGATGGCAACTCACCTCCTCATAGAAGGTTAGTAGATTGGTTTGGCAAGAACGATTCTTCATGAATCCATGCTGATTACTGCTAATGATACCGTTCTCATTACTAAAATCTTGTATATAGTCCCTTATCATCCCCTCCAAGAGTTTACATACTATTGATGTTAGGCTAACTGGTCTGTAATTCCCAGAGATGTATTTTGGGCCCTTTTTAAATATTGGTGCTACATTGGCTTTTTTCCAATCAGCTGGTACTATTCCAGTCAGTAGACTGTCTGTAAAAATTAGGAACAACGGTCTGGCAATCACTTGACTGAGTTCCCTAAGTACCCTCGGATGCAAGCCATCTGGTCCCGGTGATTTATTAATGTTAAGTTTCTCAAGTCTAATTTTAATTCTGTACTCTGTTAACCATGGAGGTGCTTCCTGTGTTGTGTCATGAGGATAAACACTGCAGTTTTGGTTACTGAAGCCCCCCGATTCACTCATGAAGACTGAGGAGAAGAATAAATTCAATACCTTCGCCATCTCCCCATCCTTTGTAACCAGATGACCTTCCTCATTCTTTATGGGACCAATATGGTCAGTCCTCCCTTTTTTACTGTTTACATACTTAAAGAATGTCTTGGGATTTTTTTTGGTCTCCTCCACTATGTGTCTTTCATGTTCTATCTTAGCCGCCCTTATTGCACCCTTACATTTCTTGTTGCATTCTTTATAAAGTCTGAATGCTGAGGATGATTCCTCAACCTTGTATTTTTTGAAGGCCTTCTCCTTTCCTTTTATATGCATTTTTACATTGGAGTGAAGCCATCCAGTACTTTTGTTCGCCCTTTTAAATTTATTACCCAATGGGATACATTGGCTAATGCCCTTATTTAATATGCTCTTAAAGCAAACCCATCTCTCCTCCGTGTTTTGTTCCTAATATTTTATCCCAATTTATGCCTTTTAGCAAGGTTTGTAGTTTAGGGAAGTTAGCTCTTTTGAATTTCAGTGTCTTTGTATTCCCTTTATGTTTCCTATTTGTGTGATTTATACTGAAACTAATTGACCTGTGATCGCTGCTACCTAAATTGCCCCGTATTTCCACATCCGTGATCAGGTCTGTATTGCTGGTATTCAGTAGATCCAGTAATGTTTTATTTCTAGTTGGTGCGTCTACCATCTGACCCATAAAATTGTCCTGCAAGACATTAAGGAACTGGCGAGCCTTAAATGAATGCGCGGTTCCCTCCACCCAGTCTATGTCTGGATAATTAAAATTCCCCATTATGATAACGCTTCCCATCCTTGCTGCTAATCCAAATTGTGATAATAGATCTGTCTCCACTTCCTCCCTCAGGTTAGGGGGCCTATAGCATACTCCCAGTATTATTTTCCCCTTAGCTTCATCCCTTTGGAGCTCTACCCATAAGGATTCCACCTCCTCCTTAGCTCCCTCAGTGATGTCATCTCTCACATTCACTTGTAAATTATTCTTGATATATAGGCATACCCCTCCCCCTTTTTACCCTCTCTATCCTTGCGGTAAAGGGTATACCCTTGAATGTTTGCCAGCCAATCATGAGAGCTGTTGAACCAGGTCTCTGAAATTCCCACAAAATCCAAATCCTCCTTGTACAACAGTATCTCTAGTTCACCCATCTTGTCAGCCATGCTCCTGGCATTGGTGAAAATGCCACGTAGTTTAGACCGGTCACATATTGTCCTCGTATTGGGTGTTTCGAGATTGCAACTAGGACTTGCTACTATACTTACCTTGTGTTTTTGTGCTTTGGTCAACCTATCACTAATGCCCCCAATACTACCCTCTGGAATATCTTCCGCGCTGACTATCTCTACCTCTGGACCCCCCCCCCCATCGCCTAGTTTAAAAACCCCTCTAACTTTTTGGCCATCTTCATTCCCAGCAGATCCGCACCTTCC
Source organism: Lithobates septentrionalis (assembly GCA_037952835.1). Lineage (NCBI taxonomy): Eukaryota > Metazoa > Chordata > Amphibia > Anura > Ranidae > Lithobates > Lithobates septentrionalis. The sequence goes on from JBBDGP010000775.1 coordinate 837,912, forward strand.
TCATTTAGGTGCAGTCCGTCCCTTCTATAGTTCTGGTTATCGACTGAGAAGTCGGCCCAGTCCTCTAGGAACCCAAACCCCTCCTTACTACACCAGCTCTTCAGCCACTTGTTTACTTCCCTAATCTCCCTCTGCCTTTCTGGTGTGGCTCGATATACCAGTAGTATTCCTGAGAATACTACCTTGGAGGTCCTTTTCCTCAATTTAGCTCCTAAGTCACTAAAATCGTTCTTTAGGACACTCCATCTGCCTCTGACTTTGTCATTGGTGCCAACGTGCACCATGACAGCCGGGTCTTCCCCAGCCCCTCCCAGTAATCTGTCCACAAGATCCGTGATGTGCCGAACCCGAGCGCCCGGTAGACAACATACTGTTCGGCGCTTCAGGTCTTTGTTACAGATTGCCCTCTCTGTCCTTCTAAGAATTGATGTGGAAAGCAGAAGTAGGCATGGCGCTGCCCTTACGGGGAAAAAAGAAAAAACAGAAAAAAAGGAAAACATTTTTTTCTTTTTTTGTTGGTGACACTTCTATATTTCGTGAATCTTAAGTGGTGTTTGTGCTGAAACTCTTGAAGAGTAATAAAAATTCCTGTGTACCTGAAATGAATGAATGTTGGTCTCTTTTGGTTTAGTTTCAGACTATGATGTGATGTGGGAAAACCAATATAAAGTGTTTCAGTCTTTACTTAATAATATAAAACAAATATAAAATATGAAGAATGTTATAAACAAATACCAACATGCGTTTTTGTGCATCCAAGTTGCTAAAAGTGACTTGTGCTAGTTTATACAATAAAGTGACTTGTGTGTATAAAACCAGTATTTGTTGGATAAGAAAATTTCCATTGGTTATATAAAAAGTTCTTTTTGGAATGGCTCTGAGGGAAACCCCTCTCTGGGAAACAAATTGATATGGGAAGCTTCTTGTCCAGGTGTTGGCTGGTTAGTGGTGCCTTTGCGGCGTGCTCTTATTCTGCTTGCACTCACCAGATAAACTTCCCCCTGCAGGGGTGCAGGCAGTCACAGTATTTGCCACTGTGTAGCATTCCTGGATGTCCCCGATCCGTGCTTTATATGTTGTGCCGTTTACATGTGAAAGGAAGGAGGAATGTAAATGTTAATGTAGTGTAAAACCGCATAAAGAGCTTTAAAACCGATGGGTATCTTAACACCAGGACATATTTTAAGAGCACTGACAGGAATGGGTACATTCCAACCAGCAGCTGCCACCATCCACAATGGATTGGCAACATTCCAAAAGGACAACTCATGCGGATATGTAGGAAGGCCAGTATGCTGGCCTGAATTTATGGGAGGAGCCCGGGGGGTATTTAAGCAGCCCGCTCACCTGTGGTGCTTGTCGGTTTCCTGTGCGCGATATACGTCACCAGGCCGACTATTCGATATACCGCAAGTTCTTGCCTCGCAAGTTCCCGTATTCGATACTCCGTACTCAAAACTTTCGAAGTCCGCGTTTTTCGTTCATAGTTTGTACCACGCGTCTGGCTTGGCTGTCGCAGGTAAGGTCCCGTCGGACTTTTCGTTTTCATTTCATGTCACTAAACCGTGAGTTCAAATTTTCGTTTCACCCGCATCTCACAAACTGCAATGTATATCGCTCGTACTTTCGATATGTTACAAATTCGACAGCAGAGCGACGCTGACGTCGCTTCATTTCTAGCATGTCGGTATCGGTAGACAGCCATAGCCAGTCGCAATTTGTAAATTATCACATCAAGTTAGTTCGATACCAATCATTTCTCATTTCTGAAACATTTCTAAAACTCATTTCTGACATTTCAAATCATTTCTCATTTCAGTCACCTACCGCGCTCCGATTCGAATCCAGTCGCACCAAAGATGCGCCGATTCGTTCCGGTGTGCCCCAGTTATTACGGCCTCATTTCTATACATGCTCCAGAGTTACGTTATTGTCAGTCAATTGTACCTCTGTCATGGTTATCATTTCATTTCCATGTATCACGTTCCGACATGAATTCAGTCGCATGAAAAATGCACCGATTCGTCTCGGCGTGCCCCAGGATTGGCCTCATTTCTATACATGCTCCAGAGTTATGTTTCATCAGTCATTTGTACCTCTGTCATGGTTATCATTTCATTTCCATGTATCACGTTCCGACATGAATTCAGGCGCATGAAAAATGCACCGATTCGTCTCGGCGTGCCCCAGGATTGGCCCCATTTCTATACATGCTCCAGAGTTACGTTTTATCAGTCATTTGTACCTCTGTCATGGTTATCATTTCATTTCCATGTATCACGTTCCAACATGAATTCAGTCGCATGAAAAATGCACCGATTCGTCTCTGCGTGCCCCAGGATTGGCCTCATTTCTATACATGCTCCAGAGTTACGTTTTATCAATCATTTGTACCTCTGTCATGGTTATCATTTCATTTCCACGTATCACGTTCCGACATGAATTTAGTCGCATGAAAATGCACCGATTCGTCTCGGCGTGCCCAGGATTGGCCACATTTCTGATACATGCTCCAGAGTCCGGATCATAGCTAGTCGCAGACATCGGGGGATTGATCCATATCTCTGTCATGCAATTTCTACCATTTCACTCCCACAACGCATCACCGTTTCGAAACCAGTCGCATCTGAGGTGCACCGATTCGTCACGGCATGCATCACTGGTTCCGATCGCATTTCATACCTATACCAGAGCTCGGTTAGTTGCCAGTCGCTAACACGGCACAACCAATTCGAGCCTCGGTCAAAACAAATCATTTCTCTCATTTCATTTCATACTGCACTCCGATTCGAATCCAGATGCATCAAACAGGCACCGATTCGTCCCAGGAGCACCAATATTTCAGTTGCCTCATTTCAATACATGATCCAGAGCCCGGTCCACGGTCGAACAAATCGTGACACGACCAGGCCGCACCTCTGTCATGCAGTTCATCCATTTCACAATCAAGGCAAACATTTCGAATCATTTCATTGTCACAAGATCGCAAGCACCATACAAATCATTGCTTCAAGTTAGTTAGCAATCCCTTCACGAATTGTCACCTTTTCATTTATCACGCTTCGATTCGAATCCAGTCGCATCCATGATGCAACGATTCGTCCCGGCGTGCCCCAGGTATTTTCGGCCACATTTCAGTACATGCTCCGGAGTCCGGTCGTTGTCAGTTGCAATCGCGACATGATCGACTCGTGCCTCTGTCATGGCACGTGCCTCTACTATGACAAATCATTTCATTCATTTCATCATTTCACTCATTTCACTGTCACGTACCGCGCCCCGATTCGAATCCAGTAGCATCCGAGATGCACCGATTCGTCCCGGCGCGCCCCAGTTGTCTTGGCCTCATTTCATTCGTACTCCATAGTCCAACCGACCTCAGCCAACACCTACATCAGAACTTGGTTAGCTGTCAGTTGCGGCATAACCAATTCGTGCCTTTGCCAGGGCAAGCATTTCACTGTTACATACCGCACTCCAATTCAAATCCAGTCGCATCCGTGATGCACCAATTTATTCCGGCATGTACCAGCGTTTCTTTTGCCTCATTTCAGTACATGCTCCAGAGTCCGGGTCGCTGTCAGTCGCAGCTGCGGCACGACCGAATCGTGTCTCTGTCATGGCGAAACGTTTTTCAATCATTTCACTCTAAGGCAAACATTTCATTCATTTCGTTGTCGCATGCCGCACCCCGATTCAAGTTCAGGGCATCCGTCAGACATCGATTCATCCCGGCAAAACCCCAGTAGGCGTGGCCTCATTGGCCCAGTCATGGCACACCGATTCGTGCCTCTGTCATGGCACAAACAGTTCACTCATTTATTTAATGCCATGCACCTGTTGCTTAACATGTTACAATTTACCTTTCAAACCAGGTAGTCAGACCCTCCACCGGTTGTCATCTGTCATTTCCTCTAGGTCAGTCAAAAAAAAAAAAAAAAAAAAAGGGGGGGGCCACACCCCGTCTTCCTTCGAAGCTCAGTCATGGTCCCGATTCATTCGTTGAAACCTTCGCCTCACTAATATACCCCCTCATAGTCACAGCACACCCAAGTATAACGTCTTGCAATCGTTGCAAATACTCATCCAAATACAACTTCTTGCATTTCATTGCAAGCACACATCGAAACATAACTTCTTGCAATTATTGCAAGCACACATCCCATCAGGACTTCTTGCAATCGTTGCAAGTACGAATCCAAACAGAACTTCTTGCAATCGTAGCAAGCACACATCCAAGCACAATTTCATGCAATCATTTCAAACACGCATCCAATCATAAAAACTTCTTGCAAACATTGCAGGCATGCATTCAAGCATAACTTCTTGCAATCGTTGCAAGTACGCATCCAATTACAAATTCTTGCAATCATGGCAAGCACACATCCAAGCTTAACTCCTGCAGTCTGGCAAGCACATGCAGCAATACAAACTTTTCACAGTCACTACAAAACACATCTCCACCAACAGGAACTTCCTTGCAATCGTCGCAAGCACACATTCAAGCACAAATCACAATCATTACAAGACACGCATCTTAGCATAACTTCTTGCAAACGTTGCAAGCATGCATCCAAGCATAACTTCTTGCAATCATTGCAAGCACGCATCCAGTCACAACTCCTCGCAAATGTTGCAGGGACACACCCAAGCATAACTTCTTGCAATCATGGCAAGCACGCATCCACACACAACTTTTGTAATCGTTGCAAACACGCATCCAAGTATAACTCCTTGCAGTCCGTGCAAACACATGCAGTAATACGGACTTCTCGCAGTCACGGCAAACACATCTCCGTTGACACAAACTCCCTGGCAATTGTTGCAAGCACGTATTTAGGCACAACTCTTGCAATCATTGCAGGGCTCGCATCTTGGCATGACTTCTTGCAATCAGTACAAACACATTTCTAGTGGCACACAATCAGTTACACATCATTCTTCAGTGGCACTTAATCGGCCACTTGTCTCCAGTGGCATTTTCATACGAGCCACTCATCAATTTCTGTGTCATTTCTCGCTTAGGTCAGTTGAGTTCAGGTTCCACCCCGCACCAGGTATCGTATTGCCACACACAGCTGGCTCCTCATAACACCATCAGGCTATACCTAGCCAACATCCAGCATTTCTTGCCCTCACAGGACCCCAGAGAGTCATTCGTGTTTACAGCTCACACAGTAGGATCCTTTCTACGTGGCGTCCAGAAGCATCAGTCCATAGCTAACGGCAAACGCTTGCCCGTCACAACTACCATCTTCAGGCACATGTCAAAACCTCATACATTCCCCAGTCTAGTCATACAAGCAGCCATCTACCTGGCCCTCTGTGGTTTTCTACGGCCTATTAAATTCACTTTTACTGGCACAGGCAGCCAGGTACTACGTAGACACAACTTGACTCCCTGGTAATACCATTATGTCCTCCAGCTTGTAGTCTCTAAAACTCAATAATCCAGAACCGAGGTCTACAATAACCTCCTCCGAATTAACGAACACCACGTAGGCCAGCCTCCCCCTTGACAAGCTGACCCGTATCAGGTTAGTTCCCCAAGACTTCACCCATACACGGGTGTGTACTAACAAGTAGCTGCAGTCTTTCCTAAAAAAAGCGGACCTATCAATGTCGGAAGGTCCCGTACTACGTGGATTGGTGTATCAATGATTATACCTTAACTCTAGGGTCTTCTCACCTACGTCGCCCTTGTAACCCCAGGTAGCGACAGATGCCATAGCCACCACAGGCATCGCGGCAATTTTTGGCCATCATCGGTTTACAAGTACATGGCCCCCAGAGACACTCCTAAGCCCTGGGTTTACCCGGACTTCCTCCCTCTTCAAGCTACACCCGGTCATGGCAGCCGCTTAACTCCAGGGTCTTATCTGGACAGGACAGGCCGTGGCTTTGCCACCAACATCCGGTCCAAGGCGAGCCTCTTAATGAAGCCAGCTCCGCATCGCTCTGTTATGTCCTTCGTGCGCAGGCTGGAGTAATTATCTTGGCGACACCAGTTTAATGTCCACTGCACGTTCGTTCCAGGCTGCCATCTTCTGGGACATGGCTACTATATTAACCAGTTCGCTATTTGGCCTTCTCCCCAGTTTGGTCATACAAACAGCCATTTACTTGGCCTACCACGGCTTCTGGTGGCCCAGCGAGTTCACCCGCAGCAATCCCGCAGGCCAAGTTCTGCGTAGTTGGCTCGCTGCCAACACCATTTCATCCTCCACCCTGCAGTGTCCAAAACCCAGCAAGGAAACTCCAGGAAAGACATCCATCTCTGTAAAATAAACAACGTCCGGTGGCCAGTAACCATACTCGACCGCCTACTGTCACTCATACCGAAACAATCAAACTCTAGTCCCCTATTACCTTTTCGGGCAACCCTCGAGTGCCGGCCAGTTCATCAAACACCTGGGGCTTCTTCTACGCTGCCTACACCTCGACCCCAGTCAGCACTCCGGTCACTCTTTAGTATTAGGGCAGTCTTGGCAGCATTTCGGCATGGGTCCCAGACCATGTCATCAAGAGACTTAGCAGGTGAAACTTTGCCTACCTCGCCCGGTACATCCCCACTCCTTAGGTGGAAACGGCACAAGCATTCACCAAACTTGCTCAAATAAATAAAGCCAAAACCAATAAAACTACACCCCTACCTGAATGTTTTTGCCCCCTTATTCTGGCATACCGACCAGCAGACCATGGCACACTTTCAGGTCCATTTCATATGGTAAGTCCACACTTCCAGGTCTATTTCCGATGGTAAGTTTTATGTTAACTACAAATGTTATCTATGTCCATATCGGACATAGGGCTCCAACCATAAATAGAAACTGTAGCAACGCAGATGATTATGAAGAACAAGCAAATATCATAATTAACAGATTTGTTGAAAAAGGATACAACAAAAAAGAGTTAATGAATTTAAAAGACAAAGTGAAAAAAATGGACAGAAACATACTAATAGAAGGCAAACCAAACCAGAACAACAAGAAAAAGAAAGGAAATATGGACATGGCCTTCTTAACAGGTTATAATAGACAACACAAAACCATGGAGTTTATAATAAAGAAACATTGGTCCATTTTGCAATCAGATAAAGTTCTGAACTCCATACTGCCAGGAAAACCCAGTTTCATCTACAGAAAAGTGCCAACCCTCAGAAACAAAATAGCAGAGGTGGCTCTCTAATTAGGTAAATGAGGCAGCCGCCTAAGGCCTCGCACTCCCAGGGGCCTCGCGGCCGCCTAATATGTCTAACGCGTGTGTGGGATTTGCTGGGAATGTTCCCCCGGTCGGTGGCACCGTAACTCATTTTCCCCACCCAGGGGTGGACTGTCACTCACCACTGCCCGAGGTCGGAGGGTCAGTGGGTGGAACCATCTACTCCTGTCCCCCCGGCTCCTCCCTCCTGCCGTGTACCGCGGATCTCTGCCTCCAGCTATGTGCAGAGCTTCGATAATGCCTGCAGTGGCTGAGCAGCTCCCCCGGCTCCCCGATCTCCTCTGCAGAGTGGACGATCTGAAATGGAGGAGGACCCGTCAGAGCTGACGCCCGGCGATCATCAACGAGCCAGTCTGCAACTAACAGCCTCAAAGGTACAGTCCTGCCCGTGCCCGACACTGACAGATCCCGACCCGTGACGTCGCCTCCTGACTGAGGGCGCCCAGAGAATTACCGCTGCCTTCCGACCTCACACACGCTGCCCTGAGTGATGATATGCATGCAATCCGGCATATGATGCCACCTACTGACCCCATGCTATCATCATTATCCTCCTCATCCCCCTGTTCCTGGCATCCTACTTCCTGTAATACTTCCCACTGTCAGCTTCCTACCAACTTACCCCTGTCATCATCTCCATCCTCATCCTAATCCCCCTGTTCCTAGCATCCCACCAGCCTACCATCATCTCTGCTGTACCCCACTGCCAGCTGAATACCACCTCACCCCCTGTCATCATCATCCCCTGTCATTATCATCGCCATGTACCCCACCTCTAGCATCCACCACCCTACCTCTGTTGTACCCCACCGTCAGCTGCCTACTACCCCACGTCATCATCATCCCCCCCTGTACCCCACTGTCAGCTGCCTACCACCCCACGTCATCATCACCCCCCCTGTACCCCACTGTCAGCTGCCTACCACCCCACGTCATCATCATCTCCCCTGTACCCCACCGTCAGCTGCCTACCACCCCACGTCATCATCATCTCCCCTGTACCCCACCGTCAGCTGCCTACCACCCCACGTCATCATCATCCCCCCTGTACCCCACTGTCAGCTGCCTACCACCCCACGTCATCATCATCTCCCCTGTACCCCACCGTCAGCTGCCTACCACCCCACGTCATCATCATCTCCCCTGTACCCCACCGTCAGCTGCCTACCACCCCACGTCATCATCATCCCCCCCTGTACCCCACTGTCAGCTGCCTACCACCCCACGTCATCATCATCCCCCCTGTACCCCACTGTCAGCTGCCTACCACCCCATGTCATCATCATCCCCCCTGTACCCCGCTGTCAGCTGCCTACCACCTCACGTCATCATCCCCCCTGTACCCCACTGTCAGCTGCCTACCACCTCACGTCATCATCCCCCCCCGTACCCCACTGTCAGCTGCCTACCACCCCATGTCATCATCCCCCCTGTACCCCATGTCAGCTGCCTACCACCCCACGTCATCATCATCCCCCCTGTACCCCACTGTCAGCTACCTACCACCCCACGTCATCATCACCCCCCTGTACCCCACTGTCAGCTGCCTACCACCCCACGTCATCATCATCCCCCCTGTACCCCACTGTCAGCTGCCTACCACCCCACATCATCATCATCTCCCCCTTGTACCCCACTGTCAGCTGCCTACCACCCCATGTCATCATCATCACCCCCCCTCCCCTGTACCCCACTGCTGACATCCCACTCGTCAACATCCCCATCACTCCTCTGTATCCCACCTCTGGCATCCTACCACCCCACCCCCTGTCATCATTCTCATCTTAATCCCTCCTGGTACTCCAGTGCCAGCTTCCTACCACCCCACCCCCTGCCGTCATCTTCCCCTCCATACGGCAACCCTGACATCCTCCCACCCTGCCTCCTGTCATCATCATCCCCATGTAACCCACCTCTAGCATCCACCACCCTACCTCTGTTATCATCCTTATCTTTATCCCCACGTACCCCACCTCTAGCATCCACCACCCTACCCCCCTTATCATCATCATTCTCTCCATCCCCTGTACCCCACTGTCAGCTGCCTACCACCCCACCTCATCATCATCCCCCTGTACCCCACTGCTATCATCCTACCACCGCGCCTATTGTCATCAACATCCCCATCATCCCTGCACCCCACCTCTGGCATACTACCACCCTACCTCCTGTCATTATCATCCTCATCCCTCCTGTACCCTATCTCTGGCATCCTATCACCCTGCCCTCTATCATTATAGGGGAGATATAATCTCAGCCTCTCCCCAATACTGCCACCATTACCTCAAACTGCATCCTGTCATCCAACCAACTGTACCCCAACAGTTGCATCACACACCATAATACTGCCCTGCCACCCAGTAAGCAAACAGTGAGTGATAATGATAAGCAGTAACCCATAGCAACCAATCGGTGAGCAGTAATAATGTACAGTAACCTCTAGCAACCCACCAGTGAGCAGTAATAATGTGCAGTAACCTCTAGCAACCAATGAGTAAGTGGTAATGACATGCAGTAACCTCTAGCAACCAATGAGTAAGCTGTAATGATGTGCAGTAACCTCTAGCAATCTATCATTGAGCTGTAATAATGTGCAGTAGCTTCTAGTAACCAATCAGTAAGCAGTAATCATGTGCAGTGACCTCTAGAAACCAATCAGTGAGCCTGGAGCAGTCAGTGAGTGTGAACTAGATCTTTATGTTTACATTATTAAAGTTTTTTTTTAGATAAGTCTATGTGCATTTGTTTTTTGGGATGTTGGGATGGGAAGCGAAATTGCTAGGGGTGGGGGCCAGGAAAATATTTGAATTATTTTTCCCATTATGGGCGTGAGTGGGGCCTCGTGTCTAAGATTTGCCTAAGGCCTCACAAAGCCTAGAGCCGCCTCTGCAAACTAGTGCATAATGGCCTTGACCCACCGAAACAGATAAAAATAGCAAGAAACTTAAAAGGGTTTTTTAAGTGTGAAAAATGCCTACCGTGTAAAAACAGTAAAAAGACAAACAAGAAAATAACAAAATTTAGATCAGCAACTAATGGTAAGGAATACAACATCAAAGAGCTCATAACCTGCAACAGCACCCACGTGACCTATGTCTTGGAGTGTCCTTGCCACATACAATACGTGGGCAGGACAAACAGACAACTACATGTAAGAATCAGGGAACATATTACCAACATAAGAAACGGGTTCCACAAACAGCGTCTCGAGACATTTTAAAAATCACCACAATAAAGATCCAACTTGCATGGTCTTCTATGGGATTGATAAAATAAAAGGGCATTGGAGGGGGGACAACAAGAAAATTAAAATCTCACAAAATGAGACTAAATGGATCTTCTTGTTAGACACCCTTAAACCTGCAAGAATGAACATTGATGTTGATCTGAACTGTTTTCTCACCAACTTTTAGTTTCAATAACAAACAGCCTATAATTTTAAATATATATACATGTAATATTATCTTGTAATTATTGCCTGGGATCCCCTATTCTTATATACATGTATATATTTATATATACATATGTTTCTAATTTTTTACATATGTTTCCTCTTTTTATATTTATATCTTTATATATTTTGTCATTTTTTTTAAATATTCACTCTTGCATAGTTCATGTTTATATACAAGCATAATGTAATTCATGCACTTAATTGCTTTGTACCGTTTAAGTAATGTGCCCAGCGTATGCTTAGACATTGAAAATCAGTTACAGACACCATGGGTTTGTCCGGAACGTGTCACGAATCCGGATGCTAGCTCAAAAGGGGCCATGTAATACAGCAATACAGCTGAATACCATTAGCCATATGTTCCCACGGTAACCACCACTAACACGGCCTATTTAACAACAGGACGCGGCCGTACAACTGAGGCTTCGGTCTCCAAAATCTCCACCAAAATGGCCGCTAACATAATAGACCACGGCCGCCCATACACCGGCGCGCAGGCGCACTAGGCACACGGCATAGTACTTAAAAAGTAAGTTGATTTTCACCTTGCAAATGTGAGTACCACTATTTACTAACTAGACACAATAAAGCTCTTTATGCGGTTTTACACTATGGGCATTCCTCCTTCCTTTCACATGTAAACGGCACAACATATAAAGCACGGACCGGGGACATCCAGGAATGCTACACAGTGGCAAATACTGTGACTGAAGGGTTAGTGTGTGGGTGTGGCGCAGTCCTAATTCATAGAAATACTTGGTAAATCGTGTGTAGCCAAATCCCATGTGTAAAGTCGCATATAAAGTATAAACCAAAATTGCAAATAAAAAATTCAACGAAAATAAAGCCAAACATAAAACAGCAAAGTGACCCCCTTTGGAGTGTGTAGGTGTATCGTTGTCCTAGTTTAAAAAATACTTTATAAATCGTGTGTAGCCAAATCCCACATGTAAAGTCGCATGTAAATTATAAACAAAATATAAACAAAATTGCATATAGCAAATTTAACGGCTAGGTTGGCCCCCTTTGAATTGGGGGAGGGGGAAGAGGAACAGGGGATGAAATAAAAAAATGACTTTAGCCAAAGCTATTCCATCCACATAAAAACCCCATATGGTGATTGACAAACATAACATTGCTGAATAATTACATAGGTTAAATCGTGACTAGTGCTCAGTGCAACTTAAGTGAAAAACTTGACATCTTTGTAAAACAAGGCAGGTATTTGTATTAATCTTGGTGACCAGGTGCTCGTGTCTTGTGATCATGCGTTGCTATATGCGATTTTGTTTATAATTTACATGCGACTTTACATGTGGGATTTGGCTACACACGTTTTACAAAGTATTTTTTAAACTAGGACAACGATACACCTACACACTCCAAAGGGGTCACTTTGCTGTTTTATGTTTGGTTTTATTTGTGTTGAATTTTTTATTTGCAATTTTGGTTTATACTTTATATGCAACTTTACATATGGGATTTGGCTACACACGATTTACCAAGTATTTCTATGAATTAGGACTGCGCCACACCCACACACTAACCCTTCACTTACCTTCTGTTTTTTCCACCTTGGTGGAAATCACATCTGTGGAGGCAGCAGTCCTTTATGCGATTTCTTCCATTGTTTACATTTTTTTCCATTTTCTCCACTTTTTTCTCCACTAGGACAACGTTACACCTACACACTCCAAAGGGGGTCACTTTGCTGTTTTATGTTTGGTTTTATTTTCGTTGAATTTTTTATTTGCAATTTTGGTTTATGCGATTTTACATATGGGATTTGGCTACACACAATTTACCAAGTATTTCTATTAGGGTTGTCCCGATACCGATACTAGTATCGGTATCGGCACCGATACCGAGCATTTGCCCAAGTACTTGTACTCGGGCAAATGCTCCCGATGCTTCCGCCGATACTATGACAGTCAGCGGTGATCGGCGTGTGGGGGAGTTACAAGATTCCCCCCCGCGGCTTTCAGTGACATACAGCGGTGATCGGTGCTTGTAACTTCCCCACGCGATCACCGCTGACTGTCACTGCATCCTTCTCCATGCCCCCTCTGTTCCTCTGTCCCCCTCTCCTCTGTCTCCCTCCGTTCAGTTCCTCCGTCCCCCTCTCCTTCTCTGTCCCCTCCGTTCCGTTCCTCCGTTCCTCTGCCTCTCCGCTGTCCCCTCCGTTCCGTTCCTCCGTCCCCCTCTCCTTATCTGTCCCCTTCCGTTCCTCCGTTCCTCTGCCTCTCCGCTGTCCCCTCCGTTCCGTTCCTCCGTCCCCCTCTCCTTCTCTGTCCCCCTCCGTTCCGTTCCTCTGTTCCTCTGCCTCTCCGCTGTCCCCTCCGGTCCGCCGTCCCCCTCCTCCTTCCTTTGTGAATGGACAGAGTCAGCTGACTCTGTCCATTCACATAACTGAAACATTGTAATCTCCTGTGATTACAATGTGTCAGTTTATGAATGGAGAGGAGCCGCTGACTTCTCTCCATTCATTCTCAGTGCAGCTGAGGCTGCAGAGAAAGGGACTGGGGAATCTCTATCCTCGGTCTCTTTCTCTGTCTCAAGGGGGAGATATCAGGGGTATGTTAAGACCCTGATATCTCACCAAAGCCCCCCAACAGGGCTGATTTAAAAAAAAAAAAACATATTGCAAAAATGAATAAAAAAATTATTATTGTAAAAAATAAAAATTGTTAATAAAAAAAAACACACAGACACCGTTCACCCCTCCCCCCGAAAAAAAAGAAAGCATTGTTAAAAAAAACAAAAAAACAAAAAAAAACTGTCACGTGACATAAAAAAAAAGTATCGGTAATCGGTATCGGCGAGTACTTGAAAAAAAGTATCGGTACTTGTACTCGGTCCTAAAAAAGTGGTATCGGGACAACCCTAATTTCTATAAAGTAGGACAGCGCCACACCCACACACTAACCCTTCAAATACTGTGACTGCCTGCACCCCTGCAGGGGGAAGTTTATCTGGTGAGTGCAAGCAGAATAAGAGCACGCTGCAAAGGCACCACTAACCAGCCAACACCTGGACAAGAAGCTTCCCATATCACTTTGTTTCCCAGAGAGGGGTTTCCAAAAAGAACTTTTTATATAACCAATGGAAATGTTCTTATCCAACAAATACTGGTTTTATACACACAAGTCACTTTATTGTATAAACTAGCACAAGTCACTTTTAGCACCTTTGATGCACAAAATTGCATGTTGGTATTTGTTTATAACATTCTTCGTATTTTATATTTGTTTTATATTATTAAGTGAAGACTGAAACACTTTATATTGGTTTTTCCACATCACATCATAGTCTGAAACTAAACCAAAAGAGACCAACATTCATTCATTTCAGGTACACAGGAATTTTTATTACTCTTAAAGAGTTTCAGCACAAACACCACTTAAGATTCACGAAATATATGTGTCACCAACAAAAAAAGAAAACAATTTTTTCCTTTTTTTCTGTTTTTTTCTTTTTTTCCCCGTAAGGGCAGTGCCATACCTACTTCTGCTTTCCACACCAATTTCAATACACTCCACTTAGGTGGATTTGTATATGTAGGGGCAGCAGCTCTATTCTTTAGGAAAGATCTAACCACTGCGCGGATTTACCCTTTACAACTTCTAAGAATTGAGTCCCCTACCACCAGAATCTGTCTTTCCTTTCCCTTCGCTGCCTCCCCCCACTCTCACTGGAGGAGTTCTTCCCCCGGCAGCTAGAAGAGTCCCTCAGCTCCAGCAGTGCTGGTCCCTGACTGGTTTCATCAATGTCCCTCAATGGAGCGTACTTATTGGGATGCTCCAGTCCTGGATCGGCCTCCCTGGCACTTCCCCCTCTACCCTTGCTGACTGTCACCCATCTACTCTTTGCTAGTGCCTGCACCTCTTTGTCTCCATCCGCCTCTGTGCTGGCCCCTGCCGTGTACGTTCCTGGCTCTCCTTTAGTATGGAGGGACTTCTCAGTGCTGACAGTTGCTTCCCCAGACTCAGAACCTGGGCTTCCAGAGAAACAATGTGCTTACATTTTGCACAGCAGTATTCGCCCTCGATCGGATGATAAAGGAATGCATACATGCAGCAAGATGTACAAAGAGTCGCCTCTCCACACCCGTCGGGCATCGTACCTATTAAATTAAGTGAGGTCTGGGGATTATACCCTGTCCAAATTACCTAACAGCTAGCTTCCTGGCACTAATACTTAATAATAATAATAATAACACACAATACACAGGTACACAACAAGACAATACACAGGTACTCGCAGACCTACGTGCACTCGCAGACCTACGTGCACTCGCAGACCTACGTGCACTCGCAGACCTACGTGCACACGCAGACCTACGTGCACACGCAGACCCACGTGCACACGCAGACCCACGTGCACACGCAGACCCACGTGCACTCGCAGACCCACGTGCACTCGCAGACCACTCGCAGACCTACGTGCACTCGCAGACCTATGTGCGCTCGCAGACCTACGTGCGCTCGCTGACCACTCGCAGACCTACGTGCACTCGCAGACCTATGTGCACTCGCAGGCCACTCGCAGACCTACGTGCACTCGCAATACACAAGTATACAGTACACAATACACAAGTACTAACGATCCACACACACTACTCAGACAACACTCAGGTACTTACACTACATAGGTACTATGACCCCTGTTATAAACTCTGGTTTTAACTCACCACTTAGAGTGGTTCCACTTACACAGAGTTCCAACAGCCTCACGAAAAGCTATTTAAAAAGTGACAGAAAAAGGTGATAGAAAAGCTAAAAGGAAAAGCCCCAAAAATGCAACCCAGCAATCAAAAAGCAAGACTTTTTCCCTCTCCACTCAAGGTCCACTCTCTGGTTTTAACTCACCACTTAGACTGGTTCCACTTACACAGAGTTCCAACAGCCTCACGAATGAGCACACAATGAGAAAATAATTATGCAGCAGAAAAAATAATAAACAAACAATGTAAACAATACCACCTAGTATAATGTGTGTCCAATCAACTGTGAACTAGTAGCATAAAATAACATCAAACGAAATAATAAAAGTAAAAGTGAAGCAAAAAGTGCAGTCCAAAAATTTCAAAAAACATGCAATGCGACTTCCCATGCGACTCTCAATGTCAGCCAGAGGAAATCTTCTAAAAGTGAGGAAAGTGCAAGTGTAGTGGCAGCAGGTGTCTAGAAAGATTCATCCAATCTTGTTCCGGTGTGCGGCAACCTCTTCCCCCAGCCTCTCACCTGCATTAGTGGCCCCCAATGAGCCGAATCAAGCTTGAACCCCCAGGTAGGCAGCAATGTATACACAGGATCGGTTTCCAATCGTGGTCCCAGCTCCCGAGTAGAAATGGCACTCTCCCACACTCAGCCAGTGTTCTGTAGACGCACACAGCCTGTGGTGCCCAGGCACAGAATCTTCTGTCAGCACTACAGAAGAATTGAACAAACATGTTTTTCTCTTAAAATATGTGTTGCCAGCAAGTTAAGATAAACATTCTGTAGTGCAAGCTGTTGTAGATGGTAATCATATTGTAAGCAGTAGTGTGAATATGCAAGTCATTGTATGTGATGCGCTAATAACAATAAGTCACGGAATGTTAAGTCATCATTCTACGTCATCATAGCTCCTGAAGAATATCGATAAGGCAGAAGAGCTAGGTGTGTCTATCATAGAATGGGTATAAAAGAAGTGAAAGTTGTCATGCTCTTTAGAACACGGCTAAGACACATACATTTTGTGTACAGCTCTGTTCTCCATATATATATATATATATATGCAATAAAACTTTTGAATTTGGAGCCATTTTGTTTTCAGGTAATTAATCCTTTTACATCAATGGTGCCGTAGAAGGACCCGGATTGCCAAACTGAACACAGGATCCGTGGTCTATCTGACGTGCAACTGCAATGAGACAAGTGCCCAAGGGTGAATAGAAATGTTCTCCCTGATTGTCTGGGAACACACGGCGGGGGGAACACAGATCGTGTGTCAAAACGCAATCAAAAGAACCTGGGCAAAAGGGGTGATATTTTACATCCTGTTTGTCTACTAACTTGAATGAATGGGTTCCTGAGCCATAGTCTGGCTGTAAGTCCTTCAGGATTTATGAAAGTGTGAATGTGTGGGGAAAGTTGGGGTCTCAAGGTAAGGAGAACCCCTTTCCAAGCAAATGTGAAGAGTGAACATTATTGTCTGTTATATTAAACAGTTGTCTTTTTAACTAACGCAGAGTACTAAATTGTTTTAAGTGTGAATGAGAGGGTTGCCTAAACGTCAAAAGCTGGAAAGCCTGGGTTTATAACCTAAGGTGAGGCCATACGTGTATGTGCTGTTTTGATGCCTATGACGTCAACAGGTGCCCTCTGAGTGAAAATGTATTGTCTAAATGTCATAAAACTATACTAATTGTTGATACTCATGCATACTAATTGAAAGGTATTAACAGCTACCCTGTATGAGTGGGGTTTTACTAACAGGGTTCATAGAGTAAAATAAGATTTTGCCTAAATGAATAGTACTGGTAATCTTTGTGCAAATTCTTTGTTTGTATTTAAAATATTTACGGTAGTGTTGGGGGCAATTGCTTGGCTGCTATTAGCAATAATTGTGCTTAGACCAAGAGAGACAACTGTATCCCCAGAGCACAAAACGCTAGAAGGGGGAGAATACATAAAATTGCATAACCTTGCTGATGTGTCCAAGCAATGAATGTGGGCAACTTGAGGTGTTAGTAGATACCTTGTTCATCTGTTATATCATATTGTTTGTGGTATGTATGCTGTTAAAGCGTGGTTTCCCTGTGTGTGTGATCTCCAATTCATGCTGTAACAAACTGTGCCACAAAAGTCTGGTATATAGCCTCATCCAAGTAGGGGGTGAGGGCGTGCTTTCAGTGAAGGAGAGCGCAAGGGGAGTATTGGCCAGCTCCCATAGGAAAGGAAAAGTAACTGGAACCCCACTGACGATCCAGTAATGGGGAATCAGGTGGGAGGAGGTGCTAAAGTTTACGGGGTGCCATTGACACCCCGGGAGGAAGTCAAGGCCCGCTATGGGAAGTGGGTAGTGAAGTACCTAAAGAAATGGCACAGCTTGGAAAAGGCAACGGTTTGGCCGGTACCCATACAGGGAACATTTGATGTCAGAGTTTGGACAGCATTACACCATAACTTTAAGAGTAGGATGACTGAGCCTAATGAAGTTGCAGCATGGGCCAGATGGGAGGCAAAGGCATATGGGAAAACAGCTAAGGTCCTAGTTGCAACACTGCCCAAGGTATCGGAGGAAGAAGGTGAGTTATCAAAGGAAACGATTTCTAGTACACATATGTTAGCAAAAACACTCATCAGAAACCCAAGTAGGCCTGTCTCTGACCAACTAATATCTAGTAGTGGGTCCCCACCACCATATGTCACATCATCTACCCCTCTTGGAGCAGGTGCTATAGAAGTATCTGCGCCAATGAGAGAGGAGGTGATGCAAGGATATGTACCAGACACACCTAAGGGTAAACATTGGTATCAGTCGCCAGGATGGAGTAGCATGCCTCCGTCCAAGTTGCTGAGTACAGAAGATTCGCCAGAGGTAAGTTGGCAGGATAAAAGTTTCCTAAGAACACCTGTCGGGATGACAACAATACAAGGGGTGAGTATGCAACAAGAAAGAATTTACCCACCTCTCCCCCCTGACTCAGATGACGAAGAAGTAATAACTTCTAAACAAGGGGGGACAGGAAGAGTATTACCAGTAAGAGAGCAGAGAGCTTATAATGATAAGAGTGTATTAACAGGGACTATAGTTCACCATATGCCCTGGTCTCCTGGGAGATGAATACTTTCTTGAATTCAATCCCCAAGCCTAGGCATAGTCCTCATCTGTTTGCTAAGCAGCTATGCAACATAGCTGCAAGCCACAGAGCAAATTGGGAGGACATGTTACGAATCATAAAGGGGTGTCAGGAATAAGTGATGCTGATCTTATGATACAGGAGGCAAGGTTAGTAAAATCAGAATATTTAGGGGTCTTCAAACGGGACTAACCAAAATTGGCACTAGAAGAGTGTGAGAAATTGAAGGAGAGGATAGGGAAGATTTTTCCGGCAGCTTCCTGGAATAAGGTAAGTTCAATGACCCAAGAAAGTAAAGAGTAAGTGCACCAATACACTGATCGGTTTAGGAATGCAGTCCTTGAGACTGGGCAGGACCCAGATAGTCCAGCCTTGGCCTCAATGGTTGTCACCATGTGGGGAACAGGCTTGAAAAAATCTGTTCAGGAAAAGTTAACCACCCGTTATCCTGAGTGGAAGACCATGAGCCTACGAGCTCTGACCTCAGTGGCATCCCATATCCAAAAAAATATGGATGACATGGAGGCAAGAAAGCCACAAAAGATGTTGCTCTCCTACCTCCCACCAAAGGAAGCCCCACAGGGCGAAAAGGGGAGGGAGGGTGGGAGACCAAGAGCTATGGGTGTGTGTTTGAACTGCCAAAAACCTGGCCACATTGCTAAATTTTGCTGTGCACCCAGGAAAAGTGGCATGGATGCATGGGGAAAGAGGGATTGACAGGCAGAGGCCCCAGTGTGGTCAGTAATATCTGAAACTGATGGTAATGATGCTTTTGTAAAAAATTTTGGCAGTACAAAACTGTAAGGTAGCTAAAGATAAGCTACAGTGGTACCAGGAAAAAGTTGTTTTCTTGGGGCACTGTATCTTTAAAGGGGGTAAACACCTAACTTCAGAAAGGAAAGAGGTGATAAAGGTCTCTAAGAGCCCTTGCACACTGGGGCGGCGTCGGCGGTAAAACGCCGCTATTATTAGCGGCGTTTTACCGTCGGTATTCGGCCGCTAGCGGGGCGGTTTTACCCCCCGCTAGCGGCCGAGAAGGGGTTAAATACCACCGCAAAGCGCCTCTGCAGAGGCGCATTGCCGGCGGTATAGCCGCGCCGTCCCATTGATTTCAATGGGCAGGAGCGGTAAAGGAGCGGTATACACACCGCTCCTTCACCGCTCCGAAGATGCTGCTGGCAGGACTTTTTTTACCGTCCTGCCAGCGCATCGCTCCAGTGTGCAAGCCCTCGGGGCTTTCACACTGGAATGACAGTAGCGGCACTTTCGGGGCGGTTTGCAGGCGCTATTATTAGCGCAATAGCGCCTGCAAACTGCCCCAGTGTGCAAGGGCTCTAAGAGCATTTTTGGGTTTGGTTAGTTACTGCAGACAATGGATCCCAAATATGTCCCAAATAGCTAAACCATTGTATGCTTTAACCTCAGGTAAGGTTGTGCATTTTGAATTGTTTGCTGAGGAGATACAGGCTGTAGAGTCATTAAAGGAGGCTATAATGGCATCTCCAGCATTGGCACTGAATCAGGTAATCAGGCATCTGGAGTGTTAACACAAAAATCTGCTGATAAGCATAAACCTGTGGGATATTATTCCCAGCCTCTTGATCCTGTAATCTCAGCAGCAGCACCTTGTGTGAAAGCCACGGCAGCAGTAGCCATGTTAGTGGAGAAAACTGCTGAAATTGTGTTGGGGAACACCCTGATTCTCATGGTCCCCCATGCAGTGGAGCAGGTGCTGGGACATCTTAACACGAGACACTTATTTGCTGCTAGGTTAACTAGGTATGAGCTGGCTTTGCTTACACCAAGTAATATCATCATTAGGAGGTGTGATGTTTTAAATCCAGCCACTTTGTTACTCCAGTGGAGTGGGTACATGACTGTTGTCACACAACTGAGGCCTACTCTGAGCTCCCAGTGATGGTACAGGATTTTGCCCTGGAGAACCCAGAGCTGGAACTGTGGCTAGATGGTTCCAGGTATTACACTGAGAAAGGTTCTCCCGTCACTGGTTTGGCTGTGGTAAGTCAGGAGAAAGTAATTTTCCAGAGGGCTCTACCAAATCATTGTTCTGCCCAAGTGGCGTAATTGGAGGCCTTGATAAAAGCGTGTGAATTGGCAGAGGGGAAATCAGGGAATATATACACTGATTTTCGTTATGCCCACGGTGCTTTACATGATTTTTCTATTCTATGGAAAAGCCGTAATTTTTTGACATCTCAGGGCAAGCCTATTAAAAACTCTGCTCAGGTGAAGGCCCTACTTGAAGCTATCACTTTGCTCGCTGCAGTTGCAGTGGTCAAGGTGAAGGCTCACACAAAAACGTCTGATGCTGTTGCAATGGGTAACCAAAGGGCAGACGAGGCAGCTAAGGCAGCTGCCTTGCTCCCCCTGGTGGTGAGTGATGATGAAACAGTGTATTTCCTAAAAGGGATACAGACACTCAAACCCTACAACAATTGCAGAGCACAGCATCTCGAGAGGTAATCAATAAGTGGAAAAAGAACAATTGTCATTACAATGAGGATACCGGAATTTGGCTCCATGAGGATGGGAGGTTGTGTACCCCTCCTTCAATGTACCCTTCTCTTTGTTTTATGGCACATCTCCCTTCTCATGTAGCCAAAGGGGGGATGGTTGATCTGATATGGAAATTGTGGTATGCACCAGGCATTGAAGAAGTAGCTAAGCAGTATTGTCAGGCTTGCTTGATCTGTGCACAATATAATCCAGGGAAACGGGTAAAAACTCCTCAGGGTCACATTCCGAGGGCTCTATATCCCTTCCAGAGATTACAAATAGACTACATACAGTTACCTAAGGTAGGTTTATATGAGTATGTGCTCACGTGTGTGCACTGCTTCTCAAGCTGGTTGGAGGCGTGGCCTATACAAAAGGCTACAGCCACAGCAACAGCAAAGAAGCTGATACAGGAAGTGCTGTTTAGATATGGGGTTTTTGAAACCTTAGAGTCAGATAGAGGAAGTCACTTTACTGGGCAGGTAATGAAAGAGGTACTTGCAGCCTTTAACATTGAGCAACGCTTACACACTCCATACAACCCCACAGCTAGTGGTAAGGTAGAAAAATACAACGGGCTACTAAAAGCCAAGTTGAGTAAAATTACAGCTGAGACAGGGCTAAATTGGCTCCAAGGGTTGCCTATAGCTCTGTTTGCATTGAGAACTACACCAAAACAAAAAGGGAAGCTTTCTCCCTATGAAATATTATTTGGATCAGTACCAAAGACGGGCTTGTACTATCCACAGGCTTTAGCAAGATCATATGGGTCACTCACTGAATATGTCATCGGTAGGCATGTGCAAAATGAAAAAATTTGTTTTGTTTCGTTTTAATTCGTTATTTAATTAATTTAGTTTAGTTAGATTCGTTAAATTCATTAAATTCGTTATTCAAATCAGTTTAGTTTTCGACCGAATTCGAAAATCGGTCGAATTCGAAAATATTTCAACCGGATTCGATATTATTTCAACCGCATTCGAAAATATTTCAACAGCATTCGAAATTATTTCAACTGTATTAGAAATTATTTCAATCATATACGATAATATTTCAATCGCATTAGAAAATATTTCTACCAAATTTGATAATATTTCAACTGCATTCGAAATTATTTCAACTTTATTCAAAATTATTTCAATCGGATTCGATAATATTTCAACCGCATTCGAAAATATTTCAACAGCGTTCGAAATTATTTCAACTGTATTAGAAATTATTTCAATCGCATTCGAAAATATTTCTATTTTCGAATTTGATAATATTCAGATAATATTCAGATAATATTCCTCTTCAGCAAACCAGAAGAACGCTGCATGGTTTCGCGTCACCATGGCAGTAAAAGCTGTGAGAGGGATTGAGCGCACCCCAGACTGCATCCGTCATTGGTAAATAAAAATGATTACATTCTCTTTCTCTCTCTCTCTGTGTCTCCCAGAGGCATATCTAGTGAAAATGGCACCTATGGCAAGCACTGAAACTGCGCCCCTGTCAAAAAAAAAAAAACAGCTAATAAAACTACAAGTCTTTAACCACTTCAGCCCCGGAAGAATTTACCCCCTTCCTGACCAGAGCACTTTTTGCGATTCGGCACTGCATCGCTTTAACTGAAAATTGCGCGGTTGTTCGACGTGGCTCCCAAACAAAATTGAAGTCCTTTTTTTCCCATAAATAGAGCTTTCTTTTGGTGGTATTTGATCACCCCTGCGGTTTTTATTTTTTGCGCTATAAACAAAATAAGAGCGACAATTTTGAAAAAAACGCATTATTTTTTAGATTTTGCTATAATAAATATCCCCCAAAAATATATAAAAAAACATTTTTTTCCCTCAGTTTAGGCCGATACGTATTCTTCTACATATTTTTGTTAAAAAAAAAATCGCAATAAGCGTTTATTGATTGCTTTGCGCAAAAGTTATAGCGTTTACAAAAAAAATAATAATAAATATATATATATTATTTTTTATTCTATTCTGTTCTATTGTTACTCTATTCTATTCTATTCTATTTTTTTCTATTCAAATTTGAATAGTAAAGAATAGTAAAGAATAGAATAGAATAACAATAGAACAGAATAGAATAATATATATATATATATATAATATTTTATTCTATTCTGTACTATTTTTTTTCTAATATATATATATATATATATATATATATATATATATATATATATATATATATATATATATATATATATTATACATATATATTTTATATATATATATATATTTATACATATATATTTATATATATATATATATATATATATATATATATATATTTTCTGATCTGATCTATTGTTTTTCTAAGATATTATTTTCTATTCTATTTCAATTCAATTTCATTCTATATGAAATTCGAATTTCGGAAATTTTTTATATATATATATATATATATATATCATAGAAAAACAATAGAACAGATCAGGAAAAAAAAATTATATACATCTTTTGAAATTCGAAATTCATATAAAATGAATTCAAATTTGAATAGAAAAGATTAGAATAGAAAAACAATAGAACAGAAAATAATCTAATATATATATATTATATTTTATTCTATTCTGTTCTATTGTTTTTCTAGTCTATTTTCTTTTCTATTCGAATTTGAATTCATTCTATATGAATTTCTAATTTCAAAAGATGGTTATATATATATATATATATATATATATATATATTATATATATATATATATATATATATATATATAACCATTTTCCGAAATTCGAATTTCATATAGAATGAATTCGAATTCGAATAGAAAAGAAAATAGACTAGAAAAACAATAGAATAGAATAAAATATAATATATATATTAGATTATTTTCTGTTCTATTGTATTCCTATTCTAATCTTTTCTATTCGAATTTGAATTCATTCTATATGAATTTCGAATTTCAAAAGATGGTTATATATATAAATACTTTTTTTGCAGCAAAAAATTTCATTTTCCGAACCGATTTTGGGTACCACAACATGTCCAAAGCTGGGGTTCCTAGCACTAAGTGGCCCCGAGATATAGGGCCCAAAATCGGTTCAGAAAATGTCATTCTCTGCTGCAGAAAAGTGCTTGACATTTTCCGAACCGACTTTGGGGCCCCGTATCTCAGGGCCACTTGGTGCTAGGAACCCCAAATTTGGTGTGCTAACCCAGTGGAACTGGTACCATAACATTTCCAAAGCTGGGGTTCCTAGCACTAAGTGGCCCTGAGATACAGGGCCCAAAATCGGTTCAGAAAATGTCATTCTCTGCTGCAGAAAAGTGCTTGACATTTTCCGAACCGACTTTGGGGCCCCGTATCTCAGGGCCACTTAGTGCTAGGAACCCCAAATTTGGTGTGCTAACCCAGTGGAACTGGTACCACAACATATCCAAAGCTGGGGTTCCTAGCACTAAGTGGCCTCGAGATACAGGGCCCAAAATCGGTTCAGAAAATGTCATTCTCTGACATTTTCTGAACTGATTTTTGGGGCCCTGTATCTCGGGACCACTTGGTGCTAGAAACCTCAGCTTTGGAAATTTTATGGTGCTAGTTCCACTGGGTTTGCACACCAAACTTGGGGTTCTTAGCACTAAGTGGCCCCAAGATATGGGGCCCCAAATTCGGTCAACTGTGTCCATCTGCAGCAATGTCATTTTGGGACCCTTTGGGTTCAGAGACCCCAAATTTTGGCTGCAGCTAGGGGGCATCTAGGAACCCTTAACTAACGAGTTTGAAGTTCAGGGGACCTATGGCTGCAAATGGGCACAGTGATGCTGCAAATGGGCATTGTTGACCCTCTTTTCCACCTACAGTAGCTGTGCATTTCTCACCCTCGTCTTATACTCGGGTCAATAAGTTTTTCCCATTTTTTTGTGGTAAATTAGGGCCTCGACTTATACTCGGAACGACTTATACTCGAGTATATACGGTATATATATATATATTAGTTATTTATTGATATATAACCATCTATTGGATGGTTTGAAATTCATATAGAATGAATTCAAATTTGAATAGAAAAGATTAGAATAGAAAAAAAATAGATTAGAATAAAATATAATACATATATACATTATATTTTACTCAATTCTGTTCTATTGTTTTTCTAGTCTATTTTCTATTTCTAGTCTAATCTTTTCTATTCGAATTCGAATTCATTCTATATGAAATTCGAATTTCAGAAAATGGTTTTATATATATATATATATATATATATATATATATATATATATATATATATATATATATATATATATATATATAAACCATCTTTTGAAATTCAAAATTCATATAGAATGAATTCAAATTGGAATAGAGAAGATTAGAATAGAAAAACAATAGAACAGAAAATAATCTAATATATATATATTATATTTTATTCTATTCTGTTCTATTGTTTTTCTAGTCTATTTTCTTTTCTATTTGAATTCGAATTTCGGAAAATGGTTTTATATATATATATATATATATATATATATATATATATATATATATATATATATATATATATATATATATATATATATATATATATATATTAGATATTTATTGATATATAACCATCAATTGGAATTCGAAATTCATATAGAATTAATTCAAATTCGAATAGAAAAGATTAGAATAGAAATAAAAATAGAACAGAATAGAATAAAATATAATATATATACACATTATATTTTACTCAATTGTGTTCTATTGTTTTTCTAGTCTATTTTCTATTTCTAGTCTAATCTTTTCTTTTCTATTCGAATTCGAATTCATTCTATATAAAATTCGAATTTTGGAAAATGGTTATATATATATATATATATAAAAAATATTTATATATATAACCATCTTTTGAAATTCGAAATTCATATATAATGAATTCAAATTCGAATAGAAAAGATTAGAATAGAAAAACAATAGAACAGAAAATAATCTAATATATATATTATATTTTATTCTATTCTGTTCTATTGTTTTTCTAGTCTATTTTCTTTTCTATTCGAATTCGAATTCATTCTATATGAAATTCGAATTTCGGAAAATGGTTTTATATATATATATATATATATATATATATATATATATATATATATATATATATATATATATAAAATATTTATATATATAACCATCTTTTGAAATTCGAAATTTATATAGAATGAATTCAAATTCGAATAGAAAAGATTAGAATAGAAAAACAATAGAACAGAAAAGAATCTAATATATATATTATATTTTATTCTATTCTGTTCTATTTTTTTTTCTATTTTAATCTTTTCTATTCGAATTTGAATTCATTCTATATTCTATATGAATTTCGAATTTCAATAGATGGTTATATATAAATAAATATCAAATATATACATATATTATAACCATTTTCATATTCTATTTCATATAGAATTAAATTGAATTTAAATAGAATAGAAAATAATATCATAGAAAAACAATAGATCAGATCAGAAAAAAAAAAAATATATATATATATATATATATATATATATATATATATATATATATATATATATATATTTTTTTTTTTAAATATATATATATATATATATATATATATAAATAACCACATTATATTTTACTCAATTCTGTTCTATTGTTTTTCTAGTCTATTTTCTATTTCTTGTCTAATCTTTTCTATTCGAATTCATTCTATATGAAATTCGAATTTCGGAAAATGGTTATATATATATATAAAAAGTATTTATATATATATAACCATCTTTTGAAATTCGAAATTCATATAGAATGAATTCAAATTCGAATAGAAAAGATTACAATAGAAAAACAATAGAACAGAAAATAATCTAATATATATATTATATTTTATTCTATTCTGTTCTTTTGTTTTTCTAGTCTATTTTCTTTACTATTCGAACTCGAATTCATTCTATATGAAATTCGAATTTCGGAAAATGGTTATATATATATATATATATATATATATATATATATATATATATATATATATATATATATATAATTTTTTTTTTCCTGATCTGTTCTATTGTTTTTCTATGATATTCTTTTATTCTTTTCTATTATTTTCTAATCTATTCTAATCTTTTATCGGTAGAGGAGATGGAATGGACAGTGTCTAGATCTTAGGAGGATAGTAAGGAACTAAAGTATTGTAACCTTCCTTTACACCAAAAGGTCTGTGGATGGGGATGAGTGTGGGAGAGTAAAGGACTTATATCTTTACATTTACATGCTTAAAATGATAGGTGTTTTGAAGGGTCTTTTGTCTTATACACCCGTGGTCCCTGTCACTTTCAGGTTGGTGGAAGGGAATGACAATTAGTGATCGTCAATGATCAAAGGGGGGAAATGTGTAGGGAAATTTATGATCAGTGCTGTATCACTAATATATGTTTGATGTGTTAATACATTTATTATATTCTGTATTCTTCTGTCAGCACTACAGAAGAATTGAACAAACATGTTTTTCTCTTAAAATATGTGTTGCCAGCAAGTTAAGATAAACATTCTGTAGTGTAAGCTGTTGTAGATGGTAATCATATTGTAAGCAGTAGTGTGAATATGCAAGTCATTGTATGTGATGCGCTGATAACAATAAGTCACGGAATGTTAAGTCATCATAGCTCCTGAAGAATATCGATAAGGCAGAAGAGCTAGGTGTGTCTATCATAGAATGGGTATAAAAGAAGTGAAAGTTGTCATGCTCTTTAGAACACGGCTAAGACACATACATTTTGTGTACAGCTCTGCTGCTATTTTATGCTAGTAGTTCACATTTGATTGGACACATTATTACATTACGGGGCATTACCCACATTGATCGTTCCCATTTTTTTGCTGTATAATATTTTTTCATTGTGTACACACTGCACTTTGTTGGTATATATATATATATATATATATATATATATATATATATACCTTCTTTGCACATATCCATATGTACAATTCTCTGATCACATATTCAGGTTGGAGATTATCTTTACTTTTTTATTTTTTTATTTACGGTTGGGTTGGCGTTATTGCACCAAGACTGAGTTAGCGTTACATAATTTTAAATACAGTTTGCTATTCAGGTTATGTGAGTACACTGTTTTATGTTGGCGGCTCCTTGTCTATTTTATTCATTAGTGTGGTTTTTGCGCATTAGTTATTACCTTTTATTTTCTTGACCAAAAATAAGAATGAAAATCTGAACATTCAAAAGAATAAAAATATGAAAATTCGAAAACCTGAAAAAAGTAACTAATAATAAATATTAAATTATAGGTATTGTAATTTGCTTTAAAATTTGGCTGTTAGTGAATGTAACGAGTACGAATTTATCCAAAGTTACGAATTATCTGAAATAACGAATGCCGTATCTAAACTAATGGAATGTAACGAACTAATAATAATAATAAATAACAATAATAATAATAAAAACGTTTTATTATTATTTATTATTAATATGTTCCATTCCATTTGTTTAGATGCGGCATTCGTTATTTCGAATAATTCGTAACTTCAGATAAATTTATATTTGTTACATTCACAAACAGCTACATTTTAAAGGAAATTCCAATACCTATAATTTAATAGTTAGATATTATTTAGAATTTTACTGATTTTCTTTCTTTTTTTCAGATTTTCGAATTATCGAAAATACGGAAATTCGGAATTCGGGAATTCAAAAATTTGGAATTCAGAAATTGCCAATTCCAAAATTTGAAAATTATAAAATTTGATATTTGAAAATTTGAAATTCAAAAATTCGGAAATTAGAAAATTCAGAATTTTCGAATTTCCGAAATTCAAAAATTCGGAAATTTGAAAATTCCAAATTTTTGAATTTCGAATTTCCGAAATTGGAAAATTCGGAAATTAGAAAATTGTAAAATTTGGAGATTTGAAATGTGAAAATTCGAAAATACGGTAATTCAAAATTTGAAAATTCGGAAATTCAAAATTTGAAAATTCGGAAATTCGAAATTTGAAAATTCGGAAATTCGAAATCTGAAAATTCGAAAATACGGTAATTCGAAATTCGAAAATTCAGAAATTCCAAATTTGGAAATTCGACTCGAACATCGAGCTCATCCCTACTATGGATGTTGGAATATCTTTTGTGGGTCACACACTTCACTCATTATTCCGAGCTGGCTCGCTCATCTGGAAAGGAAAAATGTGTTTTTTCCTTTCCCGATGAGCGACAAGCATTGCTGACAGGTGTTTGGTATGAATCATGAGGGGGAACTCCACGCCAAATTTTAAATAAAAAAACGGCATGTGTTCCCCTCCAGGACCTAAGGGCCTGGTATGGATTTTAAGAGGAACCGCCTACGCCGAAAAAACGTTGTGGGGGTCCACCCAAAATCCATAATAGACCCTTATCCAAACATGCAGATCGGCCGGTCAGGAAGGGGGGTGGGGAGGAGCGAGCGCCCCCCTCCTGAACCGTACCAGGCCGCATGCCCTCAACATGGTGGGGTGGGTGCTTTGGTGCACCCCAAAGCACCTTGTCCCCATGTTGATGAGGACAAGGGCCTCTTCCCGACAACCCTGGCTGTTGGTTGTCGGGGTCTGCAGGCGGAGGGCTTATCGGAATCCGGGAGCCCAGATCCCGGCCCCCCACCCTATGTGAATGAGTATGGGGTACATCGTACCCCTACCCATTCACCTGGGGGGAAAAAACTGTCAATAAAAAACACACTAGACAGGTTTTTAAAGTAATTTATTAGGCAGCTCCGGGGGTCTTCTTCCGACTTCGGGGGTCTCTTCTGACTTCTCCGCTCTCTCCGGCCTCTTCTCCCGGTGTCCAGTTCTTCTCCTGCTCTCTGGCCTCTTCTCCAGGTCTCCGGTTCTTCTCCTGCTCTCCGGTTCTTCTGCCGGGCTCCTCCGCTCTCTTCTGCTCTTTTGCCGCTATTTTGCTAGTGGTGGCCCGGTCTTCTCCATCATCTTGTTCCCTCTTCTCTTCTTCCGATGTTTATACAACGCTCTCTCCCGCTGTAATGCCGTTTGCGAGGTGCGCAACAACTTATATAGGCATGGGGCGGGGTCACCGGGTGATGTCACCCGGTGACCCCGCCCCTTATGATGTCACAGTCCCGGGGCATGATATGATGGTATGGATTTTTCGGCGTAGGCGTAGGAGGTTCCCCTTAAAATCCATACCAGACGTAAGGGCCTGGTATGCCCTTGGAGGGGAATTCCCTCTCGCACTGGCTGCAATAGGAAAATGTGTTTTTCCTATTGCAGCCAGCGCGACATGTACAGTACCCTGTTGCCGAGAACCAGCGCGATGGGATTGTGCTGGAAACACATTCTCACGGGCAGGTACTGTATGTTGCTGATGTAGCACCTTTTCCCTAGAATAGGGCTACAGGTAAATGCAATTGTGCTGGGTGGCAGCCAGTCTGGCTAATTTGTAATTTTTAGTGATTACATGCTTCAGTTTAATTCCATTCAATTGTGGCTTCTCCCTTTTGTCAGTAGGTGGCACTGTTGCCTTTGACATTAGTATGATGAGCTACAGTATATGCAAGTTTTAGATAAACATACTTTTCTCAGTCAATCATATTTTCTGCGTTGCATGCTGGGAAAAGCTATTTAATAGAACGAAATCAAGTGACCAAGTCAGTTCTTCCCACCCAGGGCTTAGGCCTGGGTGGATGTGTGTACAGTTCCTGGGTGCTAGGTCTGAAGACTGAGGCTTATCCAGGTGGCCTCTGGCTGCCCGGCCTATCCAAGGCCTATCCGGGTGTTCAAGATTAGGCAGAGAAAAGCATTTTCGGATCTACCAAAGATCTAGAAACAATTCTAGAGGGATGGACTTCTAAAGAAGCACCAGAGGTGACTCATCGCGGACCGGGATCCATGAGGTGGCTGGGAGAGCTTCAAGAGAGTACTCATCCAAAGAGAATCTGAGAAGAGGCAGTGAGTAAAGTTCAGTTACTAGAGGAGACAGCCTATCCTACGAAGTACAGATGTGCTTGTTCAGCTAAAGGCTCTTATTCTTATACTGCTGTCTATCTTCCCTCACCTATTTTTTTCTAAGGAGTCTGCCAATCTGCCTGTTGCTGATCGTTATTAACCACTTCCCGCCCGGCCTATAGCAGAATGACGGCCGGGCTGTGGTTCAGTTATCCTGACTGGGCGTCATATGACGTCCTGCAGGATAACAGCCGCCGCACGCCCCTGG
Source organism: Lithobates septentrionalis (assembly GCA_037952835.1). Lineage (NCBI taxonomy): Eukaryota > Metazoa > Chordata > Amphibia > Anura > Ranidae > Lithobates > Lithobates septentrionalis. Next base: position 869,103 of record JBBDGP010000775.1, read on the forward strand.
GGGAATGCATCGTGGCGATCAGTGGTGCGGTGTGTCAGTCTGACGGAGGCTCTTTACCACATGATCAGCCATGACGAATCACAGGTGATCACAATGTAAACAGGAAGAGCCGTTGATCGGCTTTTCCTCACTCGCATCTGTCAGATGCGAGTAGAGGAAAGCCGATCGGTGGCTCTCCTGACAGGGGGGGTCTGTGCTGATTGTTTATCAGCGCAGCCCCCCCTCGAATGCCCACACTGGACCACCAGGGAATCCGCCAGGACCACCAGGGAAGCACATAACATGTGGATGGCCAGGTACATGCCCCATGGCCATCCACATGTGCAAATTAATGCCCAATCTATGCCAATCAGTGCCCACAAATGGGCACTGATTGGCACCATTATGGAACAAATGAATTCAGTGATGCCCAGCAATGCCACACATCAGTGTCATCAGTGCGACCTATCAGTGTTCATCAGTGCCACCTATCAGTTCCCAGTGCCCACCTATCAGTGCCCCTCCGTGCCACCTATCAGTGCCACCCATAAGTACCCATCCGTGCCACCCATAAGTACCCATCAGTGCCCCCTATGAGTGCCCATCAGTGCCACCTATGGGTGTCCATCAGTGCTGCATACCAGTGCCACCTATCAGTGCCCATCAGTGCCAATTATCAGTGCCCATCAGTGCCACCTATCAGCGCCCATCATCAGTGCCACCTCATCAGTGCCACTTCATTGGTGCCACCTTATCGGTGCCCATCAGTGCCACCTTATCAGTGCCAGTCAGTGCAGCCATATCAGTGGCCGTCATTGAAGAAGAAAACTTACTTATTTACAAAAAATTTTGAACAGAAAGAAAGAAAAACTTTTTTTTTTCAAAATTTCTGGTCTTTTTTTATTTGTTGCGCAAAAAATAAAAATCGCAGAGGTGATCAAATACCACCAAAAGAAAGCTCTATTTGTGGGAACAAAACGACAAAAAAATTTGTTTGGATACAGTGTAGCATGACTGCGCAATTGTCATTCAAATTGTGACAGCACTGAAAGCTGTAAATTGGCTTGGGCAGGAAGGTGTATAAGTGCCTGGTATTAAAGTGGTTAAGGGTGTCCTGTGCCCTGTCCCCTCTCTCACACATTTTTCCTGTAAAAAATAAACTTCTTTATTGTTTAAAGCATAAAAGTGACAGGCACCCAATTTCTTTCTTGTTCATCACCCATCATGCCCACAAACCTGCACCCTGAGAATGTATGTCAGCCTTCCCTACCCCCGGTAGTCACCATCAGGCTCCGGTAAAATCGGGGTAGGCACTACATTTGGCACCCAATGTGGGACAAAGCGTTTTTTTTTGTTGTGGTGTTCGCTTCTAGCAACGTACTGCAATCACACAGAAATTTTGTTTGGCTCCATGGGAGAGTGGCAAGTAATGTCTTTGTACCTCAGAGACTGTGCTATTCTAATTTTAAACCACGTAGGGAAAAGCCTAATTGTCTTTTTGCTCATGGGAGAGTGTCAGTCTGGTCTTTTGTCACTTTACGCCAATGCTGAAGGGGTTAAGGCAGATTCCAACAAGAGTTTTGGCGCACTGCTAAAAGAAAGAGGCAGGCGCTGAAGTTTCTGCTGAGCAGCCAGACCAATCCTTTGGCAGGGGGAGGGGTCACCACTCTGCAGAGGTGACCTACGCTATTACATCACCACTGCTGGATCCACGTTACTACTGGTGATGCCACAAGCCGTTTTGTTCTAAATTCAGCATAGAACATAGCTCTGTTGCTCTATTTAGCTGTCTTTGTTTACACAGGAAGTGATACTTCACATGGAAGAAATCCTGTTATGGGGACGCTCCTGCCTGTGCCTCCTTATTGCTAGACTGTGCTCCTGATACCAGCAGTCACAGGAAGTGCCCTTAAAGTAATGTACGGTTTGTTGTCCCAGAACTGCCAGTCTACCTCACTCTACAAAATGATATGCTGATCTGTTGCTTTGAAAATTCAGCATGTCCTTATCTTCCATGTGTGAGGAAAGTAGCCTCATGCTGTGTACACACGGGCCGACTTTTCGACCAGACTAGTCCGACGGACTTTCCAACGGACTTTCGACTGACTTTTGACGGACTTCCGATGGACTTTTGAACAAATGGACTTGCCTACACACGATCACACCAAAGTCTGACGTGATGACGTATGACCAGACTAAAATAAGGAAGTTGATAGCCGGTAGCCAATAGCTGCCCTAGCGTGGGTTTTCGTCCGTCGGACTAGCATACAGACGAGCGGATTTTTTGACCGGACTCGAGTCCGTCGGAAAGATTTGAAACATGTTTCAAATCTAAAGGCCGTCAGATTTTTGGCCGAAAATGTCAGCTGAAGGTCTGATGGAGCCCACACATGGTCAGATTGTCTACCGGATTCGGTCCGTCAGACCAGTCCGGTCGAAAAGTCCACCCGTGTGTACACGGCATCAGTCTCCTGGAAAAGGCTGAGTCATGTTTCAAGTTTCTGTGTTGCCTGTGTGAAGTTTGCAACACCACAAGTTCAAGTCTTTAGTCCCTGAAATCAGTGACTAGTTAAAAACCAGTTGTTCTTTAATGTGTGCTTGCGAACTGAAAACAACGTTGTTGTTCTTCTATAATGGAACTCTATACTGTTACTTCAAAACCAGAGGCGGCTCTCTAATTAGGCAAATAAGGCAGCCGCCTAAGGCCTCGCACTCCCAGGGGCCTCGCGGCCCCTAATATGTCTAACGCGTGTGTGGGATTTGCTGGGAATGTTCCCCCGGTCGGTGGCACCGTAACTCATTTTCCCCACCCAGGGGTGGACTGTCACTCACCACTGCCCGAGGTCGGAGGGTCAGTGGGTGGAACCATCTACTCCTGTCCCCCCGGCTCCTCCCTCCTGCCGTGTACCGCGGATCTCTGCCTCCAGCTATGTGCAGAGCTTCGATAATGCCTGCAGTGGCTGAGCAGCTCCCCCGACTCCCCGATCTCCTCTGCAAAGTGGACGATCTGAAATGGAGGAGGACCCGTCAGAGCTGACGCCCGGCGATCATCCACGAGCCAGTCTGCAACTAACAGCCTCAAAGGTACAGTCCTGCCCGTGCCCGACACTGACAGATCCCGACCCGTGACGTCACCTCCTGACTGAGGGCGCCCAGAGAATCACCGCTGCCTTCCGACCTCACACACGCTGCCCTGAGTGATGATATGCATGCAATCCGGCATATGATGCCACCTACTGACCCCATGCTATCATCATTATCCTCCTCATCCCCCTGTTCCTGGCATCCTACTTCCTGTAATACTTCCCACTGTCAGCTTCCTACCAACTTACCCCTGTCATCATCTCCATCCTCATCCTAATCCCCCTGTTCCTAGCATCCCACCAGCCTACCATCATCTCTGCTGTACCCCACTGCCAGCTGACTACCACCTCACCCCCTGTCATCATCATCCCCTGTCATTATCATCGCCATGTACCCCACCTCTAGCATCCACCACCCTACCTCTGTTGTACCCCACTGTCAGCTGCCTACTACCCCACGTCCTCATCATCCCCCCTGTACCCCACTGTCAGCTGCCTACCACCCCACGTCATCATCACCCCCCCTGTACCCCACTGTCAGCTGCCTACCACCCCACGTCATCATCATCTCCCCTGTACCCCACCGTCAGCTGCCTACCACCCCACGTCATCATCATCCCCCCCTGTACCCCACTGTCAGCTGCCTACTACTCCACGTCATCATCATCCCCCCTGTACCCCACTGTCAGCTGCCTACCACCCCATGTCATCATCCCCCCTGTACCCCGCTGTCAGCTGCCTACCACCTCACGTCATCATCCCCCCTGTACCCCACTGTCAGCTGCCTACCACCTCACGTCATCATCCCCCCCCGTACCCCACTGTCAGCTGCCTACCACCCCATGTCCTCATCCCCCCTGTACCCCATGTCAGCTGCCTACCACCCCACGTCATCATCATCCCCCCCTGTACCCCACTGTCAGCTGCCTACCACCCCACGTCATCATCACCCCCCTGTACCCCACTGTCAGCTGCCTACCACCCCACGTCATCATCATCCCCCCTGTACCCCACTGTCAGCTGCCTACCACCCCACATCATCATCATCTCCCCCTTGTACCCCACTGTCAGCTGCCTACCACCCCATGTCATCATCATCACCCCCCCCTCCCCTGTACCCCACTGCTGACATCCCACTCGTCAACATCCCCATCACTCCTCTGTATCCCACCTCTGGCATCCTACCACCCCACCCCCTGTCATCATTCTCATCTTAATCCCTCCTGGTACTCCACTGCCAGCTTCCTACCACCCCACCCCCTGCCGTCATCTTCCCCTCCATACGCCAACCCTGACATCCTCCCACCCTGCCTCCTGTCATCATCATCCCCATGTAACCCACCTCTAGCATCCACCACCCTACCTCTGTTATCATCCTTATCTTTATCCCCACGTACCCCACCTCTAGCATCCACCACCCCACCCCCGTTATCATCATCATTCTCTCCATCCCCTGTACCCCACTGTCAGCTGCCTACCACCCCACCTCATCATCATCCCCCTGTACCCCACTGCTGACATCCTACCACCGCGCCTATTGTCATCAACATCCCCATCATCCCTGTACCCCACCTCTGGCATACTACCACCCTACCTCCTGTCATTATCATCCTCATCCCTCCTGTACCCTACCTCTGGCATCCTATCACCCTGCCCCCTATCATTATAGGGGAGATATAATCTCAGCCTCTCCCCAATACTGCCACCATTACCTCAAACTGCATCCTGTCATCCAACCAACTGTACCCCAACAGTTGCATCACACACCATAATACTGCCCTGCCACCCAGTGAGCAAACAGTGAGTGATAATGATAAGCAGTAACCCATAGCAACCAATCAGTGAGCAGTAATAATGTACAGTAACCTCTAGCAACCCAACAGTGAGCGGTAATAATGTGCAGTAACCTCTAGCAACCAATGAGTAAGTGGTAATGACATGCAGTAACCTCTAGCAACCAATGAGTAAGCTGTAATGATGTGCAGTAACCTCCAGCAATCTATCATTGAGCTGTAATAATGTGCAGTAGCTTCTAGTAACCAATCAGTAAGCAGTAATGATGTGCAGTGACCTCTAGAAACCAATCAGTGAGCCTGGAGCAGTCAGTGAGTGTGAACTAGATCTTTATGTTTACATTATTAAAGTTTTTTTTTTTAGATAAGTCTATGTGCATTTGTTTTTTGGGATGTTGGGATGGGAAGCGAAATTGCTAGGGGTGGGGGCCAGGAAAATATTTGAATTATTTTTCCCATTATGGGCGTGAGTGGGGCCTCGTGTCTAAGATTTGCCTAAGGCCTCACAAAGCCTAGAGCCGCCTCTGTTCAAAACTAAGGAAAATACCTGTTTGACTTTGGTGTGACAGAGCCAGCAAGATGTTCACACTAAAGTTTGTACCTACTGAACTTTGGAGATACAGAGGTAGTATGATTCTTCAAAGAGATGACTTTGTGTTGGTGCACTTGAAAAAATGTCATGCCCATTGGACTCTGGGGCTACAGAGACAATGTGATATTCTAGTTAGGTAGTCAGGTAGGCTGTGCTTTCGGTGCCTGGGGCCAGTTTATCTCTAAAACCTATACTACATGGACTACAAAGTATTCAAGTGAACTTCTTTTTCCTTCCTTAATGATTTACTCAGGGCCGGTGCTACCACTAGGCGGACTAGACAACCGCCTAGTGCGCACTGCCGACTAGGGCTATTTTACTCCTACACTGTCCTTGCAACTACCCTGCCATATCAAGCAGCAGCCGCCGCCAACCCCCCCCCACTCTGCCTCTCTGCTGATGTGTTTACAGTCTACACAGACAGTAATCCCCCCCTCTCTGCTCTGCTATCATGCAGCGAACCAGTAACATGTGTCCAGTCCAGCAACCCCCAGGGCGCTCTCTGTGTGTCAGTGTCAGGCAGCAGCAGCCACCCCGCTCTCCGACTGTCAGTCTGTTGTGACATGTCATATCCCACCGATTCTCTGAGGCCGCTCTCCGCTCCGCTCTACAGTGTGTGTGTCCATGTCAGTCCAGCAGCACAGCCCCCCCCCCCCGGGCCCCCCCACGCTCTCCTGGTGCGGAGTATGAATGGAGGATGCATGCATCATGGGACTTGCTACCTGCTGGGTGTTTGGTGTGCTCCTGTACCTTTAAGAAGGGGTGGGCTCCCCTTCAGTCCACCTGCCCTCATTTATCCATCAGAATGCATGTGCCTCCACTGTGGGGACACTCATATTTTAGTGTTTGGACCACAGATATCAGGGTGCCGGCTCTGTGGCTTACGCATGCGTTTTCAAATGCATGCGGACTAAACCCCTGTTTTTAACGCATACTGTTAGACAGGTTAATTGGTTGTCTGCGAGCTGGTGGTAAGTAGGCTTGGATTTTTTCCTGGGCATTCCCCAGGCTTTCTTGGTATCATGGGATACAGCATGACGTGGTGCCTGGCGGCGGCTCTCCGGGCTTGAGGACAGGTGGAGCCTGGGCTGGTTGGAATGGGAAGAGGCACTGCAATGACACAGAACAGAAACAGCAGGCAACCTGGCAGGTACACAATCTTTAGATTTTCCACTGCCGATTCTCTGGCATTCTGCTGGACAGGCACATTCCTCCATCCAAGATCATCCAATGCAGAAACGGGTTCATCAAGGTCAGTCAGCACTTGCTGCATCCGCCATAAGACCTCCGCCTCCATAGCTGCGGGGGGTAGGTTGCCAAAGCACACCGTTACTCTGCCACATTGTCAACTCTTCAGTCAGGATTTCAGAGTTGTCAACTGGTATTTCCTGATAGTCCCAGGCAAAGGGAGCACCACCCTGCTGCTGAGCAGAGTCTAACAGCTGTCTATAGGCGATCTCCAGCTCCCATTCCTGAACGGCCAGAAACTCCAAATCTTCCTGTGCCCAGTGCACTTCTGAGACATTCAGTTTTCGCTCTCTGTGCTCCATTATTTCCTCCCAATCACTCCCAAAGTCAGGGTCCCTGGACAGCCTCCAGTACAACAATCCCAGGCCATCGTAGTCAAAGCCTTCCATGGGGCTGTCATCCGCTGTCCACGGGTACACACTGGAGGGCTCTGTAGCTCTCGTCCAACCGCATTTCTGCCCGGATCAGCCTGCTTAACTTGGCTGTCCACTCCTGGTTTAGCTGTTCCCCCAATAACAGCATTCGCACTTCATACTGCGACCAGTACCTTACATGGATGGAGGGGAGAACTTTTCCCTGGTTTCGCTGTTCACGGGCTAGCACTTTCTTCCAGAGTTCGCAGCGGATAGAATCAAACCATCCTAGCAGGACCTGCTCTGATACTGGTCCTCTGTGCTGTATCTGCATCTCTCGCAACCTCCTTCTGAATTCCTCTTCCATGGTGGCTGGTATCTGTACCTCTCCTCTCCTGCTATCTGGACCTTGGATCCAGGTGATGGTTTGGATGTGTTCACGGCACGGAAGCACGATCCCACCATTCCCTCCACGGCTCTCAAGTAGGTCTTTCAGCTTGGCTCTCCTGCAGGCTGGTTTGGAGTGTCCCAGTAACTGGAGAGCAAATCCCACTGCTGCCAACCATTGTAACGAGCCCCTTGCTCGCTTGGTTCCACTCTCCTGACACTCCTCTGCTGCTATAGAATCAGATTGCAGATCGCAACATCTGATTGTTCGGTCATCTGATGCTCCGGGATTAGAACTACAGCTATGTGCCGTTCTAACCCAGTTGTGATAGCTCAGAACAAACACCAGGCAGGCTGTATGTAAGTTCAACCAGGAATCTCTTTTATTGCAAAATACAGGCTCTTTTATACACTAAAAGTGGAGGTGCATACCTCTGGCTCATATAACTCTGAACATACCCCTGTGACCAGAAACCTAATTAACATGGGCTAATTAACTAATCCCTTTAGACAGCCTAGATGACTCAGAAAACACAATCAACATAGACTCTTCTTCACACAATAGCAGAGTTAATTAACACAAACAACAATGGGGATCTAATGACTCTTAGATCCCATACTAGAGACTTATTTACAATACACATTTTAGCAGACAACAGACAGGTAGCTGGAATTGATGACATTAGCATTTAACAGTAGAAGTCCCAACGGTATGAATCAGTCACTATTCCAATATGGCAAATCCAGGGTCCCCAGAGTTTGTGTGTCCTGGGGGACCAGGACCGAATCCACAGTAATACCACCTCAAGGGTCCCAGGGCATACAGCTCACAAAGAGCACCGTTCCTCCAAATGTCAGGGCCTACGATCGATCAGCAAGAGGCTAGCATTCAGTCCCCTCCAAAAGTCTCTCACCCGGCTAGGTCTGTCACATAAGCAAATCGATTTTTTTAGATTTTTTTTTCTTCACTGCGCCGGTCCTGAGGCGCTGTGGGCATGAGTTTATAGGCGAGGCCGCGGCTTCGGCCTCGTCCGCGATTTCGGCCGCAGCTCCCCAGGACCAGCGCGGTGTCCAAAAAAAAAAACTCGATTCGAATCGTGAATCAAATTTTCTTTAAGAAAATTGAAGATTTTTTCTTTTTTTAAGAAAATCTCCCAGCCCTAATGGGCAGAGGTGAGGCTGCATTTGATGGACACTGGTAAGATGGCATTTGATGGGCATCCCTTACAGTCACACACAGACACCGAAACACACAATGCATCCCTTACACACATAAAAAAAACCTCTGGTCTCATCTGGTCCCCTCCATCAATAACTCTCCCCGGTTCCCTCCCTTCATTAACTCCCTCCCATACTGTTTCCACATTAAAGCGTTTAAACTGGTTAAAAAATAAAGTTCTTTAGCAATGAACATTTATTTCACATTAGTAATTATGCTACCAAAATCAGTGTTTGCTGTAAATTGCATCCAGCATTGTACCTGTTTCCTCTTGCCGGAGGCTGACGTTTTGTTGAAGCCCAGAACCCCTGAGCAGAAGTAAATCACAAAGTGGAACTAAACCTATTGTTTTAATGGTTTTAAAAAAAAGCTATATTCCTGGAATGTTCAAAAATATATATATCAAAAACTGCTATACGGTATGTGCGTCCTACGGATCCGGTAAGGGTATCCATTTATACTCATTGGAGATCTATGTGCTGTGGTATCTGCTGTCGCCTTCCCATTTGAGTGCACACACGCCTCCCAGCGTCTACTGTTACCCTCTGTTTGGAGAAGACACCTTTCTTTACCTCACATGTTATGGACTTTTACCATTTGCTGTCCTGGTTTTTATTTGGACACTCCAATTAAAGCAGGGCTTTTGCCTGGCTTTTCACATTTGATGGTGTCATATGTATATGTTCAATAATTATTTTATTTGTTTTTCACATATGTGTCTAGTATATGCTGGATACTCCTAGCGCTGCACTTTGTTTTTTTTGTAATTTTAATTCTGTCCTCTGTTAACCATGGAGGTGTTTCCTGTGTTGTGTCATGAGGATAAACACTGCAGTTTTGGTTACTGAAGCCCCCCGATTCACTCCTGAAGACCGAGGAGAAGAATAAATTCAATACCTTCGCCATCTCCCCATCCTTTGTAACCAGATGTCCCTCCTCATTCTTTATGGGGCCAATTTGGTCTGTCCTCCCTTTTTTACTGTCTACATACTTAAAGAATTTCTTGGGATTTTTTTTGCTCTCCTCCGCTATGTGTCTTTCATGTTGTATCTTAGCCGTCCTAATTGCACCCTTACATTTCTTGTTGCATTCTTTATAAAGTCTGAATGCTGAGGATGATTCCTCAACCTTGTATTTTTTGAAGGTCGCGGAACACTGTTAAAGTCTATGGGACACTAACATGTAAAACCAAAAGTGCTCATTTTAAAGGCTTATATGCAAGTTATTGTCATAAACAGTGTTTGGGGACCAGGGTGCTGCCCCAGGGGACATGTATCAATGCAAAAAAAGTTTTAAAAATGGCAGTTTTCTCAGGAGCAGTGATTTGCCTAAAGTGAAACAATAACAATGAAATATTCCTTTAAATATCATGCCTGGGGGGTGTCTATGGTATGCCTGTAAAGTGGTGCAGTTTTCCCATGTTTAGAACAGTACCACAGCAAAATGAGATTTCTAAAGGAAAAAAGTAATTTAAAAATGATCGTGGCTGTAATGAATTGCCGGGTCTACATAGAAAAACTCATTGCCAAAAACTGCATGCTCCCCCCCCCCGACCATTACCAGGCCCTTTGGGTCTGGTATGAATATTAAGGGGAACCCCAAACCAAAAATTAAAAAGAATTGGGCGGGGGTCCCCCCAAAATCCATACCAGGCCCTTCAGGTCTGGTATGGAAATTAAGGGGAACCCTGTGCCAATTTTTTTAAAAATGGCGTAGGGATCCCCCCAAAAATCTATACCAGACTAAAGGGTCTGGAATGGATTTTAAGGGGAACCCTGTCCCAAAATTTAAAAAAAAATGGCGTAGGGGTCCCTCCAAAATCCATACCAGACCCTTATCTAAGCACGCAACGTGGCAGGCCGCAGAAAAAGAGGGGGGACGAGAGAGTACCCCCCCTCCTGAACCGTACCAGGCCACATGCCATCAACATGGGGAGGGTGCTTTGGAGTAGCCCCCCCAAAGTACCTTGTCCCCATGTTGATGGGGACAAGGGCCTCATCCCCACAACCCTTGCCCGGTGGTTGTAGGGGTATGCGAGCGGGGGGCTTATCGGAATCTGGGAGCCCCCTTTAACAAGGGGACCCCCAGATTGCCTTTCATTTCTATTTTGAACTGAATGGGTTGTTTTACAAGGTGATCGTTTACAAACACTTTAAAGTGATTCTAAAGCAGAAGTTTTTTTGCCTTAATGCGTTCTATGCATTAAAGTAGAACTACAGGCAAAACTTTTTTTTTGTTGTTCATTTTAGATCAAGGGAGGGTTATAACTGGGGTTATAATTTGGGATTTTCTTTTACTTTGACTCTCAATGATAATGCTAAACAGGACAAAAAGAGAGGGTGAATCTCTTTAGCCTCTTGTCGACCAGCCGCCGCAGTTACACTGCGGCATGTTGGCTCAGCTGCGCAAAGCGCCGTAGGTTCTGCATGTCCACGAGGTTCTATGGGCGGGCACGCGCCGTCAATTGGCTAGTCGGGGAGCCAATCAGTGGGCCCGGCGGACTTGATGTCCACCTGCCACCCCCGGTCGTTCCCCGTAGAGACAGATTGGGGATCTGCCGAAGTAAACAAGGCAGATTTCCATTCTGACAGGGGATGACACAGGATCTTGTCTTCCTGCTATGCAGAAAGACGGATCTGTGTGATGCCTCAGGCAGTCCATCCCCCCCACACAGTTAGAAACACACTGAGAGAACACAGTTAACCCTGTGATCGCCCCTGATGGTAACCCCTTCCCTGCCAGTGTCATTAGTACAATGTCAGTGCATATTTTTAGCACCGATCACTGTAATAATGTCACTGGTTCCCAAAAAAGTGTCAAAAATGTCAGCTAGGTGTCCGATCTGTCCGCCGCAATGTCGCAGTCCCAATGTTGGAGCAGTGTTATAAAGTAATCACCATTTAGACTAAATTATCGCACTAGACAGCGCTAATGTTGAGCAATTGAAAATTGTGGCCAACAACACATATAAGGACAGTCATATAACAAAAAAGTCCTTTAAAAGAAAGTCTCTTATAGAGAGAAGTGATGTAAAGTTCAGGGTGTAGTTCAGATAATCAGTAAGTAATCATGAAAAAACAGTCCTCCACATGCACCTTCCACCGATCACTGCGAAATCCACCCGGTGACAAACACTCTCCCCCTAGGGGGTTAAACTCACCAGAAAAGGGGAGCAATAAAGCCTTCAGAGTCAGCACTCTTTACAAGCAGTTTGTTGCCATCATCACTATACACGGGGTCATAGGTTTGCAGGGCTCATAATGAATCAAAAAGAAACAGAAAGAACAGTGCACATAGCGTAATCCTGTTTATTGATTCAGAACCCCTTGCACAAAGACAGACAGAGAACCCCCCTTCAATAAATATACCTACATCAAGTAAAAACGAACAGTGAGCAATCAATCAAACAGGCAGGTAATGCAAGTGTGTTAACTTCACCCAACGTTGTCAGCGCCGCTACACAGGAAAGGATGGATACTTCCTGGTTGTGCAGATGACTCGGGTGGAGCGCACACGCCACTTCCTACGTCGTGTTAGCCACGCCCTGACGCGTTTCGTCATATCCTTTGACTTCAACAGAGGGCGTGGCTACACGACGGAATGGCCAGCTTATATATCCCTCCATAGGCCGCCCAGCCAATCACAGCAAGGCTCAGGCGCCGGCGGGTGCACGTCGCCAGCTCCAGCCTCACTGACGGCTTAGTATAAACAGCGTGGAGGGACATAAGGGCGCTGCACTAATCTAATAAAGTAAAACTGATTACAGAATAGGCACAAGCAACCTTCAAGTGAATACATTAATCACAGGCGTCAACGCATGCATCTTAGCATTATGGAATGCCATTCACCAGCAGCAAGTGCTATTTTAAAACCACATCAAAAATATCAGTGATGTATTTCAGGATCATTTTTAAAAAAATCTAAAACCAAGCATACTGGTTAAAGTATATATACAGAATATACATGTAAAAAGAAACTCTAAAACGGTTAAATATTAGAGACATTCCTGCACTTTTACGCACATATACATAATGAAAAACAATATCTTATTATATAAGTATAAGAAGGGAGCATCAAAGTATTAATAATGCTAGATACATTCCCCTCTCAATCATCCTCAAACTGTAAGGTTATTGCTAGTTTTAATGATTACATCAAAACCAGCAAGTAATCAAAGAAAAAACATAAATTAGAAATAAAGAGGCTACAAAATCGCATAGAATAAGAATTGAAAATCGCACAAATATTAAAAAGATAAAATTAATCGATATCTTATTTCTTAAAAAACTATCATCATATCAAAGGCACTACTTATCAAAGAAAACAGGGATGTGCCATAATCAAGGAGGCTGGAAAATCGCATGATAAAATAAAAGCAGAATTAATCCTAATCTTTATGTAAAGATTAGGCAGTCGTACCAACTGTAATAATGTAAGAAGACCAAACATATACAAGAGAAATGGGCCACTTTAGCCACACAAGAGCAATATCAGACTGCCTGCAAAAACACTAACATTGTATAAGGTCAACCGTTAATCGCAGATATTAGTAATCGCTTATAAAGCAGTTAATATCCAAGTCCACATTCAGTCCCCTTGGCGACAAAGTATCAGCCAAGAAGATCCACTGAGTCTCTCTTCTTGACAGATCACGAACCAGATTGGAACCCCTCCACTTTGGCTTCAAATGATCAACACCCCAAAACTTGAGGCCTGAGGGGTCTTGGTTATGTTTTAGCTTGAAATGAAGCGATACATTATGGTCTTTGAAGCCAATTTTTATGTTTGCTATGTGTTCTGCGATTCTGACCCTCAACAGCCTTTTGGTGTGCCCTATATACATAAGGCCACAAGGGCATTGCATAGCGTACACTACATAAGCCGTATTGCACGTAATGAATTCATTTATAGTGAATTCTCTACCATTAGAAGAGGATGTGAAGCTTTCCAGAGCCCTCATTGGTCTACCAACTTCTCTACATGCCCGGCATCTCCTACAGCTATAGAACCCTTTTTTGTCCCAGAAGGTTAAAGGTCTGGAAGGGGGACCAAGTACTTTCCGTACTATCTTATCCGCAAAGCTGTGAGCTCTTCTATAGATAAATTTAGGCCTACATGGTAGGGATGGGCCCAATGTTTTGTCCATGCATAACACATGCCAATGGGCATTGAAAATGTCTTCCACCTCCCTATATTGGGAGTGAAGACATTTTCATGAGTGAGGACTTTTTTCATGATCACTTACTGATTATCTGAACTACACCCTGAACTTTACATCACTTCTCTCTATAAGAGACTTTCTTTTAAAGGACTTTTTTGTTATATGACTGTCCTTATATGTGTTGTTGGCCACAATTTTCAATTGCTCAACATTAGCGCTGTCTAGTGCGATAATTAAAGCTGGCCATACACCATACAATTTTCCTGTTCAATTTTCTTTAGATTTACCTTCAACTATGTAGTACAAGGGCCTGCCTGATTGCATCCAAATTGAAAGTGTTTAGGTTTGACCTCCTATTATATGGTTTTGGTAAATCTAAAGGAAAGTTGAACAGGAAAATTGAATAGTGTATGGCCAGCCTTATGCTGGCCATACACTATACAGAAAATCGGCCGAACCCATTTTCGAAAAACGAACGTTCGACCGTGACCGCAAACGATCGTGCCATCATATAATGACCGATAATCTGTTCAGTGGACATGAATAAATAATTTTGTGTTCGTTTTTTTACATATACCTAGTGCAGAAAGTTCGGACGGGAAACACATTAACCTTGCAATTTATCGTACGTTCGGCAGAAATTTTCCAAACATGCCGTTCGTTTTTTTTTCGTTTTTTTTCCACAAAAACGTCACAAACGATTATCGATTTGTACCCACTAACTTGCCGAAAAACGAACGAAGTGTCCATTCGAACGATTTTTCGGCCGATTTTTCGTATAGTGTATGGCCAGCATAATGTGTATGGCCAGCATAATGCTGGCCATACACTATACGAAAAATCGGCCGAAAAATCGTTCGAATGGACACTTCGTTCGTTTTTCGGCAAGTTAGTGGGTACAAATCGATAATCGTTTGTGACGTTTTTGTGGAAAAAAAACGAAAAAAAAACGAACGGCATGTTTGGAAAATTTCTGCCGAACGTACGATAAATTGCAAGGTTAATGTGTTTCCCGTCCGAACTTTCTGCACTAGGTATATGTAAAAAAACGAACACAAAATTATTTATTCATGTCCACTGAACAGATTATCGGTCATTATATGATGGCACGATCGTTTGCGGTCATGGTCGAACGTTCGTTTTTCGAAAATGGGTTCGGCCGATTTTCTGTATAGTGTATGGCCAGCATTAGTCTAAATGGTGATTACTTTATAACACTGCTCCAACATTGGTTATTTTTGATTTGAGACAGCTGCTGCTCACTAGATTGTCTCTCTGCTTAGACAGACACAGTGGAGTTCAATCTTATTTATGTGTTGGTGATTAATTCTTAGTTGCATACTGATGTTCATTCACGGTTAATCACCTTTGAATACTCACTAGGTTTTCCATATTAATATATCTACACCTTGGGTCTGTTTGGGTATTTGGCGCTGAGTGGTGTTTCTGCAGGTCTGGTGAAACACTTTTTTATATATTTTAATGTCGCAGTCCCGCTGAAAATCACTGATCACTGCCATTACTAGTAAAAAAAATATAATAAAAATGCCATAAATCTATCCCCTTTTTTTAGACGCTATAACTTTTGCGCAAACCAATCAATGTAAACTTATTGGGTTTTTTTTACCAAAAATATGTAGCAGAATACATATTTGCCTAAATTTATGAAGAAATTCAATTTTTTAAATTTTTTTATTGGGTATGTAAAATTGATAGTCTTTTTTTGTTTATAGCGAAATAAATAAAAACTTCAGAGGTGAACAAATACTCTATTTGTGGGAAAAAAGACATCAATTTTATTTGGGTAAAGCATTGCACAACTGTGCAATTGTCAGTTAAAGTAACGCAATGCCGTATCGCAAAAAATGGCCTGGTGAGGAAGTGGGTAGCTTATTTTTTGGACCATAAGGTGCACTTTTTTTCCCCAAAAAATATAGGGGAAAATGTCTCTGCATCTTATGGTGTGAATATAGGACAGGCACCACCCCCCGCCGCTGCCGGCACCGCCCCCCCTGCCGCCGTCACCATGCTAGTACGGAAGAGAGGCAGGAGAGCGGAGGAGAGCCATCCCAGGCCCCCGCGAGCGCCAGGTGATCTCCCGGCTGGACCTGACCCCTGTTGACATAGAAGACAGAGCAGCCCGAGCGATGGCACAGGTCAGGCTACATTAATGGCAATAGTCAGGCTGCATTTATGGCAATGGTTAGGCTGTATTTCTTTGACACAGGTCAGGCTGCATTTCATGGGCACTGGTAAATATTTTAGTACACCATTTGGTTCAGAATATTTTTTTTCTTGTTTTCCTCCTCTAAAACCTAGGTGCGTCTTATGGAGCAAAAAATACGGTAAATCCTTATGGTCCCTAAGTGGTTAATGGGGGCACAGACAGCAATAAAAACTGACCTTTCCTCTCTATCCAAAACTAAAAAAAGGTTTTGCCTTTAGCTATACTTTAAGGTAAATAAACTTCCTGGGTTCAGCGCTCCCCCCCCCCAGCCCCTCTTATACTTACCTGAGCCCCATCTCGATCTAGCGATGTGCATGAGAGCAGTGGCTCTCCTGGGTCTCTCTCTCCTCATTGGCTCTCACAGCAGTGGGAGCCATGGGCTCCTGCTGCTGTCAATCACAGCCAGTGAGCCAATGAGGAGAGACCGGGGGGAGTGGGGCTGAGCCATGCTCTGTGTATGAATGCTCGAGTGCCCCCATAGCAAGAGGCTTGTTACTGGGGGCACAAAGCAGGGGGGAGGAGCCAGGACTGCTGCTGGGGGACCCAAAAGAAGAGGATCGGGGCTGCTCTGTGAAAAACCATTGCACAGAGCAGGCAAGTATAACATGTTTGTAATTTTTTTTTTAATTATAACCTTTAGAATCACTTTAACCACTTGATCACTGGAATATTCCCCCGCTTCATGACCGGGCCATTTTTTGCTATACGGCACAGCATTGCTTTAACTGGTAATTGCATGGACATGCAACACTGTACCCAAACTAAATTTATATAATTTTTTTCCCCCCCAAATAGAGCTTTCTTTTGGTGGTATTTGATCACTTCTGTGTTTTGCTTTTTTTGAGCTATAAATAAAAATGACCACTTTTTCTCAAAAAAAAACAATGTTTTTTACTTTCTGCTATAAAACATATCCAATAAAAAAATGGAAATTAATCGAATTCCTTTATAAATGTATGCCAATATGTATTCTGCTACATGTTTTTGGTAAAACATCATCCCAATAAGTGTATATTACAGTATTTATCGGCGTATAACACGCACTTTTTTCCCCTTAAAATCAGGGGAAAATCGCAGGTGCGTGTTATACGCCGATCCCTTGCGATCCTGAGCTGACAGATCTTCAAAATCGCCGATCGCGTTTTGAAAATGGCGCCGCCGGCGCCGAAATACACAGAGACGGTCCTCGGCTCTTCTCGGCCACTTTCGGCTTCACTCGAGCGCCGCCCGAACCTAGCCAAGTGTACTCGGCTAGGTTCGGATAGCTCCGCTCACAGCCACGCCCATCCCGGGCGGGACTACGAGTGGAGCCGAAAGTGAACGAGAGCCGCCGAGAAGAGCCGAGGACCGGCTCTGTGTATTTCGGCGCCGGCGGCGCCATTTTCAAATCGCGGTCGGCGATTTTGAAGCTCAGGATTGCAGGGGATCACAGGATTTTCAAACTGCGAGCTGCAAGGCTGCACTGGGGCAAGGCTGCACTGGGATAAGGCTGCAATGGACACTGAGGAAGGCTGCACTGACATGGCTGCACTGACATGGCTGCACTGGGGCAAGGCTGCACTGAGAAGGCTGCAATGATGGGCATTTAAATGTAAGTTTTTTTCCCTTAAACTTCCCTCCTAAAAGTTTTTTTTCCCTTAAAATTCCCTCCTAAATTTGGAGGGCGTGTTATACGCCGGTGCGTGTTATACGCCGATAAATACGGTAATTGGTTTGTGCAAAAGTTATAGCGTCTACAAACTACGGGATATATAATGGAATGTTTGTTTATTTATGTATTTACTTATTTGTTTTATACTAGTAATGGTGGCGATCAGCGACTTATAGTGGGACTATGATAGTATGGCGGGCAATCTGACACTAACTGATAATTTTGACACTGTGTGGGAACCAGTGACACTAATACAGTGATCAGTGCTAAATATTTGCACTGTCACTGTACTAATGACACTGGCTGGGAAGGAGTTAAACATCCAGGGTGATCAAAGTGTGCCTAACCCGTGTATATGTGTACTTTGAGTTGCTTTCACTAAGGGGTGTGTTGTTGTTTTTTTTCCCTGCTTTGCAGGGAAACAAAAGCCGCTATATCCTTCACTGACAGGACAGAGCTCTGTAATGTTTAATAGTGTATCATAAAATCCAAGTGACTCAAAATAAAACGCACAAATAAAGTGACATGGTGCAATAGTGGCAAAAATGATTAAAAGTCAATAGGTGAAATATCCAGGGATTGTCAAATTCTATGACATGCACTCTGTAATAAATAATGTGACTTAAATAAATTGGCATGCACCAGGTGTAGCAATAAAGGGAAGTCCTTATTGATTAAAAGTGCAATAGCGTCTCAACATGCAACAGCACGCTCTGCGGTGTTTAAAGTAAATCACACGGTGCTCATCTTCGTGTTTCAACACTCATGTGGGGGATGGCCCCTTACCTTAAGGCAATAGGGCAAGCGCATATAACCACAGATCTTTCAAAGGGTCCTCCTTAAGGCAATAGGGCAAGCACTTCTGACCAAGTAGCTTTGAGGGGGTCCTCACGGTAGTAGTTTCAGGGGATAATTCCCTCGGTGGTATAGGGAAATAAAAAACACGGGGAACCCCAATAGTGTAATGTCGTTTTAACCAGCAGCTTTATTAGGTAAAAACAAGGGTACTCACATATACATAAAAGGTAGTGTTCGCATCTCCGACGAGCGGCGAGCTCGTATCTCTGTCACAGCATGTAAAGCCTATCCCGTCCCTACGCGTGACGTCACAACACACGTGACTTCATCAGGGGTGTACTCACTTTTGTGAGATACTGTATATAGATCAGACCGAAATGAGGGACAAATGAGGAGGAAAGAGGGACAGAGGGACATTGCTCTAAACCAGGGATAGTCCCTTGAAATCAGGGACAGTAGGGAGCTATGCACGATGGTGGGGGTGGGGGGGCAGCTAGACCATTGCATCCTATAGACCAGGGGTCTCAAACTTCTGGCCCTCCAGCTGTTGCAAAACTACAAGTCCCATCAGGCATTGCAAGGCCGACAGTTACAAGCATGACTCCCACAGGCAAGAGCAACAACTGGAGGGTCGCCAGTTTGAGACCCCTGCTATAGAGAAAGGCAGGGGGGCGGTTCACAGCTGTGATCTTACTGAAAGCAGGGGCGGACTGACCATTCGGTCATTCGGACGCCGACCGAGGGCCCGCGGCCAGTTGGGGGCCCGTGAGACATGCTCGTCGGATCTAGGGGTGTGCTGTTGGGCGTGCTGCGGTGGAGCCGTTCTGCTGACTGCCGCTGTGCGGGGGGGGCAAGACCTGGCATCTCCCCCTGCACCTCTTGCTTTCAGTTTGGGATGCAGTGGGGGAGTGGGAGGTGGCGATCAGCAGCTCTATGGTGCTCGCGGCATCTCCCTGGGACTTGTATTTCTCCTCCAGAGTGTATAGAGTGGAAAGGGGAGGGGCCTCTGACCCGGGCAGCTACAAGTTTCACTCTCTGCTTGTACACTGTTGCCGACTGCTGCCCGGGTCAGAGGCCCCTCCCCTATCCACTGTACAGAATCAGAAGGAGAACTACAAGCCCCAGTGAGATCCACAGGCACCATAGAACTGCCGATCGCCACCTCCCACCTCCCCCTGTGCTGGGGGTTGGAGGTGCACAGCCAGGTACAGGGGAACCTCTGGGGAGGGGGGGTTAAGTCTGGGCACCCTGATGTATAGGGGGGGCTCTCTGGGGACCCTGATGTATCGGGGGGGGGCTTTCTGGGGACCCTGATGTATGGGGGGCTCTCTGGGCACCCTGATGTATGGGGGGGCTCTCTGGGGACTCTGATGTATGGGGGGGCTCTCTGGGGACCCTGATGTATGGGGGGGCTCTCTGGGGACCCTGATGTATGGGGGGGGCTCTCTGGGCACCCTGATGTATGGGGGGCTCTCTGGGGACCCTGATGTATGGGGGGGGCTCTCTGGCGACCCTAATGTATGGGGGGGCTCTCTGGGGACCCTGATGTATGGGGAGGCTCTCTGGGGACCCTGATGTATGGGGAGGCTCTCTCGGGACCCTGATGTATGGGGGGGCTCTCTGGGCATCCTGATGTATGGTGGGGGGCGCTCTGGGCACACTGATGTATGGGGGGGGCTCTCTGGTGACCCTAATGTATGGGGGGGCTCTCTGGGGACCCTGATGTATGGGAGGAGGCTCTCTGGGGAGTGGACCCTGATGTATGTGGGGCTCTCTGGAGACCTTGATGTAAGGCGGGGCTCTCTGGGGACCCTGATGTATGGGGGTCTCTCTGGGGACCTTGATGTAAGGGGGGCTCTCTGAAGACCTTGATGTAAGGGGGGCTCTTTGGGGACCCTGATGGCGGGGCTCTCTGGGGACCCTGATGTATGGGGGGGCTCTCTGGGAACCCTGATGTATGGGGGGGCTCTCTGGGGACCCTGAAGTATGGGGGGGGGCTCTCTGGGGACCCTGATGTATGGGGGGCTCTCTGGGGACCCAGATCTATGGGGGGCTCTCTGGGGACCCAGATCTATGGGGGGGGGCTCTCTGGGGACCCAGATCTATGGGGGGGGCTCTCTGGGGACCCAGATCTATGGGGGGCTCTTTGGGACCCTGATGTATGGGGGGCTCTCTGGGGAGTGGACCCTGATGTATGTGGGGCTATCTGGAGACCTTGATGTAAGGGGGGGCTCTCTGGGGACCCTGATGTATGGGGGGCTCTCTGCAGACCCTGATGTATGGGGGGTTCTCTGCAGACCCTGATGTATGGGGGGGCTCTCTGGAGACCTTGATGTAAGGGGGGCTCTCTGGGGACCCTGATGTAAGGGGGGGGGCTCTCTGGGGACCCTGATGTAAGGAGGGGGCTCTCTGGGGACCCTGATGTAAGGGGGGGTTCTCTGGGGACCCTGATGTAAGGGGGGGTTCTCTGGGGACCCTGATGTAAGGTGGGGCTCTATGGGGACCCTGATGTTAGGAGGGGGCTCTCTGGGGACCCTGATGTAAGGAGGGGGCTCTCTGGGGACCCTGATGTAAGGAGGGGGCTCTCTGGAGGCCCTGATGTAAGGAGGGGTTCTCTGGGGACCCTGATGTAAGGAGGGGGCTCTCTGGGAACCCTGATGTAAGGGGAGGTTCTCTGGGGACCCTGATGTAAGGAGGGGGCTCTCTGGGGAGCCTGATGTAAGGAGGGGGCTCTCTGGTGAACCTGATGTAAGGAGGGGGCTCTCTGGGGACCCTGATGTAAGGAGGGGGCTCTCTGGGTACCCTGATGTAAGGAGGAGGCTCTCTGTGGACCCTGATGTAAGGGGAGGTTCTCTGGGGACCCTGATGTAAGGAGGAGGTTCTCTGGGGACCCTGATGTAAGGGGAGGTTCTCTGGGGACCCTGATGTAAGGAGGGGGCTCTCTGGTGACCCTGATGTAAGGAGGGGGCTCTCTGGGGACCCTGATGTAAGGAGGGGGCTCTCTGGGTACCCTGATGTAAGGAGGAGGCTCTCTGTGGACCCTGATGTAAGGGGAGGTTCTCTGGGGACCCTGATGTAAGGAGGAGGTTCTCTGGGGACCCTGATGTAAGTGGGGGATGCTCTCTGGGGACCCTGATGTAAGCGGAGGCTCTCTGGGGACCCTGATGTAAGTGGGGGATGCGCTCTGGGGACCCTGATGTAAGGGGAGGCTCTCTGGGGACCCTGATGTAAGTGGGGGAGGCTCTCTGGGGACTTGTTTACATAGGCAGACCACAGTTCTGCCTCTGTTGGAAACAATCGTCGGAGCCTGGCGGACATTGGGTCCTCTGGACCCGCTGGTTAGCTCTCGGTGTGTCCAATCACAGCGGCAGCAGGTCAAACAGCATGCAGACCCGCAAGTGCAGAATCAAGTACCTGTACGTGATTCTGCTCACAGGAGACGCAGCCCTGCAGTAAATGTACGTGGTTAAAGTGAGTTTAATTTTCTTTATTTTCTTAAATCTTTAAACATTTATTTTGAACATGAAGTAGAGAAATTCTGTGACCAATGCATGTAATGTAGCAGTGCAATATATACATGGGGCTTTGTGAGGGTGTGGCTTGTGTGTGGGTGGGTGGGGACAAAGGGGGCCCCATGAGCCCCTATTGCCCGGGGGGCCCCATGAGTTGTCAGTCCGCCCCTGACTGAAAGCCAACAGAAATTACATCAGTTGCTCGTTCGAGCAGCAAGCAAAATATATCATTTGCTTTTGTATGTGTACATGTTTTTCTGCTGAAATGTATTTTATTTTGATGGAAAAAAAATAGTTTTCTGTTTGTATTCTGATTTCCATTTTGCTTGTATGCTCTTGTGTTTTTTTGTTTTTTGTTTTTTCCCTGTAGGTGCACTGTGTGTATCTTTCACCTGTAGTTGGTATCATTGTCACAGCAAGCAGTGTCCCTTGGCTGACTGAGATAGCAGTAAAAAGTCTGACGGAGTGGGTCCAGCTTGGAGGTTATTGATGAGGGCTAGAAGCGGTGCAAAAACTGGTCAGCTTATCAGTCCCACTAACAACAAGAGAATGAAAAATGTTGTCTTTTTTAGATATGTCATTTATGTTTTTAACATTTATTGCAGGTTTTGGAACGGCTGAAGCACTGGTAAGCTCCCGAACTAGAATAAGCGGTTGGGGGCAGTATCGGCTTCTGGCATAAATACGTTTGTGGTTTTGGTAGAATCGAGCGATTGTTGGTAACATCTCAGCTCAGCCAAAAAGGGATTTTTTGTTGGTATTTATATATTTTTGGACATCAATGACTATGGTGTGTTATTTTTGAAGCTGTGGCCGATATACACTTACATAAAATATATATCGTTCCAACAAATCAACAGTGTAAGGGGTTGATTTACTAAAGGCAAATAGACTATGCACTTTGCAAGATGCAGTTGCACTCTGCAAGTGTAGTTGCACCCGAGCTTAGTAAATTAGGTAAATCTTCACTTGGTAAAGAATACCCAATCACGTGCAAGGAGAATAAAATATAAAAAACTGTATTTTTGTTTGCACGTGATTGGATAATGGAAGTCAGCAGAGCTTCTGCTCATTTATTAAATTGGAGTTCTGCTTAAAAAAAATAAATAAAAGTCAGCAGGTACAAATACTGCAGCTGCTAAATTTTAATAATTGGACACTTACCTGTCCCAGGGTCCAGCGATGTGGGGGAACGGAGCCCCGCTTGTCTCCCCCTCCTCTCTGTGGCACCGGCATTGTAACTGTGGGCGCCCAGCTGTGGCTTCACATCCGGGCACCCACTGCGCATGCGCGAGCCGCGCTGCGCACCGTGACTGGCCGGGCAATCATGTGGGATCTGTGACGTGTCCCAGATGATTGCCGAGAGGGAGGGGGGAAAGGTGATCTTCCTTCCAGTGCCGCGGTGCACCGGGAGGAAGTGGGGGCTGGGACCCTCTGGAAAGAGGGTACCCGCTCACTCCCCAAAAAAAATGACATGCCAAATGTGGCATGTCAGGGGGTCACCTCCCTTAAAGCGGAAGATTCATTTTTGGGTGGAACTCCTCTTTAAGCTCTGGAGCAACTGCACTTTGCACAGTGCATAGTGTATTTGCCTTTAGTAAATCAACCCCTTTGGTGCAATTGTGCTTGTGCTACATGACTGGTGGAGTGGTCATCTTTACTCCTCCGATAGCTACAACCCTTTCCCAATTACCTTATGTCCCCGAGAACAAACGACACTTAGGGGTTGATTTAGATAAACCAAAAAGGTGTTGCACTGTTCCATAAACAATTACAATTATATAGGCCATACAAATCATTATTTATGTGGCAATAACATATTAAAAATTCAGAATAAAAAGTCCCAAAAAGTGAGAGTCCATCAAGAAGTGAATATACTGAATTGGGGTTGATTTATCAAAACTGGAGAGTGCAAAATCTGGTGTAGCTCTGCATAGAAACCAATCAGCTTTCAGGTTTTATTGTCAAAGCTTAATTGAACAAGCTGATTGGTTACCATGCACAGCTACACCAGATTTAGCACTCTCCGGTTTTATTAAATCAACCCCATTATATCTTTGTGAATAAAAGCCTCTCTTGTGCACCAGCTACCATTAATAAAAAAAGCTGCTTACCGGAGATGCAGATCTCAAAAATGCAAGTCTGACAGAGCTTGAGGGACAAAGCCCAGATCCCAAATAGATGAATGGCTTCAGTATTCAATTGCCAGTGGCATTAACAGCATAGTACACAATAACTTCTAGGAAGCCCTGCTTGGGTCTCCAGTGAAGGATGTCTCCAGTGAAGGATGTCTCCAGTGAAGGATGTCTCCAGTGAAGGATGTCTCCAGTGAAGGATGTCTCCAGTGAAGGATGTCTCCAGTGAAGGATGTCTCCAGTGAAGGATGTTTACAGTGAAGGATGTTTACAGTGAAGGATGTTTCCAGTGAAGGATGTTTCCAGTGAAGGATGTTTCCAGTGAAGGATGTTTCCAGTGAAGGATGTCTCCAGTGAAGGATGTCTCCAGTGAAGGATGTCTCCAGTGAAGGATGTCTCCAGTGAAGGATGTCTCTCGCTCTCACTCACAATGCTTCTCACACATAGAACAAAGAGAATCCACATAGTGAAGTACATCCCAAATTACAGTTATTAAGAAATCAGCATAAACTCACAAGCAGAGACAAGTACAAACGTGGAACCTCCAGTTCTATGGGCGAGAGTGCATCTAAGGAAAAAATTAATAGACCGAAAATTTTGAAAAAAAAATAAAAATGTTTGTGTAAATAAGTCATTTTTCTCCTTCACCGATGTGCGCTGATGAGGTTGCACTGATGGGCACTGATGAATCAGCACTAATGGGTACTGATGAGGTGGCACTGATAATGAGTTACTAATATGCAGCACTGATGGGCACTGATGAGACGGCAATAAAGGGTACTGATGAGGTGGCACTGATAAGGAGTTATTAATATGCAGCACTGATGAGCACTGATAGGAGGCACTGAGATGCAGAACTGATGAGCACTGATAGGCGGCACTGAGAGGTGGCACTGATAGGGGGCACCTATGGGCAATGTTATGTGGCATGGATAGGCAACACCGATGCGCACTGATTGGCGGCACTGATGAGCAGGCACTGATGGGCACTGAAAGGCAGCTCTGACTTACATCACTGATGGGCACAGATTGGCATCACTCATAGACACAAATTGGCATTACTGATTGGCACATATTGGCATCACAGATGGGCACTGACTGGCGTTACTGCTGGGCACTGTTGGGGCTGTACTGATGATCAGTGCCCTGATTATCTGTACAGGTTTCCCCTGTGAGGAAATGCCACTGATCGGCTCTCCTCTCCTCACACTCTGTCAGTGTGGGGCAAGGAGAGTGGATAACCGGCATTTCCTTGTTTACATGTGATCAGCTGTGATTGGACACAGCTGATCACATGGGTAAAGAGCCATGTCATTGAAGTTGTAATTTTTTGTCATAAGATTTTGGAAAATGAAAAAATTATTCATTTAATTTTTTTTTCAGTACTGTCACCAGTGTAGTACAGTAATCATATAATGGGTGTGGCGGTGATCAGGGGGACTGACTGGTGACAGTACGGAAAAATCAAATTTTTCTTATTTTATTATTTATTTATTTATATTATATACTGTATAAATGTTTGACTTTGACCAGAGAAATAAAATGTTACCATAGTAACATTTTACTCAGTGGTGGCTGGTGCTCAACATTTTTTGGAAGGGCATAAACAAACTGAAAAATACTAAAAAAAAACATCAAATGCATCCACTATGCCCATCAAATGCAGCCACTGTGCCATCAATTGCAGCCACTTTGCCCACCAAATGCAGCCACAAGTCCATCTAGTTCAACCAATAAAAAAAAAACAACCATACAATCCCATATACACAATCCTATACCCACAGTTTATTCAGAGGAAGGCAAAAAACCCCAGCAAAGCATGATCCAATTTGCTACAGCAGGGGAAATATGTCTTCCTGATCCCAGAGAGGCAATCAGATTTTCCCTGGATCAACTTTACCTATAAATGTTACTACCCAGTTATATTCTGTACATTTAGGAAAGAATCCAGCCCTTTTTAAAGCAATCTACTGAGCTGGCCAGAGTCTATTCCGCATTTTGACAGCATTTTTCCTCCAGATGTAAAGAGTGCCCCCTTGTCCTCTGTGATGACCTTAAAGTGATTAACCTGACCATGGACCCCCCCCCCTGCACCAAAAACACACCCCCGTCGTCAGCTCACTTACCCGGCTTCCCCCCTCAGTCTCCATGTCCGGCTCCATCGGTTGGGCCCATGCGTCTCCTCGGCTGTACGTCTCCTTATGCCCCGTACACACGGTTGGATTTTCCGACGGAAAATGTGTGATAGGACCTTGTTGTCGGAAATTCCGACCGTGTGTAGGCTCCATCACACATTTTCCATCGGATTTTCCGACACACAAAGTTTGAGAGCAGGATATAAAATTTTCCGACAACAAAATCCGTTGTCGGAAATTCCGACCGTGTGTACACAAATCCGACGGACAAAGTGCCATGCATGCTCAGAATAAATACAGAGATGAAAGCTATTGGCCACTGCCCTGTTTATAGTCCCGACATACGTGTTTTACGTCACCGCGTTTAGAACGATCGGATTTTCCGACAACTTTGTGTGACCGTGTGTATGCAAGACAAGTTTGAGCCAACATCCGTCGGAAAAAATCCTAGGATTTTGTTGTCGGAATGTCCGAACAAAGTCCGACCGTGTGTACGGGGCATTCCTCCTCATATGCCGATAGGATGGCTTCTCCTTCCGGCCAATTGGGAAAAGACTTGTTTCCTGATTGGCCGGGAGAAGAATCAGTGTGATATGATGAATAAATATTCGCTATTGTCACAAAACTGGGTGAGCTCGAAGAGCAGTGCTCTGCGCCCTGAGCCCACCCTTTTTGAAGCCTATTAGAACCTCTGGCTCTAATCATGGGCTTTAAAAAGATACACCCCCCATTGGAATCCATGGTCAGACGCCCTGTACGTAGATCGGGGGCCGGATGCCGGCCTGTGCGCTCCTAAAGGAGAGGCCGCAACTGATCATATCCCCCTTAATCTCCTCTTCTCAAGAGAGAATAAATTCAGCTCCTCTAATCTTTTCCCCATAGCTGAGCTCCTCCATGCCTCTTATCAGTTTGGTTGCCCTTCTCTGCACTTTCTCCAGTTCCCCGCAGTGGCATATCCAAGGTATGGCAACCATGGCAAGTGCCATGGGCGCCATGCGTGGGGGGCGGCAAAAAAGCCGCCCACGCACAAAAAAAATGTCCCACCCGTCCTCTCGCTACTGCCTCCTGCACTAATCTAGCCTTCGGCGCCGTGGCCGGCCTGCTGGAGTGCGGCGCCGGCACGGCACTTCACCTAGCATTGCAAGTAGTTACTTGGCCTGGCACTGGCAGTGGGGAGGGGAACGACAGTCGCCCTCATGACAGCCGATGACTGGCCAGACAAACCGGGTCTACGTAGGGTAGGGTAACTGGCGGGGGCGGAGCCTAATGCTCCGCCTACCCTCTTCTGCGCAGCTGCATCATCTTCTCCCCGGAAAGGGGTCTCCCGGGTCTGTGACGTGACTGTGACGTGAGGACCGGTGAGGACTCTGGAGGGTAACCTGGAATCTGGAGAAGAGACGAGAGTGACCAGAGAGAAAAAATTGGATGAAGGGGAACCCCCAGGTAGCAGCAACTGCAAGGATTAGCACTGCAGCCGAGCAGGTACTAGTACTTAAGTCATCATGATCTTGATCATCATCATCAGGTGCATGTGTACCAGTGCCAACTGCCAAGCAGAAGTGAAGCAAGCAGCCAATCAAATATAGTGCTCAAACAATATGGATTAAATAAATATGCTTAGCCATAGATATCATAAATAAAGTGTAATAAAGTGATTTGTGCAAGTAGTACAGTACCTGCTGTTGCACAAATCACTTTGCTACACTTTATTTATGATATCTATGACTAAGCATATTTATTTAATCCATATTGAGCACTATATTTGATTGGCTGCTTGCTTCTCCTTGAGCCTGGCACATACGCATGATCGCACATGATGATGACTTAAAGCGGAGTTCCACCCATATAAAAGTCAGCCGCTACAAAAAGTGTAGCGGCTGACTTTTATTAATCGGACACTCACCTGTCCCACGGTCCAGCGATGCGGGCAAGCGAAGCTCCGCTCCTTTCCCCCTCCACTCTGCGGTCAATCATTGCAGCCTCACAGTGCTCATCATTGTAGCTTTGTGGTGCCCATCAATGCAGCCTTGCTGTGCCCACCAATGCAGTTTCTCTGTGGCCATGAATGCAGCCTCACTGTGCCTACCAATTGCAGCCTCTGTGCACACCAATTGCAGCCTCTCCGTGCCCACCAATTGCACCCTATGTGTGCCCACCAATTGCAGCCTCTGTGTGCCCACCAATTGCAGCCTCTGTGTGCCCACCAATTGCAGCCTCTATGTGCCCACCAATTGCAGCCTCTGTGCACACCAATTGCAGCCTCTCTGTGCCCACCAATTGCAGCCTTTCTGTGCCCACCAATTGCAGCCTCTATGTGCCCACCAATTGCAGCCTCTATGTGCCCACCAATTGCAGCCTCTATGTGCCCATCAATGCAGCCTCACCATGCCTATGAATGCTGGCTCGCCATGCCCACCAATGCAGCCTCGCGTGCCCATAATTGCAGTCTCACTGTGCCCACCAATGCAGCCTCCCTGTGCCCACCAATGCAGCCTCCCTGTGCCCATCAATGCAGCCTCACTGTGCCAGTCATTGCAGCCTCACTGTGCCCATCATTTTAGCTTCATGGTGCCCATCAATGCAGCCTCTCTGTGCCCATCAATGCAGCCTCTCTGTGCCCACCAATGCAGCCTCGCTGTGCCCACCAATGTAGCTTCACTTCATTACAGCCTCACTGTGCCTATCAATTCAGCCTCACTGTGCCCACCAGTGCAGCCTCGCTGTGCCCACCAGTGCAACCTCTGTGTGCCCACCAATGCAGCCTCCCTGTGCCCAACAATGCAGCCTCCCTGTGCCCATCAATGCAGCCTCCCTGTGCCCATCAATGCAGCCTCACTGTGTCAATCATTGCAGCCTCACAGTGCCCATCATTGTAGCTTTGTGGTGCCCATCAATGCAGCCTCGCTGTGCCCACCAATGCAGCTTCACTGTGCACACCAATGCAGTTTCTCTGTGGCCATGAATGCAGCCTCACTGTGCCTACCAATTGCAGCCTCTGTGCCCACCAATTGCAGCCTCTCTGTGCCCACCAATTGCACCCTATGTGTGCCCACCAATTGCAGCCTCTCTGTGCCCACCAATTGCACCCTATGTGTGCCCACCAATTGCAGCCTCTGTGTGCCCACCAATTGCAGCCTCTATGTGCTCAACAACTGCAGCCTCTGAGCCCACCAATCGCAGCCTCTCTGTGCCCACCAATTGCAGCCTCCATGTGCCCACCAACTGCAGCCTCTGAGCCCACCAATTGCAGCCTCTCTGTGCCCACCAACTGCGGCCTTTCTGTGCCCACCAATTGCAGCCTCTATGTGCCCACCAATTGCAGCCTCGCCGCGCCCATCAATGCAGCCTCACCATGCCCATCAATGCTGGCTCGTCGTGCCCACCAATGCAGCCTCCCTGTGCCCATCATTGCAGTCTCACTGGGCCCACCAATGCAGCCTCCATGTGCCCACCAATGCAGCCTCCCTGTGCCCATCAATGCAGCCTCACTGTACCAATCATTGCAGCCTCACTGTGCCCATCATTTTAGCTTCATGGTGCCCATCAATGCAGCCTCTCTGTGCCCATCAATGCAGCCTCTCTGTGCCCACCAATGCAGCCTTGCTGTGCCCACCAATGTAGCTTCACTTCATTGCAGCCTCACTGTGCCCATCAATCCAGCCTCATTGTGCCCACCAATGCAGCCTCGCTGTGCCCATCAATGCAGCCTCGCTGTGCCCACCAATACAGCTCCTCTGTGCCCATGATTGCAGTCTCACTTTGCCCACCAATTGCAGCCTCTGTGTGCCCACCAATTGCAGCCTCTCTGCCCACCAATTGCAGCCTCTCTGCCCACTAATGTGAGCCTCACCTTTTTCTGGATAACACAGCGCTCTCCTCCCTCTGTCCTCCGGCGTACGTATGTCACGAAGCTGGGTCTGTGTGCAAGGTCCCGCCCCCCCAGACCGGCTCATGTGATAGCCAAAACACTGATTCAATCTACTATCACACGAGCCGGTCTAGGGGGGCGGGACCTTGCACACAGACCCAGCTCCATGACATACGAGCGCCGGAGGACAGAGGGAGGAGAGCGCTGCAGTCACCGCTCAAAGCGGCCCCAGGCAGTTGGACTACCGGGAGATTTCCCGGTATCCCAGTAGGCCAGTTCGGCCCTGGTCAGCTGTACCTCGCTAGCTAAACCATTGCGTGATGTTTTGGGTAAATATTTGGGGTTATTGTGTATGCACACCTCCCAACTTTTTGAGATGGGAATGAGGGACACGTATCAGCAAAAGTATGCAGGCATAGGACACTTCCCTGGTCATGCCCCATTAAAGGAGAATTGTACAAAAAATAAAAGATTGGTTCAACCCACAAGTGCTTTTTTACCACTACTATTCCTTTATATTGGCTTTTGGAATTTACAAATGCAGCAGTTTAAAAATTGAAAGGTTTAGCGCTGGAAAACACTTTTTGATAGATTAACAAGTGCATTTTTATATACAACTATAAAGATCAGGCAAAAATGAGGGACAAATGAGGAGGAATGAGGGACAGAGGGACATTGCTCCAAATCAGGGACAGTCCCTCAAAATCAGGGACATTTGGGAGCTATGTGTATGTGGGGGACTGACATACTTCTCAAATGTATAAAAGGCTGTATTCTTGTCCAATAAATCATTCTGTGTTCAAGCTGTGTAACTGAGCTAGTCTCACCTGGTTTTTAGTTACAATATATGGGCTGTAATATCTGATATCTATATTCAGACTGGAGGAAGTGGTATATGATGATGAAAGCGCTTAATCGGAGTGCGAGACGTTTCGTTACACCTCCAACGTAGTTTATGCAATAAAGTGTACTTTGTGCAGTCTGCAGTATGTGGGCTGCACAATCAGATCTCTCAGGACATGGGTAAGCGAACACTTTCATGGAGCTTCATATCAGAATGATAAGGGTTTATCAAATGTATCTAAACATTTTAATTATGTGCATCATGGTAAAATGTCCTCTTTCACTTTTTATGGCCTAGAGAGAGTATAAAAATCCACCTAGAGGAGGAGACACCCACTGCAAGCTATTAGGGAGAGAAGTTTGGTGGATTTTTAACTTAAAAACAAGAATGCTGACAGGAATGAATTTTAGATATGATGTTGATGTATTTTTACGGTATTAACCACATCTAATAGGTTGGATGCGTGATTTTCACATCTGTATTCATTTGCCCTAATTTTCCCTCCATATCTCTCACTATGAATCAGTTCTTTTCCTGAAATCTTAGTTTTTACCCACAAATATTTTAATGGTTTTTATTCGGATTTTTCAATCACGGAATTCATGTTTGATAATCTATGATGATTATTATCATTGTTTTTTCATGTTTATTGTGTCAATGTATAAATGCATTTTAAATCTTTGCAAAAAAAGTTTTTTACCTTCAGAGAGTCTCTATACAATGGTGATTCTCATCTACAGCTAATTGCATTGACTAATGAATGGGGGTGATTCAAGTTTCTTTTTGTATATATGTAGGTGCTGGTTATGTGGGTAACTATGCTGTGAACAAGGCTCTTTGCCAAAATATGTTAACAGTTACTCTGTACTTGGTGATTATCGAATAAAGAATTTGGATGGATTCCAGAGTGCGGGTTCTTTCCATATATCCATATTCCGAGTTTGTTATGGGTAGGGATGAGTTTCGAGTTCAAGTCGAACACATGTTCGACTCGAACATTGAATGCTCGACCGTTCGTCGAATTGCAAACGATATGGACTGCTCACGCCAAATTCGAGTGGCGCATCACGGCCCATAATTCACTGCGGCATTGCAGTGCATTGCTGGCTGATGATTGGCCAAGCATGCACTATGACACGCATGCTTGGCCAATCACAGTTCCGTCTGTACTAAGAGCCGTAATTGGCCAAAGCCAGGGTTCAGGGGATTTAGTACATGCCCCACACTATATAAGGCCGCCTGCACGACGGCGCTGTGTAGTGTGTTCCGTCGTTGAGAGAGAGATAGAGAGAGAGAGAGAGAAACAGTGTCATTTGATTTAAGTTAGATAGAGTAGGCAGGCGAGTCAGTTAGCTGCACTTACAGTGTATTGTATATATACAGTCAGGTCCATAAATATTGTGGACATCAACACAATTCTAATCTTTTTGGCTCTATACACCACAATGGATTTGAAATGAAATGATCAAGATGTGCTGTAACTGCAGACTTTCAGCTTTAATTTGAGGGTATTTACATCCAAATCAGGTGAACGGTGTAGGAATTACAACAGTTTGTATATGTGCCTCCCACTTTTTAAGGGACCAAAAGTAATGGGACAATTGGCTGCTCAGCTGTTCCATGGCCAGGTGTGTGTTATTCCCTCATTATCCCATTTACAAGGAGCAGATAAAAGGTCCAGAGTTCATTTCAAGTGTGCTATTTGCATTTGGAATCTGTTGCTGTCAACTCTCAATATGAGATCCAAAGAGCTGTCACTATCAGTGAAGCAAGCCATCATTAGGCTGAAAAAACAAAACAAACCCATCAGAGAGATAGCAAAAATATTAGGTGTGGCCAAATCAACTGTTTGGAACATCCTTAAAAAGAAAGAATGCACCGGTGAGCTCAGCAACACCAAAAGACCCGGAAGACCACGGAAAACAACTGTGGTGGATGACCGAAGAATTCTTTCCCTGGTGAAGAAAACACCCTTCACAACAGTTGGCCAGATCAAGAACATTCTCCAGGAGGTAGGTGTATATGTGTCAAAGTCAACAATCAAGAGAAGACTTCACCAGAGTGAATATAGAGGGTTCACCACAAGATGTAAACCATTGGGGAGCCTCAAAAACAGGAAGGCCAGATTAGAGTTTGCCAAACAACATCTAAAAAAGCCTTCACAGTTCTGGAACAACATCCTATGGACAGATAAGACCAAGACCAACTTGTACCAGAGTGATGGGAAGAGAAGAGTATGGAGAAGGAAAGGAACTGCTCATGATCCAAAGCATACCACCTCATCAGTGAAGCATGGAGGTGGTAGTGTCATGGCGTGGGCATGTATGGCTGCCAATGGAACTGGTTCTCTTGTATTTATTGATGATGTGACTGCTGACAAAAGCAGCAGGATGAATTCTGAAGTGTTTCGGGCAATATTATCTGCTCATATTCAGCAAAATGCTTCAGAACTCATTGGACGGCGCTTCACAGTGCAGATGGACAATAGCCTGAAGCATAGTGCGAAGGCAACCAAAGAGATTTTTAAGGGATATAAGTGGAATTTTATGCAATGGCCAAGTCAATCACCTGACCTGAATCCGATTGAGCATGCATTTCACTTGCTGAAGACAAAACTGAAGGGAAAATGCCCCAAGAACAAGCAGGAACTGAAGACAGTTGCAGTAGAGGCCTGGCAGAGCATCACCAGGGATGAAACCCAGCGTCTGGTGATGTCTATGCGTTCCAGACTTCAGGCTGTAATTGACTGCAAAGGATATGCAACCAAGTATTAAAAAGTTAAAGTTTAATGGATGATTGTTAATCTGTCCCATTACTTTTGGTCCCTTAAAAAGTGGGAGGCACATATACAAACTGTTGTAATTCCTACACCGTTCACCTGATTTGGATGTAAATACTCTCAAATTAAAGCTGAAATTCTGCAGTTAAAGCACATCTTGTTTGTTTCATTTCAAATCCATTGTGGTGGTGTATACAGCCAAAAAGATTAGAATTGTGTTGATGTCCCAATATTTATGGACCTGACTGTATATAGATCCTATTAGTCCTATTAGCTACAGTATTTACAGTTAGTGTAGTGCGTCCTCTGCACAGTGTGCACATAAAGCTACCTGAAGAAAATTGGTGGTGTTCTTCTGATCCTATTAGTACCGCAGGCAGCTGCAGTATTTACAAGTTAGTGTAGTGCGTCCTCTGCACAGTGTGCACCTAAAGCTACCTGAAGAAAATTGATGGTGTTCTTCTGATCCTATTAGTACAGTACCGCAGGCAGCTGCAGTATTTACAAGTTAGTGTAGAGCGTCCTCTGCACAGTGTGCACCTAAAGCTACCTGAAGAAAATTGGTAGTGTTCTTATTAGTACTGCAGGCAGCTGTAGTATTTACAAGTTAGTGTAGTGCGTCCTCTGCACAGTGTGCACCTAAAGCTACCTGAAGACAATTGCTGTTGTTCTGCTCCTCTTAATACCACAGGCAGGCAGCTACAGTATTTACAGTTAGTGTACTGTGCCCCTAAAGCTACCTGAAGAAAATTGGTGTTGTTCTTCTGATCCTATTAGTACCACTGGCAGGCAGTTGATTCTGCTAGCTGCAGTATCATTATATATATACATCCCAGCTTTGTGCAGCTACATCTCACTGCAGATCATTAGTATGTCTGGAAGGCCAACCAGGAGAGGCAGTCACAAGCCAATAAAAGAGGGCAAGCAGGCTCTGTGTCTAGAAGCAACAGTGCTGGTCGTGGAGACGGTGCATCCTCATCAGCACGTGGCCGTGGGACACGCTTGTCCTTTTTTTCGGCAGCTGGCCATGTTGAGCCGCAACATGCGGGAGACTTGGTAGAGTGGATGACCAAGCCGTCCTCATCCTCCTCATCCTCTCTCACCCAGGCTCAGGGTACTTTGTCTGGCAAAGCAGCTGCCAACGCGACCTCTTCCCTCGTGTTGTGGCAACACCACCACCACCAAAGGCCCAAAACAAATGTTACAGGGGTGATAACCCTTCCCCATGTTTTCCAAAAAGCTTAAAAATAGATATTTTGGCTGGAGCTACACTTTAAAAATGTACAAGTTCAAAATTACAAACAGATTCTACTTAACAACAAACCTAGAGTCCCTGTCTTGTTTGCACCGCCTGTATACTGCTGTTCAGAGTATATAGGGCCTGGGAGCCCCACACCTTTCCTTTTTTTAATTTGGGTGCAGGGTTCCCCTTAATATCCATACAAGACCCAAAGGGCCTGGTAATGGACTGGGGAGGGGGGGTACCCATGCCGTTTGTCTCACTGATTTTCATCCATATTGCCGGGACCTGACATTACATTAAAGCCGCAAGCAGTTTTAAATGACTTTTATTCCTTTAAAAATATCATTTTGTGCAGGGACTGCTTTAAGCACGGGAAACACGCACCACTTTACAGGCATACTATAGACACCTCCCAGGTACGATATTTAAAGGAATATTTCACTTTTTTTTTCACTTTAAGCATCATTAAAATCACTGCTCCCGAAACATGATTGATACATGTCCCCTGGGGCAGGACCCGGGTCCCCAAACACTTTTTAGGACAATAACTTTCATATTAGTCTTTAAAATTAGCACTTTTGATTTCGAACGTTCAAGTCCCATAGACTTTAATGGGGTTCTAAAGTTCGCGCAAACTTTTGGTGCGAACCGAACTGGGGGGTGTTCGGCTCATCCCTATTTATAAGTGAGAGGTCGTATGAATCTGACACCTGGACAGAAGGTACCAGTAATCAACACGCATATTTGGAGGTTTTCACAGTTAGAGCGGTGCTACCCTGTGTGTGCATTTAATACAAGAAAGGACTTTCCTCGCTTTGGAAACGGCAGCTTGGCATTGCATGTTATTATTAAGCTTATGATCTACCAAAACCCCAAGATCCTTCTCCACTATGGATTCCCCCAGTTGTACTCCCCCTAGTATGTATGATGCATGTATATTCTTATGCCCCGTACACACGGTCGGACATTGATCGGACATTCCGACAACAAAATCCATGGATTTTTTCCGACGAATGTTGGCTCAAACTTGTCTTGCATACACACAGTCACACAAAGTTGTCAGAAAATCCGATCGCTCTGAACGCGGTGACGTAAAACACGTACGTCGGGACTATAAACGGGGCAATAGCCAATAGCTTTTGTCTCTTAATTTTTTCTGAGCATGTGTGGCACTTTGTCCTTCGGATTTGTGTACATACGATCGGAATTTAAAGGATCGGATTTTGTTGTCGGAAAATTTTATAGCATGCTCTCAAACTTTGTGTGTCGGAAATTCCGATGGAAAAAGTCCGATGGAGCCCACACACGGTCGGAATTTCCGACAACAAGCTCCGATCGCACATATTCCGTCGGAAAGTCCGACCGTGTGTACGGGGCATTAGTCCCTAAGTGCAGAACTTTACATTTATCAACATTAAACCTCATTTGCCACATAATCGCCCAATTAAACAGTGCATTGAGGTTGGCTTGTAAGTTAAGAACATCCTATAAGGAAGTTATTCAACTGCATAGCTTGGTGTCATCTGCAAAGACTGAAATGGTACTTTTAATCCCAGACCCTATATCATTTATAAGGTTATTAAAAAGTAAGAGTCCCAACACTGAACCTTGGGGTACACCACGGATAACCTTAGAAAATTCAGAGTAAGAATCAATAATCACTACTCTCTGAATTTTGTCTTTTAGCCAGTTTTCTATCCATTTACAAACTGATCTTTCCAAGCCTATAGACTTTACCTTACACATGAGTCGTGTGTGGGAAACTGTGTCAAACGCTTTGGCAAAATCCAAGTATATCACGTCCACAGCCACCCCTTTGTCCAAGGTTCTACTTACCTACTTTTTTCCAGCAAGAACTCATCTATGTGGTCTTTTATTAAACTCTCCGGTATCTTCCCAACTATAGAAGTTAAACTAACAGGTCTATAGTTACTTGGTAAAGACTTTGATCATTTTTTAAATATGGGCACCACATTAGCCCTACGCCAATCCAGTGGTACTATTCCAGTCATTAAAAATTAGAAACAATGGCTTTGAAATGACAGAGCTCAATTTAAGATCTGTGGGTGGATACCATCTGGTCCCAGTGCTTTATCCACCTTTATTCTGTCTAAATATTTCTGAACCATATCACAGTGGCGGCTGGTGAAGTTTTAGGATGGGGGGGCATCAGACCCCACCCTTCCTTGTTGACCCCTCCCACTTCTCATAATCCCCACCCGTTATAGAATCTACTCACTCCGTCCCCTGTATTCCACTTGCTTCCACCCATAGTGTCAGTAGTATACAGCCGCAGCATCACAGCACAGAGTATACAGCCCCAACATCACAGATCAGGGTATATAGTGCAGCCTCAGTCACAGATATATTACACCATCCTGTACATATTACCCCCCTCCTGCACATATTATCCCCCTCATGTACATATAACCCCCTCCCTGTACATAGTACTCCCTCCTGTACATATTACCCCCTCCTGTACATATTACCCCCTCCTGTACATATTACCCCCCTGTACATATTACCCCCCCCCCTCCATGTACATATTACACCCACCTGTACATATTAACCCCCCTCCCTGTACATATTACCCCCTCCTGTACATATTACCCCCCTGTACATATTACCCCCCCTCCATGTACATATTACACCCACCTGTGCATATTAACCCCCCTCCCTGTACATATTACCCCGCCTGTACATATTACCCCCTCCTGTACATATTACCCCCTCCTGTACATATTACACCCACCTGTACATATTACCCCCCCCTCCATGTACATATTACACCCACCTGTACATATTAACCCCCCTCCCTGTACATATTACCCCCGCCTGTACATATTACCCCCCTCCATGTACATTTTACACCCTCCTGTGTATATTACCCCGCTGTACATATTAACCCCTCCTGTACATATTAACCCCCCTGTACATATTACCCTCTCCTGTACATATTACACCCACCTGTACATATTAACCCCCATCCCCTGTACATATTACACTCACCTGTACATATTAACCCCCCTCTCTGTATGTAGTATATCCTCCCTGTACACAAAATACCCCCTCTTGCCCACATTTACCCCCCCCCTTTCCTTTTACACATCCCCCCCATGTATTGCATCCTCCATGCACACATTGGCCCCCATCCCCCTACACATTGCCTTCTTGCACTTGTCCACATATGTCTGAGAAGTTGTGCAGAGGTTAAAGCTGATGCTGTCGCTGACTCACATTCTCTCCTCACATTCTTGATATCCCTAATATGCCAAGTGCCGACCTGTCATCTGTCAGTTGCCCGGAGTACACAGACAGCAAGGACGGCAGAGCTGAGAAAAGTCACTAAAACCAGAATACTGCAGGCTTCTCAGAGAGAGGTCTGATTCTTACCTGGGGGCAGTAACAGCCCGAGAGACGTCCACCTGGAGCACACCTGTAGTAGCTGGAGGACAGGGAGGAGGTAAACCAGGAGCAGGAAGAGCTGCTCCGTACTTCCATAGCGAGTGACACCACTGCTTTCCACACAGCAGTGAGCCAGGAAGCTGGCAGTGATGCGGCAGTGGCTGCAAAAAGCACCGCACAGTCTTCGTCCCCGCCAATTAAAAATTGGAAAGGAGGCCACGTACCAATCAGTGAGAGTGTTTGCGGGCACATCGCTTGCACCCCGAACCCCGAATCAGCTGATTGCAAGCTGGGAAGCTTCCCATAGACTGTGTCCGGCGCCCGGACACTCTCAAGCGGTTAATGGGTAAAATTGTGGTGCTGCGCTAATCCTTACAATGTACGTGAAAAAATCTCAATCGCATAACTGTGTATGTGGTGACACAGTAATTATAGGTGACTCTGGAGTACAAGTGTATATAAATATACCATAGCGTGAATATCTATACGTGACTATGAAATAAAATTACGTGATACTTTGACCTATATAAAAGAATATATATAAAATAAATAATAAATAATATTTGGCTAGAGATGATAGCCAGACATATACTAAACGAGTATATACAAAAAGTGACTAGTGCTCATAGACACATAATATAAGTGACAATTACACCCTTATGCACAAACATATGGTAACATCAAAGGAATCTAAAGGTAATATATAGCATAACAGTCTCTGACTGGACTTATATGCACCTGATACACCTCGGCACACAACAAACAGGTGTATATATATAACGTGAATGGTGCTCATACATACATAGCAAAAGTGACGGTCTGAATGGAACCGTGTGATATTAGAGCAAATGAAATCCACTAATGAGCATGCAAAAAATAACAGTGATCCACTTGAAAATAATAGTCAACTTAACGTCCAAAAAATTATATATGCAAGTGATCCACTTGGTGCCAGTAAACGTGACAGTAGTGATTATTCTCTCTTCATGCAACACGGCACACAATGGTGGGCAGTGGCCCCTTACCTGAGGGTAATGGGGTACTCGCGTTTAGCCACTTTTAGGCATGGCAGCCTTTAGTTGGTAAAACCATGGAATCAACCAGCAGTGGGGGCGGTAGTAATACAATCCTATCCTGGCTTGTCTCCTTTAAGGACATACGTCTCCTCAAGTAGTGTCCCAGGGTCACCAAGATAAACCCAAAGGAAGATCCCACAATGGTGTAATATTGTTTGGCAAAAGTTCAAATTTTATTAAAGCACACACATACTCACATTAAAAACAAAGATACTGGGCGGAGATCCGACGAGCGGCGAGCTCGTAATGCAAATCAAACAGAGTGCCTGTCCCGTCCCTACGCGTGACGTCACAACCCACGTGACTTCTTCAGGGGATACAGGGAGGCACTATGAGTGTCCTTAAATAGCTCTCCCATAGGCTATAATGGGCGGCCATTTTCCAGAAGCCTCAAGGAAGTGCTAAAGCGGCCATATTGCCAAAGGCGGATAGGCGCGGCTATAGTGTAAGTAATCCAATGGTGACAACAGGGGCGGGTGCCGTTCTCTGACGGCTGTACTAGACTTGGCCAATCGGTGATCATGCTAATCGCCACTGTCAGCATAGGGGGAACACAGCTATACCGGCGAAAAGGCATGTATGATCACCTGTGTGTAGCGGCAAACAACACAGCAACACACAGGCCGATGTCAGTCAGGGACAAGTAAAGCGTATTAAAAAGAAAAAATGTTACTATACAGACTTAGAGATTAGGCTCAGTCTGCTGTATGCCCAGCAATCGGCCAGATCACATAATTAAAAATTTATATAATTAATTTATATTGAAGCCAAACACTAAAATCAATAAAGTGATATAAAAAACGGTATAAAAAAAAAAAAACAATCGGTTGGGGAAAGACATCTATGTAGACTGGGATCTGGACAACAAGTATATCATAACACATTTTGGAAAATCGGATATCAAAAGTGCTGGTGCAAAGTGTACACATATAGCCATCTATGTTCACATGATAGGCACTATGCACACAGCATGAAGACACATATACAACTAAATAAAAGGTAAACAGCTGAATAAAAGGTAAACCAAACCATGAATGTCAAAAATAGGTACATGTGAACTTAATGTATCTGTGGCATGATCATGGAGGCGGATACTCCTCTATATAGAGTGGTACAGTTTAAAACTATAATGTAATGTCTAAAAGGCTCAAACATACACATATGGGCATAAATAACCTCATATAACTGGTACGTGGGTGTAAACATATTTAGAAGGATATTTAAAAGATTATCAGTATTAGTGCTCAAATATTAAAATTATTATTTTAAAATATATAAAAAATTGATATTAAAAATTGCTAAGGAAACAGTTTAGGTCAAAATCTATGTTTAGGCCTCTTGGCGAGAAAGTGTCCAAGGTGAAGATCCACCTGGACTCCAGTTGGCTGAGGGTCCTGACCTTATGTCTCCCCCGCCAGTGCCTCACATAGGGTTCAATACCCCAGAACTTCAGGTGGGAAGGATCTTTGTTGTGACATGACAATAAGTGTCTGGATACGCTGTGTTTATCGTATCCATTTATAATGTTCTTCACATGTTCTTTAATTCGCACTTTTAACGGTCTTTTCGTCCGGCCTATATATTGCAAACCGCAGCTACACTGTAGGGCATATACAGCCCCCTCCGTGTTGCAGAAGATGAAATTTTGAACTTCATAGGTGTCCCCCGTAGATGTGGATGAGAAGTGGAACACTTTCTCATTGGGACATCTAGTTCTTACGCATGCGAAGCATCTTTTACATGGGAAGAATCCTTTCCCTGAAAAGAACGTGAAGGTCTTTTTTGGTGGGTCTATCACGCTTTTCACCAATTTATCCCGAATCGACTGTGCTCTTTTATAGATAAATTTGGGGTTTTTTGGTAAGCTCCCCTGTAATTGTGTATCTGCTAGCAAAATATGCCAATGACGTCTGATTATCTTTTCAATCTTCTTATGTTGTGCGTTGTAGTCGAGGATAAATGCTGGTCCCTCCATTGGGCCATTGACCTTCACGTTCTTTTCAGGAAAAGGATTCTTCCTATGTAAAAGATGCTTCGCATGCGTAAGAACTAGACGTCCCAATGAGAAAGTGTTCCACTTCTCATCCACATCTACGGGGGACACCTATGAAGTTCAAAATTTCATCTGCTGCAACACGGAGGGGGCTGTATATGCCCTACAGTGTAGCTGCGGTTTGCAATATATAGGCCGGACGAAAAGACCGCTAAAAGTGCGAATTAAAGAACATGTGAAGAACATTATAAATGGATACGATAAACACAGCGTATCCAGAGACTTCTTTTCATGTCATAACAAAGATCCTTCCCACCTGAAGTTCTGGGGTATTGAACCCTATGTGAGGCACTGGCGGGGGAGACATAAGGTCAGGACCCTCAGCCAACTGGAGTCCAGGTGGATCTTCACCTTGGACACTTTCTCGCCAAGAGGCCTAAACATAGATTTTGACCTGAACTGTTTCCTTAGCAATTTTTAATATAATTTTTTTATATATATTTTAAAATAATTTTAATATTTGAGAACTAATACTGATAATCTTTTAAATATCCTTCTAAATATGTTTACACCCCCGTACCAGTTATATGAGCTTATTTATGCCCATATGTGTACGTTTGAGCCTTTTAGACATTACATTATAGTTTTAAACTGTACCACTCTATATAGAGGAGTATCCGCCCCCATGATCATGCGACAGATACATTAAGTTCACATGTATCTATTTTTGACATTCATGGTTTGGTTTACCTTTTATTCCGTTGTTTACCTTTTATTTAGTTGTATATGTGTCTTCATGCCGTGTGCATAGTGCCTATCGTGTGAACATAGATGGCTATATGTGTACACTTTGCCCCAGCACTTTTGATATCCGATTTTCCAAAATGTGTTATGATATACTTGTTGTCCAGATCCCAGTCTACATAGATGTCTTTCCCCAACCGATCGTTTTGTTTTTTTTATACCGTTTTTTATATCACTTTATTGATTTTAGTGTTTGGCTTCAATATAAATTAATTATATAAATTTTTAATTATGTGATCTGGCCGATTGCGGCATTACAGCACACTGAGCCTAATCTCTAAGTCTGTATAGTAACATTTTTTCTTTTTAATACGCTTTACTTGTCCCTGACTGACATCGGCCTGTGTATTGCTGTGTTGTTTGCCGCTACACACAGGTGATCATACATGCCTTTTCGCCGGTATAGCTGTGTTCCCCCTCTGCTGACAGTGGCGATTAGCATGATCACCGATTGGCCAAGTCTAGTACAGCCGTCAGAGAACGGCACCCGCCCCTGTTGTTACCATTGGATTACCTACACTATAGCCGCGCCTATCCGCCTTTGGCAATATGGCCGCTTTAGCACTAATTGTTTACTAATGTAAACAAGCATCTCCCCGTTCTGCCTAGTGACAGTGTCACTGATCTCTGCTCCCTGTGATCAGGAGCAGAGATCAGTGAGGTGTCACACGTAGCCACGCCCCCCCACAGTTAGAAACACTCCCCAGGACATACTTAACCCTGCCCCCTAGTGGTTAACCCCTTCATTGCCTGTGTCATTTACACAGGTTTCAGTGCATTTGTATAGCACTGATTGCTGTATAAATGACAATGGTCCCAAAAATGTGTCAGAAATGTCCGATGTGTCCGCCATAATGTTGCAGTCACGATAAAAATCTCTGATCACCGCCATTACTAGTAAAAAAAAAAAATTATCAATAAAAATGCCATAAAACTATCCCCTATTTTGACGCTATAACTTTTGCACAAACCAATCAATAAACGCTTATTGTGATTTTTTTTTTACCAAAAATATGTAGAATAAGAATACGTATCGGCCTAAACTGAGGAAAAAACGTTTTTTTAAATATTTCTTGGGGATATTTATTATAGCAAAAAGTAAAAATTAATGTGTTTTTTTCAAAATTGTCGCTATTTTTTTGTTTATAGCGCAAAAAATAAAAACTGCAGCGGTGACCAAATACCACCAAAAGAAAGCTCTATTTGTGGGGAAAAAAGGACGTCAATTTTGTTTGGGAGCCACGTCGCACGACCGCGCAATTGTCAGTTAAAGCGACGCAGTGCCGAATCGCAAAAAGCGCACTGGTCAGGAAGGGGGTAAATTCTTCCGGGGCTGAAGTGGTTAAAGGGCCTTTTTTTTTTTTTTTTTTTTAGGTTGGGGGGGGGGGGACGGTGCCCATGCGCCCCCTATGGATGGGCCCGCCACTGCCATATCACTTTTGAACCAATTAAGCACGGGTTCACAATTATATATTCTTATTTTGTCTCACACTATTAGACAGTGACACCTAGAGGGGAACCAGGGGAACTGCATTGACAATACTTCTGCACTTCTTTACATAAGCATCAGTAAAGATTTTGTATTCTTTAATTAGTGATCGTAACTATTGTCAGCAGGACAGGAAGTGAGAGAAAATCTAAAGCCGGGTACACACTATGAAACTGTCAGCTCCGGTCGGAGCTGCTGTACTATTATTTTGTTTTGTTTTTTTTTTATTTGTGCAAGTTACCACAACACCATTATGCCGTAGTTTTTAAGATCAAAGATATAACTATGTTGGTGTCCCTTGTCAATTTTACATTGTATTTTATAAATTGTAACTGCCTACTCCCAAACTGTCATTTGAAATAAAACACATAGGGGGTCATTAAGACCCCTTTCACACTGTCGGACCGTTCAGGTCCGCCTGTCAGTTTTGACGGCGGACCTGAACGGGCGCTCCATGCTAGCCTATAAAGTGACGGATGTCAGCGGAGACATGTCCGTTGACATCCGACCCGGTCCGATCTGCTAAAAGCATGCTGTTCGTTTTCGTCCGATCCCTCCATAGGCAGCAGTGGCGCTTGACAAGCCCCTCCCCGCTCAGTGAGCAGAGAGGGACCTGTCATCCGCTGGCTCAGCGGAGATCAACGGAGAGATCTCCCGCTGAGCCTGCGGACTGAGGTGGACTCCGTGGAAGTGGATCCGCCTCGTGTGAAAGGAGCCTTACTATAGCGCCAGGAATTACTGGGCACTATGGCAAAAAATAGCTCCCATTTTAGCCAAATAAAATTTCAACAGACGAATGTGCGAAT
Source organism: Lithobates septentrionalis (assembly GCA_037952835.1). Lineage (NCBI taxonomy): Eukaryota > Metazoa > Chordata > Amphibia > Anura > Ranidae > Lithobates > Lithobates septentrionalis. Next base: position 913,683 of record JBBDGP010000775.1, read on the forward strand.
GAAAATTAGCACTATTACAGATGAACACACATTAGTAAATTCTAAGTCAGCGCTAATTCGCGCTTCCGTGTATATGCAAATGCCAATTCCTACCAAGTTGATATATAGTACTGCACTGTAACCATGATCCATGTATGTGAAAGAAACATTTTTATGTGAGATGTGCTCTACCTCGTGTGCATCTATTGATGTATGTTGCAATTAGTATTCCTAGTTTTTTTCCCTTCTTTTGCTAACGAATGCAGTTATGAATGATTATTACATAGTAATGTCTGCTATTCTGTAAAGTTACATGTATTAAACATTTAGGTTACCTATTTGTTGTATGTTGTTTTTTATTTTTTAATTTAGGTAACTATAAAGCGGTAATTATTTATGTTCATTCTTTAATCATACTACACTATTATGCAGGTCTTGTACTTAGCACAATGGCTTAGTGGCCTGCTCAGATGTCTCCACAGCACTCACGGTACAAGTTCAAATACCATCTACCAGCTGACCACTAATCTGCCCGTTAGTTAGTTAGTGTGTGGTGTTTGGAATTTCACACCATAAGAGTATTGAATACTTACATATCATTGTATGCATTTGAAGAGTTAATAAATTAGAATCAGCCAAATTTAAAGTGCATTGGCTAATTGGCATTCACCTTTTTTCAGCATATGCTGCTTTGGCTAATTGGCTAATAGTCATTTGCCTTTTTTCCACCAATTCAATCTTTTAGTATATCTCTGTGGGATTTGAACCCATGAGTTCTTCAAGGTAGAAGTGCTGACCACTAGCCTATTGGGCGTAGCACAGTCATACATAGAAAATACATTTACTAGTGTTTGATGTTTCTTCTCCCCGAGCTGTCTCTTCTGCCACTGCCATCTTCTCCCGCAGATGTGTTCTTCCGCGCAGCCGGTTAGCCCCTAATAAAAAAAAAGCCGCTCTTCTTGTGGCAGTCTCCTGTGGCCATCCGATAATGTCACCCGGAGAGTCCGCTCCATGGCATGTAAGAGACGCCACACAGCGGGTGACAACACAGCGGAGTAAGACCGACACGGAAGAAGAGCAGATTTTTTTTATTAGCCGGTAACCAGCGGTGCGGAAGAATACAGCAGATGGAGAAGATGGCAGCGGCAGGAGAGACGGCTCTGGGAGAATACAGCTCGGGGAGAAGATGGAGGAGGGAGAGACAGCGTCTGGAGAAGATGGCTCAGGGAAGAAGACAGCTCTGAGCTATTTTACAATAAAGGACTTGTCAAAAACCGGCTATTGATTTTTTTTTACATTTCACTGCTTTTTTTGGTGAATGGGTAGGGGTACCATACCTATTCACATAGGGGGGCAGGATCTAGGAGCCCCCTTCCAGATTCTGATAAACCCCCTGTCCACAGACCGACAACCACCGACCAGGGTTGTCGGGAAGAGGCCCTTGTCCCCATCAACATGGGGAAAAGGAGCTTTGGGGCATGTGGACTGGTAAGGTTCAGAAGGGGAAGGTGCTCACTCGCCCCCCCCCCCTTATCCTTATTATGAAATAAACCAAGCTGATGTGCATTGTCTAATTATGCTGCTGAGTACAATGCACGCTTCCAGGAGGTGATGCTGTCAGTGGGATTTGAACTCCTAGCTTGGACCTTTGAGGGCAGCAGGGTATACTGCTATGCTACAGAGCTGAGCACCTACCTACAGAGAAAATACATTTACTAATGTTTGATTCTATGCAATAATGTTTTGCATTTCAGGCATTAATATTATAGTAACAACCATGCTCATGCTGATGTGGCATTGGCTAATAGGCATTCGCCTCTTTTCAGCATATGCTGCTGAGTCTAATGCAAGCTTTCAGTAGGTGATACCATCTGTGTGATTTTTAGCCATTTGAGCACAAATATATTGAGAACATACGTTTACTAGTGTTTGATGGTGGGACTACTTTATATTTCAGGTATAATAGTACTCAGCACAGTGACTTAGGCCCCTTTCACACTTGTGCGACCTGAAAGTTGTGAGATTTTGATGCGATTTTATGCAATGCCTGTGTAATCTTGAGGTCTATGGTCGCAGGGGTCGCAGGGAAAGGCACGCAACTTTCCAGCGATTTTGCATCAGCAATTTTGCCGCGATTCCAGGGAATGCTTGTGTAAACTTGAGGTCTATGGGCCTCAACTCGCATTAAAGTCAGACCAAAGTAATACAGGGACTACGTTGAAGTCAGTGTTACTTGAAGTCGCACAGACATGAATGGTACACATTGAAAATCATGGGGTATGACTTGTCATGCGACTCTGATGTCCAAAGTCACACAAGCGCAACTTTGTGAGCGATTTCAGAGACATCAGTGTACTTTCCTGCACAGATGTCTAGTGAAATCACATATGTCCCAACTGTTCTCCTTTAAGAAGGTGTCCTATGCCTACCTACTTTTGCTAATAGGTGTCCCTTATACCCATCTCAAAAAGTTGGGAGGTAAGAAATCGCCCCCTGAAGTCACCCAAAGTAGTGCAGGAACTACTTTTGGGAATCGTTGTGGCGTCGCACCAATTCGGACAGTTCCATTGTCGCCAATGAGCGCCGATTTGGCCTGCAATTTGACATGTCAATTCAGAGCTATGTGAACATGGGTGTAGTTGCATAGATATTAGAGCTGCACGGTTCTGGCCAAAATGAGAATCACAATTTTTTTGTTTAGAATAAAAAGATCACGATTCTTGCGACGTAAAATCTTTCACATTATCCCAAAAAAATTGGGCTAACTTTTTTTTTTTTTTTTTAATTAATTAAAGTAATTTTTTCCAAAAAAAATTGCATTTGAAAGACCGCTGCACAAATACAGTGTGACATAAAATATTGCAACAACCACCATTTTATTCTCTAGGGTCTCTACTAAAAATATATATATATATATATATATATATATATATATATATATATATATATATATATATATATATATATATATATATATATATATATATATATATATATATATATATATATATATATATATATATATATATATATATATATATAATGTTTGGGGGATCTAAGTAATTTTCTAGCAAAAAAAAAAAAATGATTTTTACCTGAAACAAACAAATGTCAGAAAAAGGTTTAGTGTTTAAGTGGTTAAACTTTCCTCACTTACACAGAAGTCTATTTCATTGACAAATTGTTACAATGTTTTTAGTTAAGTTCACTGATAAAGAATGTTCTAATTCTTGGCAGACTGCCCAGTTTTTCTATTCCTTTCTTTTGAGGGCTGTGGCAAAATCACAATGACGATTAATCGTGCAGCTCTAATAAGTATGAATGGAAATCATGGGGGACAACTTTTCATGTGACTCTGAGGTCCAAAGCTGCATGAAAAGTCACCCAAGTGTGAAAGTAACGAGATTAATTGATAACACCTTTGAATAAGGCCCCATTTGCACTTGTGTGACCTTAAAATTGCACAGCTTTGCCGTGACTTGAAGCAATGCCTGTGTAATCTTGTGGTTTATGGACCTCAAATGGCATCAATGTCAAACCAAGGTAGTGCAGGGACGAATTTGCTACACTTTCAGGATGCACAAGTGACAATAGGGCCAAATTCAAAGGTGTTATCCTTGAATCTCATTCACACTGCTGCGACCTGAAAGTCACACTATTTTGCTGGCACTTTGCAGCTGCAACTTGGCCCAACTTCTGGGAATGCCTGTGTAATACTGTACCCGATATACCTCAAGTCACATGAAAGTCACACCAAAGTAGTACAGGGACTATTTTGAAGTTGGTGCGACTTAAAGTAGCACAGATATGAATGGTTTAATTGAGAATCATGGGGTACAACTTGTCATGTAACTCAGAGGTCCAAATTTGCTGGAAAATTCGCCCAACTGTGAAACAAGTCATATATATTTTAATAAAAGGAGCTCTCATTTATACTTGCATAGTCCTTACTGATTTACATCAGCAGAACAAATGCAGGAAGTGATGTGTGCACATGGGATGGAAGCAAATGTGTGGTGATGCCAAACAAATCAATGAACCCCACTCCAGTGGCATAGCGTGGGGGGTGCAGGGGGTGCCGTGGCCCCGGGCGCGATATTTAGGGGGCGCCAGTATGTGTCACTGGCTGCCTCCTCCTAATTTCTAATTTTGTGTCCCCGGGCTCCGGCCGCCATGTTAAGTGTCCGGCGCCCTGTGATTGGGTGTATGGGGGTCATGTGAGGCGCCCCGCCTCCGCACATGACCCCCATACACCCAATCACAGGGCGCTGGATACTGAACATGGCAGCAAGCAGAGCGCAGGGGAGAGAAGAAAGTGAGCCGCCGCTGTGTTCTCCTCCTCATCCGGATCGATGCAGCCAGGAGAAGAAGGTAAGTGAGAGTCATGTTACTTGGAGGGGGAGGGAGGCGAGAGAGAGAGACTGTAGGCAGGACAATGTAGTGTAGTATAGTATGGAGGTCAGTGTAGTGTCACTATGTGACTATGGCAGTGTAGTGGACAGTATAGTCAGGACCGGATTAACATAGGGGCTGGTGGAGCTGCAGCTCCAGGCCCCTCCCTCAATATAGGCCCATGCCAGTGGCTTGTCAATTCCTGTGTGCCTTCCTGAAGGAAGAGGAGCCCTCTGTGCACACATGGAGGAGACAAGTCAGTGCAGCCAAGTCCTGTCTCTGCTGATGCCTGACTCCTATCACAGGATCTGTTACACTCACACAGATCCTCAGTGTCTGGGGGAGGGGCGCTGATGTCCTAACCAGCAGGAGCCCGGGAGGAAGGACATCTCCCATGCTGTTATGATAAGGTCAGTACATTTGTTAGGGGGATGTTGTGTAATTATTGTGCTAGGGGACAGACTGCTGCTTCCCCCATGTAATGTGCTCTCTTGTGCCCAGTGCCCACCATGTCATGTGCCTTGCAGTGCCCCCCATGTAATGTGCTGTGCCCACCATGTCATGTCATGTGCCTTGCAGTGCCCCCCATGTAATGTTCTGTGCCCACCATGTCATGTCATGTGCCTTGCAGTGCCCCCCATGTAATGTTCTGTGCCCACCATGTCGTGTCATGTGCCTTGCAGTGCCCCCCATGTAATGTTCTGTGCCCACCATGTCATGTCATGTGCCTTGCAGTGCCCCTATGTAATGTGCTGTGCCCACCATGTCATGTGCATTGCAGTGCCCCCCATGTAATGTGCTGTGCCCACCATGTCCTGTCATGTGCATTGCAGTGCCCCTATGTAATGTGCTGTGCCCACCATGTCATGTGCATTGCAGTGCCCACTATGTAAAGTGCTGTGCCCACCATGTCATGTGCCTTGCAGTGCCCCATGTAATGTGCTGTGCCCACCATGTCATGTCATGTGCCTTGGAGTGCCCCCCATGTAATGTTCTGTGCCCACCATGTCCTGTCATGTGCATTGCAGTGCCCACTATGTAAAGTTCTGTGCCCACCGTGTCATGTGCATTGCAGTGCCCCCCATGTAATGTGCTGTGCCCACCATGTCATGTCATGTGCCTTGCAGTGTCCCCATGTAATGTTCTGTGCCCACCATGTCATGTGCCTTGCAGTGTCCCCATGTAATGTTCTGTGCCCACCATGTCATGTCATGTGCCTTGCAGTTGCCCCCCATGTAATGTGCTGTGCCCACCATGTCATGTCATGTGCCTTGCAGTGCCCCCATGTAATGTTCTGTGCCCACCATGTCCTGTCATGTGCATTGCAGTGCCCACTATGTAAAGTTCTGTGCCCACCATGTCATGTGCATTGCAGTGCCCCCCATGTAATGTGCTGTGCCCACCATGTCATGTCATGTGCCTTGCAGTGTCCCCATGTAATGGGCTGTGCCCACCATGTCATGTCATGTGCCTTGCAGTGTCCCCATGTAATGTTCTGTGCCCACCATGTCATGTCATGTGCCTTGCAGTGCCCCCCCATGTAATGTGCTGTGCCCACCATGTCATGTCATGTGCCGTGCTGTGCCCACCATGTCATGTCATGTGCCTTGCAGTGCCCCCCATGTAATGTTCTGTGCCCACCATGTCATGTCATGTGCCTTGCAGTGCCCCCCCATGTAATGTGCTGTGCCCACCATGTCATGTCATGTGCCTTGCAGTGCCCCCATGTAATGTGCTGTGCCCACCATGTCATGTCATGTGCCTTGCAGTGCCCCCCCATGTAATGTGCTGTGCCCACCATGTCATGTCATGTGCCTTGCAGTGCCCCCATGTAATGTGCTGTGCCCACCATGTCATGTCATGTGCCTTGCAGTGCCCCCCATGTAATGTGCTGTGCCCACCATGTCATGTGCCTTGCAGTGCCCCCCATGTAATGTGCTGTGTCCAGTATGTCATTTGCTATACGTTGCAGTGCCCACCATGTAATCGGCTGTGCTGAACAATGTCATGTGTTGTGCATTGCATTGCCCTTCATGTGATGTGCAGTGCCCACTATGTCATGCTGTGCCTTGCAGTGCCCACCATGTCATGTGCAGTTCCTAACATGTAATGTGCAGTTGCATTTCCCACCATGAAACGTGCTATGCCATGCAGTGCCCACCATGTAATGTGTTGTGCCCACCATGTAATGTTATGTGCCATTCAGTGCCCACCATGTAATGCGCTGTGCCCACCATGTCATGTCATGTGCCTTGCAGTGCCCCCCATGTAATGTGCTGTGTCCAGTATGTCATTTGCTGTACATTGCAGTGCCCACCATGTAATGCGCTGTGCTGACCATGTCATGTGCTGTGCATTGCATTGCCCTTCATGTGATGTGCAGTGCCCACTATGTCATGCTGTGCCTTGCAGTGCCCACCATGTAATGTGCAGTGCCCACCATGTCATGTACTGTGCCTTGCATTGCCCACCATGTAATGTGCAGTGCCCACCATGTCATGTGATGTGCCATCCAGTGCCAACCATGTCATGTGCAATGCCCACCATGTCATGGCTGTGCCTTGCAATGCCCGCTATGTAATTTGCAGTGTCCACCATGTCATGTGCTGTGCCATACAGTGATCCCACCATGTAATGTGCAGTGCCCACCGTGTAGTGTGCAGCGCCCACCATGTCATGTGCACTTCCTACCATGTCATGTGCTATGCTGTGCCCACCCTGCCATGTGCTGTGCCCAGCATGTAGTGTGTTGTGCCCACTGTGTAATGTGCTGTGCTGTTCAACAGTGCCCACCATGTCATGTGCAGTTCCTAACATGTAATGTGCAGTTGCATTTCCCACCATGAAACGTGCTATGCCATGCAGTGCCCTCCATGTAATGTGTTGTGCCCACCATGTAATGTTATGTGCCATTCAGTGCCCACCATGTAATGCGCTGTGCCCACCACGTCATGTGCTGTGCCATGCAGTGCCCACCATGTAATGTGCTGTACCCACCATGTAATGTGCTGTGTCATGCAGTGCCCACCATGTCATGTGCAGTGCCCATCATGTAAATTGCTGTGCAGTGCCCACCATGTCATGTGCTGTGTTGTGCCCACCATGTCATGTGCTGCACCATGCAGTGCCTACCATGTAATATGCTGTACTCACCATGTAATGTGCTGTACCTTGTCCACCATGGCATGTGCCGTGCAGTACCCACAATGGAATGTTGTATGCAGGGCTCATCATGTCATGTGTGGTGTCCACCATTTAATGTGCTGTGCTCACAATGTAATGTGCTGTGCTGTGTCATGCAGTGCGCACCTTGTCATGTGCTGTGCAGTGCCCACCATGCTATGTGCAGTACCCACTATATAATGTGTTGTGCCCACCATATAATGTTCTGTGCAGTGCCCACTTGTAATGTCCAGTGCCCACCATGTAATGTGCTCAGCTGTGCCTGCCATGTCATGTGCTGTGCCCACCATATAAGGTCCTGTGCCCACTGTGTGCATGAGCTGTGCTCACCATGAAATGTGTTGTGTTGTGCAGTACCAACCATGTTATGTGCTGTGCCCACCATATAATGTACTGTGCCTACCTTGTAATGTGCTGTATTGGGCAGTGCCAACCGCGTAATGTGCTGTGCCCGCCATTAAATGTGCTGTATCCACCATGTAATGTGTTGTGCCAACCATGTGATGTACTGTGCTATACCCCCCCCCCCCTCCCGTGTAATGTACTATGCTGTGCCCCCCACAGACTCACCCCCTCACTCCCACCCCCCTCTCTCTCTCTCTCATCCCCTCTCTTTCACCCTGTTCTCTCTCTCACCCCCTTCACCCCCTACCACCCTCTCTCTCTTTCACCCTCTCTCTATTCCCCTTTCTCTCTCTCTCTCTCTCTCTCTCTCTCACTCCCTCTCTCTCTTTAATTTAAATTTCACAAAAAATTGTTTGCGTTTTCATTTTATTTATTTTCATAAAAAGGCCCACCAACATCCTTAGCACCAGGCCCATGATGCTCTTAATCTGGGCCTGAGTATAGTGTAGTATAGTGTAGTATAGTGGTTAGTATAGTATAGTGGTTAGCATAGTGGTCAGTATAGTGTAGTTTAGTATGGAGGTCAGTGTAGTGTAGTGGACAGTGTAGTATGGTGGTCAGTATAGTGTAGTATAGTGGACAGTATAGTGTAGTGGACAGTATAGTGTAGTGGACAGTATAGTGTAGTGGTCAGTGTAGTATGGTGGTCAGTGTAGTATGGTGGTCAGTGTAGTATGGTGGTCAGTGTTGTGTAGTATAGTGGTTAGTGTAGTGGTCAGTGTAGTATGGTGGTCAGTATAGTGTAGTATAGTGGACAGTGTAGTATGGTGGTCAGTATAGTGGACAGTGTAGTGGTTAGTGTAGTGGACAGTGTAGTATGGTGGTCAGTGTAGTATAGTGGTCAGTGTAGTATAGTGGTGAGTGTAGTGTAGTATGGTGGTCAGTGTAGTGTAGTATGGTGGTCAGTGTAGTATGGTGGTCAGTGTAGTATGGTGGTCAGTGTAGTATGGTGGACAGTGTAGTATGGTGGACAGTGTAGTATGGTGGACAGTGTAGTATAGTGGTCAGTGTAGTGGTTAGTGTAGTGGACAGTGTAGTATAGTGGTCAGTGTAGTGGTTAGTGTAGTGGACAGTGTAGTATAGTGGACAGTGTAGTATGGTGGTCAGTGTAGTATGGTGGTCAGTTTAGTATGGTGGTCAGTTTAGTATGGTGGTCAGTGTAGTATGGTGGTCAGTGTAGTATGGTGGTCAGTGTAGTATGGTGGTCAGTGTAGTATAGTGGACAGTGTAGTATGGTGGTCAGTATAGTGTAGTATGGTGGTCAGTGTAGTATGGTGGTCAGTATAGTGGACAGTGTAGTGTAGTGGACAGTGTAGTATAGTGGACAGTGTAGTATAGTGGACAGTGTAGTGTAGTGGTCAGTGTAGTGTAGTGGTCAGTGTAGTGTAGTGGTCAGTGTAGTATGGTGGTCAGTGTAGTATGGTGGTCAGTGTAGTATGGTGGTCAGTATAGTGTAGTATGGTGGTCAGTGTAGTATGGTGGTCAGTATAGTGTAGTATGGTGGTCAGTGTAGTATGGTGGTCAGTGTAGTATGGTGGTCAGTGTAGTATAGTGGTCAGTATAATGTAGTATAGTGGACAGTGTAGTATGGTGGTCAGTATAGTGGACAGTGTAGTATGGTGGTCAGTATAGTGTAGTATAGTGGACAGTGTAGTATGGTGGTCAGTATAGTGTAGTATAGTGGACAGTGTAGTATGGTGATAAGTATAGTGTAGTATAGTGGACAGTGTAGTATGGTGGTCAGTATAGTGTAGTATAGTGGACAGTGTAGTATGGTGGTCAAGTGTAGTGTAGTATAGTGGACAGTGTAATGTAGTATAGTGGACAGTGTAGTGTAGTATAGTGGACAGTGTAGTATGGTGGTCAGTGCAGTATGGTGGTCAGTGTAGTATGGTGGTTAGTGTAGTATGGTGGTCAGTATAATGTAGTATAGTGGACAGTGTAGTATAGTGGTCAGTGTAGTATGGTGGTCAGTATAGTGGACAGTGTAGTATGGTGGTCAAGTGTAGTGTAGTATGGTGGTCAGTGTAGTGGTCAGTGTAATATAGTGGTCAGTATAGTATAGTGGTCAGTATAGTATAGTGGTCAGTGTAGTGGACAATGTAGTGTAGTGGACAGTGTAGTTCTCAGTGTAGTGGTCAGTATAGGAATCAGGTAGGTCAGTACTATTGTATTTGAAGGGACTCAGGGATAGCTAAAAGTCCGCAGGTCGGGGGGGGGCGCAAATTACTTGCCTTGCCCCGGGTGCTGACAACCCACGCTACGCCACTGCCCCACTCACACCAAATCTAACTACCACATCCACATTGAGTAAGCACAAGTACATATCCTACACTTACCCGACAAATGAGCAGCACCTCTTTGCTAAAGAGACCTCGCCAGGTCCACCTAGATGGAGATCCTGACCAGCACAGGAACTTCCGAGCGCATACAATGACTAATTTCCAGGTCAGAAGGTGAAACCACACTCTTGATTGCAGCTGTGAATATTTGATCACAACCACGATTATTATTTTTTATTTTCGTTTATTTGCAGATATGCAAATCTGTATTTCTACATATATTTGAAGGTAAACTTAAGGGAGTTTGATAAGAAATGGTGTCCCTGGGTTAGCAGCAGTTGAGCCCTGGTTCACACTGACAGCGGGAGGAAATCGTTCAGCTGAACTCACAATTTCATTCCTGCATGTCAGTCCCGACTGTGGGGGCAATATCAGAGACATCGGTGCAAGTTTCTGCACTGATATCAATACAAATTGCACCAATTAGAACAGTGCAATTGCCACCGATTTGGCATGTCAAATCGCACCAATGTGACCCAGACCTGACACATACAACACTGCCTATCCACCAGCTGAATTCATTACCTGCAATTCTCCACAGCTGTTACATATAAAGATTCCACCTTTATCACTTACTTGCAGGTGTGCTGAAGCCTAGGTTTACATTGGAGCGATTTGAGAGATCAAATCACATGACAAGTCACAGCCCATTAGCGGCAATGGCACTGTTCCAATCCATGCGACACCGATTTTGCGGCGCCGCACCAATTTGCAAAAGTAGTTCCTGCACTACTTTTGCTGATTTCAGGTGTGACTTCAATAGAAATCTGTATAAAGCCACACAGATGTCTATCAAGTAGCACCTGAAATCGCGCTGACCTTGCTACTTTGAAATTGGGCTACTTCAAGTGAAGTAGCCCAATTTAAAAGTAGCATCAATGTGAACCAGGGCGAAGAGACTAGCTTTTTTGGTGCACAAATACATATAGAAATTATAAGATATAAAAAGATATTGCACTACCCCAAAAACACCACCTCCAAAACTAATTGAAAGGAAAAAAAAAAAAACACCCCAACAAACAAGCTCAATAATGTACTTTTATTTTGCCAGCAGAAACAAAATTATGTACATTCATTTACTAGCAAAAAAAAATAATTCTACAGGATATATGGTGCTACATTTAGCAAAACATTTAGCAATTGGATTTTAAGGGCCCTGCTCATAGGAGCTTACAATCTAAAATTTGTCTAAACCTTAGAGTGGACACAGCTTTACTTTCAGTGTATAACGGGCAACACATTGTTTTTATCTGCAAGATTATAGAAAAATACTTAACAGTCATTATGCTTACAAAGCATTCCAACATAATATTAAAAAAGGCACGTATTCAATACATAACACCCACCACCAGCCCACAATCCACACACATACATTGGTGACCATGTTCTGCTGGAAGCTGCATTTCTGTGTACATGATTAAGCAATGAGCTCAAAGAGTAGAACGTCAGCACATACTCCCAAACCATGTTTGCATGGTCAGACAGGAACAATACACACATAACAGTGACAGCATGGCCACAAAAAGCAACTTTTGATGGAAAAAAAAGCAGAAGAATTTCAGCAAACAACCCTAGTTGGGCATTTGTCAATCTGCACAATATCATTCCTTCTCCCACACAATTTTTTTTGTCAATTCAGTAAATGGACAACAACACACATATACTGTCAGTACTTAGTGACTGCGTCCTTCACATCATATGACCAAACAAATTAATAATACAGAGCACATCTTAATAATCATGCAAATATATCAAAAGACATTCCACTTATCCCTCTTTCAATATCTCCCAGCTTCTTCCTCCCCCATCCCTTTCACATCAAAAAGATAAACAATATACATCCTAGCCAAAAATATCCTCACCACATCTTCTACAGAAATGAACCTCTTCCTTCCCACCCATATATTCCTAACACCCCACATTACTTTCTTGTAGACAACAGAAAAGCACCACGCCTTCCTGGCTGCATTTTTCTCCAGTTTCCACAAACCCAGAACCACAATTTCCTCCCTTACAAAAACCACCCCCACCACCTCCCTCAGGAAACTCTTCAACTTTCCCAGCACTTCTTTAGCGAAGACACAGTTCCAAAACAAAGAGAGGGTCCTAGTTAATTTAGTACCTTAGAACAGGGTGACACTGTAGGTACTTGCAAAAAATGTGCCAACGTCCCTAAAATCTTGAATGCAACAAATTGGAAACTACGGAGGTGGGACTTTAGGGGCATATGGGTATTTAAACTATGAAAATGTAAGAATAGTTTTTAAATTTGTACAAAAAGACATATTGGTTTAAAAACAATACAGCATACATGTAACAACCTTATTACATATACCAGGTGGATCCTATCCTGCATTTAACATTAAGAGCCCTTGCCCATAGTACATATAATCCAACATTCAATTAAACAAGGAAAGGAACCTTCCCCAAGAAGTAGTAGTTGTGAATGTAGGACTAGAGTTAGGTTGAATTGTAGGTATGGTGGTCCACTTTCTATGCTCTCTATATGCTCAACATGTTTCACGTTGTAGAACGCTTCTTCAGGAGCTAGAGGTTCTGTTGAATATGTATGGAGAAGAATATCACAATAAAGGCATGTACATAGTATACCAAAACATCAACATAAGATAAACATAGATGAAATAAACAAAATATAGTAAAGTTTCACCCACTTGTGGTGGTACATAAAGCCCCATAAAGGAGATTGGTCTCCCGGGGACCGATGGTACAACCCGGTGGTTTGGGGAAGCCATTAAAGTACCACATGCGATGCCTATATAGTTATAAAAAGAGAAAGAAGTTTCCCATATAGTTGGTAGATTGCGTGTTAGAGAGTACAAAGTTGTAAATAACCGTTATTATTGCCACAGAGGGTATAGAATTTAGTTTTAACCAATCTCATTTCACATTGCTGTCAGACACTACAAGCAAAGCTGGTGTATACAAGGGCATAAGAAAGGTAGAATTAATAGAAGATATATGCAAATTATATAGCTAGCACGGGTAACCCCTGCTCCAAAATATCCCCACTAACACCGCCGCTACCCAATTGTTCGATGAAGGTATAAGGGTAAGTATAAGATACAGTATAGGGGGCAAACAAAAATGGGGGAGGGGGTCTTCTGGAGCAGAGAGGTGGCCCAGCAACAGCCCGAACGTGTTAAACTAAACACATTAATGTAAAAGAGGGGTATGTCATTAAATGTTAGCACCTATAATTAATAATAAATAGTTGTTGTTGTAATGATGCTAGCAGTAGAGCAGGCAATCGATTGATTGCAGACAAAAGTTGTTTGTTTATCTGGGACGTATCAGAAGCATCAAAAACATCAAAATAGCCCTGAGCTCCCAAAGTAGTTAGCCACAGGCAGCCTTAAAAGTAAATGATGGCTGCAGTAAGCTATAAGTCTGGTATAAAAAGAAAGAAAAATAGTATAAGTTTGGAAGGTAACGTTATGCATAAATAGCATATCAGCATTAGCTTAAAGGTATTATAGGTAATAGCTTCCATGCTGAGCTGTATGCGGGCTTACCTAAGGTAGGTTAGGAGACAGTGCGGGGTGCGATGTTGCTTCAGACCAGGATACCGTCCGTTAACCGAAAGGGCAGTATTGTGTCCTTAAATAGGATCCCCGACCGGAAGACTCATTAGAGTGCAGCGTCCCCCGGACCCCGCCGCAGCCACGCAGTGATAACCCGGAGCAAGGACGACAGAGGACTCACACCACGCATGCGTTGGGCCAGGCGCAGTGATACGGCGGCGCTCGGCCAATGCCCAGCAGCAGAGGCGGGGACTAGGCGGGGAACCCGAAGGGTCCCCGTGCCCCCGTCAATCGCCGCACATCCGGCCAGAGAATCGAACCGGATGCGTGGTGCTATGCAGTGGAACTCACCCGGGCAAAACCCAATCCGCTCCCCAGGAGACCACAACCAGGAGGATTACCATGAAAACAGCACAAAAGGGAGAAAGCAAACATATTAATATCATATAATCTATGATTTTACATAAAGAAGATTATTAGAGTCAGCTAAAAGTTTTATATATAAACATTCATAATATCAATATAGAAAAAAACTTCGGTTATATTGATCTTGGATATTGGTAATTGTTAAAAATCAGGGGAGAGTCTTAATTAACTACCAAATTTTAATATAAAGTTAGACCCTGAATTGGGGATTATATGTATAGTGATAAACGTGCCTGAGGAGCCCTTCAGTGGTTGTGCTAGTTAGAGAAATGGTCTGTATGATTGAGATTCATTTAGTCCAGGTGCTTTAGTGGCATTCAAGCATTCAATCCACAGAGTTTCCTTTTGTAGTATGAACTTGTCCCATTCTCCCCCTCTGGGATTTTTGGGGACGACGGCCAGAACAGTAAAAGAGACAGATGAAGTGTCAAAGCGATGATATAAATCAAGATGTCTGCTAATGGGTGTGAGCATTTTACCGTTTCCTGAGTAGTAAATATGATCATTGAATCTCTGTCTTAACTGTCTGGCCGTCTTCCCCACATAAAAAGCTCCACAGGCACAGGTCATCAGATACACCACCCCCTGTGTGCTACATGTGGCTGAAAATTTGGGGTAATAGGCTTCAGCATTGGGAAGTGAGATAGGATGTCCAGATATTATCCATGGGCAAAAAGCACAGTTGCCACATGGCGATGTTCCCCTTGGCATTTGAGGTGTGGATAAATTGGGAATGTTGTAGTGGCTAGACACAAGTTTGTCCTTCAATGAATTTGCACGTCTAAATACTAATTCTGGGTATGTATTGACGTATTTGCTCAAAATAGGGTCTTCTAACAGAAGATGCCAATGTCTTTTCATGATTTTTCTGATATCATGATGGTGAGATGAAAATTTAGTGATCATTTTGACAGTGGATTCCTTAGATTGAACTCTAGTTGTGTATAATAAGTCGTTTCGTGTTTTGCGTTTAGCTTTGTTAAAGGCCTTACATAAAAGAGATCGGCTATAGCCTCTGGCTAGGAGGCGTGATCTTAATAGATTTGCTTGATGTTGGAAATCTGCTATATGTGTGCAATTACGGCGGAGTCGAATATATTGCTCGTAGGGCATACTGCGAATAAGTGTTGGAGGGTGTGCACTAGTAGCATGTAGCAATGTGTTTCCGGCCGTTGTTTTTCGAAATAGGTTTGTTGATAGAATGTTATTTGCATCCTTATAGATCACAAGATCTAAAAAATTGGTAGTTTTAATGTCACAATTGTATGTGAATTTTAAATTATTATTATTATTATTATTATACGAGATTTATATAGCGCCAACAGTTTACTCAGCGCTTTACAATGTATAAGGGGGACAACACAATTACAGTACAATACAAAAGGTACAGGAGGGCCCTGCTCGTAGAGCTTACATTCTAAAAGGGAGGGGGTGGTGGTACAAAAGGTAATATCTGCAAAGAATGATTTGATGGGGGTGGCTCAGGGACAGTTATGTGGGTGTGGGATAGGCTTCCCTGAATAAATGAGTTTTCAAGGATCTCCTAAAGGTGGACAGGGTAGGGGCTGATCGGACATACTGGGGCAGGGAATTCCAGAGGATGGGAGAGGCTCTGGAGAAGTCCTGAAGGCGAGCATGGGAGGAGGTTAAATTAAAGTGATTCATATTCAGAGTCTGTATGAATTGTTTTAACGTATTTTGGGTACCTGTCCAAATGATGAAAATGTCATCAATATAACGTTTCCATACTAAAATTTGATCTATAAATCCTGAAAATTGTTCTTGAGAAAATAAAAAGCGTTCCCACCCCCCCAGGTACAGATTGGGGTAGCCAGGGGCACAACAGGTGCCCATGGCTACGCCCTGCACCTGGAGGTAGTGGGAGTCCATGAATTGGAACCAGTTATGACCGATAAACCTTCAATCTGTTTGAGTAAATCTAAGGTGTCTTTGGTATAAGATGGTAAGGCTGTAACATGAGGCATTAATGTGGCGTCCACCAGTTTGCTGGCATTTTCTGTGAGACTGCCGATACCTGAAATAATCGGTCTCCCAGGGGGCGAAAGAGGGTCCTTATGCACTTTAGGAAGTGCATAGAACGTCGCCACCCTGGGAGACCGAACATTCAGGTAATCGTAGGTATCTTTATTGATTAAGCCTTTGGAATAGGCATCGTTAATGATATCAAGGAATTGGTCCCTAAAGGAAGAGGTACATGATAGAGGGATTTGTCGGTACCAGTGTTTGTTGGACAGGATCTTTAAACACATCGTTTCATAAAAGTGCCTGGTCATGAGAACTATATTGCCCCCTTTATCGGCAGATTTGACGATCACATCAGGGTGATTTTGTATTTTCAAGATGGCTTGGCGTTGTGTTGAGGTCAAAATGTTTTTTCTGAAACGAGAACTATATTGCCTCCTTTATCGGCAGATTTGACGATCACATCAGGGTGATTTTGTATTTTCAAGATGGCTTGGCGTTGTGTTGAGGTCAAATTGTTTTTTCTGAAAGGGGTATCCATCCGCTTGATATCACTAACGACGCTCTGTAGAAAGGTCCAAGCCTGGGGATTTTGGGATAGATCAGGGAATTGTCGGGATTTAGGTTTGAATTTAGTGTCTGAAGACGGGAAGGTAGTTGGGGGTGTAGTGATAGAACTATCGGTAGGGTTGGTGTCATTATTTTCATCTAGTAGTAGCATCAGGTCACGGAGTGCCCGAAACTCCTCCATCCTAAAGTGTTTAATACTTTCTGAAAATTCCCGTTCCTCTTTAGCTCTTAGATGATCTTTGTCGAATAAAAATTTATAGATTAGATTATGAGTGAACATATAGACATCCTTCATAGTCTCATATTTGTCAATTTTTTGTGAAGGGCAGAAACTTAACCCGAGTTTTAACACACTCAGTTCTTGTTCGGTGAAGTGATAGGGGGTGAGGTTTAAAACATCCAGTCCTAAATGTGGGGTGGTAGTATCCCTGGTATTGGAAAATTTAGGGTAGGTGTAGTAATTTGGTTGATGTGGGAATCAAGGGTGCTTTGTTTCTTACAAGCTTGTGATTGGGTGAGGGACAGTGAGTTTGTTAAATTTAATGAGTTGGGAAAATTTGGTTGAGGTGTGGTATTTGTAAGTGTGTTGCTTGTTGAAGTATTGTTTGGGGCACCTCCCGTAGTTGGGGTTGGAGTGTAGTAAGTGTATTGTTGGTGCGACTTTGCAAGTTTAGCAATTGTAGTGCTTTGTGGGCATTTGTACCCATATATTTAGTCTGTGAACTATTCCCACCACCTCTTTCAGAAGAAGCCCCCTGACGTAGTGAAGTGTCAGAGAATTTTGTGTCTTGTTTATCAGTTTTTTTCTTAGGGTAGGGTGTATAGTGTCCACCACCATATTGTCTCTTACGTGCACCAGTGTCATTGGACGTCATATTCGGTTCTCTTCCCATTGGTAACTGTGAGGAAAAAATAGATAAAGAAGAATCAGAATCAATTTCAGTATCTTCATCAGTAAAGGTCATTTCATTTTCTGAGTGTTGTTTTTTAAAGTTGGTTTTCCTAGGTCTACGGCTATAGAGGGAAATCTGCCAACTGTAGGCATAGCCTTCAGTGAAGGCTGTCTTGTCTTTCATAAATTTGTTCTATTTTTTAAAAATAATTTCCTTGTTAATTTTAGTGATATATTCTTTGACCTCTTACCATTTTTTGTTGAATTGCGTATGATTTTTAAGGGTGTCATTATTTGCTTGGAACGCAACAATTTCTTCATCAAGATTGGTGAGTTCGGTTTGATAATGAGAGATTTAGAGCTTAATAAGATCAGTACTGCATTGGGTAAGGATCTTTTCCCATGCACTCTTGAACTCAGTGCTCACATTTTGAAAAGATGGAAATAATTGAACCCTCAAACCCACAGGACTTAAGTTTTCCCGTACATATTGTTGAAGGAAATCCACATGCCAGTGTAAATTTGATTTTTTTCTTTAGCAGTTTTTTCATTTTGTCTATATATTGATTAAGTCCTATTTCTTGCCCCGTGTCAGTTTGACAACTGGCTTGGACATCATTAATGTAGCCTAACCATGCAGCACCTACAAAATCCATATCAGATCAATCTAATAACCAGTCTATATTAGATATTTAGAGAATATACTTAAAAATACCTTTTTATAAGTAAAAAACAACAGATAAATATTTTAGAAAAGTCACCTTACTAGGAAATTTAATGGAGTGCTTAATGGGGTGCTTCCACCCCGAGATTGGATTATCAAAGAGAGGGTCCTAGATAGTTTAGTACCTTAGAACAGGGTGACACTGTAGGTACTTGCAAAAAATGTGCCAACGTCCCTAAAATCTTGAATGCAACAAATTGGAAACTACGGAGGTGGGACTTTGGGGGCACATGGGTATTTAAACTATGAAAACGTAAGAATAGTTTTTAAATTTTATTAATTTGTACAAAAAGACATATTGATTTAAAAACAATACAGCATACATATAACAACCTTATTACATATACCAGGTGGATCCTATCCTGCATTTAACATTAAGAGCCCTTGCCCATAGTACATATAATCCAATATTCAATTAAACCTGTTGTGCCCCTGGCTACGCCAATCTGTACCTGGGGGGGTGGGAACGCTTTTTATTTTCTCAAGAACAATTTTCAGGATTTATAGATCAAATTTTAGTTTGGAAACGTTATATTGATGACATTTTCATCATTTGGACAGGTACCCAAAATACTTTAAAACAATTCATACAGACTCTGAATATGAATCACTTTAATTTAAAATTCACATACAATTGTGACATTAAAACTACCAATTTTTTAGATCTTGTGATCTATAAGGATACAAATAACATTCAACAAACCTATTTCAAAAAATAACGGCCGGAAACACATTGCTACATGCTACTAGTGCACACCCTCCAACACTTATTCGGAGTATACCCTAAGTGCAATATATTCGACTCCGCCGTAATTGCACACATATAGCAGATTTCCAACATCAAGCAAATCTATTAAGATCACGCCTCCTAGCCAGAGGCTATAGCCGATCTCTTTTACGTAAGGCCTTTAACAAAGCTAAACGCAAAACACGAAACGACTTATTATACACAACTAGAGTTCAATCTAAGGAATCCACTGTCAAAATGATCACTAAATTTTCATCTCACCATCATGATATCAAAAAAATCATGAAAAGACATTGGCATCTTCTGTTAGAAGACCCTATTTTGAGCAAATACGTCAATACATACCCAGAATTAGTATTTAGACATGCAAATTCATTGAAGGACAAACTTGTGTCTAGCCACTACAACATTCCCAATTTATCCACACCTCAAATGCCAAGGGGAACATCGCCATGTGGCAACTGTGCTTTTTGCCCATGGATAATATCTGGACATCCTATCTCACTTCCCAATGCTGAGGCCTATTACCCCAAATTTTCGGCCACATGTAGCACACAGGGGGTGGTGTATCTGATGACCTGTGCCTGTGGAGCTTTTTATGTGGGGAAGACGGCCAGACAGTTAAGACAGAGAATCAATGATCATATTTACTACTCAGGAAACGGTAAAATGCTCACACCCATTAGCAGACATCTTGATTTATATCATCGCTTTGACACTTCATCTGTCTCTTTTACTGTTCTGGCCGTCGTCCCCGAAAATCTAAGAGGGGGTGAATGGGACAAGTTCATACTACAAAAGGAAACTCTGTGGATTGAATGCTTGAATGCCACTAAAGCACCTGGACTAAATGAATCTCAATCATACAGACCATTTCTCTAACTAGCACAACCACTGAAGGGCTCCCCAGGCACGTTTATCAGTATACATACAATACCCAATTCAGGGTCTAACTTTATATTAAAATTTGGTAGTTAATAAACACTCTCCCCTGATTTTTAACAATTACCAATATCCAAGATCAATATAACCAAAGTTTTTTTCTATATTGATATTATGAATGCTTATATATAAAACTTTTAGCTGACTCTAATAATCTTCTTTATGTAAAATCATAGATTATACTATGTTTGTTTATGCATTTTTGTTAATATGTTTGCTTTCTCCCTTTTGTGCTGTTTTCATGGTAATCCTCCTGGTTGTGGTCTCCTGGGGAGCGGATTGGGTTTTGCCCGGCTGAGTTCCACTGCATAGCGCTGCGCATCCGGTTCGATTCTCTGGCGAGGGGGGGGGGGGCATGGGGACCCTTCGGGTTCCCCGCCTAGTCCCCGTCTCTGCTGCTGGGCATTGGCCGAGCGCCGCCGTATCGCTGCGCCTGGCCCGACACATGCGCGGTGTGAGTCCTCTGCTGTCCTTGCGTCGGGTTATCACTGCGTGGCTGCGGCGGGGTCCGGCGCATGCGCAGCGGCCTGCGGTGGGGCCGGGGGACGCTGCGCTCTAATGAGCCGGTGTCTTCCGGTCGGGGATCCTATTTAAGGACACAATACTGCCCTTTCGGTTAACGGACGGTATCCTGGTCTGAAGCAACATCGCAACCCGCACTGTCTCCTAACCTACCTTAGGTAAGCCCGCATACAGCTCAGCATGGAAGCTATTACCTATAATACCTTTAAGCTAATGCTGATATGCTATTTATGCATAACGTTACCTTCTAAACTTATACTATTTTTCTTTCTTTTTATACCAGAATTATAGCTTACTGCAGCCATCATTTACTTTTAAGGCTGCCTGTGGCTAACTACTTTGGGAGCTCTGGGCTATTTTGATGTTTTTGATGCTTCTGATACGTCCCAGATATACAACCAACTTTTGTCTGCAATCAATCGATTGCCTGCTCTACTGCTAGCATCATTACAACAACTAGTTATTAATTATAGATGGTAAGCTAACATTTAATGACATACCCCTCTTTTACGTTAATGTGTTTAGTTTAACACGTTCGGGCTGTTGCTGGGCCACCTCTCTGCTCCAGAAGACCCCCTCCCCCGTTTTTGTTTGCCCCTATACTGTATCTTATACTTACCCTTATACCTTCATCGAACAATTGGGCAGGGACAGTGTTAGTGGGGATATTTTGAAGCAGGGGTTACCCGTGCTAGCTATATAATTTGCATATATCTTCTATTAATTCTACCTTTCTTATGCCCTTGTATACACCTGCTTTGCTTGTAGTGTCTGACGAGCACAGCAATGTGAAATGAGATTGGTTAAAACTAAATTCTATACCCTCTATGGCAATAATAACGGTTATTTACAACTTTTTACTCTCTAATACGCAATCTACCAACTATATGGGAAACTTCTTTCTCTTTTTATATCTATATAGGCATCGCATGTGGTACTTTAACCACTTCAGCCCCGGAAGAATTTACCTCCTTCCTGACCAAAGCACTTTTTGCGATTCGGCACTGCGTCGCTTTAACTGACAATTGCGCGGTTGTGCGACGTTGCACCCAAACAAAATTGACTTCCTTTTTTTAGCACAAATAGAGCTTTATTTTGGTGGTATTTGATCACCTCTGTGGTTTTTACTTTTTGCGCTATAAACAAAAATAGAGCGACAATTTTGAAAAAAACACATTATTTTTTACTTTTTACTATAATAAATATCCCCCAAAAATATATAAAAAAACAATTTTTTACCTCAGTTTAGGCCGATACATATTCTTCTACATATTTTTGGTAAAAAAAAATTGCAATAAGCGATTATTGATCGGTTTGCGCAAAAGTTATAGCGTTTACAAAATAGGGGATAGTTTTTTGGCATTTTTATAAAAAATATTTTTTTTTTTAAATGGCGGCGATCAGCAATTTTTATCGTGACTGCAACATTATGGCGGACACATCGGACATTTTTGACACATTTTTGGGACCATTGTAATTTATACAGCAATCAGTGCTATAAAAATGCATTGATTCCTGTATAAATGACACTGGCAGTGAAGGGGTTAACCACTAGGGGGCGGGGAGGGGTTAAATCAGTACTAGGGAGTGATTACTAACTGTCAGGGGGATGGGCTGTAAGTGTGACGTCACTGATCTCTGCTCCGATGACAGGGAGCAGAGATCGAGTGACACTGTCACTAGGCAGAACGGGGAGATGCTGTTTACAACAACATCTCCCCGTTCGTCCTCTCCGTGAGGCGATCGCGGGTATGCCCGCGGCGATCGAGTCCGCGGGACTCGCTACCCGACTCACGGAGCTTGCCGCGGGTGCGCGCGCGCTGCCGGCCGCGCGCACGCACCAACTGGCCGCCTCTTAAAGGGCAACCTACAGGAACGTGATTTTGCCTGTACGAGCCCTTCTGCTGACGTAAATGTATGTGAGGCGGTCGGCAAGCGGTTAATGGTTTCCCCAAACCACCGGGTTGTACCATCTGTCCCCGGGAGACCACTCTCCTTTATGGGGCTTTGTCCATGTACCACCACAAGGGGGTGAAACTTTACTATATTTTGTTTATTTCATCTATGTTTATCTTATGTTGATGTTTTGATATACTATGTACATGCCTTTATTGTGATATTCTTCTCCATACATATTCAACAGAACCTCTAGCTCCTGAAGAAGCATTCTACAACGTGAAACATGTTGAGCATATAGAGAGCATTCAAAGTGGACCACCATACCTGCATTTCAACCCAACTCTAGTCCTACATTCATAACTACTACTGCCCCGTACACACGGTCGGATTTTCCGACGGAAAATGTGTGATAGGACCTTGTTGTCGGAAATTCCGACCGTGTGCAGGCTCCATCACACATTTTCCATCGGATTTTCCGACACACAAAGTTTGACAGCAGGATATAACATTTTCCGACAACAAAATCCGTTGTCGGAAATTCCGATCGTGTGTACACAAATCCGACGGACAAAATGCCATGCATGCTCAGAATAAATAAAGAGATGAAAGCTATTGGCTACTGCCCCGTTTATAGTCCCGACGTACGTGTTTTACGTCACCGCGTTTAGAACGATCGGATTTTCCGACAACTTTGTGTGACCGTGTGTATGCAAGACAAGTTTGAGCCAACATCCGTCGGAAAAAATCCTAGGATTTTGTTGTCGGAATGTCCGAACAAAGTCCGACCGTGTGTACGCCCTATACTTCTTGGGGAAGGTTCCTTTCCTTGTTTAATTGAATGTTGGATTATATGTACTATGGGCAAGGGCTCTTAATGTTAAATGCAGGATAGGATCCACCTGGTATATGTAATAAGGTTGTTACATGTATGCTGTATTGTTTTTAAACCAATATGTCTTTTTGTACAAATTAATAAAATTTAAAAACTATTCTTACGTTTTCATAGTTTAAATACCCATGTGCCCCCAAAGTCCCACCTCCGTAGTTTCCAATTTGTTGCATCACAGTTCCAAAACACGTGGAACACGTCCTCCACTCCCCCACAGCCCTCTCTTGGACACAACTCCGATCTTACCAAATTCCTACTTTTCAGAAAACTCATGGTCGTTAGACAACCCATAAAGGTCATCCAGGATATGTCCCTTTGGCGGTTAGTCACTCCTCTTGTGCTCATACTCTTCCAGATTTGCACACTTTCCTTCTCTCTTAGGTACCGTATCCCATTAGGAAAAATCTCCCCAGCACTACAAGCTTTAAGTTTCTTTTTATCACCAACCTCCCTCCCCAGACCCCCAACCTCCATCCTTCCCAGATCTTGTTTAGGACCGAAAAATACTGAGGAACGACCCATGCCTGTGGCTTTTCCAGGGCCCGCCTGTAGAATCCCCATCTTGTAAACAATCTTCCTCCAAGGTACTGCATCATCTCCTTCCCGATTCCGTTACCTCTTAGGGTCCTTATCAACGTCACCCAGTAATGCAGCATCAAAAAGTCCCTGATCTTTGGAAGTCTGAAGCCACCTTTGGCCCTTGGTTTAGTAATCTTCTCCCTTGCACACTTCTCCATCCTCCCTCCCCAAAAGAACAAGAACAGTAGCTTCGTCATCTTCCTCACCCAACCATCGGGAAGCGGGAATATAACAGAAACATACAACATAATCGGAAGGATCACTGACTTGATGATGAGAACTTTCCCGGTGCAGGACAATTCACGCATCCGCCACATAGACAACTTTTCCTCCACTCGCTCAGTCACCTTCTGAAAACTGCGACTTCCCCTCAAATCCCTGTCAAAACACACACCCAGCACCTGCATCCTCTCCACCTTCTTACTCCGTCCCTCATTCACCTCCACCTCACGGCCCACGCTACACACCTGACACTTACTCCAATTCACACTCATCCCAGACGCACTGCAGAACAGACTCACCTGCAATCTTCCACGCCGCACATCAGCCATTCCACCAGCCACCAACACAACATCATCCATGTACCCCAACACTTTCACACTCCTTCCACCACTGCCAGGCACAAACACACCCTTGAATGCCTTGTCCTTCTTCACTGCAATCAGTAATGGCTCCATCACGCAGATGAACATCAAAGGCGATAGGGGGCACCCCTGCCTAACACCAGACATCACAGGAATACTCCCCCCTATGTTACCGTTGACCAAAACCTGACTTGAGACACCTTTGTATAGTCCTCTTATAACCTTCATCAGCTGGTCCGGATACCCTAGGACCTCCAGAATCTGAAACAGAAACTGAGGGGAGACTTTGTCGTAGGCCTTTACAAGGTCAATTGACTCTAGAAGGCACGGCAAGTTGTTAGATTGCACGTAGTATACAACATCCCTCAGTAACGATAGATTGTCAGAAATCCCCCGACCAGGAACAGCACACACCTGCTGCTACCCAATCACTTTGCTAATCACAAGCTTGACTCGATCGGCAATCAACTTTGCCACAATCTTGTAGTCAACATTCAACAGTGTAATTGGCCGCCAATTCCGAATGTCTCTCTTGTCGCCCTTTTTAATAGATGAGGGTAATCACCCCCTCCCTTAAGGACTTTGGCATCTCCCCCACTTCAAACACCAGCCTCACCAACTCACACACCTTATTCTTCATCACCTCCCATGCTTTACAAAATAACTCAACAGTCAACCTATCCTTCCCAGGTGTCTTATTCCAGTTCATCCCATCTATCATTCGCCTCACTTCCTCCTCAGACACAACCACACACATACCAAACCTATCCTCCTCAGACAATCTTGCATCCACTTTCTCGCAATACTCTCGCATCTCCTCAGCACTTACTCCACGTCCCCCTGCAAACAAATCCGTATAAAACTCACTCACCGCCTCCATCACCTTCTCATCATTCACCTCCTGTCCCTGCATCATCACCGATATCATCACATTGCGTCCCCTCAAGAGCTTCTTGAAGAAGAACCGCAAACATGTCTCCCCTTCCTCCATGTCCTTCACTTTAGCTTGGAAGATTAGCTTCTTCCCTCTCATCACCCAAGCTTCCTTTATCTCCTCCCGAAGCTTTCCAATCTCCTCTTCTAACTCCCAGCCTCCCTGCCTTAATTTAAGCAGGAGTCTCAACCTATGCTGGAGAGCCCTCCCTTCTTGTTTCTCTTTCATTGCCTTCTTTACAAATGCTTGAAGAAAGAAGAGCTTGATTCGCTCCTTCAGCCAGTCCCACCACTCGAAAAAGGATTCAAAATCCCCTTTCCTTCCCAACCACACTTTATATTGCAGAGCAAACTTATCAAAAATCCCTTGGTCTTCCAATAACAGATTACTTAATTTCCAGATTCCTCTCCCAGTCTTGACATCTTGATCAAAAATAATGAATAATAGGGGGATGGTAGTTGCGCTGTGATAGGGAGGGGATGAAGGGAAAGGGAAGGGGACTAAACTAAAGTGCATGTGACAAACATGCCAGGTGACCTAAAAAACCCATAAACCGAGAATAAGGGAGAAAACACTAACATGTGCATATAATGAATAAAATGAAAGTACCACTAAATGGTGTATGAAAGAATGCTGACATGAAGCAAAAAAGGAGATGAATTACATAGCATAACAATGAACAGTGCACATGGATATAAAAGGCAACCCAGCCAATAAAATTAACAAAGGTGATATACAATATGTGGAATAAGTGAGTAGGACACTGGATGCACAAATAAACAAATGCATAAATGATTAAATATAAAATTGTCCCGTTGATAAGTGTTGTAAAAAACCAAACCACTTAACCAGTAGATCAAAAACATGAGAAGGAACTCAGCATACCAAAAAGAAAAATATATAATAATGGTGAATAAATATGAAAAAAATATAATATATGAAAAAAAAAACAGTCCCGCCACCAAATGTGACAATCCAAAAAAAACACAATGATATAAGTGAAAGGAGGGGAGTGATCTTCGGTGGGAACACCTCCGTGTCCGCAGGCCCCTTACCTTACAGCTGTAAGGTATACAGCATATATGTTTGGAGCCCAGTAGATTTTAAAATCCAAAAAATGCAGCAGATGGTGTGGCTCACAGATGCGGTATGTGATATGCAAAAAAACACAAGATAAACAGCATATGGTGTGATACCGTTTGATAATAAAGAACACAGGAGGACAGGCAGGATGAGGGGGAGAGAGGGGGGGTTGCACTCACTTGTGACCAATGAGCGCAAGCCTCAAACCACGAGCGCCAAGCTCGTATATTCTCAGCTGCTGGCCAAGGACCCTCCAACGTCTCTCGCCTCCTGTTGCTCACCACCCGTCATAAACCGTATAAGCAGTGCAGTATCGAAACAGAAAAACCGCACATAGCGTGATCCCGTATAATATACACTTTATTGCACAGATTAAAATGTCATAAACATTTGATCAAAAATAAACTTTCCCACCAAAACCTGGTGGTCGAAGAAAGACACCTCCCATTGCTTCCACTCTGCGACCTTAGGTGCCCTGGAACCTAAAATAAAGTCAATTCGGGATTTCACGCTTCCCTTATCTGAAAAAAAGGTTGCTGGGGCTTTACCATTTCCATAGTAGCAAACCGTTCCATCCTGCAAACAAAAATCCTGCAAAATTGCATTAAAAGCTGTGCTGGTGACATCGGTCTGGCTTTCACCTTGGCCTACTCTATCTTCAGCAGTCCTAATAAGATTAATGTCTCCAGCAACAATGGTCTTTCCTCTCCCCACAAGGTGGAGCCTCAAAATTTCCAGCTAATCCATCCTGGCCTTTTTTCGCACTGGTGCATAAACACATACCAACTTAAAGGATTCTTCCAGGTAGGTAAACATTACACTCAGAACTCTTCCTATCACCACTTCCCCCCATGATTCAACTTTAATTTCTGGGTTTTTAAAGAGCACCCCACCCCTTCACTTCTATTTTCCGCAGCACAAGACCAAACCGCTGGTCCTGCAGACCAGTCCCCAGGGCCTGGAGCATACCACAAACCACACTCTTGCAAACACAAGACATCACACTCAATCTTAGACAACTCAGACAAAACAGCTGCACGACGATAGACAGATCCAATCGAACACACATTCACACTACATATAGACAAAGCCATGAGAAGGATCAAAAAAATCCTGCAGAACACACTAAACCCCTCCATCAGGAAGCTCTTTTCCACTTCTGTTCCCTGTACCTTTTACAAGAGGATCAACTGATTGACTCTCCAAATATTGCATGGCAGGAGAAGCTACCAATGGTGATGTTGAATCATCTGACACTTGTGAATTCATACTTAAACTCGGCAGTACACACCCACCACCACCTGGGCTCATACCCAGAGACAAGTCCCATTTAGCTTTCTTTCTCCGTGCCTCACTCTCCTGCTCCACCTCAGGCCCTGGTCTTTGAGTAGCAATTAAAAGGTCTTTTGATCCTGACCCCTCCTTCTTCCTCACCTTCAGCACCTCCATATCCTCAGCCCACTCACCAAGCTCCTCATCTACATATTGACTCTCCTGTTCTGCCTCCACCTGTTTTATCAAAGCGATCAACTCTTCACACACTCCACCCACCTCCCACCCTCCCTCCATGCCTTCATCTGCCACAGCTTCTTCCGCCTCACCAATCTGCATCTCATTATCCCCCTCCTCTGTCAGATTAATATTTACTCCACTTTTACCCATACTCCCTTGCTGTTCCTGTCCGACACATTCCTTGGAGCTACTACCGGGGTTTTCAGCGTCTAGGGGGGTCGGCGCCTTTCCACCTTCTGTGCCAGCCACCTGCTCACCCCCGTCATCCGCCCGCTCAGTCTCCTGCTCCTCCGGTTCTCGGCTCACATTCTGTCCTGTAAACCGCCATCGCTGCACAGCCTCCGCATATAAGAACACCTTCCTCCCCACTATTTTCGGACAGTTTCTGACCATATGCTCCCCTGAACCACACAGGTCACATTTTTTTCCTTGCACTCCGCTGCATTGTGTCCCGGCTTCAAGCACACTCTACAGCAATGCTTAGAAGGGCAGTCCTCACGAATATGTCCATACTGAAAGCATCCCCTGCAGTAACGGGGTTTCCCAGAATAGAAAACAGTACACCGCTCCCCAGCAATGGTAAATGCTGGGGGATGGTGACACACTCCACAAAAACCTGATGCGTCCCTCTTCATGCATACTTTAAAACACAGTTTACCTCTATACATGCCATACTGGTTATAAAGCTTCTCTCCTCGGTCAGCCCCCACACAATACCGCAACAAAAATTGTCTCACCAGGGGGCGTGGCCTGACCTGACATGGAGACAGACGTCTAATCCCGAGCTCTGCCCGCCACAGGAGAAAGCTTCTGAAAAACGGAGGTATTTTCTCTCTGCTAACCTTGTTCGCTATGGGGACAGCTTCCCGAACATCTTCTGCCTCCCGCTCACGGTCCCCTAGAGACTTAGCTGGATCACAGGGACAGAACATCCCGGAGATGTTCAGAGCCGGCAGACATAACATGGCGCCTTCCCGCCACGGGCTACCTCCCTCTCCTCAATTATCACCTCAGCCGACTGACTCGAGCGCTCCGCCGCACCAACCCCCGCATTCTCCTGCCGGGGATGCGGGAATCGAGCTAAGACCTCATCCTCCTCTTAATCTACAAGACCTCCGCTCAGTCGCGGATGACATTAAGGAGACCCTCGCAGCGACCCTCGCAGCGGCCATCTCAGAACTCAGGCTGGATCTGCGTGAGCTCCATGACAGAGTGCAAGTCGTTGAACGCGCTACAGAGAGACAAGGAGAGACACTGCACGCTGTCACTGCCTGCGTGGATTCACATACTCGGCAAATGAGAGACATGCAGCGACATCTGGAAGACCTCGATAACCGAGGTCGAAGGCATAACTTGAGAATCAGAGGTCTTCCAGAGTCCATAGAAGGGGAACACATCTCAAGCTCTGTAGTAAGCATTTTCAACAACCTCCTACAGCGCCCCCCTCAAACCCCTATCGCTATGGAGAGGATTCACCGGGCCCTGCGGCCTAAAGGAAGGGAGAATGATCCGCCTCGAGATGTGATTTGCTGCATCGTGGATTTTAAATTAAAGGAGGAAATCATCAAGCAAGCCAGGGGTATGCAGCAGATTCTTCATGAAGGCTGCCCTGTCCAAATATACCAGGATCTCTCTGGCATTACCTTGCAACATAGGCGCGATCTCAAACCCTTACTGGATGCCCTCAGAGCCAAAAATATTGTGTACAAATGGAAGTTCCCTTTCTGCCTCATGGCCTCCTTTAATGGACGTTCAGCTGTCCTCAAGGTCCCTGAGGACCTACCACATTTTTGCTCCACACTGGGCATACCCCTGATTTCTGTACCTCTGTGGTACGCGGCTTTCCGCCCCAGGCCATCCCATCGGGACTTGCCACGAGACGAACCCATGGAAACACAAAGTTCCAGACACCGCAGGCACCGCTCTCCTTCTACCCTAAGGAGCCACGTCATCTATCGCTCTGGGACGCAGGAGGCTACTCTCACTGTCTCTCCGCGGTCAAGAAGAGCCCGTAGGGATCATTAATTCAAGGCTGTTAACGCTCCACCGCTCTTGTCTGATCACCTAGTTCGGCCCTTTGGCGGTCATTTGACTTTTTGAATCAACTTTACTTTCTTTTTATTTGTTTTAATTTTTACACCACCAGGACCCCAGCATTATAGTCTGAACCTCCTTCCTGCACACCGTACTTCCCGCTTGATGCCTCTGCAACGTCCGACTGAATACACCTCGCACCTCGGATAGACCTTTCCATCTACCCGACCAGCAACGCCACCCTGCTATACTGGTACGCTCCTCATGTCAATTTCTACACTCCATCGACCTACACTGTACGGAACTACATTCCCCATACTTCTTTGCGAGCGTAAACTCCGCCTGATGTTACCACGAAGTCCCACCTCTCTGACTTGACTTCCTGTCATCCCCGAGACATGCTTTGAAGGACTTCCTATATGACACTTCTGACAACAATGGCTCCTCACCCACATCCTGCCTCCTCTACACCTGCTCCAATCCTGCACTCCCACACCCATCCGGCTACCATCAGCGTCTCCGTTGATTCCTCCAGGTGTATGTGAAAACCTACAGTACCTGTAATCTACCACACTCAGTGCCTCCCGGAGGGCAGCACCTGCTACTACCAACGTGCCGATCATCTCTCCCACCATATACTGCTGGACTGTCCTGGTAATGCCATTATAACGATGGGTTTTTGTTTTATATAGTCCTAGATTAAGACTATGCTTGTTATTATAGAACGTTGCGGTTACCTTACACCCGCTGTTTAATGTTTAATGTTTATAGCTTATCTGGCTCTCTAGGTCTCCAAGGGCAGTATTTGAACTTAAAGACCTCTTCAAATACCACACCGTGTTAGATGCTTACAGGTTTTTTTTTTGTTTTTGTTTTTTTTTACATTTCCTGATTGTTATCGTTTTATGCTGCAATTTGTATGTGGGCCATGACTCCCCCTACCCTGCCTACGCCACCAACTCCTGTGGGTGCAGTATATATGGCCGACCTGGGGGAGATGACATGGTTACTGGGCTGTCATTTCTCACAGATCGAGAAGGGGAACAACTTCCCCGTCTCACTATACACTACTAGACACCCCAAAGGTCCTCATGTTCTTACAACCCATGGGGCACATTGAAGACCTCAACACGCTATCCAAGGCTTTCACAGCCAGTCCCAGAAGGCGGCTCTGAAAGCTTTTTACCTCTTCCAATGCATCTCCTTGACCTGTGGCGGCAGACCACACTTTACTACCTGTACCTTATCCCCGTAATATCCTGATCTCTCCATCGCCTGGATTTGGGTCAACCCCCATACGGTTCAGTACTGTGGTTCAGTAATCCTTACGAGGAACTGGGTCACGGGCGCGTGCCGTACCACACCGAACTCTTTTATTAGAGGTTTGTGGACATATAGCTCCACACCTCTTCGGTACCCCCTTAGCTTCACACACACCGTTCTCGAGCTATTCCCCTATATAGCGGCTCGCTCCGCTCTTCCGTTACCCTCTATCCCTCCCCCTGTTCCCCTTTAATGGCGGCTGCCTCAAACACCCACCCACACGGAACGATGCCTCATTCTCAACTAAATGATCTCAAATTACTCTCAGTTAACATTAGGGGTCTGAACACTCCTGAAAAACGATCCCAACTCCTTCACTCACTCAAACAATCCAAAGCGCAAATAGCACTGATACAAGAAACACATTTTCGGACGGATTCTATCCCTAAATTACACAACAGTCACTTCCCTACGGTCTTTCATGCCTCCAACCCCGAGGCTAAATCAAAAGGGGTATCCATCCTCATTTCCAAACACTGCCCCTTCCAAGTGACCGACGTTCACAGAGACCCGCTCGGCAGATTCATTTTCATAAAAGGAACTCTACACCAGAGAACATTTACAATCGCCAATCTCTATGCCCCCAACTCAGGTCAAGTTAACTTTTTTCTTAATACACTACAACTACTCTCCAGCTTCTACTCCGGCACCCTTATTGTCGGTGGTGACTTTAATGTACCACTCGTCCCGTCTATTGACACCTCTACTGGGACTTCCTCCCTCACATACCGAGCCCTACGATCCATCAAACATCAACTAGGCAACCTTCTACTCCATGACACCTGGCGCACCCTCCATCCTAAAGATAAGGATTTCACATTCTTTTCCTCCCCACACAACAAGTACTCTAGATTAGATCACTTCTTTCTTTCCCAACCAGACCTGACATACCTTACTAGCGCAACCATTGAACCATCCCTACTCTCAGACCATAACCCCATTTCCATGACCCTACAATTCTCCGCACTACACAAACGGACCCGTATCTGGCGCCTTGATACCTCATTACTGTCCGACGAAGTCAATGTCCTTAGACTGTCCAAGTGCCTCACAGATTTTTTCTCCAACAATGCCTCTACTGATATCACTCCCGCTATTACGTGGGCTGCACATAAATGTGTTATTCGCGGTGAACTACTGTCTATAGCGGCGCAACGCAGCAAACTCAGGTATGCCCGTATTAACGAACTCACTGCGCGTATACGCAGACTCGAACAATCACACAAAGCTTCCCTAGCAGCGGCTACTCTAACTGAACTCACTCAGGCGAGAGAGGAACTCTTAGAAATGCTAAACGTTACGCTGAAACGCAAATTCGCATTGTCGCATAAGATATACTACGAATTTGGCAACAAGGCTGGTAAATTCCTGGCAAGGGCTCTCCAAGCAAGGAAGGCCTCTAATACCATCCACAAGATTAACAATCCTGCAGGGGAAGCTTTAGTTACCAATGAAGCAATCACAGCACAATTTCTCCAGTACTTCTCCAAATTATATAATCTTCCTCCTTCCACCCACACTGTCGACACTTCCATAGACCGTCCAAATGCCATCAAAGATTTTCTAGCACAATATGGCCCCACCCCCCTTTCTCCTGAAGATGTGCAATCCTTAGACCTTCCTCTCTCGGTGAACGAATTACACGCGGCTTTAAAACAGATGAAGCCAGGTAAAAGCCCTGGACCGGATGGTCTCGCGGTCAGCTACTACACGTCCTTTGCTAACATCCTCCTCCCACATTTAACCAACGCTCTTAACGCCCTTACACCTGACTCTGTGGCAAATAATGACCTGCTTGAAGCCCACATCACACTACTCCCCAAACAGGGTAAAGACCCCACACTGGTAACCAATTATCGCCCCATCTCCCTACTGAACGTAGACTTAAAACTGTACGCTAAAGCATTGGCCAATCGCATTTTACCCTTCATCCCTACCCTAATCTCCCTAGACCAGGTGGGCTTTGTCCCCGGTCGCGAAGCTAGAGACAACACCACTAAAGCATTGAACATTCACCACTGGCTCAAAAAAACATCTACACCTGGTTTTTTTCTTTCCTTGGATGCAGAGAAGGCGCTCGACAGGGTCGCTTGGGACTACATGGCAGCCTCCTTGAGAGCCGTGGGCTTTCCGCCACGTATGATGCAGATGGTTCTGGCCCTCTATTCTTCTCCGAGGGCAAGAATCAGGGTTAATGGGGAATTGTCGGACGCCTTCTCTGTATCCAATGGAACCCGCCAAGGCTGCCCCTTATCACCTCTAATATTCATACTAACCATGGAACCTATGCTTCGAAGACTGAGGGACAACCTGACCATTAGGGGTGTGGACGTTCTTCACACTCAATATAAACTAGCAGCCTATGCTGACGACGTCTTACTCTTCTTGACGGATCCCATTACAACCTTACCAAACTTACTGACAGACTTCACACTCTTCAAATACCTCTCGAACCTTCAAATCAATTTTGAGAAATCAAAGGCCCTCAACATCACCCTGCCAACAGCCACTGTGAATCTATGCAAAAACAACTTCCCTTTCAGTTGGGAAAAATCAGATATTTCCTATCTCGGAATCAAACTTACAACAAATTTATCTGACCTTTACGCCAAAAATTTTCTACCATTGATCCTCTCCATCCAAGCAGATCTCAGGAAGTGGCACCTGGGCTCCTTTTCTTGGCTGGGTAGTATCGCCATACTGAAAATGAATGTCCTACCCAGATTCCTTTACCTCCTCCAAGCTATACCGATCAAACTCCCGACTTCTTTTTTCTTTTTATACAAGCGTACTTGCAGGACCTTCATTTGGGCAACTAAAGCCCCACGACTCAGTTGGGACAGGTTGGCTCTTCCCAAACGACTCGGAGGTCTAGGTCTTCCAGATCTTCAAAAGTACCAATGGGCCTGCCATTTAGCCAGAGTGGTTGATTGGCATATACACCGATTTTCCAAAGACTGGATTGCGTTGGAAGACTCTTTCACAAATCTCCCGATTACCAACTTACCATGGATTAATCATAGACAGATTCCTCAGGACTTCTCCTCCCACCCCCTCATTGGCGCCACGCTATCAATTTTTAAAATGGCATGCAAACTGCTCAATGTTACTCCCTCACCTGGCCCTATGACGCCACTTGACAACAACCCAGACTTCCCCCCAGGCCTAACATTAAAAAATAAGACTCTTGCTACACATACCTCACAGGCTAGGACTCACCAATTTTTTCAGAACAGTTCCCTCCTCACCCAACCGTCACTCTCTGCAACTGTTCCCAACTACGATATACCCTTCTATAAATACCTACAACTGAGACATTTCTTTCAGGCCACCCAACACACATCCCAGTGGCATAGAGATCACACACCATTTGAACTTCTCTGCCTGAGCACTGAACCCCAGAGTCACTTAATCTCCACGCTTTACTCCCTCCTTTTCTCACACCATGAAGTTAAACAAGACAAACTGATACGCCAATGGGAAAAGGATCTGTCCATTGATATCCCAGCCAATGATTGGGATCAAATCTTCACCCTCATGCACAAAGGCTCCACCAATGTCTCCACGCAGGAAAACAGGTTCAAACTGTTTTCTAAATGGTACAGGACGCCTGAAAAGGTTCACCACTTTCACCCCACCATCCCCCCAACCTGCTGGAGATGTGGTACATCCAAAGGCACTCTACTACATGTTTGGTGGGAATGTAGACAGATTCAACCATTTTGGAATGAAATCAATCAGCTGATCTCCCAAATCACTACATTCCAATTAACACTTTCTCCAGCACATTACTTGCTCCATCACACTCCTGTCTCCCTGAGTTCCTACAAAAAATCTCTCACTTTACATCTCATCAACGCAGCCAACCTATGCATCCCTGCCTTTTGGAGGAACACTGCTCCGCCCACGGTCCGAGATTGGGTCCGTAGGGTGGACAAAATAGCTGACATGGAAAACCTTATCTGCCAATCCAATGACCACCCTACCAAATTCTACACTACCTGGGCAAGCTGGCTACACTACAGACAAACCCAAACATGGACACCAATGTCTCAAACTCCCCCAAAATCCTCTTGAAGGCTCTCCAATACTCCCCGTGTGGGTCAACCCCTTATAACACAACCGCCTTTTCCCGCCCCCTTCATCCATCCCGGCTCTCCCCTACAGTGTTCTCCCCACACTGTCCCTCACCTAATCTTGCTTTACACGTCTACCAGTATATCTCCTTTTCTGCTTACCCCGCAAGTAAGGGCACATGCTTGCATTACTATTAACTCTACGGCTACCTATCCCAAAATGCCCTCCAGAATCCCTACCGGGACCTCAACAGATATATAACCACACCTGTACTCTATCCACCTTCCTCTCAAAAATCCTGGTCCATTCACAGCGTAGTTCCCTTTCGGGGTGAATGGTACCGGGATTGGCACCCAGTGGTTTGAACTCCACCCATAGGCCTATCCCGGGCTTAATACTCTCTGCTTCCTATCTAGAGAGTAAAATATAACAGAGATTACCTGATGATTGTCAATTCCATTATGCTTCTCACTGGTTCCCCCGGGCTAGTTAATAGCCCGTGGACGTGCTACATACGTTAAAAATTAACCTAGGATTCTTGCAAGTTTTACATATGTTGATGTGTACATGTTTCCTAGACTCACTTATGGTGATCAATGCCTTTTCCATGGGCGGACAGTCTGCGCAACCATATTATAACTGTCTACTATTCATCTGTAACCTTGTTTATTGAAATGTATGTTACATGCCTTATGCCTACCATAAAATTCAATAAAAACTTTTTGAAAAAAAAAAAAATTGTCTCACCAATTCCGGCTCCAAAAAAGGATTATAACAATGTACAGTCATGGTCTTCAATCCAGGATCAAACAATAAACTGATGTCCATCTTCTTAGTTAGCAAATTTCCTCCCAGATCCGCCTTCACCCAATTCTCATATGCAGCTTGGCAGGTATCCTCAGTATGAAAAGAAACATCGTATTGACCACTGACCACAAAATCTTGGAGAGCAAATATATCACTGACCTGTAAAGTCAGCAACTTCTGTAAAACATCCACAGCGATCGTCTTCAGACCCACTTCACCACGATATTCAGGCTTTACCTGGATTCTCATAAAATTTCTCAAACGCATCGGACCTCGCGACATGGCGACGTCCTTTTTTGGTTCCGCCTTTATTTGGCCTCTCGTTTATCCGGGGGTCCCCCCAGAAGAGGGGCCCCCAGAACACCCCCAACTCAAAACCTAGGCGAATATGACACCCGATCGTAAATCAGGAGGCCAAGCAGCACTCCGTAAGGAAGATTCTGGCCTGTTCTTAGGCCCTGCTTCTCCCCCACAAATCACAGGCAAAAAACCTGACCTTCTCAGGCCAAACGAACCCCCCCTACTGCAGCCCTTTATATAAGAGAGGTTGTATTGTTAGCACACTGACACACGCCCAATAGAAGTATACACCCACCAGTATCTTTCAATCTGTCTCTTCATGTATGTCTAAAGTGATTTCACCTGATAAGCAGGAACACATAATACTATTTGCAACTGTGTTAGCCCTTGGCTATGTGCATCAAATCTCCAACTACAGGCCAAAGATCGAAGTCTATTTGCATCCACAAAGCAACAGTTTTCTAAGCATATGTACCTGTGCAGTGTAAACCCTGCAATTTTAAATGTTCAAGTCCCTGGGCATAATTAGTGCTAACAAACATTGGGGGTTATTTACGAAAGGCAAATTCACTTTGCACTACAAGTGCAAACTACAAGTGCAAAGTGCACTTGAAAATGCACTGAAAGTGCATTTGGAAGTGCAGTCGCTGTAGATCCGAGGCGGACATGCAAGGAAAATAAAAAACAACATTTTAGCTTGCACATGATTGGATTATAAAATCAGCAGAGCTTCCCCTCGTTTCAGATCTTCCCCTCAGATCTACAGTGATTGCACTTCCAAGTGCACTTTCAGTGCAATTTCAAGTGCACTTTGCACTTGTAGTGCAAAGTGGATTTGCCTTTCGTAAATAACCCGCATTAACATCAGTCCCTGGCTGCAATGAGCTTCCAAAAGTCCAAAATTAACTTTCTTACATTAGAGCAGGGATCTCAAACTGGTGGCCCTCCAGCTGTTGTGAAACTACAAGTCCCATGAGGCATTGCAAGGCTGACAGTTATAAGCATGACTCTCACAGGCAGAGGCATGATGGGACTTGTAGTTTCGCAACAGCTGGGGGGCCGCCAGTTTGAGACCCCTGCATTAGAGACTATTTCGACAGGAGCCAAATAAAATGCCAGCATGTCTTTGGATTGTAGTGAAAAACCCACACAGGGAGAACATATAAACTTCATCACAAGCATTAGCATGTTGGGGGATTGAACTGGCAACCCCAGTGCTGCTAGACAGAATTGCTACCCACTTAGCCAGCAGGCAGCCTCACACAAGTTCTCTGCATCTCTGTGTGAACCAGCCCTAAGTCCATAGCCATGCTCAGTGTCACAAGCAATATAGAATATATTGGCCTAAGTATTGGAACGCCTGCCTTTAAATGCACATGAACTGTAATGGCATCTCAGTCTTATGCCCCGTACACACGGTTGAATTTTCCGATGGAAAATGTCCGATCGGAGCGTGTTGTCGGAAATTCCGACCGTGTGTGGGCTCCATCGGACATTTTCCATCGGATTTTCCGACACACAAAGTTTGAGAGCAGGCTATAAAATTTTCCGACAACAAAATCCGATCGCGTGTGTGGCCTGTTCCGACGCACAAAGTGCCACGCATGCTCAGAAGAAATTCCGAGACGGAACAGCTCGGTCTGGTAAACTTAGCATTCGCAATGGATACAGCACTTTCGTCACACTGCAATGTCAAAAATAGTTTAATACAGCGCACTCTCTTCTTCTGAAGTAGTTTTGCTGCTCATATTCACACAGACTTCTCACAAACTTATTTCTTTATTATTTATCGGGATTTCCTTAATATATATTGATTTGTCACATCTGACAAAAATATTTTTGTGTTGTTTATTTATTTTTTTAAAGGCAGATTTTTTTTATATTTTAGGTTTGTATTTTTTCAAAGGCTGATCTTTGTTTTATTTTAGTTTTAGTTTTACTCCAGAATATTTTTGTGTGTGTTTTGTGTGTCAAGTTACCACAACACCATTGATATCTTGTATTATTTAATCTCAAGGAGATTGTTTGGTGTTGGTGTCCCTTGTTAATTTCACATTGTATTTTTGAAATGTACCTGAATCCTCACAAACAAACTGTCCTTTTAGAAGGAAAACACTCATAGGCAAGTATAATTGAAACCAAAAATCCTTTATTAAGGCATCAGAACCAAACAAAGAGGGAGGCAACGCTGGAGAAACAGCAGAAATTAGCGAAGCCTTGGACCCCCAGGGCAGACATCAATTACTGAACATCAAAATTGGTGGCCTGAGGAGTCCATATGTAAGGGAGTGCAGTCTGGTCCAGAAGTCCCAGAGATCCGGAAAGCAGCAGATGACATCTGAGTCCCCAGGCTGTGATACCACAAGAGGCTGCATCTTTTGGCCGACCAGACTGAACCCAGGGCCATCACTTTCTGGTCTTCCTTCCACGCTTTCTTCCTGGCTGTGGCTCTGCTGTTGGAGATGTGGCAGGAGGAGGAGTAGGACCTGGAGGAGGAGGAGGACTAGTAGGATCTGGAGGAGAAGGAGGAGGAGGAGGAGGACCTGGAGGAGGAGGAGGACCATGTGTGAGGTCACAAAGGTGGGTATCAGATGTTATTTAGGCCCTCAACCCCTTATTGAGAGCCTCCAAAATTAATGACTCACACATGAGTTGTTGGCCCTCCTCCATCCGCTGCATTTTACAGGCAATTATGCCAGCAAAGTCCTCCTCTACAGTGTGGGGGGCTCCCAGGGCCTCTGTAGCCTTCCAAAAGAGGCCTATGGCAGTCTCCTCTAGGGTACTCCTCTTCCTGCCACTTTCTCTTTGCAGGTGTAGGGGAGGGACCTGCATATCAGCCAGCCTGCTCGGCCCGGCCACCTCCTGGCTGAGACTTCCCTGTGTATGAAAAAGGGACATGGTTTTAGTTTTTGCATCATCAATCACAATCATAAATGCGTACTCCAAACTAACATCTAGTTAACATCATTGATTGGACAAGCAGAAATATTTAGAGGAATGCTATACCTGGCTCAAGCTGGGCTCCTCCACATGTTGCTGTCTGGAAGGCCCAGGTTGGGCATCAGAAGCCTCAGCTGGGGGGGAAGGAAGCGTGGAAGGAAGACTGGAGAGTGATGGCCTGGGTTCAGTCTGGCCTGCCAGAAAATGCAGCCTGTCATAGTACCACAGTCTGGGGAAATAGATGTCATCTGCTGCTCCGGATCTCTGCGAATCCTGGACTTTCTTGCGCTCCCTTACATATGTGCTCCTCAGGCCACCAATAAGGATCTTCAAATATGTGATGTCTGCCGTGGGGATCACCTGCTTCACAATTTCCAACAATTGATCCAGTGCTGCCTTCCTCTTTGTTTGGTTCTTATAATGTTGGTGGGTTATCTCCCACAGACAAGGCAGCTCCCTGAACATGTCAATGAATATTGCCATGAAGTCTGTATCATTCAAGATATCCATTTTAACTGCAAGACACAACACAAGACAAACCCTAATGTCAGCCAAAACTCTCCTAATCTTGTTACAATATAGGCCTCAATCTACAAGCAGTATAGGCCCAAATTTGTCTCTTACTTTCGTTATTACGATCGGCGCCTCCAATGCTCCTTCCTCCGCTCGCAGATCGTACGTAATACGCACGCGTGTTACGCTTTATACACACTGCGCATGCGTGTAACTCCGCCCGCCCCTGACGTTCTTTCTAGTCTATTCCCCGCCCCTTTTCGTTCTGCGCAGTGGGGGAAGAGCACATGGCGGATAGACAGCAGGTGCATGCTAATTACAGGAACGAGGAGGAGGAGGAGGAAAGCCCGGATCCGGACACGTCCCGATCCAGAAGGAGATTTAAGGCCTCAAATATGTCCTTTGGGGAGATGTTGGAGATGGTGGACATCCTGAAGAAGGCAGACTATGATGGGAAGTATGGACCTTACCCCAACCCCAATGTCAGAAAGGCCAAGATCATGGCGAAAGTGGTCAAAAGTCTGCACCGGAATTTCGGGGTACGACGATCGAAAGATCAGCTCAGGAAGCGGTGGTCGGACCTCAAATTACGAGAACATGAGCAGTACAGAAAGATCCGGAGAGTGCTGCAAAAAAGTAAGTAGTTGTGCTGTGTTCCTATTCGTTATATTTATTACATTCGTGCTGCTCCATGTGCTTTTCTTAAAAGTGTACATTTTAAAGTGGCAACTTTCATGTTCATGGGCACATTATTCATTCGTAGCAAACATTTTTCTTTCGGCCTATAAAACACCATTGTTTTGGCCATATGCATTTGGCCACATTTTTTACGCCCTACTTGTATGAAACTAATTTGGTTGTGTAGATGGGTTTGTTACTAGAATGAAATGCAAACTAGATTCTGTGTAAGGAGAGGACACTGAGCAGCTGTTTTCACATCTGGACACTGGAGCACTAGTGTGGGACACAAGAACACCATTTTTATTAGGGGGCCACACAGGTGCTCCAGTGTATACTATAGGGGGGGTCTCCATCTGTGAAGCTTGTACCAAACAGGTAAAGTATTGCAGCTTGACAAAGGACACT
The DNA here is from genome assembly GCA_037952835.1 of Lithobates septentrionalis. Taxonomy (NCBI): domain Eukaryota; kingdom Metazoa; phylum Chordata; class Amphibia; order Anura; family Ranidae; genus Lithobates; species Lithobates septentrionalis. The sequence goes on from JBBDGP010000775.1 coordinate 954,893, forward strand.
GAAAATGCTACATTTTGGAACTCTGCTAAAATTGACAATTGTACCCCACTTCCAAGCAATGTTTCATATTTATAGTTCTGCCATCAAATATCTGTGTGCTAAGTATAGCATTTTTGTTTTACATAGGGGAGAAAAGACTCGGAGGACACCCCTCATGCGAGGAGACCAGAGACCCCCCACCTCTGGAAGAAGGGGAAATACCCCCAACCCAAGAAGAGCAGGAGGAAGAAGACGTGGTGGAACTAGTCACCACAACAGGTGAGTGTCTGCGACCACAGGCTCAGGTAAGAGATGGATGCTGGCATATTTTTTACACCTGTTTTTGTTTGTTTTCTCTCTTTTTAGGTGATCGTGATGTTGTGGATCCAGATCCTTTCACATCAGAAAGTGCCCAGATCCTGATCGGGGAGATCATGGGGTGTAATTTAGAATTGGAAAACCTCAAGAAAAAAATCAATGATGTTATTCAAAAAATAAGAACATCATTGATGTTTTGGGCAGAGTTTAAAACCCCTCCAAATCACTTTCTTCTTTTGTGTGCTACAATGTTCTAAATGTTTTAGCGATTTTTCGAAAAGCTAAATTTGGAGGATGCACACAGTGTGTCAACATGTGCTATCTGCTATCACGGGAGTTCAATGGACGCGTTTTGGGGGTGCGACCCCTTCCTCAATAATAAAGTAGCCGAGACTAAGGGGTTTCTCCCCAAAACACGTCCCTTGATCCCCCGTGATGGCAGCTAGCACATGTTGACATTCGTAAATTGGTGTGCATCTTCCAAATTTGGCTTTTCCTGGGGTGACTTCACCCCATCTGAATGCAATATCAAACACAGTTCCTAAATACTCATGTCTGATATTGCCTTCAAGTTCTACCAAATGTGAACTTTGTAAGTTCAAGATTTGTGTCTTTCTTGTTGGTTTTACACATGCCTGTTTTAGCTTAAATGGACATTTCTATTTTTGATAATATGACCCCCAAAATTGTTATACAACAAACATGTTGGTTTGTTTTAAAAACCTTTTACAAATGCACATGTGATTGTGCAGGTATTAAAAAGATTGTTTTAATCAACAATGTGTGGATTATTGTCTCAACACTACAACACTTTTGTGGTGATGTAATTGGTGCTTTCGGTGACAATGGGTGTTATTTCATAAGGGCAAATACTCTTTGTACTTCAAGTGCAGTTTCAGTGCAGTTTCAGTGCAGTTTCAAGTGCACTTGTAGTGCAAATTGTCTTTGCCTTTAGTAAATAACATCCAACAGTGCTTTGTAAGGTTACACAATCACGCCATTTTCAGCACTCCCCACATTTCTGTCAGGGTCAGCTAAAACAAACACAAGCAGGAAATGTCACCAAAGATTTTTTTTTGTTTTTATTTCATAAAGGCTTCACAAATTGTCTGGCATATTGATGGCCCCCCTACCCGCAAAGAACTCAAGGTATCTTAACCGGACATCACGGGCACTCAGGGAGGGCAAGCCAGGATGGCCACTTTCAACCGCCGTCAGGGTTGTTTCATGTATAATTCCGACCTCAGGCCCAACTGAGCCAGCATAGTTGGCAGAATGTTGCCGTAAAAAGTTATATAGAACACAGCACGCCAGGATTATATGATTAAGTTTATACTCCGCCATATGGATGGGTGTAAGAAATAGGTGGAACCGGCTGGCCATGATTCCAAACGTGTTCTCCACCACTCTTCTGGCTCTGGCCAGCCGGTAATTAAAAACCCTCTGGTCCGGAGTGGGGGTCCTCATCGGGAATGGCCGCATAAGATGGTCCCCCAGCGCAAAGGCTTTATCCGCAACGAAGACAAATGGGAGTCCTTCCACATTGTCTTCTGGAGGTGGCAAGTCCAAGCTGCCATTCTGGAGATGCCTGTAAAACTCCGTTTGGGCGATGACTCCACCATCGGACATCAGGCCATTCTTCCCCACGTCCACATACAAGAAGTCGTAATTAGCCGACACCACCGCCAACATCACAATACTATTGAACCCCTTGTAATTATAATAGTACAACCCGAGTTGGGTGGTGGGACGATGTGGACGTGTTTCCCATCAATTGCACCTCCGCAGTTAGGAAAGTCCCACCGCTGGGCCAAGTGGGAGGCCACAGTCTAAAAAAATAGTATTTTTGCACATAAACATGGAAAGCAGATTAGACACAAACATTCTTGGCCAACATCCAGATAAAACATTTATTAAGGGGAATTTGACAACACCAAAGTATAAGATACGCCTATCATAGTCCCCCTCCCCCCCTCATGGCCCATTTCTAACATTATAGGGGGGGGATCTTGGACAGGTAACCCTATTCACTTCATTGAGAGATGAATGCCTAAATAATGGGTATTACTTTGAACAGCCCCTCCTTTGTTACACTATTGGCAGCCCACTGGACAGGTAAGACGTGTCCTAATACAAAGAAATAAATACACACTGTACACATTTGAGCACATTTGGACACTCTGCTCTTACCTATCAAGATAATAATAGGATACAAAAACTTTAAACAGTACCACTTGCAAGTATACAGGCAGGCCCTACTACATGCTTTGGGGAATTCATCCATAAATCTCACCACTAAAGAGATGGGTATAGTGAGTGTGGGTTTGGCCAAGTCAGCAGATAGATGATTGAGGATAGATAGAGAATTGGTATCAGCTGACTTAGCAGTTGGGGGGGAGGGAGGGTTAATAAAAATGATTTGGGGACACTACAAAAAAATGCCTCTGGCACTTTGCCTACATTTAAAGCACAAATCACATGTAAAAACATTTTAGGGGGTGTTTGGGGCAAAGCACTACTATGGAGCTGATAAAATACATTGTTAAGTGACTACATGAGGTGAATATAGGGCCAGGAGAACATGCTAGGAAGGTAAGTGAAGGCAAATATGTATGAAGGACTAAAAAAATAATTACATAAAAATCCAGCATGCATGAGAACAAAGGGGACATTCACAGCATATTACAATCATGGTAATTAGGGAATGAGGAAAGAAATACAATATAATAGCAAACATTAAATACAATAAAATAAGATATTAAAGGATAAAAATCGTACCTTCATATACTCCTTCTGCAGGACCTGGATGATGGCAGAACAGGTCTCCGGGATAATGATACCCAGAGCCTGGGGGAGATGCCTGTCGAGAACTTCAAGTCCTGCAGGCTTCTCCCTGTCGCCAAGTACCGCAGGGTAGCGACAAGCCTCTGCTCCGGAGTGATGCAGGTATCCTGCCTGCTGATATAGAGGGTCAGCGAAGCCAACAAACGGTGAAATACGGGGTCCGTCATCCTGAGAAAGTTCCTGAAATCATCAGGATTATTCTCACGGATCTCACGGAGCAAAGGCATATGAGAGAACTGGTCACGCTGAAGCAACCAATTCTTGGTCCATGAACTCCTCCCCACCCTGTTCATGGACTGGACTTGTGTCAAGGTCAGGACCCCAACACCAAGCCCCCGCACAGCATGAACTCTACGAGGAGTACGCATACGAAACATGGCTAGAAAACGGTCGGCTGCTCAGAACGAAGTAACAGAACGCACTAAAGAACAGCAAGGCCTGTGAAGAGCGACCTGAAAAACAGTAACGAACGAACAAGAACACAATGACTAAGTCACGCGGAACTTGCTTGCACGCACTGAAGAGCAGATACAAACCCACAAGCACAAACTGAACCGCAGAAAACGATCTGAAAGCCACGAGTCTGAAAAAGCGCGAATCGTCTCTCACCAAACTTTTACTAACACGAGATTAGCAAAAGGAGCCCAAAGGGTGCCGCGCTTGGTTCTGAACTGGTCTTTTCTAGTCTCGTCATACGTGGTTGACGTCACCGCGTTCTTGGCGAATGGAAATTCCGACAACTTTGTCCGACCGTGTGTACGCAAAACAAGTTTGAGCCAACATCCTTTGGAAAAAATCCTAGGATTTTGTTGTCGGAATGTCCGATCAATGTCTGACCGTGTGTACGGGGCATTAGTCCGTAGGGTTCAATATTGAGTTGGCCCACCGTTTGCAGCTATAACAGCTTAAACTCTTCTGGGAAGGCTGTCCACAAGGTTTAGGAGTGTGTCTATAGGAATGTTTGACCATTCTTCCAAGTGCATTTGTGAGGTCAGGCACTGATGTTGGACGAGAAAGCCTGGCTTACAGTCTCCACTCTAATTCATCCCCAAGGTGTTCTGTTGTGTTGAGGTCAGGACTCTGTCCAGGCCAGTCAAGTTCCTCCACCCCAAACTCACTCATCCATGTCTTTATGGACCTTGCTTTGTGCACTGGTCCAAATCATTTGGTGGAGGGGGGATTATGGTGTGGGGTTGTTTTTCAAGGGTTGGGCTTGGCCCCTTAGTTCCAGCGAAGGGAACTCTTAAGGCATCAGCATACCAAGACATTTTGGACAATTTCATGCTCCCAACTTTGTGGGAACAGTTTGGGGATGGCCCCTTCCTGTTCCAACATGACTGCACACCAGTGCACAAAGCAAGGTCCATAAAGACATGGATCAGCGAGTTTGGGGTGGAGGAACTTTACTGGCCTGCACAGAGTCCTGACCTCAACCTGATAAAACACCTTTTGGCTGAATTAGAGTAGAGACTGGGAGCCAGACCTTCTCATCCAACATCAGTGCCTGGCCTCACAAATGCACTTCTGGAAGAATGGTCAAACATTCCCATAGACACACTAAACCTTGTGGACAGCCTTCCCAGAAGCTGTTCTAGCTGCAAAGGGTGGGCAAAATCCAATTTTAACCCTACGGACTAAGACTGGGATGCCATTAAAGTTCATGTATGTGTAAAGGCAGGCGTCCCAATACTTTTGGCTAGATAGTGTATCTGGAAATGATTTACAATGGTGGTGGAACCCTCCTACACATAAATACTACATTTAGACATAGTTATAGGACCTGGGAGATGAGACAACTCTACATGAAGCAGCATGTTTGGGATTTGAATCCAGACGCTCAGGGATACTAAGCAGAAGTTCTAACCTCTAAGCCACAGAGCTGCCATGTGTGAGAGCCTCCTACACATAACTACACATAACTACACATAAAAACACATAAATACTACATGTCTTTGAACATACATGTGATGGAATTACATTACTCAAGAGTTATTCTTCTTGATTTATTCTGTGATATTTGGTGTTTTTTTGTGGGTGAGAGTAAAATATTACCCTCAATTTTTTGGGAATTACAATTTGCTTTCTGATGTTGGTGCACGTCACATTTTTTGGACTCAAATTATGAATATTTGGAATTAATAAAAAAACACAACAAATTGTGATTCATTTTAAATTTACATCAGCAATGTTATTGTTTGTGGATTGTAAAGACACCTGTGTGACTTTGGGTAAAGATTGTTGTGAGATGAAGAGTAACAAGTGAAAGTGACAGAGAAAAATATATTTTACCCAAAAATCAAAACATTCTACATTCTAGCATTCTTAAAAACAAAATATTTTAAGTAGAAGCAACAATGTTGCAAAGGAAAATTTATTTCAGAGAAAGATACATTTCATCTCCACATTAAACGTTTTTTTTTTTGTGAAAGTTACAATTGTTTCATTAGAATCAATGGCTGTAACTTGATTTGGACTAGAATAGAGCAGATTTTTACTTCCAAAAAATGCTCTCTAATTAGCTCTCATTTTGGTATTTACTATAGCGCTGGCTCACAGCGTTCTCCTTTTTTTCCTCACCTGATCAAGACTGGAGTCGTGAGGTATCCCTTACCGCTTGTCGCCCCAGCCAGGTTCAGCCTCTCCTGGGTGGAAGTCCTTCCTGTACAGCCTCTAAATGAGCTATATGGTTGGAGCCCCATTCTGGTGGTGCAGGCTTCTCAAAGAAAGCTTTAAACAAGCTTTGACGGCAGTGACAGCGTTTTCTTTTGCTTTCCATATTCTTTTTACTTCTTTTCTCTGTGTTATGGGCGTTTGCCATTTCCAAGATGGCTGCAGCAGTGCAAGTACACTCTGAGCATGAGAGGCAGGAAGTGATGCGGCTTCTGTGTTTCCTGGTTAGAGCTTTTCCAGGATGGTCATCTGATCATGCTCAGGCACTGATATCATCGCTAATGGCAAATGTGAGTTCTAAATGGTTTTATGGCATTTTTTGGCAACAAATGGTGGAGCTCTCTACTCAGGCATGCTGGCTGCTTATGTGGTCATTGTTTGCAGGTATGTTTTCCCTTTTTATGGCATTCACCTGTGTTTTTCCTATCTCCTTCTCAGTGTTGCTCTAGAATCATTGTGCTCTTTATGGCATTCACCTGGGATCTTCCTATCCCCTTTTCTATGCTTGCTCCGGGATCATTGTTTTGGGCTCAGATTCCACTAGTGCGACTTGTCACTGCAAAGTCACATGTCAAGCCGTACCCCATTATTTCCAATGAGTACCATTCATATATGTGTTCATAGACCTTAAGAATACACAGGCATTGCTTCAAGTCGCATCAAATTGCAGCAAAATCTTGTGACTTTCAGGTCGCAATAGTGGAGACTTAGCTTATGCTGTTTTTCATTTCAGTCTGCTGCTTTGCTCTGTTTCTATGGGAAACGCTTTCCAGCCAGACCGCCCATTGCTTTGAAGGTATAGGGATTAGGTAAGTAGTGAAGATTGAGAAAAAGAGCGCCAATATCTATAGTCCTGTAAGGACTACAAGATGGAGGGAGCCTTCTGACGGTCAAGACAAAGTCACCATCTAAGAACAGACATTGAGGCAATGTTGATTAAACTCATCATCTCACCGCTCATTATCATTGCTCCCCGTTTACAAACATCACAAGTTACCAGCCCTAACAGTCGCTGCATTTGTTGTGGAAGGTCATTTGCCTGCCAAGCTAGTATGTCAAATCTGCCTGGATCAAACACTCTACAGCCCTGCAAGGACCTCAAGGTGAAGAGATCCTGCTAAAAGCCAGAACAGTCACTATTCAAAGCACAGACATACAGGCAACATTGATCAATGTCATCTTCTCACCTCTCATTTTGTTTGCTCCCCGTTTACGAACACCACAGATTACCAGCCCTAATGGTTGCTGCATTCGTGGTGGAAAGTCATTGCTTGACAAGCTACAGTGCATAAATTGCCTAGCACTTCCAACCAGAACCAGAACGTGGTGTCCAAATAGGAAATAAAGAGAAAAACTGCGCTCAGAAGCTAAAAAAAGAGAGTAAACACCAGCTGCGGTTACAAGTGTAGCCCACCATATAAAAATCAAACAATAAGAAAACCGCGCTAAGAAATGATAAAGGAGTCCACGTTACAGTCCTATAATCATAAATGAATAGTCCCAATGTTGATCCGGGTCAAAAATTTTTCCAAACAAGATAGTGATGAATAAACACAATCAGCAGAACACTCCAACATCAGTTGTGCTTACCAGAAGTAAGTTTATAAGGGCGAGTGGCTTAAACCCAGCCTGGACCTTTAGATGTATACTCCAGATGGAACAGGAAGGGCGCCCTCATCCTGTGTATCCACAGATATAGTGCAAAAAATATATAAAAAATATATAGTGTAATATTGTTTTGACATATACCACACCAAACAGAAAGGGGTGACCACCCAAAAAATCCTTAAATCACGTGTAATCATAAAATCCTACGCTGAGTAGCTAGGACAGTGAGGTGAGTGTCATGCAATCATGCACACACAGGTGAAAAAAAGAAAAATAGTAAATAAAAATAAAAAATTAAAAAAATTGTGAAAGCTGCAACGACTTCCAAATCTGCTTACCAGATAAGGGATGGATAGTCGGCATATACAGAACACTCCAGATGAAGAAAAATGTAAATATATGGAAAATAGAAGAAAGCTTATATCCAGTAATAGACACAATAGTGATGCAGGCTGCTTACCAGAGGGCTGACCCTCATATGCAGATATGTGGAAACACAGGAACCACCACCAAAGGATAAATAAGGCAAACCTTCAGGGTTGTCCCCTTACCAGACAAAAAGGACACATAAGGCAGATGTATTATGGTCTCAACATCACTTCCAACCGGAATGGTATGCCCCGTCTTATCCTCTCCGTCCAAGCTCAGCGGCATATAAATAATGGAGAGCCAAATAGTGTAATACTGACTATATCACATTTATTAAAAACAGAAAGACACTTACAATGGTCGAATATAACAGGCTGAAGGGTAAAAGAAACGAAAACGGAGCCGGCCGGCCTCCGGACACACTCCCGTCCTCAATTGCGCAGTGTGGTGACGTCAGCACGCCCCTCCCAGACGCGTTTCGTCACACGTTTGACGTTTTCAATGGGGAAATAGGAAAGCTTGTACAAGCTTTGAAGATTGCCCAATAGAGACTTTTTTTTGCAAGGACAGCTAAGGACGCAATTGCCTGGGTTGAAGTGGAGGAAACTCTCCACAAGGTTAGAAAGTATTAATTTCCTTCACTGAACAACTGGAAGAATTGAAGGGGTCAGAGAAAAATGCCCTTATAAACAGGCTGTCAAAGCTGTATACCCTGAAAAAGCTAGAGGTCAACCTGCTGCAGTCTTCTCCGATGATGGATGCATCATGAATGTAGCTGGCAAGACATGGCACATTCAAGGAGGCTCTAGTCCAAAAATTAGATATAGATCTGAAGTGCTCCTTCATACTGTAGCATCTGCAGGTGCTGGCACACCAGCAATAACCAGCCCATGTGCTGAATGAGTCTGGCAAAAGTGTCCGATCTGTCCGCCATAATGTCACAGTCACGATAAAAATCGCTGATCGCGACGATTACTAGTAAAATAAAAATTATTAATAAAAATGCCATAAAACTATCCCCTATTTTGTAGACGCTATAACTTTTGCGCAAACCAATCAATAAACGCTTATTGCGATTTTTTTTTTTTATTATTTATTTATTTATTTTTTTACCAAAAATATGTAAAAGAATACGTATCGGCCTAAACTGAGGAAAAAAATGTTTTTTTATATATTTTTTGGGGATATTTATTATAGCAAAAAGTAAAAAATAATACGTTTTTTCTCGCTACTTTTTGGTTTATAGCGCAAAAAAACAAAAAACGCAGAGGTGATCAAATACCACCAAAAGAATGCTGTATTTGTGAGGGAAAAAAGGACGTCAATTTTGTTTAGGAGCCATGTCGCACGACTACGCAATTGTCAGTTAAAGCGATGCAGTGCCGAATCGCAAAAAGTGCTCTGGTCTTTGGGCAGCCAAATAGGGGGCTTAAGTGGTTAATGACTGTCTTCTCCCCCGTACCTTTACCTGACATGCAACCCCTTATAATCAATGATTGTGGAAATTTACAATATGGAAAATATGGTACTGGGAGGAAACCGTGGCAGAAATAAAAATCACCTCACAAAGAGTTCACAGGCACTCACTGCAGCTGAAGCAGCTCCAGTCACCTCACAAGATACAGCATCAGGGCGCTCTCACAGACAGAAAATGTCACAGCAAGACTCTCCATTTGAGTCAGATACAGAACAAATCCTCTCACAAACTTCTCCACAAGCCTCCTCAGTATCCCCAGTAATATTATTACAATTTGAAAAGATGCTTCATAAGGCTTTAAAACAAACCTCAGACCAAATAACAAAAAGCCTAACCAAAGAAATAAGAGAGCTGGGAAACCGCACCGCAGCCTTAGAAATAAAAATGGATGAAATTGAAATTACAACCCAAGAAAATATAACAGAATTGGAACAATTAAAAAAAGAGAATTTAATACTTCAAACTAAGCTCGAAGATTACGAAAATAGAGCCAGACGTTCAAACTTGCGCATAAGGGGAATACCTGAAACTGTGACAGACCTGCAATCTACTATTACTGCTCTATTACAAGAACTAAAGCCAGATATCCCTATTGAACGTTTAGAACTGGACAGAGTACACAGAGCCCTCACAGCCAAAAAGAAAGATGGACCCCCACGTGATATAATCACAAAATTTCATTATTACAGAACGAAAGAACAAATACTAATTGCTGCAAGAGAAAAAAAGGAACTTAATTTTCAAGGACACAATTATCAAATTTTTGCTGACCTATCCCAACTTACTATTACTAAAAGACGATCCATGAAACCCCAACTAATGGAACTGCAACGCCACAACATTATGTATCAATGGGGCTTCCCCTTTTCAGTCAGATTTAACTACCAAGGTACAATTTACAGAAGCAGATCAGCAGATGAACTACAACAAACCCTTTTAAAATTAAATCTGACAGAACCCATAAGCAGCAACTCTCCCACACGCAGAAGAATGGCATCATCTTCACCTTCAGGCAGCACCCAGAAAATTTCAGAACAAAATGGGAATCATCATTCTCACAAAAGAGGCCGTTATGCCACATCATCCATGGACCAAGAAAATTCAATGGACTGACATCCTAATTCCTGATATCTCTTCATTTATTATACTAAGAGATGGTTCTCTATAAAAAACCTATATTTATAACTGAATGTAACTGCATTCTGATAGTCACACACTGTGTGGGATCATGTTACATTCCAGTTATATTTCTTATTACTTCTGATTCATATAGCCTTAGAATATATAAGTGAAATAAGGAAATTCTTGTTCAGTTATATATTATCAGGTAATAACAATAGATTTATTACTTTTTAGGACAAATATGTTCAATAATCCAGAAGTAATGGAAGCTTTTTCTTTCTTTTCTTAAAACAAATATATTATTACCTAACTAGTTCCTAGAACTATGTTTTTGTTTATTCTAATCTGAAGCAATACAACCTCAATTTTATGAGTTAACATATCTAAACAGTTACATATGAATAAAATATGTAATTGTTTACTCTAAAAGGGTTAAAATCCCAAAATAATTCAAACTATCTTCATCAATACCAAAGTTATTAACAGTACCTTTCTAACTGAATTATTTAGCCTAGGGCAAGACTAACTATATACAACCACCCTGGAATAAATAATTTCAACAAAAACTATATTCTGCACTCCAATTAATGAAACATCATTTTGATGTCTTTTGACATAGCACTTCTCTCCTGTAAGCGGAAGATCCGTGTACCCCCATTAGCCCTCCTCATTCTCCCAACCATATTATGTGGGAGTGTGACGAAGGCACTTATTCCCCTGAGAGAGATATTTATTCTCTTTCACGGGTAAATTGTGATTACTTGCAAAAAATAATTTATACAATGTATCATCTAATCTCATATGTTTTTTGTTTACTCTTTACTCCAGAATTCACTGGTTTCTTTTCTATCTATTCATCTCTTCAGTCCACACAGGTTGATCTGCGCAGTCAGCTCTGCATAACAAAAAGTAAGTCAAAACTATTTGATCTATTGCCATGGCACCACTGAATATACTTTCCCTGAATGTTCAGGGAATAAATGTCCCTCAAAAAAGGACCAAAGCCTTCCGTACTTTCCATAACCAGAAGGCTCACATAGTATGCCTCCAAGAAACACACTTCACCAAAGATTCTACTCCAAAATATATTTCTCCTTTTTATCAACAAATTTACACGGCTTCTGCCTGTACCAAGCAAAGGGGAACTCTAATTGCATTTCACCGATCCACACCATTCACCTTATCATCAGAAATTAAAGACCCAGAAGGTAGATACCTGATACTCATGGGTTATATAATGGATACAGCAATCACGGTGATTTCCTACTACGCTCCTAACAAACAACCTACACCATTCCTCTCACATATATTACAAGTGATTAATACACACACAATAGGAACAGTGATAATGTGTGGGGATTCGAACCAGGTCCTCCTCCCATTTCTAGATAAATCACCTTTTACACCATCCAAAATAACCTCTAGATTACCTTTTTCTCAACTTCTTTCCAAATACAATCTGGTAGATTCGTGGAGAGAAAGTAACCCAATGAAAAAGAAATTCACTTATTTCTCGCACCCTCATCAAACCTTCACCAGAATAGATCATATTTTTCTAACAATAGGAATGATACCGGAAATTATTGCATCAGATATAATTCCGATTCCGTGGTCTGACCATAATGCAGTATACACTACTATAGCCTCAGCCATACCAAAAGCGCATGACCCAACGTGGTACTTACCGGCCATAATGCTCAAACACCCACTACATCAGATGGCCATTGAACAAGCTTTAAAGGAATACATATCAATTAATAATACAACAGACATCTCCCCAATAACACTGTGGGAAGCTCATAAGCCTGTCTTGCGTGGTACAATACAAAGACAAATGGCACTATTTAAACGGGAACGCAAAAATCTAGCAAAAAAACTAGAACTCAATTTTAATGCAGCCTACATATCATTTCAAGATAATCCATCTCAGAGTACAAAATCTCATCTGGAAAAATCTAGATTGGAATACGATCTATTTCTCACTGAGTCAGTTGATAAATCCCTCAAACGCTCCAAACACAATTTCTACATGAATACAAACAAACCAGGTACATATTTGGCTCGGGCATTAAATTCAACTAACAAATCTTTCAAACCAATACGTTTGAAATTATCAAAAAATGTTTACACTTGTAATCCAGTTAAAATAGTCCATAAATTTCACTCACATCTCGCAACTTTATACAAGACAAACAATGAATTTAATCCTACAGAGGCTGAATCCTTCTTCTCAAAAATAACCTTACCTGAGCTATCTCAGAATCAAAAAAGCAGTTTGGATGAGCCTATAACTATAGATGAAGTTGCTAACACCATAAAAGACCTAAAACTTAACAAAAGACCAGGCCCAGACGGCTACTCGGCTTTATACTATAAAACATTCTCAGAAATACTCTCTCCCATTCTCACTGAAATTTTTAACATACTTCTAGATGGACATTCTTTTCGGCAAGAAACACTAATGGAAATTGTTTGTATGATCCCAAAACCCCTTTCTGATGATACTTCCTGTGTGAATTATCGGCCTATCTCTCTGTTAAACCTCGATATTAAATTATTAGCAAAAATAATAGCAAAACGCAACAATAGCATTATAGGAAAATTAATACATAGAGATCAAGTAGGCTTCATGCCAAATAGACAGGCAGGCGATAATATACGCAGGGCAGTGTTATTGGCACATATTGCTAAAAAACGGAAAATCCCTTTATGTTTTCTATCTCTCGATATTAAGAGGGCATTTGACACAGTATCCTGGCAATATATGCAATATTCATTACAAAACTGGGGTTTTGGACCCCACTTTTTAACATGGATCAAAGCATTATATAATAAACCCAAAGCCTATATAAAATATGCTGGATACAAATCTGAAGCCTTTAATATCGAAAGAGGTACCCGACAGGGTTGCCCATTATCTCCCTTATTATTTGCCCTTATACTCGAACCCATGGCCCAATACATCAGAACAAACCAAACTATAACTGGCATTGAAGTAGGAGGTATTACACACAAACTATGTATATTTGCAGACGATATATTACTTTTTCTATCATCACCACAGGTCTCTGGTCCTAACTTAATACCAGCTCTTGATGGATTTGCAGCCCTATCCGGCCTTATGATTAATCCTAAGAAATGCCTAGTGCTTAATATTTCACTCACAAACATGGAATTGATTCCGGCTAGGGCTGCACTCCCATTCACATGGGCAGAAAAATCAATTCCATATCTTGGAATTCATTTAACAGCATCTCATTCTGACTTATTCTCAACCAATTATCCTCCTGTATTAAGACAGATCACAAATCTAATAAAACAATGGTCGCAACTTCCTTTATCCTGGAAAGGGAAGATTAATGCAATCAAAATGACTATTCTACCCAAATTGCTTTATCTATTCAGAGTCCTCCCTATTCCAATTCCTTCCTATTTTTTGAGAATAGTACAAAAAAGAGCAACTTAGTTTATATGGGGCTCTTCTAAACCACGTATACCTATACACACACTACATCTTCCCAAAAATAAAGGAGGCCTGGGATACCCTAATTTTACTAACTACTACAGAGCAGCACATTTGGCCAGTCTGTCCAAATACCATGCAAAACAGGAAATCCCATTATGGGTATTTATAGAGGCTTCAGAAAATGACCCTCTATTAATATCAAATTTATTATGGCTTGATCCTAAAGACCGCTTTAAAATTCATAATCCCATAACTAAACACTTCTTATCTCTCTGGGATAAACTAAAAACCAAATATCAGTTACAATCTCCACACAATCCTCTCCTTTCTTTTATCAGAAATCCGGCCTTTTATCCGGCATGGATCTACCCAAATTCTTTTAAAGCTTGGACAACATCAGGCATTCAGACACTAAATGACTTCATAGCATCTAAATCATTCCTTTCATTCCCATCGCTTAGAGAAAAATATGATCTACCAAACTCTGAGATATTTAGATATCTCCAAATCAAAAATTTCTATACACCATTCCTAAAGGGGGATACACCATTATCCCAATTATCCATTTTTGAATCAATCTGTACAAAAGATCCATTTGCTAAAGGTACAATTTCATCACTTTATAATCAATTATATGGAGTAGCAAATCTTAATAGACCCTCTTACGTTCAGAGGTGGGAGGAACTTTAGAAGACACGGACTGGTCTAACATATGGCTCACATCTAAGTCATCTTCACCCAACATCTTAGCACTGGAGACAAATTATAAAGTCCTAACTCGCTGGTACCTTGTACCCGCTAGAGTGGCAAAATATTCACCTAATACCTCAGCTCTTTGTTTTCGAGGATGCCCAGAAATAGGCACATATTTACCCATATGGTGGACGTGCCCAGTAATCCAAACCTTCTGGAAGGAAGTCTTCGTGATTGCATCTAAAATATTAAAAAAAATAATACAACCAGATCCATATTTAATTTACTTAATCTAAAACCGGAATGGTTAACACTCTCTCAATTCAAACTTATGATCCAACTAATAACGGCTGCAAAACAAACAGTGGCCAAGGCATGGAAATCTCCTACATTGGTACTAGCAGAAACAATTCACAGAATGAATAATACAATGTCCCATGCTAAGATGGTAGCCATCGATCAAAATCAAATTCCAAAATTTGAAAAACTTTGGCATCCTTGGATAAAACAACAGTTCCAGTCAAACTTCAATGACTCTGTCCTGTTGCCATGGTAACAGATTAAATGACTTACAAAGACACCCATTCTAAGGCTTCAAAGAGAACTAAAAAGAATAATAAACTGACGAGCGGGACAACCTTGTGGACCATACCTCTACCTTTCAACCCTTTTTCTTCTTTCTCTTTCCTTTTCTCCACCTTACGATTAAAGCTCATTATCAGAATTTATTTGACCTATATACACTCTACTTGTAAACAATATGTATAGTAGGTATAAATCATTTAAATACCTACAAAAGTAACTAAGGAAATGATATATATCTTTAATTTAGGTTTACGTGAACCCGATGTTTAATATTTGAAATTTCATGATATTTACCTATATAAACCCTACTGTAAAACAATGAGCTTACTTTATAGATCCTTGTAAACTTACTTTATGTATCTTTATAACATTGTATACTCAATAAACTTCTTTTGACAAGGAAAATATAACCAAGATGTTAATTGTATGCATATATTCAGCAATTATCTAACCATTACTATATGGATGTATTTATTATGAACGAGAAAAAGAAACTCAGTGGGGAGGGAGAGAAAAGAAAAAAAAAACACAGGGAGGGGGTCGGGAGAGAGACTAGAAGAAGGGTGGTTGTTGTATAAATTTTTTCAGCTTTTCTATGCATTTTATTTATATTGGTTGGATTCAGTTATTGAGTAATAACTGCTTGATAGGCCTGGGAGTTTTTGAATTCTATCCACCTATACCATATCGAAGCAAATTTTTCCTGCGATATGCTTATGAGATCTTCTATTTTTTTCTATGTTATTTATTCTCAGGAACCATTCTTTTTTTGACAGGATGATATTCGAACGCCAGTGGCATGGAATACAATGTCTTGCTGCATTTATCATGAACATAGAGATTTTAGATACTGTTTTTTGGGGATCGAGCTGTAATGTAAAAAGTATTGTGCTGGATTAAATCTTAGGTTTTCTGAGGTGATTGAGGTAATGGTTTCGTGTACTATTTTCCAGAAGTTCTGAATTAGAGGGCAAGTCCACCATATATGTAGCATCGAGCCTTTCTCATGTTTGCATCTCCAACATTTATCAGAAATCTAGAGAGAAAATGTATCTAATAGAGTGGGAGTTCTGTACCGTCTAGTGATCAACTTGAAGTCACACTCTTGGGTAGCTACGTTTAGAGATCCTTTATGTGCGTACATATAGATTGTTTCCCAGTTCTTTTCTGTTAGGTTTATATAGATAGGTCTTGTTCCCAAGCTTGACATGACACACTGGAGAAGTCCGATTTGCCCTCAAAGAGTGAATTGTAGTGAGTAGAAATGATATATCTCTGTGGTGTTTTTTTTGTACATAGGTCTTCTAACATTGTAAGGGGTTTTGCCCAAGATTGAGCTGTCTCACTTTTGGTCAGAAAATGTCTGATTTGAATAGAGTTCCACTGCGGGAACAATACTGGGATGATGTCTTTATTTAGTTCGTCTCTAGATAACAGTTTTACATTTTTAAAGAAATGTTTGATCAGGATTTCTTCGTGTGGTATAGTATTTGCCAGGAAGTTTTGCTCTAGACCTGGGGGAAAATCTGGGTTGTTTCTTAGTGGTGTGAGTGGGCTAAGCCATGGAGATGGGTTAGTAGTTTTAAAGGTGTTGTGGAAGATCTATGAGGGGGTGAGATTTGATCTCTTTTGAATGATGTTTTGGGTGTATCCATGTGAGAGATTTTATTTGTTGGGAGAGTTGTATATGCTCTAAGGTCACCCAATCCTTGACTACTTGATGGATGTTCCAGTCTACAATTCGTGCTATAAGAGTTGCTTATTGATATTTCCTTAGGTCAGGTAGTGCTATTCGCCCTTTATTTTTAGGTAAATTTAATCTAGTAAATTTGATTCTTGGAGGTTTGCTTCTCCAAATGAAGGTAGAGCAAGCTTTGTGAAAGGATGTGAAAAATGATGGTGGTATATTAATGGGGATTGTTTGCATGACGTATAAAAATCGGGGTAGGATTGTCATCTTAATTAATGAAGCTCTGCCAAACCAAGATACGTTTAAGGAGTTCCATCTTTTTATTTAGATCATCATATGTTTCTTTCAGAATGGGTATGTAATTAAGTTTAAAAAGGTCATTTAAATTTGTGGGGATTTCAGTTCCTAGATATGTAATATTTTGTTTGGCCCACACAAAGGGAAAGTTTTTTTTACATGCTTCTACTGAGCTTGGGGGTAGTGTGATATTAAGGGCGTTAGATTTTGAATGGTTGATTTTTAAATTGGATAGTAATTTGGAAGTTTTCCAAGTTTTGAATAAGGTTGGGTAGGGAGATATGGGGTTCTTATAGGAAGAGAAGCATATAATCTGCAAAGGCTGCGACATTAAACGTATGATTTTGGATCTCAATTCCCTTTATATCTGGATTGGTTCTAATTTTGTTTAATAGTGGCTTCAATGTGAGGACGAACAATAGTGGAGACAGGGGGCATCTCTGTTTTGTGTCGTTGCGTAGATTGAAGGCGTTCGACAGGTGGCCATTGACAAGAACTTGTGCTGTTGGGTTTGAATATAGTGCTCAAATGTACGCTCTCATTTGAGGTAATGTCCCAATATGTTTCAATATAGCTTCCATATAATCCCAGGCAACTCTGTCGAACACCTTTTCGGCGTCTAGGGAGAGAAAAAATCCTTGTTTCTTTTTTGGAAGTTAGCCAGTGGTTTATGTTTAATGCTTTATTGTATTGTCGCGTCCTTCTCTACCTGGGATAAATACCACTTGATCAAGGGATATGAGGGACGTTAATAAAGGAAAAAGTCAATTAGCTAGTATCTTGGCATATATCTTTACGTCAACATTAATTAGGGGAATTGGTCTGTAGTTCGTGACCTGGTTTGTATCTTTGCCTTCTTTGGGTATCACAGTTATGTGTGCTTCTAATAGTTGTTTCTGGGGTTGTTGTTCGGAATGTAATGATTGAAAGGTCTTTTAAAATCTTGGTTTCAGTAAATTAGTAAATGTCTTATAATATTGTAAAGGTAAACCATCTGGACCTGGTGCTTTGCCTATTTTCATGTCTTTTATTGCCTTGTCAAATTCTGGGCCGGATATAGAGGCTTCTAGTTCTTGGGCTGTATTTTCAGTTATTTGAGGTAATATTTCTCTAGGAATTCATGAATGAGCTTTTTTCTGTTGTCTGTATTATGTAGGCATTTAGGATTGGATGGAATGTTGTATAAGGTTTGGTAGTAAAGTTCAAATTGCTTAGCTATCTCTTCATTTGACGAATATGGTATGCCTTTATTATCCCTTATTTGATGAATTGTGGAAGCAACTTTTTTGTTCTGAAATGCTTTTGCTAGCATTTTCCCACTCTTATTTCCCTGTTCATAGTAAATCTTATGTCTTAAAATGTACTGTCTTTTAGTTTTCATGTTCAGTTCTTCAGCCTATAGTATCCTTGCATTTGTTAGCTCATCAAATGTTGAGAGTGCAACAGTTCTTTTGTGTGCTGTTTCTAGTCTATGTATTTGTTCAATCAATGATTTTATTTTGGATTGTTGTTCTTTGTTCAATTTGGCCAATTTACTTATAAATTCTCCCCTAATGTTCTTCCCATTGTGTGAGTAAAGAGGTCTCATCATTTTAATTTTGTGAGAAGTAATCTTTTAGTGTGTTATTGAAATGTATTACATCTATAGGGTTCTTCAGTATGGTAGTGTTGAGTCTCCATGATTTAGTTACAGTATTTTTCTCTGGGAAAGTCAAAGTCATTGTAATCGGGTGATGGTCAGATATAGCCATGGTTTCGATAGTTGAATTTTTCAATAATTTAAGGTCAGGTTGCCATAAAAAAAAGTAGTCAATTCTAGAGTATTTTTGGTGTACAAATGAGAAATAAGTAAAGTCTTTAGTTTGAGGGTTTAGAGTTCTCCAGGCATCATGTAGCATTAGTTCCTGTAGTTGAACTTTAATTTGTTTCAGTGCTTTATAAGGAAGGCTCGATGTGCCATTCGAGGTGTCTATAAGGGGGTTTAAAGGGATATTAAAGTCCCCTCCTATGATAAGAATGCCTGAGGTGAAAGTCGTTAGCAGATCTTTTATCTTGCGAAAGAAAGCTACCTGCTTCGTGTTAAGGGCATAGATGTTGGCTATTGTAATGGGGTGGGATCCAATCTTCCCTTTCAAGAATATGTATCTCCCTCCCGGATCTAGCATTGAGTCTTGTATCTGGAATGATAACTGTTTAGATATCAAAATAGAAACTCCTTTAGTTTTCCCACCTGGATTGGTGGCGTGAAATCTTTTGTCATGCATTTTTGGAACTTTGTCAGATTTAAAGTGAGTTTCCTGTATTCAAATGATGTTTGCACCTGAACAACCGCAACATACAGGGATATACAATGTAATACTGACATTCCAACCTATGTGTGTGATTATATGTCAGTATTACATTGTATATCCCTGTATGTTGCAGTCATTCAGGTGCTTATCTAATAGTTTTTTTAAACTATCGATGCCTGTGGAAGGGAATTCCACATCCTTGCCACTCTTAATGTAAAGAACCCTCTACGTAGTTTGAGGTTAAACCTCTTTTCTTCTAATTTTAATGAGTGGCCACGTGTCTTATTAAACTCCCTTCCGCAAAAAAGTTGTATCCCTATTGTGGGGTCACCAGTATGGTATTTGTATATTGAAATCATATCCCCTCTCAGGCGTCTCTTCTCCAGAGAGAATAAGTTCAGTGCTCGCAACCTTTCCTCATAACTAATATTCTCCAGACCCTTTATTAGCTTTGTTGCCCTTCTTTGTACTCGCTCCATTTCCAGTACATCCTTCCTGAGGACTGGTGCCCAGAACTGGACAGCATACTCAAGTGAGGTCAGACCAGAGTCTTGTAGAGCGGGAAAATTATCATTTTATCTCTAGAGTTGATCCTCTTTTTAATGCATGCCAATATTCTGTTTGCTTTGTTAGCAGCAGCTTGGCATTACATGCCATTGCTGAGCCTATCATCTACTAGGACCCCCAGGTCCTTTTCCATCCTTAATTCCCCCAGAATCTGGGCATTGAAACACAGAGAGCCTTCTAGCATTTGGCACATTCAAGGACACATGGCAACTATGAAAGAAGTGTGGATTCAAAATAATTCAAACCTGAATGTAAAATATAATTAACACCCTGGTAAAAAAATAAAAATAAAAATGAATGCCTCAGATATGTAAGAATATATGTAGCGCACTCCTGAGCCCTGCATTCTTTATGTAGCGCCGTCCTGAACTCTGCACTCTGTTTTTTCTCTATCTTTATTTATTAATGAAATGTGAGAAATAATGTATTTATCGTACAATCATTTCATAAACACATACCACATACACTGCATATATAATTAAGGAGGAAATAATAATAATAATAATAATAATAATAATAATAAGGAAAATATGCTTATAAAATAGTTTACCATTTGCCAATAAAAATATGTTCCCGAATTTTATTTTAAAAATCTGGTCACCCTACACTATACCCCACCTGTTTGAATGACGTAAGACCCATCTCCCTGATCCCATTTGCCTCCAAGCTCATAGAACGCCTTGTCCATGAGCAAATAAGACGCTACCTCATGGACAACAACCTTTTCGACCCCCTACAGTCCAGCTTCCGTCCACAACATTCCACTGAAACTGCCCTACTAAAACTCACCAATGACCTACTAACTGCTAAAACCAATGGCCATGTCACTTACAACTCCATCTCCTCTGCTCCTCTTCCTCTCTCTGTTGGGGTACCCCAAGGCTCCCTCCTTGGGCCCCTCCTATTCTTACTCTATACCTCTTCCCTGGGCCAGTTGATAACCTCCCATGGCTTCCAATACCACCTCTACGTCAATGACACCCAGATCTATCTCTCCACTCCTCAACTCACCCCCTCGATCTCCTCTCGGATTTCAAACTTACCGAATGACATATGGATGTCACACCACTTTCTCAAACTCAATCTTTCTAAAACTGAGCTTGTTATATTTCCTCCTTCCTTGTCCCCCCCCCCCCCCCACGACTTTAGGATTAAGATCAACAGCACAACCATTGGTCCCTCCACACATGCCAGGGCTAAATCCCGCCGCCTTAACCTCCGCAACATCTCCAGAATTTGACCATTCCTGACTAATGACACCATAAAGCATTTTAATCACTCCTTGATTATTTCCTGCCTTGACTACTGCAACTCTCTCCTTAATGGCCTACCCTTACTCCACTCCTACATCACCAACCTCATCTGCAGATATCGCCCTAGTCGTCCCCTCCGCTCCTCCCAGGACCTCCTGCTCTTTAGCTCCCTTGTTACCTCCTCTCATGCTCGTCTTCAGGACTTCTCCTCTCCCATCCTTTGGAATTCCCTGCTTCCATATATCCGATCAGCCCCTTACCTGTCCACCTTTAGGAGATCCCTGAAAACTCACATTCAGGGAAGCCTATCCCACATCCACCTAAGAACTGTGCCTGAGCCACCCCCATCAAATCACTCCCCACATCTATTACCTTTTGTACTACCGCCCCCTCCCTTTAAAATGTAAGCTCTACGAGCCGGGCCCCCCTGTCCCTTCTATATTGAACTGTACTGTAATTGTGCTGCCCCTCCTCTACATTGTAAAGCGCTGTGTAAACTGTTTGTGCTATATAAATCGTGTATAATAATAATAATAATAATGTACACTAGTCCTTTAAGGGAACCTTGCATCTCAATCTCCTTAAACTGTTGGATTAAAGTGCCCAAAATAAAAAAGTTACATATCGAAGAGGGGGGGCCACACTGAATGCCTAAAGTGTAAAGTCTGCTTTTTCGATTGTCCTAAGTCACAGGGAGCTGTAGAAGATCTGAGTCCCCCCTTCTATTGACAGCTATGAGATGCTGAGTGGCCACACAGTTAAAGTAGTCAAGGTCTGTGCTACATTGAAGCATAGGGGACTCCACAGACTCACACAAGAGGATTTTGATTTTCATGGAAGCACATTAGGGAGTATCCTTGATTTGAAGTAGAACTATGGAGTATTCATACTTAGGCTGGTTTATAACAAAACCAGCCTCAGTCTCTTTAATCTCCATCTCAAAAGTAATTCCTCATAGCGATTGTATAGAGTTTCCCAAAATTTATTTCATCACCAATGTATTTGCCAAGTGTTGTTGCTGCTACTACCTGTATGAGTCACTGTGTAAGCAGACAGCCCTGGCAGTTGCATCGTCTGCTTTGCTATAGCCACACCCTTGGAACAGGATAACAAATGTAAAAAAAATAAAATAAAGGGCATGCCAAAATCTGCTTGCTATGCCTACCCTTCAGGTGATATCTGCTTTAAAAAAAATAAGATTGCACAATTCAGAGTATAGTTTTACAATAACATATCCCAATGAGCTGTATGTTAAAGACCAATTCTAATCTACGGGTTACTTAAATTTGTCTGGTATAGGATGGGTTTTCGATTTCCACACTGAACAAATAGAAACTACAGCTGCTATTGACGTACCACATCCATAAATTGTACGAAAACAAAACCCAGGTAATGATTGGACTTTACCGGTATAGAGAGGATGAACACATAAATTAATAAAAAAGTTTACATAAAGTTTGTTACAATTTTTAAAACATCACAGATTAAAATATTCAAAAAATGGCCCCTTGATGGACCCTTGTGAACCACATACGCTATTCAATTATTGTTCTTTTGCCCAACATAGCCCAAGAGGTCGATGTGTTTCACATTATTTGCTTTTTCCGGTCATTGTATTCTTGGAGGCAAAAAGGAATACCCTAACTTCAAAAACGAATATATATATAATGCATACAAATATTTATGCAAAAATGTTTTTCTAAGGCAGCAAAATCAATGTACAGTACAGTAAAACCTTGGATTGCGAGTAACTTGGTCTGCGAGTCTTTTACAAGATGAGCAAAATGTTTTCAAAAATTTTAACTTAATAAAACGAGCGAGTTCTTGCAATACGAGTTGCGTCACGTCACAACAGAGTATAAAAGAAGAGAAATCCCATTTTAGTCATTGAGAGTGGTCTTAATTAGCACTACTGAAGTCGCTCCGACTTTAGGAAAGTTTCCTGTACTACTTCAAGGTGACTTATATCAGCCCATAGACTTTAAGTAGGGTTTGTGAGAAAAAATGCTCAAAAAAGCTGAAAGGAGCTCAAAGATGCTCAATAACGACTTGCACAAGAGCACAAAAAAGCGCAAGCTTCTTCAAGCTGAATTAAAAGCTCAAATGCCTGTAAGGGCTTATGTACACTGCAGCTCAAAAAAAAAGCTGCTTTTACAGGCATTTGAGCTTTTAATTCAGCTTGAAGAAGCTTGTGCTTTTTTGTGCTCTTGTGCACGTTTTTATTGAGCTTCTTTAAGCTTCTTCAAGCTCCTTTGAGCTTTTTTGAGCTTTTTTGAGCATGAGCATTTTTTTCACAAACCCTCCTGGATAGTATTTTTTTAACCACAGTATAAACAAAGCAAAAAGCTAGAACAAACATTTTTGCATGTTTTCAAGCTCTTTTGAGCTTTTTTGAGCTCTTTGGAGCACTAGCTCCTCTCAAAAATGTAAGTTTGGGGGGGGGGGGGGGGGTTCTGCATATGTCTGAAAATGCCTGAAAAAGCCAAAGTGTGCATGGACACATTGGCTAACATGGAGGGGAGTTTCCAGGCAGAAAAAAATAAGAGCTCAAAAGCCTGTAGGAGCTGCAGTGTGCATGAGCCCTAAATCGGATCCTCATCTTAATTGATATGATTTGGATCTGACATTACAGGAAGATTACCCTGGCATTCTCCGAAGTTGCCTTAAAGTCAAATTGCTATAAACTTTTTATATGGCCTATAAACTGAAGGACTTATGAATAAATGGTTGTGGAACAAATCATCTGAGTTTCCATTATTTCTTATGGGGAAATTCGAACGAATTATGCTTGCAATCCAAGGTTCTAATGTATATGTAAAAAGTTCTAGGCAAAGCTGTGTAACTTACACATTGCTAACAGCCAATGGCAGTGGACTATAAGTGGACACTGACACCAAATGAGGCATTTATTGGGTAATATGATAATCCTTATTCAATAAGGTGAAGAACAACTGATCTAACAACTAGATGAAGCAAAAATAAAAAAAAAGAGGACAATATAAGAACTACGAGCAGCCAACTGAAATAAGCCAATTCCCAAAATCAATCTACTTACCTCAAATCTCTAGTAGTTCCTCCAATAGGTAGTGTAGAGGGATAGGTCTATCCAAAGAAAACCACCAAGTTAGGCTGGGTTCACACCATTGTGAATTGGAGGTGGGTTCCCCGCATCCAATTCACAATCGCAGGAGATTTTGACCGGTTCGCTATGGAGCCGGTTCACATATCTTCGCAGTAAGTCCTGTGCTTTTTTTGGTCCATTTCAGGTCCGAATTCAGCCCAAAATTCAGGCTGAAATTGTGAACCAGGACTCACCGGACCCCTGCTGTGGATGCGGTAATGGTATGAACCCAACCTTAAGTGGATCCCCCAAGGTCAGCCCCACCTAAAAACATAACTAGACAGCCCTGCTCGATAGCATATTGATATACTCAGTGAGGATTTATACATATATAAATCCAATGTGTAATGCCCTGTACACATGACCGGTTTTGCCGTCAGAATAAACTCCGAAGGTTTCTCCGACGGAACTCCAACAAAATTCCATTCCATTCAAGCAGTTTTGCCTACACATGGCCAAACCAAAGTCCTACCAAAGTCTGATCGTCCAGGAGGAGGTGACGTACAACACGTACGATGGACTAGAAAAAGGACGCTCAATAGCCAGTAGCCAATAGCTTCTGTCTCGTACTTGCTTCAGAGCATGTGTCATTTTTGGTCCGTCGGAACAGCATACAGACGAGCGGTTTTCCCGATAGGAATTGGTTCTGTCGGAAATATTTAGAACATGTTCCATTTCTAGGTCTGTCAGAATTTTCTAAAAAAAAGTCCGATGAGGCCTACACACGATCGGAATAGACGATGAAAAGTTTCCGTCTGACTTTTTCTGTTGGATATTCCGCTCGTATGTACGCGGCATAAGTTGTGCAGCTTTGCCTAGAACTTTTTACATATACATTGATTTTGCTGCCTTAGAAAAAAAATTTTGGGCAAAATAACAATAGTTGAATAGCATACATGTGCTTCACAAGGGTCCATCAAGGGACCATTTTTGGAATATTTTAATCTGTGATGTTTTAAAATTTGTAATAATCTTTATGTAAACTTTTTATTCATTTCCTGTATGTGTGCATCCTCTCTGTACCGGTAAAGTCCAATCATTACCTGGGTTTTGTTTTCCTCACTGAACAGACGTCTCCTTTTTGTCATCATTTAACTTGGGCAAATGGTCAGAAAGGCACAGTACGTGTGTATGAATTTCTCTGCTGTCTGAAAAATCCTATGAGATATCTCAAAAAGAGTAATACAAAAAAAATAAGTTTTCTGTTGGACATTGCTAAATAAAAGTATTTGCGTCGGCCAAAGCCACCAAACTCTCCAAACATTTTTTATACATGCTCTAGAATTCACAGTAGTTCAAAAAAGTGTTTTAGTGTAAAAAAAGACTTTTAAGCCCTGGTTCACACCGATACTATTTTGGATGCATTCCAGAATGCATTGGATCACATGACAAGAGAAATCCCATGGACACCCTTCACAAATATGCGGTCCAAATGTGATGTGATGATAAAAAGGGTCCAGTGTGTGTTTGGTGCTATTTAGAGCTCCAACTAGTTGAATGGAAACTGCATTGGAAAAACATTATTCAAATGTGCATTTTATAGTAGTCTGTGCTGTATTTCTCAAGTCATTTTGAGAGAGAGAATCGCAGCTGCATTCAAATGCCATTGCAAACACATTGGAATTGCAGATGAACTCGGATGAAGTTATACTACCTGTGATCCTTCCAGTCGCACTGCAAAACTCATTGAAAAATTGCATCGCATCAGTGTGAACCTAGCCTTAATGTACCGGTAAATGGAAATAATAACTCTGCCCTCCATGGAGTTTCCCCGGTTGGACCTTTTGTCTTTGTGCAGTCCACCCTCATTGCTTACATTCTGTTAAAGCCAAGCTTTACCCAAAAATAAAATTTATCCCCATATTCCCTATACCCCAGCCTGTAACTACCCTGCCTCCCCCCCACACCTCGGCAACCTCCTGGGATAATGTCACACACCTCAGGAGGCCACAAGATCAAGTTCAGGGCAGCCAAACGCACTGATGCACTAGAAAGCCAAATCAACAGGAAGTCACAGCCAACTCCCAAAGCCAACATGGCAGTGTGGAGGATCTGAAGCCATGAGAAGAATTGGTTATTGGGAAGACAGTGCTGGACTCCATGGGCTGCTAAGTAATTTTAGTTTCCAGGTGCTTTGGCTGGTAACAGTCTATAGCATGCACCCAATCTGCATAAGGTGCAAGGAAGCTTGGGAAATGTAGTCTATAGGTGGCTAAAACATACTTGCAAGCCACAGGATAGTCCCATCCACCACCAGCTTTGTTACTGTAAAAGACGGACAGGCTAGAACAACGGAAAGTGCAAAAATATGATTATAAAAAAGCAACTTTTTTTAACATAAGCAACTCTAAATGGCTTTAAATGTTCCCTTGGCTCTATAAATATCCACTGTATTCCTATAATGACTCCTATCTGTCAATTACAACCAATGTCCACTAAAATGATGAGGAGTAAACTCCTACCAAAAATCAGCTAGGTTGACTAGGACTGGCTTTTAGGGGAGGCATTGCCGTAATCTACTGTATTATCTTTCAAAACAATAGGTCTGTCTATGGACAGCTTATATTATCAAGGGCTCAAGGTTTCACACTACCTTTGATCCTAAGGTCAAAGTGAATCAGTTGGCTGTAAATCGTTGAACTGTCCACCTATTTCAATGGAAAGATTTCTCAGTTTCCTGGCAAAACATTTCTTGTCAAATTTGTTTATTGATTTTGAAAATATAAACATTGGTACAATTAACAAAATATTGATTACATTAAATGGTAGCATTAGTTGAATTTACATAGCAGATCTTAGTATTTCTTGTAGTTACAAGCAATGAAAGACTTAAGTAGGCTATATGTTTTAGAAAGACTAAGGTGTTACAATAAATTTTAACAATTATATAATCAAGAGCAACAAAAAATGAAAAAATTGTTAAACTTTTAACTTTGAGTAATATGTAATAAAGAAATAATATTAATTACTACGAGATTCAGTTATTTATAATAGGACTCTGGCAAAACATTTCAAATATGGAATAGCTGGAAACATCTTTGTAGGTTCCTCAACATTGTTCATCTTGTGCATTGTTTATGGCTTCCCAGTAAAGGACTATTTCCTTTGGCTTGATTTTATGAGATGTCACAAGGTTCCTATAAGTGCACACAGAGAATGATATCTTATAATCAAAAAATATAGCCTTAGTGTGTAACTCCTGAAATAAGATCTTCAGCTTCTCCAGACACATGCCTATGTACACATCCTCAAGTTTAAAAAACGGTATAGAGGATGAGATGTTGAAAATCCTTTGGGCAACATCTACTGAGAGCACGTAGCCTGTACCCGAACAAAAGGGGGGGTATTTCTCACCATCATTCTCCTTTCTACTTATGTACCACTTGCTAAAGATATTACGTACAGGGGCGTCGTCTGACTTTAGGCTCCCCGTGAAGAGATTTGAAGTCTGATTTTTACGCAGGAGAAGTTTAACAAGGTAGTACGTATTGACAAACATGTCTGTATCTGTTTTCATGACGTAGTGGGTCTGAGGGCAATGATTCACAATCCAGTCTAAACCTATTAAAGTTTTTATGGTCAAGTTGTAATACGTGTCTACAAAATCTTTTTGAATGATGTCTTTGTAGATGTTCAACTCTTCGGATAAACTGTTGTGTTTACTGGGGTTCATGCCAAGAAGAAATAAGGTCACCACTCGCTTTCCCTGAATGAGTTGGTCTTTCCCCCACGTTTTGCGGATTGCCATTCGCGCCTCTATCTGGTCATGTGCTGTAGTCACCAGGAGCACCAGAAATGGAGGGTTTTGTTTGCAGTTTGATTCAGGCAACTTCATGAAGTGGTTCCTTTTATAGTCAGTTTTAATGGAATAACGGTTTTCTGAATTGTGGAAGCAATAAAAGCACACGTCAAACTCATAGTTTGTGAAGAACCCAAACATACCCAAAAAAGGAAAAAACAAGAGTGCCACAAAAAACACCTTCTTCCGGAGCATCTGGAAAAAAGTGGAGAAGTTGTGTGAATAAGATCATTAATAATACAATAAAAATTAATCATTAATATAGTACATAAATAAAAATGGAATCCAATACACTTAAAGTGTGGAAATATTAAAATGTGTTTAATTTATACAGGTCTGTTCTTAAAGCTTATCTAAACCCCAAAACAAAAATGATATATACAGTATCTCACAAAAGTGAGTACACCCCTCACATTTTTGTAAATATTTTATTCTATCCTTTCATGTGACAACACTGAAGAAATAACACTTTGCTACAATGTAAAGTAGTGAGTGTACTGCTTGTGTAACAGTGTAAATTTGCTGTCTCCTCAAAATAACTCAACACACAGCCATTAATGTCTAAACTGCTGGCAACAAAAGTGAGTACACCCTTAAGTGAAAATGTCCAAATTGGACAAATTGGGCCCAAAATGTCAATATTTTGTGTGGCCCCTATTATTTTCCAGCACTGCCTTAATCCTCTTGGACATGGAGTTCACCAGAGCTTCTCAGGTTGCCACTGGAGTCCCCTTCCAGTCCTCCATGATGACATCACAGAGCTGGTGGATTTTGGAGACCTTGTGCTCCTCCACCTTCCGTTTGAGGATGCCCCACAGATGCTCAATAGGGTTTAGGTCTGGAGACATGCTTGGCCAGTCCATCACCTTTACCCTCAGCTTCTTTAGCAAGGCAGTGGTAGTCTTGGAGGTGTGTTTGGGGTCATCATCATGTCGTTATCATGATATAATAAAAGGATGTATGCATATGAGCCAAACTGGCTCAATGCTACTACCATAGCAGCATAAATGTAAAGCAATATATAATTCAATGTAAATGTGTGTATACATGAACCAAACTGGTTCAGTGTTAATATGGACTTGGAATCTGGGGGACATTAAAAGAAAAGTGCAGGGAATATCTATAATGATGAGTGAAGTGTGTGACCCACAAAAGATGTTCCAACGTCCAAAGTACGCTTACTGTTGCCGCCTCTGGGAATTCAGCACCTGGGATTCTGACCTAGCCGTTGGTAAGAATGTGGCCCTGTGCTCCTGACCCCTTTGACCATCTGTCATAATGCCATCATTGTGTAGATACCTATTTGGTCTCTCATATTTTTTACAGATGTAACACACACGCATCTACCTCTGATGAAGCAAGCATGGTCTTGGGAAACATGTAGGGTCACTTTCTATGCCTGTGTTTATTGCTATGTACATTTTATACTGCTACATGTATAATGATACTGTTCTACATTGTATGTATCAGCTAATCGGCTTTTCATTTTTGCTGTTGTTCATGTATGCATGACAATGCATGACAATTTTTAATAAACTTTGATATTGCATTTACTTGTGTCATGTGACTGGCTAATCGTATTCACCTCATTCAAAGTCCCGGGGCAACTTTCTGTGTTTTGTTGTATATGCTGTATTGGGATGGAGGTGTTTTTTGGGTGACACCAGACCATTTTCTCTCTTTTCTCATTGAATCCGGGTGGAAGACACCCATTTAGCCCAACCTTGGTCTGATGCCACCATTAGCCATTTCACTCACAAAATCTATCAGCCTTTTCAGCTGCTCTGTTTAACATTTAGGGGCCACTTTTTCCATAGGCTGATTCAGGTTCCTGGTTCTACTCCCTGTTGGTTGCGTTGGACATCCTCCGGCTCGGGAGCTGCGATGTGCACAAGGGAGGTTTTCCTACCTCCTGCTGTCCCCCCATCCTAATTGGGCGGGCGGGCCACCTACACATCGGTGCCATGCAACCACGGCCACCAGGCGATGTCCGCGGTTGTGGCGTCGGTGATGCGTATTTTGTCAGCATGACTGACTAGGGGCGTTCACGCTTGCGTGCCCCTATTTGGTGGCGAGCGTACTTCACGCTTGTGTGCCCTGTCACTCACACATGGCACTGGGGGCGGAGCTTGCTGGGCCATTCTGGGGTTATAAATTGGGGGTCAGTCATGGCTGTAATTTCTCTGTTACTTCCATCTCATTCACATGTGCTAGCTCCGATAGCTCCAGGTGAGTTCACATTCCTTCATTAATCGATGGCAATCAGGTATTTTTTCTTTTTCTAATGCCGCGTACACACGAGCGGACTTGCCAATGGGCTAAACTCCATCGGCATTTTCGACGGAAAGATTTAGAACACTTCATGCTTATGTTTGACATGTACAATGAGGGAAAAAGTATTTGAACCCCTGCTGATTTTGTACATTTGCTAACTGACAAAGATATGATCAGTCTCTCATTTTAATGGTAGGTTTATTTTAACAGTGAGAGACAGAACAACAACAAAAATTTCCAGAAAAACGCATTTAAAAAAAGTTATAAATTGATTCACATTTTAATGAATGAAATAAGTATTTGGCCCCCTATCAATCAGCAAGATTTTTGGCTCCCAGGTGTCTTCTATACAGGTAATGAGCTAAGATTAGGAGCACTCTCTTAAAGGGAATGCTCATAATCTCAGCTTGTTACCTTGTATAAAAGACACATGTCCACAGAAGCAATCAGATTCCATTCTCTCCACCATGGCTAAGACCAAAGAGCTGTCCAAGGCTGGAATGTGCTACAAGAACATCGAAAAGCAGCTTGGTGAGAGGGTGAAAACAGTTGGTGCGATTATTCGCAAATGGAATAAACACAAAATAACTGTCAATCTCCCTTGGTTTGGGGCTCCATGCAAGATCTCACCTCATGAAGTTTCAATGATCATGAGAACGATGAAGAATTAGCCCAGAACTACAAGAGGGAATCTTGCCAATGATCTCAAAGCAGCTGGGGCCATAGTCACCAAGAAAACAATTGATAACACACTACACCATGAAGGACTGAAATTCTGCAGCACCCGCAAGGTCCCCCTGCTGAAGAAAGCACATGTACAGGCCCGTCTGAAGTTTGCTAATGAACATCTGAATGATATAGAGGAGAACTGGGTGAAAGTGTTGTGGTCAGATAAGACCAAAATCTAGTTCTTTGGCATCAACTCAACTTGCCGTGTTTGGAGGAGGAGGAATTCTGCCTATGACCCCAAGAACACCGTCCCCACCATCAAACACGGAGGTAGAAACATTATGCTTTTGGGGTGTTTTTCTGCTTAGGGGACAGGACAACTTTAAAAGGGATGATGGACGGGGCCATGTAACGTCAAATCTTGGGTGAGAACCTCCTACCCTCAACCAGGGCATTGAAAATCTGTCATGGATGTGTATTCCAGCATGACATTGACCCAAAACACACGACCAAGACAACAAGGGAGTGGCTCAAGTATAAGCACATTAAGGTCTGTGAGTGGCCTAGCCAGTCTACAGACCTTAATCCCATAGAAAATATGTGGAGGGAGCTAAAGGTTCGAGTTACCAAACGTCAGCCTCGAAACCTTAATGACTTGGATAGGATCTGCAAAGGAGTGGCACAAAATCCCTCCTGAGATGTGTGCAAACCTGGTGGCCAAGTACAAGAAACGTCTGACCTCTGTGATTGCCAACAAGGGTTTTCCCACCAAGTACTAAGTCATGTTTTGCGAAGGGGTCAAATACTTATTTCACTCATTAAAATGCAAATCAATTTATAACTTTTTTTAAATGCATTTTTCTGGATATTTTTTATTGTTATTCTGTCTCTCACTGTTAAAATAAAGCTACCATTAAAATTATAGACTGATCATTTATTTGTCAGTGGGGAAACGTACAAAATCAGCAGGGGATCAAATACCTTTTTCCCTCACTGTATACAATCTTATGTTTGCTGACCTTTACTATGGACTTTGGAATGTCTTTTGTGGGTCACACAATTCACTCCTTATTATATATATTTCCTTCACTCCTCTTTCACTGTCCCCCAGATTCCAAGTCCTTACTAGTACTGAACCAGATTGGTTCATGCATACACATATTTACATTGTACCATATACTGCTTTACATTTATGCTGCTATGGCAGTAGTAATTGTTATACATGCATTTATTCAGTTTCAGTTGATATTCTTTATGGATATTGGGGACACACACCCACATCCTAGCCATGACTTCCCCCCGGTTGCGCTCTGTTAGGTCTGGATTTTTCTTGCCCCCTCAACTGGACGTTTACTGCTGCCGCCTCTGGGAATTCAGCATCTGGGAGTCTGACCTAGCCGTTGGTAAGCATGGGGCCCTGTTATCCAGACCCCATTGACCATAATACCATCATTGTGTAGATACCGATGTAGCACCCTGATGTTTAGGCAAGATTGCTAGTAAATGTATTTGCCAAGTGATAGTTGCCTTGGCCAATTAATAGGAGGTCAATTGATTTCACCCTAATTCTGGCATTGTTGCACTTCTCTTCTGTAAGTAGATGGCCAGGTATCTGGTGGCATTATATAAGACAAGGGCATTGCAAGGACAGATTAGGAAGGAATGGGGTGTCTCAGCCAGTGGGTAGGGATTTTTCTGGGTCCCTTGGCCTGTTGTGAGAGCCTATTTATTTGGGTGAAGTCAGGTGATCAGGGTTCTGTGCCACCTGGACAGCTGTCTGGGTGGATGTGTGTCGTGTTGTCCCGGGCTGCTAGGCCAGAGACCTGAGGCCTATCCCAGGGACTTCTGGCTGCTAGGCTGTCTGATGGCCTATCCAGAAGCAACAGAGAGCAGTGTAGGGTTGGGACTGCGGCTTGCAGTCCAACCAGAAGTAAAGGTTCTGCCGGCTGGAGAACCTGTCGTGGTCGGAGGTAGAGGGGGCGCTGTCCACCTTACTACCGGGGACCACAGTGAGTAGCTGAAGCAAGTACCAGAGCAGTATTCTCACCAACCGGGGATGGTGAAGAATTGGGAAACTTCATCAGATGTCAAGCCAAGGACCCAGCCAGTGGAGGTGATGCTTGCAGAGCATTATTGTGTGCCAAGCCAGGGACCGAGCAGGCCAGTGGGGTGACGCTTGAGGAGTATCTGTGAGTGCCAAGCTAGGGACCCAGCAGGGACGTGGGGGTGACGCTTGGGGAAGATACTGCATAAGAAGATTGGAAGAGCTCAGGGGATCCAGTGGCAGTGGATCAGCAAGTCTAAGTGAAAGACTGGGAGCTCAGCTGAGTGAAGATCTACAATAGTAGATCGTAGAAGAAGTGGAGGAGTTCATTACAACCTTTTTTAGAAACTGCTTCAAGATTGTTGACATAGGAGACAGCGGTCAAACTCATGTAGATGTGGTGTCTAGCTGGATGCCTTTCCCTGCATGGCTGTCTACCTATAGAAGTCCCGGAGTCTGCCAATTAATATTACATCTACTTAAAGGGGTTGTAAAGCTTCACTTTTTTTTTTTAAATAACAAACATGTCATACTTACCTCCACTGTGCAGCTCGTTTTACACACAGTGGCCCCGATCCACGTCTCGCGTCATTAGAGTTGATTGACAGCAGCGCGAGCCAATGGCTGTGCTGCTATCAACCTATCCAATGAAGAGTCCAGAACAGCCGAGAAGACTGGGCCGACATCAAGCGTGTTCTCAACGCTGGACTTTCGAGGGCTCAGGTAAGTAAACGGGGGGGGCTGGGGGGCCTTCAATCGCCAAATGTTTTTTCACCCTAATGCATAGGAGGCATTAAGGTGAAAAAACATGAACCTTTACAACCCCTTTAAGGGTGTCCTGGCCCCAACCCACTCTCCCACAGTTCTGTTCAAGAGACAATAAATCTCTTTGCATTCAAGAAGTGGCTGGCGCCCATTAATACACCTTGCATCACACCCACCATGCCTTGTAACTCACTTTACACAGAAGGATGTCGGCTGTCCCTAACTCTGGAGGCCACCATTAGGCCTCTGGGGGTCCGGGACCTTGCTACACCTATTTGGTCTCTCATATTTTTTAAAGCTGTAACACACACGCATATTCCCTGATGAAGCAAGCATGGTCTTGCGAAACACGTAGGCTCACTTTCTATGCCTGTGTATATTGTTATGTATTGTTATTACATTTTATATTGCTCCATGTATAATGATACTGTTCTGCATTGTATGCATCAACTGATCGACCTGGCAATTTTTTGTGTTGTTCATGTATGCATGACAATTTTTAATAAACTTTGATACTGCATTTACTTGTGCCCTGTGACTGGCAAACTGTATTCACCTCATTCAAAGTCCCGGGGTGACTTTCTGTGTTTTGTTGTATATATTGGGATGGAGGGGTTTTTCGAGTGACACCAGACCATTTTCTCTCTTTTCTCATTGAACCCGGGTGGAAGACACCCATTTAGCCAAACCTTGGTCTGATGCCACTATTAGCCATATCACTTACAACATTTATCAGCCTTTTTTCAGCTTGACTTTTTCCATAGGCTGATTCTGGTTCCTGGTTCTGCTCCCTGTTGGTGGCGTTGGTCATCCTCCAGCTCTGGAGCTGTGATGTGCACAAGGGAGGTTTTCCTACCTCCTGCTGTCCCCCCTCCCAATCAGACGGGGCCACCTACACATTGGCGCCATGCAACCACATCCACCGTGCAACCTCCGCGGTTGCGGTGTTGGCTCGTTGATGTGTGTTTTGTCAGCATGAGTGACTAGTGGCGTTCACGTTTGCACGCCCCAATTTGGCAACGAGCGTACTTCACATTTGCGTGCCCTGTCACTCACATATGGAGCTGTGATAAATTGGAGGTCAGTCATTGCTGGGATTTCTCTGCTACTTCCATCTCATTCACATGTGCTAGCTCCACTAGCTCCAGGTGAGTTCTCATTCCTTAATCGATTGATTGCAATCAGGTATTTTTCTTTTCCTTATGCCCTGTACACACGATCGGTTTTGCAGTCGGAATAAACTTTTTTTCCGAAGGAATTCCGACGGAATTCCGCTCAAGCTGTCTTGCATACACACGGTCACACCAAAGTCTGACCGTCAAGAACGCGGTGACGTACAACACGTACGAAGGGACTAGAAAATGGAAGTTCAATAGCCAGTAGGAAGTAGTTTCCGTCTCGTACTTGCTTTAGAGCATGCGTTGTTTTTGGTGTGTCGGAACAGCCGACAGACGAGCGTTAGTAATTTGTTCCGTCGGAAAAATATAGGAACATGTTCTCTATCTAAGTCCGTCTGAATTTTTGACAGAAAAAGTCTGATGGGTCATACACAGGGTCAGAATATACGATGAAAAGCTCCCATCGGACTCTTTCTGTCAGAAATTCCGCTCGTGTGTACGCAGCATTACATTCGAGGACACACTCCCAGTATGGTGTGCTTTACATCCTTTCACATTTTTATTTTACCTATAAGGTTCATCTATTTAGATTATTACACACTTTTCACTCTCCTCACTGTCCCCGATTTTCCTAGTTCATCTTATTGAGCCAGTTTGGTTCATATGTATACATTCTTTTATTATATCACATACTCAATGATTACTCTGTTGTATAGCACCATTTGACATTTATACAGTATACAATCTTATGTTTGCTGACCTTTACTATGTACTAGGGATGAGCCAAACACCCCCTGGTTCGGTTCACACCAGAACGTGCGAACAGACAAATTTGTGCGAACATGCGGACACCGCTAAAGTCTATGGGACACAAACGTGAAAAATAAAAAGGCTTATATGCAAGTTATTGCCAAAAAAGTGTTTGGGGACCTGGTACTGATACATGTCCCAGGGGACATGTATCAATGCAAAAAAATTTTTTTAAAACAGCCGTTTTTCAGGAGCAGTGATTTTAATAATGCTTAAAGTGAAACAATAAAAATGAAATATTCCTTTAAATATCATGCCTGGGGGTCCACAGCCAGACTGTAAAGTAGCTCATCTTTGCCATGTTTATAACAGTACCGCAGCAAAATTACATTTCTAAAGGAAAAAATGTAATTAAACCGCTTCAGCCCCGGAAGATTTTACCCCCTTCCTGACCAGAGCACTTTTTGCGATACGACATTACACCAAAACAAAATTTTCCCACAAATAGGGCTTTCTTTTGGTGGTATTTGATCACCTCTGTGGTTTTTATTTTTTGCGCTATAAACAAAAACAGAGCAACCATTTTGTAAAAAAAGCAATATTTTTTACTTTTTGCTATAATAAATATCCCCAAAAATATATAAAAAAACACATTTTTTCCTCAGTTTAGGTGGATATGTATTCTTCTACATATTTTTCTTTAAAAAAAACCGCAATAAGCGCATATTGATTGGTTTGCGCAAAAGTTATAGCGTCTACAAAATAGGGGATAGATTTATGGCATTTTTATTATTAATTTTTTATTCGTAATGGCGGCGATCTGCAATTTTTATCGTGACTGCGACATTATGGCAGACACATCAGACACTTTTGACACTATTTTGGGACCATTGTCATTTATACAGCGATCAGTCCTATAAAAATGAGCTGATTACTGTGTAAATGACACTAGCAGGGAGGGGGTTAAACACTAGGGGGTGATCAAGGGGTTTAAGTGTGTCCTAGGGAGTGATTCTAACTGTGGGGGGATGGGCTACCACTGACATGACAGGGATCACTGCTCCCTGTCATGTCACTAGGCAGAACAGGTAAATGCCTAGTGACATCTCCCCGTTCTGCCGCTCCGTGATACGATCGCGGGACACCGGTGGACATCGAGTTGTCAAAAACTGTCTCCAGTCGTTTTTGCTTTTTTGACACTTTTTTGGTGAATGGGTATTTCACATGGGGGGGGGCCTTATACGGACTATACGGACTGCACCATATACTCTGCAGAAAAATTGGGCCTTAGGTGTTGGTGTTGCCAGAACACTGAAACCCCTGACAGTTCTCTTGGGCGCAGGAACGGGCCCTGCTGTTAAATATTATTATTTATAATGTTTTAATTATATGCCCCTATTAAACAGGGGCAGAAAATTTGGGCCTTTGGTTTTGGTGGTGCCACAACACTGTAACCCCTCACAGTTACTCTTGTTGGGTGCAGGAATGGGCCCTGCTGTTGAATAAT
Source organism: Lithobates septentrionalis (assembly GCA_037952835.1). Classification (NCBI taxonomy): domain Eukaryota; kingdom Metazoa; phylum Chordata; class Amphibia; order Anura; family Ranidae; genus Lithobates; species Lithobates septentrionalis. The sequence continues at coordinate 992,169 of JBBDGP010000775.1, forward strand.
ATTTAAAAAATTGTAATTACATGCAGTGGCATCACTAGGGTTGGTGTCACCCATTGTGAAAAAACATGGTGTCACCCCCCCTCCACCAACTATAGTCCCCCCTCAGTACAGACCCTGCTCCTTCAGTACAGACCCCCCTCTACTAAATACAGCCCCCCTCCCTCAGTATAGACCCCCCTCAGTACAGACCCCCCTCCTTCAGTGCAGACCCCTCATTCAGTGCAGACCCCAATTGAGTGCAGACCCCCTCAGTGTAGACCCATTCAGTGAAGATGCCCCAATTCAGTGCAGATCCCCTCAGTGCAGACCCATTCAGCGCAGACCCCTTAGTGCAGACCCATTCAGTGAAGACCCCCCAATTCAGTGCAGACCCCAATTCAGTGCAAAACTCCTCAGTGCAGACCCCCCAATTCAGTGCAGACCCCCTCAGTACAGACCCAAATTCAGTGTAGACCCCCTCAGTGCATACCCCAATTTAGTGCAGACCCCCTCAGTGCATACCCCAATTCAGTGCAGACCCCCTCACAATGCAGATCGCAATTCAGTGAAGACCCCTCAGTGCAGATCCCAATTCAGTGTAGACCCCCTCAGTGCAGACCCCAATTCAGTGTAGACCCCCTCAGTGCAGACCCCAATTCAGTGCAGACCCCCTCAGTGCAGACCCCTCAGTGCAGACCCCCTCAGTGCAGATCCCCTCAGTGCAGACCCCAATTCAGTGCAGACTGACTCAGTGCAGACCGCAATTCAGTGCAGGCCCCAATTCAATGCCGATCCCCTCAGTGCAGACCCCAATTCAGTGCAGACCCCAATTCAGTACAGACCCCCTTAGTGCAGACCCCCCAATTCAATGCAGACCCCCCAATTCAGTGCAGACCCCTCACTGCGGACCCATAATGTGTGCATTACATACCTCATATCACGGACACGTTCAGCAGTGACCCTCCTCCTGTGTAGATGTAAACAGAGAGGAGGGAGAGGCGGCTTCACTCTGCTCGGCTGTGTATGAAACAGCTGGCGACGAAGAGATGTGGATTGTTGGTGTAGTGGCATTGCCTGGGTCCTGCTGATGGATGTCACCCCTCTGGCGGGTGTGGCCCGCATCCCCCACCCCCCCAGCGATGCCACTGATAACATGCCCCTGTTAAACAGGGGCAGAAAAACTGGGCCTTTGGTTTTGGTGGTGCCACATTACTGTAACCCCTCACAGTTACTCTTGTTGGGTGCAGTAACGAGCCCTGCTGTTAAATATTTTTCCAAAAATTGTAATGACATCCCCCTGTTAAACAGGGGAAGAAAAATTGTTGGATGCTAGCATCATCAAGATTCAGGAGAAATAGGATAGGCAGCATAGGCAGTCTTCAAGGGATCCCAGATCCATAGAAAATTCAATAAGTTACACCAGCATCAGTTGCTTGATAGCTACTGATCCAGGACTGATTCATTTTTATAAATGTGAGCCTATCAACAGAGTCTATGGACAGGCACACTCTTTAATCAATTACAAACCCTCCAGCAGCACTGAATGTGCATTCAAAAAGCACGCCGAATGCAGTAGCTCGATTGAATATTGAGAAAGTTCTGGCCAGTGGTCTATCCTCCAGACCCAGTAACCCAGTGGATGCTCTGTTGGAAAGGTCTCCAAGTCTGCTCTTGCCCCTAGATATTCCTGCACCATATAATACAGACGCTGGCGATGGTTGCTTGAACCTATCAGACCTTGGCTCTGAGGACTGAAAAATAGTCTAAAGGCATTGGTCAGCCGGCCAGCTTCTCCACCACTCTTTCTCTGACCGAACAAAGCCTCAGAAACACGTTGTCCAGCACCAGGAAATGGTAACCTGTCAGGGCCTGGAAATGCATTACACAAATTTTTCTTAAAGGCCTCCGGAAGATGTTTCATCTTCTGCTCCCTCTACAAAGACAGGATGAGTTCTGCAACTTTACCCTTGTAACGTGGATCAAGAAGGGATGCCAGCTTGTAATGATCGCTCTCTTTGATACCACGAATCCTAGGCCATGCAGCATAAGTTTGCAGAGGCATTCGATTCTGAGTCCTCTGAGTCACGAAGGATCACATTATCCGTTACTACCTCCTCCCAGCCACGTACAACTCCTTGGGTTTCTGAGGACTGAAAACCATCCCTTGAGAATTGCTGCATGTTATCCCCTACATCCATGCTGACACAATCCTCCTCCTCCTCTTCTTCCTGTGTGTTTGGTGGCCCCGCAGGAATGCAATCTGGATAATGGGAGCCTTGAGAGGAAAGGAAGATCCTCCTCTTGCTCCCGCTGTTCCGCCTCAAGTGCCCTGTCCATGATTCCATGAAGCATGTGCTCCAGCAGGAAGACTAGAGGATCAGTGTCACTGATGTATGCATTGTCATTGCTCCCCATCCTTGTAGCCTCCTCAAATGGTGACAGGACAGTGCATGCATCCTTGATCAGTAGCCACTGGCGTGGCGAAAAGAAGCCAAGCCATACTCGCACATGTACTCAATGATGGCTCTCTGCTGTTTGTGTAGCTGCTGCAGCATTGCCAAAGTTGAGTTCCACCTGGTGGGCATGTCACAAATAAGGCGGTTGGTGGGCAGGTTGCATTCCCTTTGAATGTCAGCCAGCCGAGCACTAGCATTGTATGACCGGCAGGAATGACCACAGAATTTGTTGGGCTGCCTCAGGAGATCTTGTAAGCCTGGGTATCTGGTCAAGAAACGCTGCAGCACCAAATTCAGGACATGTGCCAAACATGGAGCATGGGTCAAGTGTCGCTGTCGGAGGGCTGAGAGAAGGTTGGTGCCATTGTTGGATACAACCATTCCTGGCTGAAGCTGGTGTGGCGTCAACCACCCCTGAGACTGCCCCTGCAGAGTTGACAGAATCTCTGCCCCAGTGTGGCTCCTGTCCCCTAGGCAGAACAAATCAAGCTCCGCATGGAATCTTTTAGCCTGACTGCTTGCGTAGCCCCTTGAACGCTTACAGAGCACTTCTGGTTCAGAGGACAATTTTGCAGAAGAGGCCATAGAGGAGGAAGAAGAGGAGGGGGTGGAGCAGAGAGCTGTGGCAAATTCACCACTAGCTTTTTGGAGGCATGGTGGTGGCGGAACAAGCTCCAACAATACTGAACCCTGTCCTGCATGCTTTCCAGCTGCCAGCAGAGTTACCCAGTGTGCCGTGAAGGAAAGGTAATATCCCTGCCCATGCCTGCTGGACCATGAGTCAGCGGTAATATGAACCTTACTGCTGATGGCCCTGTCCAACAAGGCCAAAACATTGCCTTCCACATGCTGGTAGAGAGCCGGAACGGCCTTCCGTGAAAAGAAATGGCATTTTGGAACCTGCCACTGTGGTACAGCACATTCCACAAATTCACAAAAGGGGGCAGAGTCTACCAGCTGAAAAGGCTGCAGCTGCAGTGCTAGCAATTTGGCCAAGCTAGCATTTAGACGCTGGGCATGTGGATGGCTGGGACCAAGTTTCTTTTTGCAGTTCAGCAACTGGGGTAAGGAAATTTGCCTGCTGAAATCAACTGGTGGTGTACTGATAGCAGATTGGCTGCAAGTACTTGTGACACCTATTGTTATACCTTCATTCCTCTCAGTGCAGGTTTTGGAGAGGTCTGGAGGTATAGTAGGGTTTGAGATAACAGATGAGGATCAAGGAGAAGTCCGCCTTTTTCTATGATGTGGGTTTTTCAAGTGCTGTTACCAATGGCAGGTCGCCATATGTCTGGTCAAGCATGTGATGCCCAAGCAGCGGCTGTTCTGGCCACGCATGATCCGCTTCAGACATAGGTTGCAAACAGCAATGGTGCAATCTGCTGCACACATGTGGAAAAGGCCCCACACCAAGGAACTTTTAAAAGTCAGCAGGGAGTCAGCAGTGCCCTGCACCAGCGGAACTCTGCGATGTGATGCACATGGGTGGCTGCCCTTAAGCTGCCCCCCTGGAGGACATCCTGCATCGTTGGAGTTGTGCCTCCTCCTCACTTTCCTCCTCTCTTCTCTCAGGCACCCAAGTACAGTCAGTGACCCTATCATCACCTGCCTCCTCGCCACTGGAGCAAACTTGGCAGTATGCTGCAGCTGGGGGAACATGACTGCTAGTTTCCTATGAGATGTCTCCATAGAACCAGTAATGAGGTGTGATAACCCCACAAGATGTACAGCATGCTTTATCCACCCCATTACTGGTTCTATGGAGACATCTCATATCACTGTAGATACATGTATATTCCAGTACCAGATACATTCGTCACTAACACATAGAGAGTAAGTACCTATGCAAATTACATATGACTGTTGGTGGGTTGTCTAAGACATGTTTGAATCACATATACACTTTTGACAATGTTATTGGTGTGTATCACTGTGGATATGCATGCTGCGGTTTCCGGCTGTCCTCCCATCTGCGGGTGCATGTGTTCTTCGAAAGTATATATATTACGATGCACGCATGCACTTGGGTAGGGGCAATAGGGATGCTGCAGGCAATTCATGGTGACCTAAACCCCTGATGGGGAATTAATTACTCATCTATATATATATATATATATATATATATATATATATATATAATGTATATGTGTATTTTTTAGTCATGTGCAATTAGTTCCGAATTAGTTTTTTACAGAATCTTGACAAATTCGTTAATTTCGTAATTTCCGTAAAATTCAAAATTTCCGAATGTTCAAATTTTTCAGTTTTCGAAATTTCGAATTTCAAAATTTTGAATTTTCGGAAATTCTAAATTTCGGAAATTCAGAATTCAGAAATTCTAAATTTAGGAAATTTGAAAATTCTAAATTTCGGAAATTCGAAAATTCTAAATTTCAGAAATTTGACATTTCGGAAATTCAGAAACTCAAAATCTCACAAATTGGAAATTCAGAAATTGGAAATTCAGAAATTGGAAATTTGGGAAATTCGGAATTCGAAATTCGGAAATTGGAAATTTTGGATATTGGAAATTTTCGAAAATTCGGAAATTTAGGAAATTCAAAAATTCGAAATTTAGGAAATTCAAAAATTTGGAAATTTGAAAATCCAAAAATAAGAATGAAAATCTGAACATTCAAAAGAATAAAAATCTGAAAATTCGAAAACTCGAGAATCTGAAATAATAACTAACTAATAATAAATATTAAATTATAGGTATTGTAATTTCCTTTCAAATTTGGCTGTTAGTGAACGCAACGAGTACGAATTTATCCGAAGTTACAATTTATCTGAAATAACGAATGCCGTATCTAAACGAATGGAACATAATCTAATAATAATAATAAATAACAATAATAATAAAACTTTTTAATTATTATTTATTATAAATTTGTTCCATTTCATTTGTTCATTCATTTGTTACTTCAGATAAATTTGTATTTGTTACATTCACAAACCGCCAAATTTGAAAGGAAATTCCAATACCTATAATTTAATAGTTAGATATTATTAGATATTATTTCTAATTTTACTGATTTTCTTTCTTTTTTTTGGATTTTCGAATTATCGAAAATTATCGATAATTATCGAAAATTCGGAAATTTGGAATTCAGGAATTCGAAAATTCGGAAATTCGGAATTTGAAAATTCGGAATTTGAAAATTCGGAAATTCGGAATTTGAAAATTCGGAAATTCGGAATTTGAAAATTCGGAAATTCGGAATTCGAAAATTTGAAAATTCGGGAATTTGATATTCGAAAATTTGAAATTCGGAAATTTGAAATTTCGCAATTCGGAAATTTGAAAATTCGAAAATGTAAAAATTCGGAAATATGAAATTCAGAAATTAGAAAATTCCGAATTTTCAAATGTCCGAAATTTGAAAATTTGGAAATTTGAAAATTCAAAAATTGGAAAATTTCAGAAATTCGAAATTTGAAAATTAAAAAATACGGTAATTCGAAATTTGGAAATTCGGAAATATATATATTTCATCCACTCCTCTTTCACTGTCCCCCAGATTCAAAGTCCTTACTAGTATTGAACGAGATTGGTTCATGCATACACATATTTACATTGTACCATATACTGCTTTGCATGTATGCTGCTATGGCAGTAATAATTGTTATACATGCATTTATGTTTCAGTTGATATTCTCTATGGATATTGGGAGATCCTTGGGGATACACACCCACATCCTAGCCATGCTTGCCCCCAGGTTGCACTCTGTTGGGTCTGGGTTTTTCTTGCCTCCTCAGCTCCTGAGCTGGACACTTACTGTTGCCGCCTCTGGGAATTCAGCATCTGGGAGTCTGACCTAGCCGTTAGTAAGCAAGTGGCCCTGTGCTCCAGATCCCTTTGACCATTTGTTATAATACCATCATTGTGTAGATACCTATTTGGTCTCTCATATTTGTTACAGATGTAACACACACGCATCTATCCCTGATGAAGCAAGCATGGTCTGGCGAAATGCATAGGGTCACTTTCTATGCCTGTGTATATTGCTATGTACATTTTATACTGCTACATGTATAATGATACTGTTTTACAGTGTATGTATCAGCTGATCGGCTTGGCAATTTTTCGTGTTGTTCATGTATGCATGACAATTTTTAATAAACTTTGATACTGCATTTACTTGAGTCATGTGACTGGCAAAGCGTATTCACCTCATTCAAAGTCCCAGGGTGACTTTCTATATTTTTATACTTTGGGATGGAGGTATTTTTCGGGTGACACCAGACCATTTTCTCTTTTCTCATTGAACCCGGATGGAAGACACCCATTTAGCCCAACCTTGGTCTGATGCCACCATTAGCCATATCACTCTCAAAATCTATCAGCCTTTTCAGCTGCTCTGTTTAACATTTAGGGGCCACTTTTTCCATAGGCTGATTCAGATTCCTGGTTCTGCTCCCTGTTGGTGGCGTTGGTCATCCTCCGGCTCGGGAGCTGCGATGTGCACAAGGGAGGTTTTCCTACCTCCCGCTACCCCCCATCCTAATCGGGCGGGCGGGACCACTTACACATCGGTGCCATGCAACCACACCCACTGGGCGACGTCAGTGGTTGCAGCTTCGGCTCGTTGATGCGTGTTTTATTAGCATAAGTGACTAGGGGCATTCGCATTTGCGCGCTCCTATTTGGAAGCAAGCGTACGTCACGTTTGCATGCCCTGTCACTCACAAATGGCGCAGGGGCGGAGCTTGCTGGGCCCTTCCAAGGTTATAAATTGGGGGTCAGTCATGGCTGGAATTTCTCTGCTACATCCATCTGATTCACATGTGCTAGCTCCACTAGCTCCAGGTGAGTTCACATTCCTTCATTGATGGCAATCAGGTATTTTTTATTTTTCTTAATTTTTCTTACATTCGAACACACACTTCCATTATGGTGTGCTATACAACCTTTCACATTTTTATTTTACCTATAGGGTTCATTTATTTAGATGTATTTATTTATTATTTATTTTTAAAGGGTTTTTATTGAGATTTTCACAATAACAGAGGTATTGATAATGGATTTACAGAGTTACAGTTTGGAGCAATCACAATAGTACAACGAAGCATTTACATGCATTACATGTACATCGTGGGAATGTAACTTTGTGACTTATTTACTTAAAACTCTATAGGCAAAATCCTTTGCGTTCAGATGGTAAACCATACTTGTGTGGAGTGAGTAGCGTAATATATATGGGTGATAGTCCATTATTGTAGACTCTTTTGTGGTATCATGGACCTTAGGTAGTATATGAACCAATAGGGCAAGACTGGCAGTGTAGCAACAAACCCAAACCATAACAGGCTACCCCATTACCCCTTCACCCCAACCAGGAGCTATCTGTGAACGGGTGGGAGCTATTGAATTGTGTAAAATAATCGGCTCATACATGGTTTGTCTGTAGATAGGTAGTGGCCCCTGTGTAATGGGTTATTTCCTATAACTGGGTGAATGTTGAGATAACTTTTGTAGGTCGTGAAGGAGAGATTTCCTATGCAGGATGGATGGAAAGGTTTCCAAACTGGGTGTCCCAGTGTGGTAAGTCTGGTTGGTAAATGGTAATGGGTAGGGTAAGCATAATGGGGGGTAATAAGGGAGACAGGGGAGATGGATTGCCTGTGTGGCCTGGTGGGGGTTAAACTATCCTTCCGTGTAGGAGAGTTCAAATGCTGGGGTTAGTAGAGTTGGCAGAGAGTCTAAAATGTGTCCAGCAAGCCCATGTGTTTTGGAATTTAGTTGGGTTTTCTTTGGCTTGGTGGATGAGTTTCTCCATTCCAGCTATTCTGTCTACGCGTTTGATCCATTCGGAGATTGTAGGTGGGTCAGTGCTTCTCCAATGGTCCAGTATACATTGGGTGGCAGCGTTGATGAGATGTAAGGTGAGAGATTTTCTATATGACGACAGTGATAGGGATGTATGGTGGAGTAAGTATTGCGCTGGGGTGAAGTCAGGGGTGTAGGTCATGATTTTAATGATCAGTTTGTGGATTTCCTTCCAGAAAGGTTCTATTAGCAGGCACTCCCACCAAATATGGAGTAATGAGCCTTGAGCGGCATTGCATCTCCAGCAGAGCACATTCTTTTATATGTTGTGAAGTAGGAAGGGGGGAGTTTAATGGGTATGGCTTGTAGGAGGTAGAGTATTCTGGGGAGGACATTCATCTTCAGGATGGCGGCCCTGCCAAACCACGAGAAGGGGCCTTTGTGCCAGCTGTGTAGGTCTCGCTGAATTTTCTGTAGGGTTGGTAGGAAGTTCATGGTGTAAAGTTCAGGTAGTCTTGTGGGAAGTTTGGTGCCCAAGTATGTTATCGCGTGTGATTCCCAACCAAAGGGGAAATTATGTTGGCATTGGGATACTATGGTATGCGGAAGTGTAATGTTTAGTGCTTTTGATTTATCAAAATTGATCTGTAGGTTGGAGAATTGTTCAAACAGGGTAAAGTCGCTAAGGAGGTTGGGGATAGTGGTGATGGGGTCCGAAAGGAACAGTAGGATGTCATCCGCATAGGCAGCGAGTTTGTATTGTTTGTGTTTAATATCAATCCCTTTTATGTCGGGGTTTTCTCGTAGTCTGCGGAGAAGGGGTTCCATAGTTAAGACAACGATAAGGGGAGAGAGTGGACAACCCTGGCATGTGCCGTTGGCTATGGAGAAGGCGTTCGACAGTCGGCTGTTGACTCTGATTCTTGCAGTAGGGGACGAATATAGGGCAAGTATCATTTGGAGCAAGTGTGCGGAAAGTCCCAGAGCTTTTAGTGTTGCTGTCATATAGTCCCAGGCCACCCTGTCGAACACCTTCTCCGCATCAAAGGATAGAAAGAATCCCTGGGAGGAGGTTGTGGTTAGCCAGTGGTGGATGTTTATCGCCTTTATGGTGTTATCCCTGGCTTACCTGCCAGGGATAAAGCCCACTTGGTCAACCGAGACCAGTCTGCTGAGCAGGGGGAGTAAACGGTTTGTTAGGATTTTGGCGTATAGTTTTACGTCTACGTTGAGTAAGGAGATTGGCCGATAATTAGAAACCATTTTGATGTCTTTGCCTGGTTTCGGGATTAAAGTGATGTGGGCTTCTAAGATGTCTTTGTTGGCGAGGGGTGAGGAGGTTATGTTGTTGAATGCTTTAACGAAATGGGGAATGAGAGTGTCAGAGAAGGATTTGTAATAATGAACCGTCAGTCCATCTGGGCCTGGGCTCTTTCCTGTCTTTAGTTGCTTTAGTGCTACCAGGGTTTCTTCAGTCATGATCGGGAGGTCTAACTCTGACGCCTCTTCTTCTGTAAGGGGAGGGGGGCTGTATTTAGATAGAAAGTCAGTCATGACTTTATCCCGGTCAAGGAGGGGGCCGGAGGATTTGGGTTAGGTAGGTTGTACAATTTGGAGAAATAGCATACAAATTGGTCCGCTATATCTTCCGATGTGACCAGTGCGTTGCCTGATGGATTCCTAATGGTGTGGATGGTATGTGCTGCTTTTTTTATTTGTAGGGCTCTGGCCAATAATTTGCCCGCTTTATTGCCGAATTCGTAAAAAAGTTTTTGGTGAAGTGCATATTTGCGTTTCAGTGTCTTTTGCAGTTCCTCCAATAGATCTTCCCTTGCTTTTAGAAGATCAGAATAACATTTGGTGGCTAGTGAACGTTTGTGTAAGTGCTCAAGGGAACGTATCCGTGCGGACAGTTCCTCAATGCGGGCTTTTCTGAGTTTGTTCCTTTTAGCAGCTATGGATGTAAGTTTGCCTCTGATTACGCACTTGTGTGCTGCCCAAGTGATTGTGGGTGAGGTTTCCTCTGAAACATTTTCCGCAAAATACTGGGAGAGGCGATTGGAGATATTGTGCGTGTTTTCCAGGTCCATCAGAAGGGAGTTGTCCAGGCGCCAGATGGTCGATTCGGTAAGGGTCGATGGGAGTGACAAAGTCATAGTTAACTAGTGATGGTCCGACAATAATATGGGTTCAATAGTCGCCCCAGTAAGGAAAGTTAGGTCATTTTGGGAAAGGAAGAAATGGTCAATCCTCAAATACTTGTTATGTGGAGGGGAAAAGAAGGTGAAGTCTTTCACATTCGGGTGTAGGGTGCGCCATGTGTTGTGTAAGGTTAGGTTGTTGAGGTGGGTTTTTATTGCGCGAAGGGCTCTGTATGTTATACATGAGGACCAATTTGAGGTGTCTTGGGAAGGTGTCAGGGGAACGTTAAAATCCCCTCCTACAATGAAAGTGCCCGATTGGAAGTCTGTAAGTTGATGTAAGGTCCTGCAAAAGAAGGATACCTGTTGGGAGTTTGGGGCGTAGAGGTTTGCAATGGTAATTTGCCTATTCTGGATTGTTCCTTTCAGGAAGAGAAATCTACCTAGATTGTCCATATGTACTTCAGTGATCTGGATAGGGCAGTTTTTTAAATCAGAATTGATACCCCTTTAGATTTAGCTGCTTCGTTGGCAGCGTGATATACTGTTGGAAAGTTATGGTTGTGGAGCTTAGGGTTTTTGTTTGCTCTGAAATGGGTTTCATGTATCAGGGCAATGTGTGTTTTGGATTTCTGAAGTGTATAGAGTAATTGGGACCTTTTCTCAGGAGTACTGAGTCCACGGATGTTCAGTGAGCATAATTTAAGATGGAAGGAAGTGGGCACAGTGATTTAGTTTACTGAGGAAGGGTTGGTACTGTCCGTCATAATGGAGGGGGTGGGAGTAGTGGGTTGAGTGTGTCAGATAGAAATGTGTAGCTAAAGAATTGCTAAGCCAGTATGTAAATACTGCCTTTAGGGGGAGATCACTTAACCACTTCCCGCCCGGCCTATAGCGGATTGACGTCCGGGAAGTGGTTCTGTTATCCTGACTGGGCATCATATGATATCCAGCAGGATAACATGCCAGGGGGGCACGCATCGCGGCGATCAGTGGAGCGGTGTGTCAGTCTGACACACCGCTCCACCGATCTTGGTAAAAAGCCTCCGGCGGAGGCTCTTTACCATGTGATCAGCCGTGTCCAATCACAGCTGATCATGATGTCAATAGGAAGAGCCGTTGATCGGCTTTTCCTCACACGCGCCTGAGAGACGCGAGTAGAGGAGAGCCGATCGGCAGCTCTCCTGACAGGGGGGGGGTCTGCGCTGATTGTTTATCAGTGCAGCCCCCTCAGATGACCACACTGGACCACCAGGGATCGCCACTAGGACCACCAGGGAAGGGTCAACATATGGGTGGCCAGGTATGTACCCCATGGCCATCCACATGTGCCCAATGTGCCCAATCTGTGCCAATCAGTGCCCACACATGGGCACTGATTGGCACCATAATATTGCCTAGATGCCCAGCAATGCCACCCTTAGGAGCATTAGTGCCACCAATCAGTGTCATCAGTGCCACCCATCAGAGTCAATCAGTGCCCATCCGTGCTGCCTATCAGTGCCACCCATAAGTACCCATCAGTGCCACCCATAAGTACCCATCAATGCCACCTACGAGTGCCCATCAGTGCCGCCTATGAGTGCCCATCGGTGCCACCTACGAGTGCCCATCAGTGCCGCCTATGAGTGCCCATCGGTGCCACCTATGAGTGCCCATCAGTGCCACATACCAGTGCCACCTATCAGTGCCCATCGGTGCCGCCTATCAGTGCCCATCATCAGTGCCCGTCAGTGCCACCTCATCAGTGCCACCTCATTGGTGCCACCTCATCGGTGCCCATCAGTGCTGCCGTATCAGTGCCCATCACTGCAGCCATATTAGTGCCCGTTATTGAAGAAGAAAACTTACTTATTTACAAAAAATTTTAACAGAAACAAAGAAAAACTTGTTTTTTTTCAAAATTTTCGGTCTTTTTTTATTTGTTGCGCAAAAAATAAAAACCACAGAGGTAATCAAATACCACCAAAAGAAAGCTCTATTTGTGGGAACAAAATGATAAAAAAATTGTTTGGGTACAGTGTAGCATGACCGCGCAATTGTCATTTAAATAGCGACAGCGCTGAAAGCTGAAAATTGGCCTGGGCGGGAAGGTGTCTAAGTGCCTGGTATTGAAGTGGTTAAGGGAGGGGAACTCGTCCCACTTCCTCAATGTGGGGATCGGATCGAAGGTGTACAGAGCGTAAGTGGTGCCTGCACTCCTGTCGGAATGTCTGCACCATGATACGCCGCTGTTTGGGGGTTGACCCAGACCACACTGCAAAGAGTGTTAGGTAATCGGTGAGATGGCCCGTGGCCACAGGGTGTGAAGTTAATTAGGGTGGAGGTTTAACTCTATGCATGCGGATGCAATAGGTAACAGTTACTGTGTCATTATTCATATGGTTGGGGGAGGCACGCTAAGCGCGTAACACCCTCAATCAGGGTAATGGAACGGTAATAGTGTCATTTCCTTATTTCCGTTGCGGAATACATTTCTGAGATGAGGTCCCCACTGAGGTCATAGTGGGGAGTCCATGTCAGGGGAATAAGTTATGACGGTAATAAGGTCTAAGAGCTGTTGTCTGTGATAAAAATGTAAACCTTGAACATTGTTAACTTGTAGTTATAACTAGCATCAAAAATGGTTATGAGATGAAGTATCAAGCATAGATACACCTCATTCACTCAAGTCTGGTACCTACTAAAGGAGGTTATACAGCTGGAGACCGAGGTCCTATTACTTGCCTTTGTAACTCATATGCGCCCATACCATGTAGTTAGCAATGCTTGTAGGTATAAAGAGTTTGGTGATTATATGGTGTTGTTCCGTAGAGTCACTTAGCACTGGTCTGTAGGAGGGATGGAGGCCTCAGTGTCTGTTTGGGTGAGCAGGAGGACACTGCGGGTAGTACGGATGTACGTTTGTCCCTGTAGCAGGAGGTGTAAAGATGAATTCCCTGGGTACGTGTGATTGGAGCCTCTGGTGTACTGTGTCGATCGAGACCGGAGGTACGTCGGTGCTGTGGGATTACAAAGTCAGCGTTGGTGAGTTCCATTTAGCCCGTGATGTAGGCTGCTCGTTCTGGCATCATCGGCTCAAGACGTTTGGCTTCCGGAAAGACCTGTCACACGTGGCAGGTTACAGAGCAGGAAGTGAGCCAAATGTCATTTCTCTCCAATCAGGCACTGCTAGAGTGTTGCAGTGTATTGTGGATATTGTAGTACTGGCCTGGGTGCATGACATCCGTGAGCGTCCATGCGATAGGCGGTCTCTTCCTTTGTTAGTGTGTACCGTAATCAGAGGCAGGTTGATTAGAGTGACTACATTGGTAGTGTAGACAGCCAGCCTTAAGTATCCTGGGCAGGGCCGGTACAAGGCAGGGGCGGAAGGGGCGGATGCCCTGGGCGGTACAATTTGTGGGAGGGAGGGGGGCGCAGGTGAAGTGCTGGAAGTGTGCTTCACAGTACACACTAGTTGGCACCCCTCGCTGTACTGTAATTGTCTGTACCTTACTGCTGTAATGTGCCAAGTGCGCTCCTGCACCTGGCACAAGCCTACACAGTCCGCACCAGCTATCCTGTCAGAGCTGCCCCTTCACTCCCCCTATGAAGGCGCTGTGTAGTCCCGTCGGTGTGACGTCACTCACGGCCAGAGGCGGTATAGGAGGAGAGCAGAGAGCTGCGGGAGGAGCCGCCGAGGAGGAACCAGCAGTTCAGAAAAAACCTGTGTATTGCCAGCCCTCTCCTCTCCGACCTGTCAGGTAACACATAGCCAGTAGAGGAAGTTTTATGCAGAGCTCACTTCCTCTACTGGCTTTTCTGTGTTAGCTCTGAGCACTCACTGCTGCTGCCCTCGAGCCCTTGTGCACGCTTCTGCCACCAGCACTGTAAGCCACAGCTGCAGTGACTCCAGAGGCAGCTTATCCCCGCTTGCTGCTGCTACTGAGACATTGTAGCACGGAGCCGAGGAGCTCTGAAACTCCTCATTGGCTCTGTGCTACAGCAGGTGGAGCTCTCTGTACTCTGAATAAAAAAGCCTGCACATACCATAGAGACTGGTGGCTGTCGGAAGAGGTGAGGGATTGCCAAACACTGAAGTTAAATAGAGAGGACAGGAGTGCACTGTAATGGTGTGGGGGATGGGGGAATATGTGCTGAGAGAAGAGGTAGCAATTTGTGCAGAGGGAACAGTGAAAGGGGGGATTAGCAGAGAGGAGATCTGGGGGGATTTGTAGAGAAAGGAGAGCTAGAGGGATGTGTGCAGAAAGGAGATCTGGGGGATGTGTGCAGAGAGGAGATCTGGGGGGATATGTAAAGAAAGGAGAGCTGGAGGGATGTGTGCAGAGAGGAGATCTGGGGGGTTATGTAAAGAAAGGAGAGCTGGAGGGATGTGTGCAGAGAGGAGATCTGGGGGATGTGTGCAGAGAGGAGATCTGGGGGGATATGTAAAGAAAGGAGAGCTGGAGGGATGTGTGCAGAGAGGAGATCTGGGGGGTTATGTAAAGAAAGGAGAGCTGGAGGGATGTGTGCAGAGAGGAGATCTGGGGGATGTGTGCAGAGAGGAGATCTGGGGGGATATGTAAAGAAAGGAGAGCTGGAGGGATGTGTGCAGAGAGGAGATCTGGGGGGATTTGTAAAGAAAGGAGAGCTGGAGGGATGTGTGAATAGAGGGATCTGGGGGAATTTGTAAAGAAAGGAGAGCTAGAGGGATGTGTGCAGAGAGGAGATCTGGGGGGGATTTGTAGAGAAAGGAGAGCTGGAGGGAATGTGTGCAGAGAGGGATCTGGGGGATTTGTAGAGAAAGGAGAGCTGTAGGGATGTGTGCAGAGAGAGATCTGGAGGGATTTGTAAAGAAAGGAGAGCTGGAGGGATGTGTGCAGAGAGGAGATCTGGGGGGATTTGTAGAGAAAAGAGAGCTGGAGGGATGTGTGCAGAGAGGGATCTGGAGGGATTTGTAAAGAAAGGAGAGCTAGAGTGATGTGTGCAGAGAGGAGATCTGGGGGGATTTGTAGAGAAAAAAGAGCTGTAGGGATGTGTGCAGAGAGGAGATCTGGGGGGATTTGTACAGAAAGGAGAGCTGGAGGGATGTGTGAATAGAGGGATCTGGGGGGATTTGTACAGAAAGGAGAGCTGGAGGGAATGTGTGCAGAGAAGAGATCTGGGGGGATTTGTACAGAAAGGAGAGCTGGAGGGAATGTGGGCAAGAATACCTGCGGAAATCCCCAGAGAGTGAACAGTGACAATAATTGGGGGGGGGGGGGGGTGCAGTTTGCCATCTTCGCCCTGGGCACCAAATGACCTTGTCCTGGCACTGATCCTGGGTAAAAACTTTTTGAACAAATACTTTGAACAAATAAACTGTGGAGAAAAATGATGAACTGCATAACTGGGTAAGGTTGTAAACCACAGGAGAATATGTAAATAGATTTAGCCAACGTTGGCAAACTGTGACTGTGTGTGGAGAGGTATCTGCCTGGTGACTAGCAGTCCCTCCAGGCTCTCCTGGAGCTGGGTGGAGTGGTGGGACTCAAGTCTCTCTGCGGGTTCCGCGACATTGTGTGGTGTCTGGGTCCTGAGGGGGACCGTCTCCTATGGTACCTGGTATCTTGGGCTTCCATCGGTTCCTCCTGCTGCTTATCCATCCTTCCGATGGCATGGCGGAAGTTGGCATACCAGTTAGGGACATCAACATGGTGGATGCCCAGGGTGTCACAGAAGTGAGGCAGGTCCTCTGGCACTTTGAGAAGTGCTGTGCGACCTTGTATGGTAGCGTAGAGGCAGAAAGGGAACTTCCATTTATAATGTATTCCTTTGCTACGCAGTGTATCCAGCAGGGGTTTCAGGTTTCTACGGTGCTGCAGAGTAATACCCGAGAGGTCCTGGTAAATCTGGATGCTTGCTGTTCCATATGTGAGGTGGGGTCTGCTCCTTGGTTGACACAGTATGTTCTCTTTTAGTTTGTAATCCACCAGACAGCACACAATGTCCCTGGGTGGTTCTGTGTCCCTACCCCTAGGTCTCAGGGCTCAGTGTATACGCTCCATATCAATGGCTGACTGCAGAGGTCTGTTTAACAGATCATTGAAAAGTTCAGTAACCGCTGAGAGGATTTGATCCCCTTCAATGGACTCCGGCATACCTCTGATCCGCAGGTTATGGCGTCTTCCCCTGTTATCCAGGTCCTCCATGTGGCGCTGCATATCCCTCAGCTGGAGAGTATGGGAATCAATTTTTCTTGTGGCCCATGGGAGGACCGTGTCCTGCTTTTCCGTCACTTTTTCTACCGCATCCACTCTGTCTGCCAGAGCATGAATGTCTAAGCGGAGCTCTGAAATGGCTGCCGAGAGAGTGTCTTTAATATCAATGGGCGGCAATGGTCCGCAGGTCCTGGATGCTCAGATGGGGTTGAGAGGGGACATCCTTCCCAACATTGTGAGCTGTGGCCGACGGGGCAGGAGCGGGGGTTGCGCTTGTGAAGGAGGATCCCATCTGTGGTGGAGAGGGTGCCTAAGATTGTCCCTGTGAATGTCTGTGGCGGGAAGCCGCCATGTTACTTCTGTGAGACCAGGCACATCTCCGGTATGTTCTGGCTCAGGCTCCCGTTCTGCTCGCAGGGAGAGGGGAATCGGGACGCCGACGATTGCCTGGAGGTGGTACCCATGTTGTGTGTGCGGCTGTGGGTGAGAAAACCTCCGTTAGTTGGTGAAATTGTCCTGTGGCGACGGGAGCTCTAGATTCAAGCAGCCATCTTCGAGCAGGGTCAAGCCACACCCCCCCATTTATTTAGATTATTACACACTTTTCCCTCTCCTCACTGTCCCCGATTTTCCTAGTTCATTGAGCCAGTTTGGTTCATATGTATACATCCTTTTATTATATCACATACTTAATGCTTACTCTGTTGTAGAGCACCATTTGACATATATATACAATCTTATGTTCGCTGACCTTTACTATGGACGTTGGAATATCTTTTGTGGGTCACACACTTCACTCATTAATATATATATTTCATCCACTCCTCTTTCACTCTCCCCCAGATTCCAAGTCCTTACTAGTACTGAACTAGATTGGTTCATGCATACACATATGTACATTGTACCATATATAATGCTTTACATTTATGCTGCTATGGCAGTAGTAATTCTTATACATGCATTTAAGTTTCTCTATGTATTTTGGAAGATCCTTGGGGACACACACCCACATCCTAGCCATGCCTGCCCCTGACCCCCCCCCCCCCCCCCCGGTTGTGCTCTGTTGGGTCTGGGTTTTTCTTGGTTGCCTCCTCAGCTCCTGCCCTGGACACTTGCTGCCGCCACCTCTGGAAATTCAGCATCTGGGAGTCTGACCTAGCCATTGATAAGCATGTGGCCCTGTACTCCAGACCCCTTTGACCATTTGTCATAATACCATCATTGTGTAGATACCTATTTGGTCTCTCATATTTTTTACAAATGTAACACATACACATCCATCCCTGATGAAGCAAGCATGGTCTTGCAAAACGCGTAGGGTCACTTTCTATGCCTGTGTATATGCTATGTACATTTTATACTGCTACATGTATACTGCTACATGTATAATGATACTGTTCAACATGTATGTATCAGCTGATCGGCTTGGCAATTTTTCATGTTGTTCATGTATGCATGACAATTTTTAATAAACTTTGACACTGAATGTACTTCTGTCATGTGACTGGCTAACCGTATTCACCTAATTTAAAGTCCCAGGGTGACTCTCTGTGTTTAAACCTTCTATATCAGGACCAGTGGGGGCCCGTCCATCAGGGGCGCAGGCCCCCTAATCCATGCGTCTGGCCCCTAATCTACATGCAGGGTGCCAGACACATAGATTATAATTCCAATCCAGTGACGCCTGCACCTCAGTCTCCCATGGGGGTGGGTGGGAGTATTGCCGCCTTCCCGGCCGTCTCCCAGGGGGAGTGTGCTCTCTGTGATACATAGTAGGGAAGTACATATACATTTATTTATTTACATTAACCATCTGGAGCTCAGCAGTGGGCAATGCCATTGGTCCACTGGAATTCTTTAAGAAGAGGGTCCCTTAGGGTTCATTCCTTGCATCTCCTTCCACTGGCTCTTTCCATTCAAGAAGCCCTTAAAGCATTTGTTACCTCAAATTTTCATAATCCTGATATGTGCCTGATATGTGCCTGCTGTACCATGTACTTGTATGAGAAAGTTTCCTGTTCTCTTTGTGCTTTCTTTATGTGAAATCCCTGGTGTTCCTGCCAGTCCCTCTGCTTTCCTATTAAAAACTGACCTCATTAAGCAGGAGAGCACACCAAGGTCAGTTCTCTAGCTATGCTGGGAACTGTTTGCTCTCATCCAATGATCAGACTTGTACTGACATGTCTCCGCTGCAAAGCCATTCACTAGGAATATCAGTGTGCTACTGTTTCTACTCCCCCAGCTCTTATGTAGCTGATGTAGCAACCTTTTCCCTAGAATAGGGCTACAGGTAAATGTAGTTGTGCTGGGTGGCAGCCAGCCTGGCTAATTTGTAATTTTTAGTGATTACATGACTTCTGTTTAATTTCGTTCAATTGTGGTTTCTCCCTTTTGTCAGTAGGTGGCACTGTTGCCTTTGACATTAGTATGATGAGCTACAGTATATGCAAGTTTTAGATAAACATACTTTTCTCAGTCAGTCATATTTTCTGCGTTGCATGCTGGGAAAAGCTATTTAATAGAACAAAATCAGGTGACCAAGGAAGTACCGAGTCAGTCAGTGAAGGTGAACCCATGCACTTGGGCTTCACACGTCTCTCTGCGGATGAGAGAGCCTTTAGTATTAGGGAGAGATTGTGCCTTTATTGTGGCCAGGCAGGTCACTTTTTGAAGTCTTGTCCTACCCGTCCAGGGAACGTCAGAACCTTGAGGTCCTGTCATGGACAGACCTTAGGTGGCATTGTTTCATCCCCAGTTATCCAGAAGGATAAGCCCCTGGTTTTGGTCACCCTTTCTTGGGCTAAGTCGTCCATCGAGATACAGGCTCTAATCGACTCTGGGGCTGCAGGCCTGTTCATTAATGCTGCCTTTGTATCGAAGCACTCGATTCCGCTGCAGCTGCGTGACAGTCCTCTTGCCATTGAGGCTCTTGACGGGAGACTTCTATAGCCTGCCCATGTGACTCATGAGACGGTTCCGTTGTCCATGGCCATAGGGGCTCTTCACCATGAGATAATCCAATTCCAAGTTATTTCCTTACCTAGGTTTCCGCTGGTTATTGGTTATCCTTGGTTACAGAGGCACAACCCTTCTTTTGATTGGCTACGTGCTGAGGCTCTCTCCTGGTCACCACAATGCAGTGAGACATGCTTCCAGAAGGTAGCCAATGTCCTGTGCACCTCTTCACTCTCCTCCCTGCCGGAGGAGTACCGCGATTTTAGCGATATCTTTGACAAAGGTCAAGCCGGTAGATTGCCTCCACACCGGCCTTATGATTGTGCAATTGACATTCAACCTGGTGCCATACCCCCTCGTGGCCAGGTTTACCCTTTGTCGGTCTTGGAGGATAAGGCCATGGAGGAGTATGTTGCAGATGCACTTTCTCAAGGTTTCATCCGCAAATCCTTGTCTCCTGCTGGTGCTGGTTTCTTCTTTGTGAAGAAAAAGAGTGGTGAACTGAGACCTTGTATTTATTATAGGGGTCTCAATCGTTTCACGATTAGGAATCCGTTCCCAGTGGAAGCCTGTTGAGGGGAAACGCGCGTCGGATGGAGCAAGTGGCTGTGATGGAATCACGTTTTATTCATTTTTTCCCTATGCAGTTAGAAGGCTCAACCCTCTGCTGCCTGTGAAACATTTTTATCCAGTTCCCTTTGCTGTGCACTATTTGCGGTGATGTTGCTGTGCAATTTGATTTGACTTTTTGGCTTGCAGTTTCTGAAATGCTGTGTGCAATTGCTGTGGAATTACAAGTGACTTTTAATAAATTTTTACATCTACACTATGGAGTTTCCCCCGTTTTTGTTTTCATTGAGGGGTCTGGATGTGTGGAGGATTGAGGGAAAATAATTGACCTTCCCTCCCACAGCTGTGGAAGTTTAACACCTGAACCCAAAGAAAGTGTCTTTTGGTTATTCCATTGAAGAAAAACAGGAAAAACTTTCTGGATTACTACCCAGGTGGAGATCACAGAGGTCGGCAGGCGAATGCAACAAGCCTTTAAGATCTCTATAATTTGAGATCCTTCAGATTCGGTAAGTGAGCATTTCTACTTTACCTATAGCGGGAAGATTATTTATTTGTTTGTTCCAAAGCAGAAGATTCATGATTGATCTACAATACAAGATATCCTCATATGGACTTTATCTTTTATGACACATCACAAGGGTGTTTATTTCTGCTATTTTTTTTAAATAGGAACAAGTAATTTAATTGGTGTGTTGAAAGATTATGAACGCATAGATCTCTACAATTGATTTTTTTCACATAAGCACCAGTTTTAATAGGCACTTGGTAACTTTTTACTTATATTTCACCATTTGAATAGTTATTCGTTTAACACATTGGTATAAGTAAAAGTAAATGGAGTAAATTAGTTGCTCCTTATTTATGACATATAAACACTTTGCATAAACAAGATATTTCAGCTAGTTTGAATAATGTATCTATTTTTTTAAAACATTTCTTCAAGAGAATAGTGGTGAATCACGGAAATGTAGTTGTATACATTGTATTTTTTTGTTACATTGTTTGGGTCCTTTTTGTATTTTTGACTTACACGAGCAGCTACACCGTTTTGTTGTTTTTTTTACATATGGTTAGCGCAAAATATACTCTTTTGATACAGATTAGGAATGCCTACCCGATTCCGTTGATTACAGAGTTATTTGACTGCCTCAAGGGAGCAACGGTTTTCACGAAGCTTGATTTGAGAGGGGCATACAATCTTGTGAGGATTAAGGAGGGTGACGAGTGGAAAACTGCGTTTAATACTAGAACAGGCCATTATGAGTACCTCGTAATGTCTTTTGGCCTTTGTAACGCCCCAGAAGTTTTCCAGGAATTTATTAACGATGTCCTCTGAGATTTCTTGCAGTTAGGTGTGGTGGTTTATCTCGATGATATCTTTATATTTTCCAAGTCCCTGGAGAGCCACCACACAGATGTCTGTCGTGTGCTTCAGAAACTAAGAGAGAACAATCTCTATTGTAAACTGGAGAAGTGCAAGTTCCATCGTGAACAGTTTCAATTCCTGGGCTATGTCATTTCCACTGCTGGTTTTCGATGGACCCAGAGAAACTTTCGGCAGTCCTACAGTGGCCCCGACCCTTGGGTTTACGTTCGCACCAGTCTTCTCCTTTGGGTAACAAAATTCTTGCTCCTCAGGTCCATGCTCCTCCTGAGAAACCTTGTGACCGCTGCTTTGTCCCAGAGAGTCTCCGTACTCCTGTGCTCCAGACTTACCATTCTCCCAAGGCAGCTGGGAGGAATCAACTCATTTGGGCCATTTTGCCTTTGTAGCTGCCTGTTCCGTGTGTGCTCAGAGTAAAACTCCACGACACCTTCCAGTTGGCCTCATACAACCCATACCCAATGAAGAGAGGCCCTGGACCCACCTGTCTATGGATTTCATTGTGGAGTTACCCAACTCCCAAGGCACTGTTATCCTTATGGTGGTTGACCGGTTCTCAAAGATGTGTCATTTTATTCCACTTAAGAAGTTGCCCACTTCTAAGGAACTGGCTTCCATTTTTGCTCGGGAAATCTTTCACTTACATGGGCTACCCAAAGTGAATGTCTCAGACAGGGGTAGTCAGTTTGTCTTCCAGTACTGGCGAGCCTTTTGTGCACAGTTGGGAGTTCAGCTTGCTTCCTCCTCTGCGTATCACCCGCAGTCTAATGGGGCTGCAGAACGAGCCAGTCCTTGGAGCAATTCCTACGTTGCTATATTTTTGACCATCATAACAACTGGTCAGACCTATTAACGTGGACAGAGTTTGCTCACAACAGTGCCTTGAATTCTGCTTCCCGATTGTCCCCGTTTATGGTGAATTATGGTTTCCAACCTTCCATTTTGCCTGACTCGTTTGTTCCGCAGAGTATTCCTGTGTTAAAGGAGCATCTCCGTGGTCTTCTTTCCACTTGGGCACAAGTTCAGAAGGCTTTGCAATATGCTAATGATAGGTTCCAGACTCCATGCTGACCGCAGACACCTGCCTGTGCCTTCCTACCAGGTTGGGGACAGAGTCTGGCTGTCATCTCGCAACCTCCGACTTCGTGTTCTTTCTTTGAAGTTCGCACCTCGGTTTATTGGGCCTTTCCGTATCATTCGCAGGATTAACCCAGTGGCTTACGCCTTGGACCTTCCTCCTAGTATGCGCATCTCAAATTTGTTTCATGTCTCCTTATTGAAACTTTTGGTCTGCAACCGCTTTACCACCTCGGTGCCAGGTCCTCACCTTATACATGTTGAGAACCATGAGGAGTATGAAGTACAATCCATTGTTGACTCCCGTAGGTTCCATGGGCGAATACAATACCTGGTGCATTGGAAGGGGTACGGTCCGGAGGAACGCTCTTGGGTCTCATCCTCAGACATACATGCCCCTGTCCTCCTCTGTGATTTCCATAGACGTTTTCCCCTCAAGCCCAGTGGTCTTTCGAGGGGGAGGGGTCGTTGAGGAGGGGGTACTGTCAGGGCTAGGCTCAGCCCTTCCTTCTCTGAGCTGGCCGCCCAGCTGTCGGCTAATTGCCAGCTCCCATCTCTCTCCACAGTTACCCAGCTGTTGTTGATTCTGCTCGTCAGTCCTGCCTACTTAAAGCCGTCCAGCTCACTTGATCACTGCCTTCGCCTTTGTCAACATCACAGAGACTTTCTCCTGCGTTCCTGTTGAAGACTTGCTCGGCTGACATTCCTTCTGGCTCCTGATCCTGCTTGCTGTACTACTGCGTTTATCTCTGGCTCTCTGACATTTGCTTGGCTGACTACCCGATCCAGTTACTGAACTCTGGCTTGTTTTGACTATGTTTACTCTGTTTACCTTATTATTATTAATAAACAAGTGTGATTTAACTATACTTCTGTCTCGGTCTGATTCATGGTTCATGATAGTCAGTCTGATGGAGGCTCTTTACCA
Organism: Lithobates septentrionalis; assembly: GCA_037952835.1. Classification (NCBI taxonomy): domain Eukaryota; kingdom Metazoa; phylum Chordata; class Amphibia; order Anura; family Ranidae; genus Lithobates; species Lithobates septentrionalis. Next base: position 1,015,612 of record JBBDGP010000775.1, read on the forward strand.
CGTGATCACCTGTGTCGAATCACGGCTGATCACGATGTAAACAGGAAGAGCCGTTGATCGGCTTTTCCTCACTCGCGTCTGTCAGACGCGAGTAGAGGAAAGCTGATCAGCGGCTCTCCTGACAGGGGGGGGGGTCTGTGCTGATTGTTTATCAGCGCAGCCCCCCTCGGATGCCCACACTGGACCACCAGGGAAGCCGCCAGGACCACCAGGGAAGCACATAACATGTGGATGGCCAGGTACATGCACCATGGCCATCCACATATGCAAATTAATGCCCAATCTATGCCAATCAGTGCCCACAAACGGGCACTGACTGGCACCATTATGGAACAAATTAATTCAGTGATGCCCAGCAATGCCACCCATCAGTGTCCATCAGTGCCACCTATCAGTGCCCATTTGTGCCATCTGTCAGTGCCACCCATAAGTACCCATCAGTGCCACCTACGAGTGCCCATCAGTGCCGCATACCAGTGCCCATAAGTGCCAGCTATCAGTGCCCATCATCAGTGCCCATCAGTGCCACCATCAGTGCAACCTCATTGGTGCCACCTCATCGGTGCCCATCAGTGCCGCCTTATCAATGCCCATCAGTGCAGCCATATCAGTGCCCGTCATTGAAAAAGAAAACACTTATTTTAAAAAAATTTAACAGAAACAAAGAAAAACTTTTTTTTCAAAATTTCCGGTCTTTTTTTATTTGTTGCGCAAAAAATAAAAATCGCAGAGGTGATCAAATACCACCAAAAGAAAGCTCTATTTGTGGGAACAAAATGATAAAAAATTTGTTTGGGTACAGTGTAGCATGACCGCGCAATTGTCATTCAAATTGCAGCAGCGCTGAAAGCTGAAAATTGGCTTGGGCAGGAAGATGTATAAGTGCCTGGTATTGAAGTGGTTAAGGGTGTCCTGTGCCCTGTCCCCTCTCTCCCACATTTTTCCTGAAAAAAATAAACTTCTTTATTGTTTAAAGCATAAAAGTGATGGGCTCCCAATTTCTTTCTTGTTCATCACCCACCATGCCCACAAACCTGCACCCTGAGAATGTATGTCAGCCTTCCCTACCCCTGATAGTCACCATCAGGCTCCCGGAAAATTGGGGTAGGTGCTACATTTGGCGCCCAACGTGGGGGAAAGCATTATTTTTGTGGTGGTCGCCCCTAGCAACGTACTGCAATCACACAGAAATTTTGTTTGGCTCCATGGGAGAGTGGCAAGTAATGTCTTTGTACCTCAGAGACTGTGCTATTCTTCTTTTAAACCACGTGGGGAAGAACCTAATTGTCTTTTTGCTCATGGGAGAGTGTCAGCCTGGTCTTTTGTCACTTTATGCAAATGCTGAAGGGGTTAAGGCAGACTCCACAAGAGTTTTGACGCACTGCTGGAAGAAAGAGGCAGGCGCTGAAGTTTCTACTGAGCAGCTGGACCAATCCTTTGGCAGGGGGAGGGGTCACCGCTCTGCAGAGGTGACCTACGCTATTACATCACCACTATCAGATCGTCAGGGAAGCCAATCCAACTGCTGGATCCACGTTACTACGGGTGATGCCACAAGCCGTTTTTTTCTCAATTCGGCATGGAACATAGCTCTGTTGCTCTATTTAGCTGTCTTTGTTTACTTCACATGGAAGAAATCCTGTTATGGGGACGCTCCTGCCTGTGCCTCCTTACTGCTGGACTGTGCTCCTGATACCAACAGTCACAGGAAGTGGCCTTAAAGTGATGTACTAATTTGTTGTCCCAGAGCTGCCAGTCTACCTCACTCTACAAAATTATATGCTGATCTGTTGCTTTGAAAATTCAGCATGTCCTTATCTTCCATGTGTGAGGAAAGTAGCCTCAGTCTCCTAGAAAAGGCTGAGTCATGTTTCAAGTTTCTGTGTTGCTTGTGTGAAGTTTGTGTAGCGCCCTCTACCTTAAGGTAGGTGCTGTAGTGTAATTTTGTTAGAGCAAGACTTAGTTACAGGTAAATTTGGCCAGGCCTGTGATTCTTTCTAGGCCTGATTGTTTTGATTCAGGAGTGGGAGTGTCAGGATAGCGGGGGGTGTGGCCACCTACACTTAGGCTCAGAAATACCTCCTCTGCCTGACGGTGGATTGTTCTGGAAAGGAGAGGAGGGGCTGAGACCTGAGTGGCAGGAAGCTCATGTAGCACTAACTTACGGTGGAGCTGCTGATTTAAGCGGGTCTGTTACCTTCACCCTGCTTCCCTCTGTTTCACCGGCACCGGGTCTAGGGTTCCGTTGAGTTTACTTCTGGACGACACACGCACCAACACTGGAGTACGTTTTCAATGCTTTATTAACCACTTCAAAACCAGCCTCGTTTTGGATTTTAGGTGTTTAAGAGTTTAAAACAGGTTTTTTTGCTAGAAAATTACTTAGAACCCCCAAACATTATATATTGTTTTTTTTCTAACACCCTAGAGAATAAATTAGCGGTCATTGCAATACTTTTTTTTGCACCGTATTTGCGCAGCGGTCTTCTAAGCGCACTTTTTTTGGAAAAAATTCACTTTTTTGAAAAAAAAATAAGACAACAGTAAAGTTAGCCCAATTTTTTTTTATATTGTGAAATATAATGTTACGCCAAGTAAATTGATACCCATCATGTCATGCTTTAAAATTGCGCCCGCTCGTGGAATGGCGTCAAACTTTTACCCTTAAAAATCTCCATAGGCGACGTTTAAAAAATTCTACAGATTGCATGTTTTGCGTTACAGAGGAGGTCTAGGGCTAGAATTATTGCTCTCACTCTACCGGTCGCGGCGATACCTCACATGTGTGGTTTGACCACCGTTTTCATATGCGGGCGCTACTCACGTATGCGTTCGCTTCTGCGCGCGAGCTCGTCGGGACAGGGCGCTTTAAAATTTTTTTTTTTTTTTTAATTATTTATTTTACTTTATTTTATTTATTTTTTCACTGTTTTAAAAAAAAAAAAATTGGATCACTTTTATTCCTATTACAAGGAATGTAAACATCCCTTGTAATAGAAAAAAGCATGACAGGTCCTCTTAAATATGAGATCTGGGGTCAAAAAGTCCTCAGATCTCATATTTAGACTATAATGCAAAAAAAAAAAAAAAAGTTGTTTAAAAAAATGACACAAAATAAATTGTGCCTTTAAGAGAAGTGGGCGGAGCCGTCGTAATGACGTCGCTCCGGCCGTCACATGGTATAGAGACGGGTGGGGGCCATCTTGGCCTCACTCGTCTCAGTACCTCAGCAGTGAAAGGACCCGATCGCCTCCGCCGCTACCGACGGCTCCGGTAAGCGGCGGAGGGTGCGGGAGAGCGGCGGGAGGGGGGGTGGCACCTCTCCCGCCGCTGATAACGGTGATCTCGCGGCGAACCCGCCGCATAGACCACCATTATCGTGTGCAGAATCGCCGGCCCTAAAGATGGATACCTCGGTTGTGGCAGCAGCTGCTGCCGTTACCGAGATATCCATCTTTAAAAAACAGGACGTCAATATACAGTGGGCGGTCGGGAGGTGGTTAAACAAACGACTTAGGAGGTAGCAGGAAAGAGGTAGAAAGGAAACTCGCAGAAGAAACTCAAATATTTTCTGAAAGGGTTCTCTTGGCGAAAGGTCTTGGTATAATTCAAATACTATTTGAAATGCGCTCCCCTTGTGGGACACACTCCTTGCTCGTCTGGATAGGCCTCTCTCACCGGTCTAGCAGCCAGTACGCAGCACGAATCAAAGTCTCTGCCACAGACTTGTTTGGGAATAAAAATCCATACGATCCTCTGCCACAGGATGTATAGATTTGTGGTAGTGAAAGTCAGTCACAGTGCTTGAACCTTTAAGCCGAGCCGGCAACACTATGCTGTATAGTTACTTTTGGATACGTCCTCCAACCGAGTCACCAGGGCCCTCTATAGACCAGCATGCGGCATGATCTCTCCAAGACGGGTCCTCCCCTGGGATCTACTCGGTTGCCCAGCTTCGTCACACAAGACCGACAGCTCAGGACCATTCCTCGGCCGCGGTGGCAGGCTCCAGACAAGCCTCTGGACCCACCCCTGCGCCGCAGTATCGTGGGCCTCCCGGATGGAGGACCACGAGGTAGCTCCTTAACGCATACCTGTCGGCCAGGAGGGCCAGCAGGTGGCTGTAAAACGAACCCCAAAATGTGGCGTCTGTCCCATAAATACCCTCGCCCAGAATGCAACTCAGAGGACCACCTCCACCGAGCGTGCCTCCGGGACAGAGGAGCATCCATACGCTTCAACACGTTGCCTTTCCAACCCTGACCAGTGGTAACAGCGACACCCACCGGTCAGCACGGAAACACCCGCAACGTCAGCCAAGCTGGAACAGAGGCGAACTTTTAACCTTCCTAACACACAATTTACTAAATTTACCTAACATGCGGTAGATTGCAAATCTACCAGCGCTACACTCATGTGAGAGTTCTGACCAATCATTAATTTGCTTGGTCGAGAGGAGGTTTTTCATATAAGGTGGGGTCACATGCTCCAAAGGGTGGAGGGCCTGGGGCCCGGGGAGAAGGCTAGAGGAGTCGAGGAGTTCAGCGGAGAGAGAGATTCCAGGAGGCCGAGGGCCTGGGGCCCTGGAGTAGGAGAATCTTGAGTATGCTCTCAAGGGAGGTCCAGGGTGGATGACTGGAATACATGTAGCACTGACCCCCGAAGGAGCTGCTGATATTTGATTGGGCCTGTACTCTGCTATCCTTACCCCCTATAAATTGGCTCAGGCCTGACATCGATCACCCATATTTTCTTGCCGAAGGACAATGTCTGCACTATCTGACCGATCTTCTCCTCAGTCCAGGCCTCTCCAGGGAGTTCAATCACTACACTTGATTCTGGGTTAGCGCCGCCTTCTTCGCACCACTGAATCGCAGAGTCAGGGTCCATACTGGTGCCAAGAGGGTGGGTTTGCTTGCAGAGTTACAGGATCCCGGACGAGCCCCCACGTGTAGCACTGACCCCCGAAGGAGCTGTTGATATTTGATTGGGCCTGTACTCTGCTATCCTTACCCCCTATAAATTGGCTCAACCCACTTGACACAGCTGTGGTGCAGTGTTGGTGTAAAACCCAACAATAAAAGACAATTAAATAATCACAGATTATATTTACTTTACCTGTGTTGTCACCTGGGTATACACTGCTACACCTGTTTGGAGAATGAATAAACCTCGCAACAGATTGTATTAAACCAAAATGTGAGCTTACTAAAACAGGTTCAAATATCAAACACAAGAACCATAATTGGTATACAATTCTGACACAGAAATGAAGCAAGTAGTTGTGAATGACCATCACACGAAAGTTACCTGGATTGCCCCCGCAGGCGTGTCTCCAAGTGGGACTAATGCTCAGGCAATACAACCTCAGCACTGGGCACCTTCCCACTTCCAACACACTGTGCGGACACTATAAAATTTGTAATATGTTGCACAGTATTTGAACGAGATGATATACCACAATATGATTGACTCAATATTCCCCTACAGTTCCTAGTAGGTAATAGCAACACTGTAAGGCCTTACAGTAAAGAATATAGTCTCTGGTCTTCTTTCTTCTGCTAGCTATTGTGTAACAATGCTTATAATCCACAGAATTTCTGATCAATAAAGCAGTGTAGAATAATATAAAGCAGTAACTTCATTTGTGCAAAGTATCTGTGAACTCCTTCCCTGGAAATGTACCTCCAGCCACAGTCACTTAGTAATGAAATCAGGCTTGAGGCCTATGCACATGTAACTCTATTGAACTGAACTGTTCCGTGGGAGTACCGGTCCCAGCAACACTATGCAATCAGTCTAAGTGTGTGAAATGCAATACAAAGTTCTGGACATCAGCCCTCTCACCACACTAGATCCAGACAGATGGATGCCTCCGCTCCAGAAGATCTCTGTCTATTTGCTGCGGCCACTCCGTCACGCTGCTCCATTTCACAGACGACCGGGCGTCCTCGGTTACCTCCTTTAAGGGTCTCTGGAACGATCACACTGCTGCTCCAGCATGCTGTGATGTAAGGCAGGATCAAAGGCTGCTGTTCCAATCCGCATGATGTAGGCCGCAACTCTGTGGAATATCTCCTCGCAGATCCTTGCAGGCAGGCCATGCGTCCAGCAGAGACCAAAGTTGGCCACGCAGGCCCTTTTATAACCTACCCAGCATGCAGTTCAGTCTTTTGGTGCTCATGGGTAGGTCACTTGGCATTGTGGGTAGGTCAGTTCTTATATAATGTAAACAAACAGTCACTTCCTGTAACATTTCTCCATGTTCTTGAAATAGAAACATAAATGAAGTCCATTTCATGTTTTGGCCACTAGATGGTGCCCAATACCAATTTATAACACAGCCTATAGATTAACATTATATGGCATTAGCAGGCAAAAACATAAGCGCTACATACTCCCCCTGCTTTGAGTCTTTGGTCCCCAAAGATATTCAAAATCTGAGCTCTATTGCACATTTTTGCCTGTTACATGCTTTCATTTACACGCAGAGAAAAACAGGTTAGTATGATGACAAGCAAGTTGTATTTTCATAACACAAGCTTGACAGAGGAGCCTCCCGCCAATTATCGTGTGATGGGGAGCTGTTCTGTACACCCACAGCTGACACTATGGTGTCTGGTACAGATGTGTCAAGGGGTGAGATGGGGTTGCTTCTCACCAAATCTGTGGTGAGAAAGTCAGGCTCTCTTGGCAACCCTTGAGGGGTGAGAATAACTTCTGTGGAACTCTCATCCAACACATCGCAGGTCGGTCTCTTGAGTTTGAAAATGACTCTTCGTTTCCTCTGATTCACTTTCCTAAGACACAGCAGGCTCACTAGCCTTCTCTTTTCCTTCAACTACTTCTGTTTTGGATACCCCTTCATCCATTGTGGGAGAAGTAGACACTTCCAACCCTTCTTCTGGCAGTGAGGGTAGAGGGTCACATCTGGGGATGACAGGAGCTAACAGCTGCTTCACCAGGTCTGTGTTGGTCCCAACAATCAACGAACTTCTTGAGGACCCTGGCAACCAAGGGCAGACAATGGCCAATGTCTCAAAGTTCTGGGGCTTCCCAGCCTTCAATGGATCACATGACAACTTGATCCGCAGATATCCATCACAAGGGTAATCTTCTGCTTGAATGCCCTGGATCTTAATGTCTTCCAATCGCCTCAGGGGCAGGTATGACAGGTACCTCTGGTAAAAGTCTCTGGTCAGCAGGGTAACCTGGGCACCTGTATCAAGAATGGCTCTGGTATAGATCCCTTCAACCAGAACAGGCACTATAGGCATGGGACCTACCAACTGGGCAGAAGGCCTGTTAGAAACACCTGGAACAGTAGGTTTATGTGACTGGACTCGTGCCTCCTTCAGCTTCCATCGTTGAGAATGCTGTTTCTGGCACCGTTTTGGAGGCTGATAAGCACTTCTCACTGAGACAGCATAAACTGCAGGAATTCTCCATTGCTCCCTTGCAGGTTCAGAGAAAGGTCTTCTTGAGGGCCCGGATCTTCTCTCCATCCTTGAGTCACCTCTCTACGGTTCACACCTCTCTTCTGTCTCCCTTTGTGGGCTAGGACATACTTGCTGGTAGTGACCTACACCTTCACAGTTTCGACAGACGTCTTGATTCATGGACTTCTGGCCGGACATCCCAGTACGTTCTGTCATCAATTTGTTCATCATCTCCGTCATCTGGGATACTTGCATCTTCAGTGCGGCCATCTCAGACACGAGATCCAATGATCCGGTCATCATTTCCATCATTTTGGACATCTGAGCCTTCAAAACCCCAAGCTCTGGGTCTCTATCAGCTGTACTGGCCACTCTGACTCCTACAGCTGGTTCAGACTTTTCACTCTTTCCATTGTCCTCCAGCATGGCTTCTTCTTCTCTCACTAATTTAATGAGCTCAGGATACTTTATGAACCTGGTATCAGCTGAAGTTTGTAGCCAGATCCACACTGGATCAGAGTGTGAAGCACCCCTCAGGATCTGCTGCATTCTAGCTTGATCTATGGCAGAAGGTAGCATCCCCTTCTTTAATACGATCTGATGCAACATCTTGTTCAAGTGCCTGAGATATTCAGACAAGCGTTCACCTTGGCGTTGAAGAGAATGCTCAAATCGGTGAACTAAGTGTGTGGCTGTCTCCAGTGTCCCAAACTCCTCCTGCAGGATATTCAGGTAGTCTTGAGCTGTGCAATCTTTTTTACTGAACTTCAGATTGCGGATGGCTTCTGAGGTGGGGCCCCTTAGACTCTCGGTAATCCTCTGCTTCTTGAGAGTCTCTGGGATATCCCATTCATCCATGGCTTGTGTGGCCTGGTCCAGCCACTCTTCAAAGTTGTCCTCCCCTATGGGCACTGGGTGTTCTCCAGAAAAGGGAACACTCAATAATACGTGACTTGATGCAGGCAACAAGTGAATGTCTCAAAACGCTAAGGCAAAATATAACAGTGTGACAAATATATGTCTATGAGAACCGTGCCAAAACACTAGAGAAAACAATATTCAGTGTATAAATATAAACAAAGCTTACAAAACCCAAAAAAAGTCCATAGCTGTACAAAGACAATAGTGGTTATAGTCCGTACATGCTTTGTAGCACACATACAAAACTAAGTGATAAATGTCCCCAAGTGCTGAGTGAATATTGCAACCAAAACTTGCTGCAGTGAATAGAGTGCGTAGACAGACCTCCACCTTTCAAAAACTGCTGCCTCTTACCAGAAAAAGTTGGTCTCTTAGTTATAGGAGACCTAAAAGGGCGGATGGCTACAACCCCAGCCAGGGATCTGTACAACAGGCACTTGTTGTCATCCGAATCCAGGAACTCTCTCCACCAGTCATACCACAGTAAGTAGGATGTGTCCCCATAAAAGAGATAAAGAGCTCCACATAGCATAAAATCTAACGTTTTATTGAAAAAAAAAGGTATAGATTGCACTTACAAAATCGGTTGTGTATAAAAGCATATAGGAAAGCTGGCCGGCTCCAAGACAACCCGTGTCTTCCGGGTGTTCGAATCGCAGTGTTGTCGGGACGTAGCTCCTCCTCCCTACATCGTTTCGTCACAACAGGACGTGGTCATCCCGTAATTTCTATTGTGGTGCATTCATACACTGATTAGCATTGAAATATTTACTCAGTGACCACTACTTATCCTCATATTTTTTATGAGGCTTTTAGGCACTTGTCTGTTGCCACTCTCATTTTTTTAGCGCGACTTCTTGAATTTTATCAGATTATATGGTTTACTACTTTTTAGTCGCAGCTCATGTAAGTTTAATTAGTGTTAGCGCAGTATTTATTCTATACCTTCTCCAGAAAAGGCCCGGAGTTTCTGGTACCCACTTCCAGAACACAGTGGAGTATCTCTCGGACACTTTGCCATGAAGTCTCCCATAGTCGTGAAAAATTCTGGCCCAATCATGGCCGAAAGTGTCGCGGACGGGACTTCTTCCTTACTGGTCTTAACATGACTGGTACTTGCCCGACACCTGTCTGGTGTCTGGATTAAACAAAACTTAGTATAGTCAGACAATTGTATACTGGATCCTTGGAAACAGTCAGGAATCCCCTTCTTCCATTCAAGTAGCACATGAGTGCATGAGGCCTCACGATCAGGCCTGACATCGATCACCCATATTTTCTTGCCGAAGGACAATGTCTGCTCTATCTGACCGATCTTCTCCTCAGTCCAGGCCTCTCCAGGTAGTTCAGTCACTACACTTGATTGTGGGTTAGCGCCGCCTTCTTCGCACCTCTGAATCGCAGCGTCAGGGTCCATACTGGTGCCAAGAGGGTGGGTTTGCTTGCAGAGTTACAGGATCCCGGACGAGCCCCCACGTGTAGCACTGACCCCCCGAAGGAGCTGTTGATATTTGATTGGGCCTGTACTCTGCTATCCTTACCCCCTATAAATTGGCTCAACCCACTTGACACAGCTGTGGTGCAGTGTTGGTGTAAAACCCAACAATAAAAGACAATTAAATAATCACAGATTATATTTACTTTACCTGTGTTGTCACCTGGGTATACACTGCTACACCTGTTTGGAGAATGAATAAACCTCACAACAGATTGTATTAAACCAAAATGTGTGTTTACTAAAACAGGTTCAAATATCAAACACAAGAACCATAATTGGTATACAATTCTGACACAGTAATGAAGCAAGTAGTTGTGAATGACCATCACACGAAAGTTACCTGGATTGCCCCTCGCAGGCGTGTCTCCAAGTGGGACTAATGCTCAGGCAATACAACCTCAGCACTGGGAACATAATTGGCCAAAGCCAGGGTGGCTTTGGCCAATTATGGCTTAGGGAGTTTAGTACATGCCACACACTATATAAGGCCGCCTGTGTGGCGGCCTTGTGTAGTGTGTTGCGGTGGCGGAGAGAGACAGTGAGACAGTGTCATTTGATTTAAGTTAGATAGAGTAGGCAGGCGAGTAAGTTAGCTGCACTTATTGCACTTACAGTGTATTGTGTATATATATGCATGCTAGGTGTGTGTGTGTGTATATATATATATATATATATATATATATATATATATATATATATATATATATATATATATATACACACACTGTATTCAGTTTAGCTAGATCCGTTCCTGTTATTCTCTTCCTACTGACAGGCAGGCAGGTGTTTTTACAGTATTTACAGCTACCTGAAGAAAATTGCTGGTGTTCTTCTGATCCTATTAGTACCACAGGCAGGCAGCTGCAGTATCTACAGTTAGTGTACTGTGTCCTCTGGACAGTGTGCACCTAAAGCTACCTGAAGACAATTGCTGTTGTTCTGATCCTATTAATACCACAGGCAGGCAGCTGCAGTATTTACAGTTATGCCCCGTACACACGGTCGGACATTGATCGGACATTCCGACAACAAAATCCATGGATTTTTTACGACGGATGTTGGCTCAAACTTGTCTTGCATACACACGGTCACACAAAGTTGTCGGAAAATCCGATCGTTCTGAACGCGGTGATGTAAAACATGTACGTTGGGACTATAAATGAGGCAGTAGCCAATAGCTTTCGTCTCTTAATTTATTCTGAGCATGCGTGGCACTTTGTGCGTCGGATTTGTGTACACACGATCGGAATTTCCGACAACGGATTTTGTTGTCGGAAAATTTTATAGCAAGCTCTCAAACTTTGTGTGTTGGAAATTCCAATGGAAAATGTGTGATGGAGCCCACACACGGTCGGAATTTCCGATAACAAGGTCCTATCACACATTTTCCGTCGGAAAATCCGACCGTGTGTACAGGGCATTAGTGTACTGTGTCCTCTGCACAGTGTGCACCTAAAGCTACCTGAAGAAAATTGGTGGTGTTCTTCTGATCCTATTAGTACCACAGGCAGGCATCTACAGTATTTACAGTTAGTGTACTGTGTCCTCTGCACAGTGTGCACCTAAAGCTACCTGAAGACAATTGCTGTTGTTCTGATCCTTTTAATACCACAGGCAGGCAGCTACAGTATTTACAGTTAGTGTACTGTGTCCTCTGCACAGTGTGCACCTAAAGCTACCTGAAGAAAATTGGTGGTGTTCTTCTGATCCTATTAGTACCACAGGCAGGCAGCTACAGTATTTACAGTTAGTGTACTGTGTGCTCTGCACAGTGTGCACCTAAAGCTACCTGAAGAAAATTGCTGTTGTTCTGATCCTATTAATACAACAGGCAGGCAACTGCAGTATTTACAGTTAGTGTACTGCGTCCTCTGCACAGTGTGCCCCTAAAGCTACCTGTCATGAACAGGTGTGACCAGAACCGTGTGATCTGCGACAGAGGACACCAAAACCTATATAAGTGAAAATATAATAATTTATTAAGGAAAGTGAGTAATATAATACAACCAACTCCAATATGACAATAACCAACCACAGACAGAGACCCACAAATAACAACAGACAGATAAGTGCAATAAATGGGAAATACCAGGATCATAAACAATAGCCAGGCCAGGGTCATACACAGCAGATCAGCAGATGGACAGGGGATGTTCCAGAGACATAAACGTAAGCCAGGCCAAGGTCATACACAGGGAGGTCAGTAGATGGGGTATGGAACACAGGACAGGGAGAGGATGGATGGGTCAGACTGCAGGCAGGGATGCAAGGTAACAGGTGGGACAGGATAGGGTCCGAGACAGGGAGACAGGATCAGGTTCAGGGCACAGGATCAGATCGCTAACAGGTCAGGAGGCAATGAAGAAATCAAGGCAAACATGTGAATGTTTGCCAGGTATTTATAGGCTTGCAATTGGCCTCAAGTGACACCTGATTGTAGGAGGTATAGTCTGCTCCACACTGCCAGGATCCATCCGTTGGTGGACGCCAGTACTGCGGCCCAAAGATGATATACTATTAACAGGGAAAAGCTCTCCTGACAGTTCCAAACTGCCAGGAGACACCTGCTGGTGGACCTCAGTACTGCATGCCAAATAACAGGTATTACCAGCGGATGGAACATTTCCTGACAGTACCCCCCCTCAAAGGAGCGGCCTCCGGACGCTCCAATTGGTTGTAATTGTCCATAGTCTATGGCATCAAGCAAAACAACAGGTGGTGGCGCAGCAGGCAAAACAACAGGTGGTGGCGCAGCAGGCATGGGCACTTCAAGCTGGGCAGCAGGCATGGGCACTTCAAGCTGGGCAGCAGGCATGGGCACTTCAAGCTGGGCAGAGGGCTCATCAAGCTGGGCAGAGGGCTCATCAAGCTGGAGAGCAGGCACTGGTACTTCCGGCTGGAACACTGGCACAGAGACATCAGGCTGGAGGGCAGGCACAGAGACATCAGGCTGGAGGGCAGGCACAGAGACATCAGGCTGGAGGGCAGGCACAGAGACATCAGGCTGGAGGGCAGGCACAGAGACATCAGGCTGGAGGGCAGGCACAGAGACATCAGGCTGGAGGGCAGACACCGAGACATCAGGCTGGAGGGCAGACACCGAGACATCAGGCTGGAGGGCAGACACCGAGACATCAGGCTGGAGGGCAGACACCGAGACATCAGGCTGGAGGGCAGACACCGAGACATCAGGCTGGAGGGCTGGCACCGGGTCATCAGGCTGGAGGGCTGGCACCGGGTCATCAGGCTGGAGGGCTGGCACCGAGACATCAGGCCAGGCAACAGGTACTAGAACTTCAGACTGGGCAGTAGGCACATCAGGCAGAACAGCAGGTGCTGGCACAACAGGCTGAACAGCAGGTGCATCGGACTGGATAGCAGGTACTGGAACTTCAAACCGGTCAGCCGGTACTGGAACTTCAGATTGGATAGTGGTCACAGGTGCTGGCACATCAGGCAGAACAGCAGGTACTGGCACAACAGGCTGAACAGCAGGTACATCGGACTGGACAGCAGGTACTGGAACTTCAGACCGGGCAGCTGGTACTGGAACTTCAGACTGGACAGTGGGCACAGGTGCTGGCACATCAGGCAGAACAGCAGGTACTGGCACAGCAGGCTGAACAGCAGGTACATTGGACTGGATAGCAGGTACTGGAACTTCAAACCGGGCAGCTGGTACTGGAACTTCAGATTGGACAGTGGGCACAGGTGCTGGCACATCAGGCAGAACAGCAGGTACTGGCACAACAGGCTGAACAGCAGGTACATCGGACTGGATAGCAGGTACTGGAACTTCCAACCGGGCAGCTGGTACTGGAACTTCAGACTGGACAGTGGGCACAGGTGCTGGCACATCAGGCAGAACAGCAGGTACTGGCACAACAGGCTGAACAGCAGGTACATTGGACTGGATAGCAGGTACTGGAACTTCAAACCGGGCAGCTGGTACTGGAAATTCAGACTGGCCGGTGGGCACAGGTGCTGGCACATTAGGCAAAACAGCAGGTGCAGTGGACTGAATAGCAGGTACTGGAACTCCAAACCGGGCAGTCGGTACTGGAACTTCAGACTGGACCGTGGGCACAGGTGCTGGCACATCAGGCAGAACAGCAGGTACTGGCACAAAAGTAGGCATCGGAACATCAGGCTGGGCGGCACACAGGAACACATCAGGCTGGAACAGATCAGCTGGCGGGGAGGCAGGATTGGACACTGGCATGATGGTATGGGTTGGATTAGCTGGTGCGGAGGCAGGTTGGGTTACTGGCAGGATCGTCTTGGTTGGAAAAAACTTTAGTTTTTTCTTTGGCTTAGCCACTGAAGCTCTGTAGGTGAGGGGTGCAGCAGACTGGAAAGGAGGATTGGAATATCGCAGAGAAGAGGTAACAGTAGCTGGAGGAAGTTCCTGTGGGTTTGTGGACAGCTGAGAAGAGGCAGGTGGGTTGAATGCAGGATAGGTGCAGCGGGTAGGGACAGGGTATCAATATTTGGTGGGAAGCAGGGTATATTGGGCCGAAATGAAGGTTGCCATGGGTGAAGGGAAAAAAGACTCCTCGGCAGGCAGGTGTCTAATAGCAGGTCTGGGTTGTGCAGAGCTGACCGAAGCTGGAAATAATAAGTCTGACCATGCCTGTAGTACAGGTTGAACAAACGTGGGTTCACATACTGCCTGTCTAACCAGGGACTGAACCGAATCTATACAATCCACTAGCACCTGTTTAGGACAAGCTGAATAATGCTCCAGAAAGTATACAGCATCATCCTCCAACAGCCACACCAGAGACTCCACCTGATCACTACTGAAGGGGGGAGAAAAATCATCACTTCCTTTAGAACTGCTAGACAAGGCTAGCTCAGCACACACCTGTATCAGGGGCTGAATGTTTTCAAACAGTAATCTACCCTGATCAACCAGAGAATGGGCCAGACGGATACACTCCAGGAGCTGATCGCTGGCCCACTCTTTCAATACCAGACGACAGTAATTGTTATCCTCCAACACCAGTGAGGCAAGGAGAACAACTGTTTCTGATTGCATTTTAACAGCACTACAATGGTTCCTCTGTGCAGTCACTTCTGGTCAGAGATGGCCTTGATTTACTGTCATGAACAGGTGTGACCAGAACCGTGTGATCTGCGACAGAGGACACCAAAACCTATATAAGTGAAAATATAATAATTTATTAAGGAAAGTGAGTAATATAATACAACCAACTCCAATATGACACAGTGCAATAACCAACCACAGACAGAGACCCACAAATAACAACAGACAGATAAGTGCAATAAATGGGAAATACCAGGATCATAAACAATAGCCAGGCCAGGGTCATACACAGCAGATCAGCAGATGGACAGGGGATGTTCCAGAGACATAAACGTAAGCCAGGCCAAGGTCATACACAGGGAGGTCAGTAGATGGGGCATGGAACACAGGACAGGGAGAGGATGGATGGGTCAGACTGCAGGCAGGGATGCAAGGTAACAGGTGGGACAGGATAGGGTCCGAGACAGGGAGACAGGATTAGGTTCAGGGCACAGGATCAGATCGCTAGCAGGTCAGGAGGCAATGAAGAAATCAAGGCAAACATGTGAATGTTTGCCGGGTATTTATAGGCTTGCGATTGGCCTCAAGTGACACCTGATTGTAGGAGGTACTGTCTGCTCCACACTGCCAGGATCCATCCGCTGGTGGACGCCAGTACTGCGGCCCAAAGATGATATACTATTAACAGGGAAAAGCTCTCCTAACAGTTCCAAACTGCCAGGAGACACCTGCTGGTGGACCTCAGTACTGCATGCCAAATAACAGGTATTACCAGCGGATGGAACATTTCCTGACAGTACCCCCCCTCAAAGGAGCGGCCTCCGGACGCTCCAATTGGTTGTAATTGTCCATAGTCTATGGCATCAAGCAAAACAACAGGTGGTGGCGCAGCAGGCAAAACAGGTGGTGGCGCAGCAGGCATGGGCACTTCAAGCTGGGCAGCAGGCATGGGCACTTCAAGCTGGGCAGCAGGCATGGGCACTTCAAGCTGGGCAGCAGGCATGGGCACTTCAAGCTGGGCAGAGGGCTCATCAAGCTGGGCAGAGGGCTCATCAAGCTGGAGAGCAGGCACTGGTACTTCCGGCTGGAACACTGGCACAGAGACATCAGGCTGGAGGGCAGGCACAGAGACATCAGGCTGGAGGGCAGGCACAGAGACATCAGGCTGGAGGCCAGGCACAGAGACATCAGGCTGGAGGGCAGGCACAGAGACATCAGGCTGGAGGGCAGGCACAGAGACATCAGGCTGGAGGGCAGGCACAGAGACATCAGGCTGGAGGGCGGGCACAGAGACATCAGGCTGGAGGGCAGACACCGAGACATCAGGCTGGAGGGCAGACACCGAGACATCAGGCTGGAGGGCAGACACCGAGACATCAGGCTGGAGGGCAGACACCGAGACATCAGGCTGGAGGGCAGACACCGAGACATCAGGCTGGGGGGCAGACACCGAGACATCAGGCTGGAGGGCAGACACCGAGACATCAGGCTGGAGGGCTGGCACCGGGTCATCAGGCTGGAGGGCTGGCACCGGGTCATCAGGCTGGAGGGCTGGCACCGGGTCATCAGGCTGGAGGGCTGGCACCGAGACATCAGGCCAGGCAACAGGTACTAGAACTTCAGACTGGGCAGTAGGCACATCAGGCAGAACAGCAGGTGCTGGCACAACAGGCTGAACAGCAGGTGCATCGGACTGGATAGCAGGTACTGTAACTTCAAACCGGTCAGCCGGTACTGGAACTTCAGATTGGATAGTGGTCACAGGTGTTGGCACATCAGGCAGAACAGCAGGTACTGGCACAACAGGCTGAACAGCAGGTACATCGGACTGGACAGCAGGTACTGGAACTTCAAACTGGGCAGCTGGTACTGGAACTTCAGACTGGACAGTGGGCATAGGTGCTGGCACATCAGGCAGAACAGCAGGTACTGGCACAGCAGGCTGAACAGCAGGTACATTGGACTGGATAGCAGGTACTGGAACTTCAAACCGGGCAGCTGGTACTGGAACTTCAGATTGGACAGTGGGCACAGGTGCTGGCACATCAGGCAGAACAGCAGGTACTGGCACAACAGGCTGAACAGCAGGTACATTGGACTGGATAGCAGGTACTGGAACTTCAAACCGGGCAGCTGGTACTGGAACTTCAGACTGGACGGTTGGCACAGGTGCTGGCACATTAGGCAAAACAGCAGGTGCAGTGGACTGAATAGCAGGTACTGGAACTTCAAACCGGGCAGTCGGTACTGGAACTTCAGACTGGACCGTGGGCACAGGTGCTGGCACATCAGGCGGAACAGCAGGTACTGGCACAAAAGTAGGCATCGGAACATCAGACTGGGCGGCACACAGGAACACATCAGGCTGGAACAGATCAGCTGGCGGGGAGGCAGGATTGGACACTGGCATGATGGTATGGGTTGGATTAGCTGGTGCGGAGGCAGGTTGGGTTACTGGCAGGATCGTCTTGGTTGGAAAAAACTTTCGTTTTTTCTTTGGCTTAGCCACTGAAGCTCTGTAGGTGAGGGGTGCAGCAGACTGGAAAGGAGGATTGGAATATCGCAGAGAAGAGGTAACAGTAGCTGGAGGAAGTTCCTGTGGGTTTGTGGACAGCTGAGAAGAGGCAGGTGGGTTGAATGCAGGATAGGTGCAGCGGGTAGGGACAGGGTATCAATATTTGGTGGGAAGCAGGGTATATTGGGCCGAAACGGAGGTTGCCATGGGTGAAGGGAAAAAAGACTCCTCGGCAGGCAGGTGTCTAATAGCAGGTCTGGGTTGTGCAGAGCTGACCGAAGCTGGAAATAATAAGTCTGACCATGCCTGTAGTACAGGTTGAACAAACGTGGGTTCACATACTGCCTGTCTAACCAGGGACTGAACCGAATCTATACAATCCACTAGCACCTGTTTAGGACAAGCTGAATAATGCTCCAGAAAGTATACAGCATCATCCTCCAACAGCCACACCAGAGACTCCACCTGATCACTACTGAAGGGGGGAGAAAAATCATCACTTCCTTTAGAACTGCTAGACAAGGCTAGCTCAGCACACACCTGTATCAGGGGCTGAACGTTTTCAAACAGTAATCTACCCTGATCAACCAGAGAATGGGCAAGACGGATACACTCCAGGAGCTGATCGCTGGCCCACTCTTTCAATACCAGACGACAGTAATTGTTATCCTCCAACACCAGTGAGGCAAGGAGAACAACTGTTTCTGATTGCATTTTAACAGCACTACAATGGTTCCTCTGTGCAGTCACTTCTGGTCAGAAATGGCCTTGATTTACTGTCATGAACAGGTGTGACCCGAACCGTGTGATCTGCGACAGAGGACACCAAAACCTATATAAGTGAAAATATAATAATTTATTAAGGAAAGTGAGTAATATAATACAACCAACTCCAATATGACACAGTGCAATAACCAACCACAGACAGAGACCCACAAATAACAACAGACAGATAAGTGCAATAAATGGGAAATACCAGGATCATAAACAATAGCCAGGCCAGGGTCATACACAGCAGATCAGCAGATGGACAGGGGATGTTTCAGAGACATAAACGTAAGCCAGGCCAAGGTCATACACAGGGAGGTCAGTAGATGGGGTATGGAACACAGGACAGGGAGAGGATGGATGGGTCAGACTGCAGGCAGGGATGCAAGGTAACAGGTGGGACAGGATAGGGTCCAAGACAGGGAGACAGGATCAGGTTCAGGGAACAGGATCAGATCGCTAGCAGGTCAGGAGGCAATGAAGAAATCAAGGCAAACATGTGAATGTTTGCCGGGTATTTATAGGCTTGCGATTTGGCCTCAAGTGACACCTGATTGTAGGAGGTACTGTCTGCTCCACACTGCCAGGATCCATCCGCTGGTGGACGCCAGTACTGCAGCCCAATGGATGATATACTATTAACAGGGAAAAGCTCTCCTGACAGTTCCAAACTGCCAGGAGACACCTGCTGGTGGACCTCAGTACTGCATGCCAAATAACAGGTATTACCAGCGGATGGAACATTTCCTGACACTACCTGAAGACAATTGCTGTTGTTCTGATCCTATTAATACCACAGGCAGGCAGCTGCAGTATTTACAGTTAGTAAACTGTGTCCTCTGCACAGTGTTCACCTAAAGCTACCTGAAGACAATTGCTGGTGTTCTCATACTAATAATACTACAGGCAGGCAGTTGATTCTGCTAGCTGCAGTATCAGCATATATATATATATATATATATATATATATATATATATATATATATATATATATATATATATATATAATCACAGCTTTGTGCAGCTACATCTCACTACATGCCATTAGTATGTCTGGAAGGCCAACAAGGAGAGGCAAACAGTCACAAGCTAATAAAAGAGGGCAAGCAGGCTCTGTGTGTAGGGGCAACAGTGCTGGTCATGGAGACAGTGCATCCTCATCAGCACATGGCAGTGGGTAGCTGGCCGTGTTGAGCCGCAACATGCGGAAGACTTTGTAGAGTGGATGACCAAGCCGTCCTCATCCTCTCTCACCCAGGCTCAAGGTACTATGTCTGGCAAAGCAGCTGCCAACGCGGCCTCTTCCCTGGGCTCAATGGCCTCAGTCACTCCTTCCCTAGCCCCACCATGTCCTCCTGAGGAGTTTGACCACAGTCTGTGTTTAACCACAGTGTTGGGTACATGCTCCAGGAGGATGCCCAGTGTTTTAAAGGCTCCAATGATGGTACCCAGCTAGAGGAAGGCAGTAACGTGAGCCCAGAGAGAGGGGGTGCCCAAGAAGGATAGCAATCTGGCAGTCATGTTCCCCCAGCTTCAGCATACTGCCAGGTTTGCTCCAGTGATGAGGAGGGAGGGGATGATGAGGAAGCCACTGACTCCACGTGGATGCCTGATACGAGAGAGGAGGAGGAGGAGGCACATCTCCAACGAGGCAGGATGCCCTTTAGGGGCCAGCTTAAGGGCAGCACACTGGCTGCATCACACCGCAGAGCTATGCATGTGCAGGGCGCTGCTGTCTCTGTGCGTTATTCCAAAAGTTCTTTGGTGTGGGCCTTTTTTGAGACGAGTGCATCAGATCGCACCACTGCTATTTGCAACATATGTCTCAAGCATATCTCACGTGGCCAAAACTTAACCCGCTTGGGCACCACATGCTTGACTAGACATATGTCGACCTGCCATGCAGTTCATTGGCAAGCGTACCTAAAAGACCCACACCAAAGAACAAAGCGGACCTCTCCTTGCTCCTCATCCACTGGGTTCTGCAACCCCACTATACCTTCAGTCCTCTCTGAAACCTGCACTGAGAGGAATGAAGGTGTAGAATTAGGTGTGTCACAGCCAAGTACTTGCGGGCAATCTGCTATCGGTACACCGATGTCAGATTGTACCAGGCAAATTTCCCTGCCCCAGCTGCTGCATCGCCGAAATAAGTTCGCTCCCAGCCATCCACATGCCCAGGGGTTGAATGCTAGCTTGGCAAAATTGCTAGCACTTCAACTGCTACCTTTTCAGTTGGTGGACTCTGCCCCCTTCCGTGAGTTTGTGGAATGTGCGGTTCCTCAGTGGCAGGTTTCCAAACGCCACTTTTTCTCATGGAAGGCGATTCCGTCTCTCTACCGGCATTTGGAAGGAAAGGTCTTGTCCTCGCTGGACAGGGCCATCAGCGGTAAGTTGCATATTACCGCTGACTCATGGTCCAGCAAGCATGGACAGGGACGTTACCTATCTTTCACCGCGCACTGGGTGACTCTTCTGGCAGCTGGGAAGGATGCAGGACAGGGTGCAGTAGTGTTGGAGGTTGTTCCGCCACCACGCCTCCAAAATCCTACTAGTGGTGATTCTGCCACACCTCTCTCCTCCATCCTCTCCTCTTCTTCTTCCTCCATGGCCTCTTCCTGTGCAGATTTGTCCTCGGAACCAGCGGTGCTCCGTAGGCGTTCAAGGGGCTACGCAAGCACGCAGGCAAAAAGATGCTATGCGGTGCTTGAGCTGGTGTGCTTGGTGGACAGGAACCACACTGGGGCAGAGATTCTGTCAGCTCTGCAGGGGCAGGTTCAGAGGTGGTTGACGCCATGCCAGCTTAAGCCAGGAATGGTGGTTTGCGACAATGGCACCAACCTCCTCTCTGCCCTCTGACAGGGACAACTGACCCATGTGCCCTGTTTGGCTCACGTCCTTAACTTGGTGGTGCAGTGGTTCTTGGGCAGGTACCTGGGCTTACAGGATGTCCTGAGACAGGCCAGGAAAGTCTGTGTGCATTTCCGCCGGTCATATAATGCCATAATGCCAGTGCTCAGCTGGCTGACCTCCAAAAGGAATTTAACCTGCCCAAGAACTGCCTAATCTGTGACATGTCCACCAGGTGGAATTCAACTTTGGCCATGCTGCAGCAGCTGCAAACGCAGCAGAGGGCCATCAATGAGTACCTATGCGACTATGGCACCAGGACAGAGTCAGGGGAGCTTGTTTTTTTCCCCCCACGCCAGTGGGCTATGATTAGAGATGCATGCACTGTCCTGTCACCATTTGAGGAGGCCACAAGGATGGTGAGCAGTGACAGTACATGCATCAGTGACACTGTCCCTCTTGTCCACCTGTTGGAGCACACGCTGCGTGGAATAATGGACAGGGCACTTCCTTACCTCTCAAGGCCTCCTTTATCCAGACAGTGTTCCTGTGTGCCCGCCGATCACACAGGAAGAGGACGAGGAGGAGGAGGATTGTGTCAGCATGGAGGTGGAGCTTGGCACTCAGCATCAGCAGCAGTCTTCAAGGGATCATTTACAGTCCGAAAAAACCAATGGACTTGTACGTGGCTGGGAGGAGGTGGCTGCGGATCATGTCGTACTTAGTGACCAGAGGACTCTGGACCAAATGCCTCAGCAAACCTACGCTGCATGGCCTCCCTGATCCTGAAAAACCTGTGGAAGGATCCTCGTATTCGTGGTATCAAGGGGAGGGAGGGATCCTTGATCCACAATACAAGGGTAAGGTGGTGGACCTTATTTTGCCGTTGCAGAGGAAGAGAGGATGAAACTCTTTGGGAGGCCTTGCAGAAAGGTTTGTGCAACACGTTTCCAGAGCCTGGGAGGTTACAA
The DNA here is from genome assembly GCA_037952835.1 of Lithobates septentrionalis. Taxonomy (NCBI): domain Eukaryota; kingdom Metazoa; phylum Chordata; class Amphibia; order Anura; family Ranidae; genus Lithobates; species Lithobates septentrionalis. The sequence goes on from JBBDGP010000775.1 coordinate 1,037,624, forward strand.
TTTCCTGGTCCTCCTGGACAACGTGTTGCTGAGGCTTCGGTCAGTCACAGAAGGAACGGTGGAGAAGCTGGCCGTCTGACCGATGCGTTCAGACAATTTTTTAGTCCGCAGCCCCAAGGTATGATCCACATGGTGCAGGAATACCTAGGGGCAAGATCAAACACCTTTCCCACCGAAAATCCTCTGGGTTACTGGGTCTTGAGGATGGATCACTGGCCAGAGCTTGCACAGTATGCAATTGAGCTACTGGCCTGTCCTGCATCCAGCGTTCTTTCGGAACGCACATTCAGTGCTGCTGGAGACTTTGTAACCGATCACAGGGCGCGCCTGTCCACCGAATCGGTCGATCAGCTGACCTTCATAAAAATGAATCAGTCTTAGATCACCAGCTACCAAGCACCTGATGCTGATGTAACTGAATAATTTTTTTTATGTGAGATCCCTTCAAGACTGCCTATGCTGAATGACTAACCTGTTATGCTGAGTGACAATCCTCTTCCTCCTCAATTTTCATGCTGATAGCTTGTAAGAACATTTTTGGTTCTGGGCACCGCCACCAGTGGCTAAGGCCCAATTTTTCTGCCCCTGTTTAACAGGGGCGTGTAATTACAATTTTTGATGCAATACTTTGCAGCAGGGCTCATTCCTGCGCTCCAACTATAGTATCTGTGAGGGGTTGCAGTGTTGTGGCACCAGCACCAGTGCCCAAGGCCCAATTTTTCAGACCCCGTTTAACAGGGGCGTATAATTTAAATTTTTGATGCAATACTTTGCAGCAGGGCTCATTCCTGCGCTCCAACTATAGTATCTGTAAGGGGTTGCAGTGTTGTGGCAGCAGTGGTTAAGGCCCAATTTTTCTGCACTGTTTAACAGGGGACGTGTAATTACAATTTTTGATGCAATACTTTGCAGCAGGGCTCATTCCTGCGCTCCAACTAGAGTATCTGTGAGGGTTGCAGTGTTGTGGCACCAGCACCAGTACCCAAGGCCCAATTTTTCTGCCCCTGTTCAACAGGGACATGTAATTACAATTCTTGATCTAATATTTCACAGCAGGGCCCGTTCCTGCGCCCACCAATAGCAACTGTGAGGGCTTACAGTGTTGTGGCAACACCAACACCTAAGGCCCCAATTTCTGCAGAGTATATAGGGCAAGCCCCTACTTTCAAACATCCAACTTACAAACGACTCCTACTTGCAAATGAAAGGAGACAACAGGAAGTGAGATGAAATCTACCCCTAGGAAGGGAAATTCTCTCCTGTAAGAGTTAATATGGGAAAAACGTGTCTCCTCTCCAATGATGCTTTATCACCAATCCTTGCTTCACTAAAAACCCCAAATTTTCAAAAAACATTTGTCATTGGGACAGAAAGTGAGGTGAAATCTTCTGAAGAGGCACAGACAGCCAAGCAAATGTTACAGGGGTGATAACCCTTCCCTTTGTTTTCCAAAAAGCTTAAAAATAGATTTTTTTGGCTGGAGCTACACTTTAAAAATGTACCAGTTCAAAATTACAAACAGATTCTACTTAACAACAAACCTACAGTCCCTATCTTGTTTGCACCGCCTTTATACTGCTGTTCAGAGTATATAGGGCCTGGGGCCCCATGCCTTTCCTTTTTTTAATTTGAGTGCGGGGTTCCCCTTAATATCCATGCAAGACCCAAAGGGCCTGGTAATGGACTGGGGGGGGTACCCATGGCATTTGTCTCACTGATTTTCATCCATATTGCCGGGACCTGACATTACATTAAAGCCGCAATCATTCAAGTTTTAAATGGCTTTTATTCCTTTACACATGTCATTTTGTGCAGTGACTGTTCTAAGCAAGGGAAACACGCGCCACTTTACAGGCATACTATAGACACCCCCCAGGTACAATATTTATAGGAATGTTACACTTTTTTTTTCACTTTAATCATCATTAAAATCACTGCTCCCGAAAAATGGCCGTTTTTAAAACTTTTTTTTGCATTGATACATGTCCCCTGGGGCAGGACCCGGGTCCCCAAACCCATTTTAGGACAATATCTTGCACATTAGCCTTTAAAATTAGCACTTTTGATTTCAAACGTTCAAGTCCCATAGACTTTAACAGGGTTCTAAAGTTTGCGCGAACTTTCGGTCCGTTCGCAGGTTCTGGTGCTAACCGAATGGGGGGGTGTTCGGCTCATCGCTACATCTGAGTCATCCAGGTGGTTAATTAAGTGACGTGATTAACTATGAGTCAGCTGCAAGGCCGGTCTGGGAATAAAAACCAGCCCCGGAAAAATACCAGCCCCCTAGCATTATTATACCAGCCCAACATCATGACGTCATTATTTCCTTGTTCATGAAAGGGAAAACCATGGATTTTAAAGCACATTTGAAGAGTGTATTATATATATACATAGAAGGCAGATATGAAAGCACATAGGGCTTTATATATATATATATATATATATATAAAAGCAAATTAGAGTTAAAAGTGGTAAAATTGGTCCATCATCAAGGGGCACCCCAGGAACCTGGGGGGGACTCTGGTTTCCAGTGACCACCTTTCGCAGAAAGAATGGGGGGGTTACTGATATAAGGGGGAAACCTTTATATCAGTGGCCCCTTATATTATTGTATTCACTCCCCCCTTACATCAGTGACCCCCCTCAGACTTGCCTGGCAGCGCTGTCATTGACCTCCTCTCAGGTGCACTGTGGAGGGCTCAGTTGGATGGCTCCAAGATGGTGGCTTTGGTTTTATCCTATAGTCTCCTCTCCACAGTCCACACACATCTGACTTCTCCCATGACCCCCATCCTGGCGGAACTCCCACTCTTAGCTCCTCACCAGACTCCCCCTCAGAGACTGCAGTCATGATATAAGACGATGAGATGGTCAGAGGTTTGCAGACATGATACAAGTGATGTTTAGAGACTGAGGACAGGATACAAGAGATGGCTAGAGACTGAGGACAGGATACAGGAGATGGCTAGAGACTGAGGACATGATACAAGAGATGGCTAGAGACTGAGGACAGGATACAAGAGATGGGTAGAGACTGAGGACAGGAAACAAGAGATGGTTAGAGACTGAGAACATGATACAAGAGATGGTCAGAGGCTGCCGACATGATACAGGAGATGGTCAGAGGCTGCAGGCATGATAGAGTAGATGTCAGAGGCTGAAGACATGATACAGCAGGTGTCGGAAGCTGCAGGCATGGTACAGGAGATGGTTAGAGACTGAGGACATCATACTAGAGATGGTCAGAGACTGCAGACATAGTACAAGAGATGGCCAGAGACTGCAGACATGATACAAGAGATCAATGCAGCCTCATCAGTGCCCACCAAATGCAGCCTCACTGTACCCATCAATGCAGCCTCGCCGTGCCCATCAATGCAGCTTTGCTGTTCCCATCAATGCAGTCTTGCCATGCCCATCAATGCAGCCTCGTCATGCCCACCAATGCAGCCTCACCGTGCCCACCAATGCAGCCTCACTGTGCCCATCATTGCAGCCTCACTGTGCCCATCATTGCAGCCTCACATTTCCCATCAAATGCAGCTCTACCGTGCCCATGAATGCAGTCTCACTGTGCCCACCAATGCAGCCTCCCTGTGCCCATCAATGCAGCCTCCCTGTGCTCATCATTGCAGCCTCACTGTGCCCATCATTGCAGCCTAACTGTGCCCATCATTGCAGCTTCACGGTGCCCATCATTGTAGCTTCATGGTGCCCTTCATTGCAGCCTCTCTGTGCCCTTCATTGCAGCCTCACTGTGCCCATCAATGCAGCCTTACTGTGCCGACCAATGCAGCCTCGCTGTGCCCACCAATGTAGCTTTGCTGTGCCCACCAATGCAGTTTCTCTGTGCCCATGAATGCAGCCTCACTGTGCCTACCAATTGCAGCCTCTGTGCCCACCAGTTGCAGTCCCTCTGTGCCCACCAATTGCAGCCTCACTGCGCCCACTAATTGCAGACAAGCCGTGCCCATCAATGTAGCCTCGCCATGCCCATCAGTGCAGCCTCGTCGTGCCCACCAATGCAGCCTCGCCGTGCCCACCAATGCAGCCTCGCCGTGCCCATCATTGCAGCCTCACTGTGCCCAAGAATGCAGTCTCACTGTGCCCACCAATGCAGCCTCCCTGTGCCCACCAATGCAGCCTCCCTGTGCCCATCAATGCAGCCTCCCTGTGCCAATCATTGCAGCCTCACTGTGCCCATCATTGTAGCTTCATGGTGCCCATCAATTCAGCCTCGCTGTGCCCACCAATGCAGCTTCGCTGTGCCCACCAATGCAGTTTCTCTGTGGCCATGAATGCAGCCTCACTGTGCCTACCAATTGCAGCCTCTGTGCCCACCAATTGCAGCCTCTCTGTGCCCACCAATTGTACCCTATGTGTGCCCACCAATTGCAGCCTCTCTGTGCCCACCAATTGCAGCCTCTCTGTGCCCACCAATTACAGCCTCTGTGTGCCCACCAATTGTTGCAGCCTCGCCATGCCCATCAATGCTGGCTCTCCGTGCCCACTGATGCAGCCTCTCCGTGCCCATCATTACAGCCTCACTGTGCCCACCAATGCAGCCTCCCTGTGCCCACCAATGCAGCCTCACTGTGCCCATCAATGTAGCCTCACTGTGCCAATCATTGCAGCCTCTCTGTGCCCATCATTGTAGCTTCATGGTGCCCATCATTGCAGCCTCTCTGTGCCCATCATTGCAACCTCTCTGTGCCCATCATTGCAGCCTCACTGTGCCCACCAATGCAGCCTCTCTGTGCCCACCAATGCAGCTTCACTTCATTGCAGCCTCACTGTGCCCATCAGTCCAGCCTCACTGTGCCCACCACTGCAGCCTCTCTGTGCCCACCCATGCAGCCTCGCTGTGCCCACCAATGCAGCCTCGCTGTGCCCACCAATGCAGCCTCGCTGTGCCCACCAATGCAGCTTCTCTGTGCCCATGTTTGCAGCCTCACTTTGCCCACCAATTGCAGCCTCTGTGTGCCCACCAATTGCAGCCTCTGTGCCCACCAATTGCAGCCTCTGTGTGCCCACCAATTGCAGCCTCTCTGCCCACCAATTGCAGTCTCTGTGTCCACCAATTGCAGCCTCCGTGCCCACTAATGTCAGCCTCACCTTTTTCTGGATAACCCAGCGCTCTCCTCCCTCTGTCCTCCGGCACTCGTATGTCACAGAGCTGGGTCTGTGTGCAAGGTCCCGCCCCCCTAGACCGGCTCGTGTGAACAGGCGGAACACTGATTCAATCTACTATCACATGAGCTGGTCTAGGGGGGTGGGACATTGCACACAGACCCAGCTCCGTGACATACGAGCGCCGGAGGACAGAGGGAGGAGAGCGCTGGAGTCGCCGCTCAAAGCGACCCAAGGGCAGGTGGCCTACCGGGAAATTTTCCGGCATCGTGGTAGGCCAGTCCGGCCCTGGTCAGCTGTACCTCGTTAGCTAAACCATTGCGTGATGTTTTGGGTAAATATTTGGGGTTATTGTGTATGCACACCTCCAAACTTTTTGAGATGGGAATGAGGGACACCTATCAGCAAAAGTATGCAGGCATAGGACACTCCCCTGGTCACGCCCCATTAAAGGAGAAGTGTACAAAAAATAAAAGATTGGTTCAACCCACTAGTGTTTTTTTTTACCACTACTATTCCTTTATATTGGCTTTTGGAATTTACAAATGCAGCAGTTTAAAAATTGAAAGGTTTAGCTCTGGAAAACACTTTTTGATAGATTTAAAAAGTGCATTTTTTTATACAACTATATAGATCAGACCAAAATGAGAGACAAATGAGGAGGAATGAGGGACAGAGGGACATTGCCCCAAATCATGGACAGTTAGAAGCTATGTGTATGTGGGGGGGCTGACATACTTCTCAAATGTATAAAAGGCTGTATTCTTGTCCAATAAATCAAGCTGTGTAACTGAGCTAGTCTTGCCTGGTTTTTAGTTACAATATATAGGCTGTAATATCTGATATCTATATTCAGACTGGAGGAAATGGTATATGATGATGAAAGCGCTTAAGTGGAGTGCGGGACGTTTCGTTACACCTCCAACGTAGTTTATGCAATAAAGTGTACTTTGTGCAGTCTGCAGTATGTGGGCTACACAATCAGATCTCTCAGGACATGGGTGAGCGAACACTTTCATGGAGCTTCATATCAGAATGATAAGGGTTTATCAAATGTATCTAAACATTTTAATTATGTGCATCATGGTAAAATGTCCTCTTTCACTTTTTATGGCCTAGAGAGAGTATAAAAATCCACCTAGATGGGGAGACACCCACCGCAAGCTATTAGAGAGAGAAGTTTGGTGGATTTTTAACTTAAAAACGAGAATGCCGACAGGAATGAATTTTAGATATGATGTTGATGTATTTTATGGTAATAACCATATCTAATAGGTTGGATGCGTGATTTTCAAATCCATATTCATTTGCCTTAATTTTCCCTCCATATCTCTCGCTATGAATCAGTTCTTTTCCTGAAATCTTAGTTTTGACCCACAAATATTTTAATGGTTTTTATTCAGATTTTTAAATCACGGAATTCATGTTCCATAATCTATGATGATTGTTATCATTGTTTTTTCATGTTTATTGTGTCAATGTATAAATGCATTTTAAATCTTTGCAAAAAAAGTTTTTTACCTTCAGAGAGTCTCTATACAATGGTGATTCTCATCTACAGCTAATTGCATTGACTAATGAATGGGTGTGATTCAAGTTTCTTTTTGTATATATGTTAGTGCTTGTTATGTGGGTAACTATGCTGTGAACAAGGTTCTTCGCCAAAACATGTTAGCAGTTACTCTGTACTTGGTGATTATCGAATGAATAATTTGGATGGATTCCAGAGTGCGGGTTCTTTCCATATATCCATATTCCGAGTTTGTGATGAGTGAAAGTTCGTCTGAATCTGGCACCTGGAGAGAAGGTACCAGTAATCAACATGCATATTTGGAGGTTTTCACAGTTAGAGCAGTGCTACCCTGTGTGTGCATTTAATACAAGAAAGGACTTTCCTCGTTTTGGAAACCGCAGCTTGGCATTGCATGTTATTATTAAGCTTATGATCTACCAAAACCCCAAGATCCTTCTCCACTATGGATTCCCCCAGTTGTACTCCCCCTAGTATGTATTCTTAGTCCCTAAGTGCAGAACTTTACATTTATCAACATTAAATCTCATTTGCCACATAGTCGCCCAATTCAACAGTGCATTGAGGTTGGCTTGTAAGTTAAGAACATCCTATAAGGACGGTATTCCACTGTATAGTTTAGTGTCATCTGCAAAGACTGAAATGGTACTTTTAATCCCAGACACAATATCATTTATTTATAAAGATATTAAAAAGTAAGAGTCCCAACACTGAACCTTGGGGTACACCACGGATAACCTTAGAAAATTCAGAGTAAGAATCAATAATCACTACGCTCTGAATTTTGTCTTTTAGACAGTTTTCTATCCATTTACAAACTGATCTTTCCAAGCCTATAGACTTTACCTTACACATGAGCCATGTGGGAGAAACTGTGTCAAACGCTTTGACAAAATCCAAGTATATCACGTCCACAGCCACCCCTCTGTCCAAGGTTCTACTTACCTACTTTTTTCCAGCAAGAACTCATCTATGTGGTCTTTTATTAAACTCTCCAGTATCTTCCCAAATATAGAAGTTAAACTAACAGGTCTATAGTTACTTGGTAAAGACTTTGATCACTTTTTAAATATGGGCACCACATTGGCCCTACGCCAATCCAGTGGTACCATTCCAGTCATTAAAAATGAGAAACAATTTCTTTGAAATGACAGAGCTCAGTTCTTTTAGGATCTGTGGGTGGATGCCGTCTGGTCCCAGTGCTTTATCCACCTTTATTCTGTCTAAATATTCCTGGACCATATTACAGTGGTGGCTGGTGAAGTTTTAGGATGGGGGGGCATCAGATCCCGCCCTTCCATTTTGACCCCTTACATTTCTCATAAGCCCAACCCGTTATAGAATTTACTCACTCCGTCCCCTGTATTCCACTTGGTTCCACCCATAGTGTCAGTAGTATACAGCCGCAGCATCACAGCACAGAGTATACAGCCCCCGAATCACAGATCAGGGTATATAGTGCAGCCTCATGTCACAGATATATTACACCCTCCTGTACATATTACCCCCTCCTCTACATATTACCCCCCTCCCTGTACATATTACCCCCCTCCTGTACATATTATCCCCCTCCTGTACATATTACCCCCTCCCTGTACATATTACCCCACCTGTACATATTACCGCCCTGTACATATTACCCCCCTCCCTGTACATATTAACCCCTCCTGTACATATCCCCCCAGGTACATATTACCCCCTCCATGTACATATTACCCCCCTGTACATATTAACCCCCCTCCCTGTACATATTACCCCCTCCTGTACATATTACCCATTCCTGTACAAATTACCCACCTGTACATATTACCCCCCCTCCATATACATATTACACCCTCCTGTGCATATTACCCCCGCCTGTACATATTACACCCTCCTGTGCATATTACCCCTCCTGTACATATTAACACCCCCTGTACATATTATCCTCCCTGTACATATTACCCCTCCTGTACATATTACCCCCCTCCCTGTACATATTACCCCCTCCCTGTACATATTACACCCACCTGTACATATTAACCCCCCTCCCTGTACATATTACTCTCGCCTGTACATATTACCCCCTCCTGTACATATCCCTCCTGTACATATTACCTCTCCTGTACATATTACCCCCCCCTTGATGTACATATTACCCCCCTCCTGTAGGTATTACCCCCCTCCTGTACATATTACGCCCCTCCCTGTACATATTACACCCACCTGTACATATTAACCCCCCTCCCTGTATATATTACCCCCCCTATACATATTACACCCCCTCCATATACATAATACACCCTCCTGTGCATATTACCCCTCCTGTACATATTAACCCCCCTGTACATATTACCCCCTGTACATTTTACCCCCCTCCCCTGTACATTTTACACCCACCTGTACATATTAACCCCCCTCCCTGTACATATTACCCCCGCCTGTACATATTACCCCTCCCTGTACATATTACCCCCCTCCCTGTACATATTACCCCCCTCCTGTACATATTAGCTCCTCCCTGTACATATTACACCCACCTGTACATATTAACCCCCCTCCCTGTACATTTTACTCTCGCCTGTACATATTACCCCCTCCTGTACATTTTACCCCCTCCTGTACATATCCCTCCCGTACATATTACCCCCCCTGTACATATTACCCCCCCCCATGTACATATTACACCCTCCTGTGCATATTACCCCCTTGTACATATTACACCCCTGTACATATTACCCCCCTCCTGTACATATTACACCCACCTGTACATATTAACCCCCCTCCCTGTACATATTACCCCCGCCTGTACATATTCCCCCCCCCTCTACATATTACACCCCCTCCATATATATATTACACCCTCCTGTGCATATTACCCCCCTGTACATATTAACCCCTCCCTGTACATTTTACCCCCTCCCTGTACATATTACCCCCCTGTACATATTAACCCCTCCTGTACATATTACCCCTCTCCCCTGTATATTTTACACCCACCTGTACATATTAACCCCCCTCCCTGTCCATATTACCCCGCCTGTACATATTACCCCGCCTGTACATATTACCCCCCTGTACTTATTACCCTCTCCTGTACATATTACCCCCCATACATATTACCCCCCGTACATATTACACCCATCTGTACATATTACCCCCCTCCCCTGTACATATTAACCCCCCTCTCTGTATGTAGTATACCCACCCTGTACACAATACCCCCTCTTGCCCACATTTACCCCCCTTCTTTTTACACATCCCCCCCAGTATTGCATCCTCCATGTACACATTGGCCCCCATCCCCCTACACATTGCCTTCTTGCACTTGTCCACATATGACTAAGATGTTGTAGTAATTACTGCTCAGCCTGGCAGGGGTTAAAGCTGGTGCTGTCGCTGACTCACATTTTCTCCTCACATTCTTGAGATCCCTAATATGCCAACAGGTCCCGTCAGTACACCGGAGTACACAGACAGCAAGGACGGCAGAGCTGAGAAAAGTCATTGAAACAAGAATACTGCAGGCTTCTTAGAGAGAGGTCTGATTCTTACCTGGGGGCAGTAACATCGCGAGAGATGTCCACCTGGAGCACGCCTGTAGTAGCTGGAGGACAGGGAGGAGGTAAGCCAGGAGGAGGAAGAGCTGCTCCGTACTGCCATAGCGAGAGATGTCCACCTGGAGCACGCCTGTAGTACCTGGAGGACAGGGAGGAGGTAAGCCAGGAGGAGGAAGAGCTGCTCCGTACTGCCATAGCGAGAGATGTCCACCTGGAGCACGCCTGTAGTAGCTGGAGGACAGGGAGGAGGTAAGCCAGGAGGAGGAAGAGCTGCTCCGTACTGCCATAGCGAGAGATGTCCACCTGGAGCACGCCTGTAGTAGCTGGAGGACAGGGAGGAGGTAAGCCAGGAGGAGGAAGAGCTGCTCCGTACTGCCATAGCGAGAGATGTCCACCTGGAGCACGCCTGTAGTAGCTGGAGGACAGGGAGGAGGTAAGCCAGGAGGAGGAAGAGCTGCTCTGTACCGCCATAGCGAGTGACGCCACTGCTTTCCACACAGCAGTGAGCCGGGAAACTGGAAGTGATGCGGCAGTGGCCGCAAAAAGTTCCGCACAGTCTTCCTCCGTGCCCACCAATTAAAAATGGAAAGGAGGCCACGTACCAGTCAGTGAGGAGTGGGAGCGTTCGCGGGCGCAGTGCTTGTGCCCTGAACTCTCCCTTAACATGGGCAAATCAGCTTCCCAGAGTGCGAAAAGCTGATTGCACGCTGGGAAGCTTCCCATAGACTGCCGTGTGTCCGGCGCCTGGACACTCTTGAAGGGCCTTTTTCTTTTTTTTTTTAGCTTGGGGGGGAGCAGCGCCCATGCGTTCCCTATGGGCCGCCACTGCCATATCACTTTTGAGGCAATTAAGCACGGGTTCGCGATTATATATTTTTTTGTCTCACGCTATTAGACAGTGACACCTAGAGGGGAACCATTGCATTGACATGACTGTTGTATAACAGATGTGTTTAACTCCCCCATAAACTATAACACCCCACTTATAACCTTATTCATTAACCGAGACCACACCGTGCTCTTGGGGTAACAAAGGCCGTAGCAGCCTACTTTATTTAACAAATATAATGACTCAAGTATCAAAACATATAAAACGTATAAGTAGAAAAAACATATCTGTTATAAAACCTATGAAAACTAACGTTGGTCTGGGCAGGAAATCAATAAACCTCTGTTAATAAACCTTCTTGCACTGCAGCCGCTCTCCAATGTATTATACCTGCCTCAAGCCGACAAGCTGGCTCAAAGACTACCCCTGACCGCAGTGCCCCATTATCACTTCCCGGCTAACCTCCGTTAACCGGGAACCACCATCAGGACCCCTCCAACGATAGTCCCGATCTCATCCTTCTGATATCTTCTTTCCCTGCACAGACCAACGTCCGCCACAGCAAACAAGGGTAATTCCCTTACCCTTGTATGCCCCTCCACACCCAAAGTGCTCGCTGTATACCATCCTGAAGGCCCAAAGCCCACATGTCTATGCCTACCTCGTTTAAATGTACCCCATCTTTTTTCAAATACCTCCAGGTCTCAAACTCCAACTCTATATGACGTATTGCCAACCCTCCCTTCCGTACCATGAATTTGCTCACCTCCCTATTAATCTTCCTCCTGGCTCTATTAATACCTTCCACTGATCTGGCCATTCTCCATGTCATACGCGCCACTGTATCTGACCATACAACGACCATATCAGGAAATTGCTCCATCAAACGGTCAATATTTGATTCTCGTGTAATGTCTAACATGGACCTAATCCCCAAATCATTGCCGCCCACATGTAATACTAACACATCAGGCGGTCTGTCCCTAGCTGCATAACGCTGCACCTCAGGAACCAACCGGCCCCATAACATTCCCGGGACTCCAAACCATTTTATGTAGGCTTCCTTTCTGTCAAAACCCAACTGCCTACCATCGTACCTCACGTCCCCTCTCCGTGCCCCCCAGCAGACATAGGAATGGCCCATGATCCAGACCATCCCGGTCGTCGCACCTGAAATTAAAAGAGGAAAAAACAACATACACTATAACATGACCATTATTTTCAAAAACACCATACCCGGGCAGACTGAAGAGTCCTGCCCACCTGATTGCCTCACAAACCTACCACTAGGTGGGGCCTAACGTAAGACCTGAACCTGTTCGACTCCCACCGCCCAATCCGCTTTACTGCCTCCATATCCATCCCTTGCCTGGCTGCCTCTGTTGCTGCTCCTATCCCGAATGAGTGGGATGAAAATGCTTTGCTATCCAAACCCAACTTCTCCAAGCATTTTCTAAATATAGCCCCAAACTGAAAACGAGACAACGGCGTTCCATCCTCATGTACCAAAAACGCGCCCAGCCCCGCCGGGCGAACCCTCATGAAAACCCTTACCGCCTCTATCGGGCATAAAGGCGAACCTGGAATTGGAAACACCTGTACTAACTTTCCCCTGCCCGCCTGATCTGTTTTTGATTTTCTCAACCACAAGGACAGCTTTCCTTTACAGCACTCCACCTCCTGGCTTCCAATTCCCCCTTGTACTTTCTTTGAAGGGCTGACCAGTTCCCCAATTCTAAATGCCCCAAAAAATGCCAACAAAAACGCGACTGTAAACAATTTTATCTCAAATTCCGATGAACACACCTCCCTCAACTTGGCTACTATACCCTTGAGAATCTCAAAGGTCACGGGCTTCCTGGTGTCCTTCCAAACCACCGATCGCCTGTAACCTTTTACGGCCTGCCTCACCCAGAAGTCTTTTGTAAAATCAGGCCGCCCTTGTAATTTGAACAAGAAGGCTAAACCTGACAGTTGCGCATTCACTACAGATGCAGACACCCCCTCCTCCATTTTCCTGGCGACGTAGTATAAGACGAGTAAACGCCCTGCTTGCCCTTTCGGCTCCTCACCCACTTCTTGCACAAACGCCAACCACTCCTTCCAGACCCTCGTGTATGCTGACCACGTAGACCCACTTACCGACTGCTTTATCCATCCCGTGATGATTCCAACGCTATCCCCCACAACCATTCGGGACAAGGCACTCCCTGTTGCTCCGAATCCGGCGCCAACTCTCGGAACCTGTCCCACTGGAAGCGAGATAATGCATCAGCTATCACATTCTCCACTCCTGGCAGGTGTACAGCGTGAATGAAAACATTCAGTTGTAAGCATCTCAGCACCAAATGTTGAAGTAATCTAATAACCGGCGGAGAAGACGCCGTGTTCTTATTGATTACCTGCACCACCCCCAAATTGTCCCCATGGAAACGCACCTTCAGATCCCTGAATGATGCTCCCCACAACTCCACTGCAAGCACTACTGGAAATAATTCCAACAGCACCAAATTCTTCGTGAAACCCGCGCTATCCAGGACTGTGGCCAGGGGCCTGCACTCCATTGCCCCTGGAAGAAAGCTCCAAAACCTGAAGACCCCGCTGCATCCGTAAAGAGCTCCAGGTCGAAATTACTGACCGGTCCTGCCATCCATAACGCTCGCCCATTGAATGACTCCAAAAAGGTATGCCATACCCTCAGGTCATCCCTATGGGTCTTGACCAAGCGTACAAAATGTCTCGGGGACTTAATGCCACTCGTACTTGCTGCCAGCCGGCGACTGAACACCCTCCCCATAGGCAAAATGCGACAAGCAAAATTAAGCTTGCCTAAAACCGATTGCAATAAGCGCAATTGCACTTTTCGCAATCCAATCAGCCTCGCAATTTCTGTTCTTAGGTCTGCCAACTTTGCTTCCGGTAACCTGCATTCCATGGCCTCTGAATCCAGTACAATGCCTAGAAACGTGATGACCGTACAAGGTCCCTCAGTTTTTTCAGGCGCCAATGGAATGCCAAACCTGTCTGCTATGTGTTCCAGCGTTGCCAAGAGCACCGCGCAGATCCTGGACTCTGCTGGTCCTATGCATAGAAAGTCATCCAGGTAATGAATTATAGAATTCACACCCGAAACATCCCTTACCACCCACTCTACAAAAGAGCTGAATTGCTCAAATATCGCACATGATATAGAGCAACCCATCGGTAGGCATTGGTCGACGTAGAACTCATCGTCCCAATGACATCCCAGCAACCTAAAACTTTCAGGGTGCACTGGTAACAGCCTAAAAGCCGATTCTATATCAACCTTAGCCAACAGTGCCCCTTTTCCATACCGGCGCACCCACCCTACGGCTGCATCAAATGACGTATATGTCACTGAGCATGCCCCCTGATCTATGGCGTCATTCACCGACCCCCCTTTTGGAAAGGACAGGTGATGGATGAGCCTGAATTTATTGGGTTCCTTCTTCGGCACTACCCCCAGTGGTGACACCACCAGATCAGCCAAAGGTGCCAACGAGAATGGCCCCGCCATCCTTCCCATTGCAACCTCCTTACGTAGTTTTTCACCAACCACATCTGGGTGTTGCAAAGCGGACCGGAGGTTGGGTGAAACGGGAGGAACTACCGCCAGTGAACAGGGTATTCGGAAGCCCACAGAGAAACCTTCTTCCAATAATTGTGCCGCTTTTTTATCCGGATACCTACCTAGAAACGGTCGCATCCTTCCCACTCTCACCAGAGTCCTCCCTCTTGTGTCCAGCTTCCCCTGCGCGACCCTTGCCTTGTTTGAAGCATCTGGATGCTGAATGGGCTCCATTGCACCCTGAACACTCATGCCTGAACCTACATGAATTTCCGAACTTGCATGTCCCTGTGTTATATTGCCAGCACACCCCTTTTTTGTTTCCGGCCGACTGTCCCTGTGCTGAAGGTCCACCGGCCCCCCCCTGAAAAAACTGGTTCGGTGCCCGCGCAGTCGTCATTAAACGCATCCATAGGCTGATATCTTTGTGGTCCCATCGCAGCTCTTTTCGCACTGCCCTCCGTTGCCGAAACTGCTCATCATACCTCAGCCACGCAGTCCCGCCATAAACTCTATACGCTTCCCCAATAGAATCCTGATAGCAAAACAGCGCCGAACAATGTTCAGGCTGTTTTTCCCCAATAACACTTGCCATTATGGCGAACGCCTGCAGCCAATTGGTAAATGTACGTGGGATTAACCGATATCTCATTTTTTCTTCGTCCTCTTTTTTAGAATCGTCAGGTTTTACTCTGAATCTAAATTGAATTTTTCCAAAGGGAGCAGAGAAAAAATCTCCACATACTCACCTTTCCACAGCTTCTCCCTGACCTCCTGCTTCAGATGCGCTCCTAACGGCCCTTCATAACACACATATACTTCACATTTTGCTGCATCCGCAATTCTAATTATATCCTGCCTCGCCACTGTCTCACTGGCCACAGCCGTCTTGTCTGTCCCCTGCGCAACGACCGTACTCACCCCTTCCTTGGCCGGCACCGTGCTGGCCCCTGTGACTGCCGTCATCTCTGTACTCACCCCTGACCCTGCGTTTTCCCCCGATCCTGCTAAAGGTGGGACCCAAGCTGCCGCTGGCCCCACTGCTGTGTTGCCGGCCTGCTCAAACTTCTGTACTAGCTCTTTGATTCCTTCCAAGAAACCTAATAAGCCCACAGCACCTACGGAGGTCTCCCCCGTCCCCCCCCTTGCTGACCCAGACCCTGACCCACTGCTAGGCCCACTGCTCTCTTGCAAAAATGTCTCGGGTACAATAGCTGCTGACTTACCGGGCTGCATAGGTGTCGCCCCATCAGCCGACCGTCTGCCGTCCACCCCGAACGGGGGGCCGCCTCTTCTTCGGACTCCGATCGATCGTCCGCAAGGTTCAGCACCATATCTTCCTCCTCTTCTGATGAGAGCCTACCAGGCCCGCTAGCTGTTGCTGTCGCAGACATCCTCTCCCTCCTCTGAGCAGCGCGTCCGTGTGGCGACTTTTGGACAGCCTTACCAGGACCGGTGTGCGGTACCACAGTCCTGGCGGCCTCCGCTCTCCCCTTTCTCTGCTCCCTCTGTCCACGATCGTGCCGCTGGGGATCTCCTGCCGCTGTAGGCCCAGAGCTCCCATCTGCATCCCTCCTCTGCATCTGTCCCTGTTCCATCTCTGGTAGCCTGGGGGCGGGGCCGGCGCGCTCGCACTCACCGCGTCTGCTAGGCCTCAATGCGGCCCTGTCCTTCCCCTGCCTTGTTCCGCATGATCTGGTTTCCCGATCGGTTGTTCTCCCTGGGCTGCCGCTGTTCGTCCGTGCCGACTGTTTTGGAGGTGGGCCCGCCGCAGATCCCCCCGGCTCCCCCCCGACTGCCGCTGCGCCTCCGATCGTTGCTCCGGCGAATACCGCTCCGGTGGTCTGGCCCTGCGGGTTCTGGTAACACTCCTGTCCGCCTGCCCGGACGCCGCATCTGTCCTCATAAGTGCCGTACCTAAAGTCTCCTGAAGCCACTTGGGACCCCGCACTGCTGCCTCCTCTCTGAGCTGGGCCAAAATTCTCTCCACCTCTGCCATGCTGCTTCTCTCTGAACTTTCCCCCACGCTTTGGTGACTCATCCCAGGCGGGGCCCCCTTTTCAGTATTCCCCCAGCCCCTCCCCCTCGGCTCTATACTCACCACCCTTTTAGTCTAGTTAATTCCCTGTTAACCCCGTCATGCCCGCCCTGCGCTTATTCACTTCATTGCTATTGCTCCGGGCTTTCTATACTTCTGCATTTCTCTACATAAGCATCAGTAAAGATTTTGTATTCTTTAATTAGTGATCGTAACTATTGTCAGCAGGACAGGAAGTGAGAGAAAATCTAAAGCCGGGTACACACTATGAAACTGTCAGTTCCGGTCGGAGCTGCTGTACCAACTATGCAAAGTCAGTGCAGTAATTTCCCCTGCTAAGCTGTTATGCTGCGACAAGGGGACAACCCCCCCCGTCAGAACAATCCGATCAGCGCTCTGTGCCATTGAGTCGGTTGGCCGCTGGTTTTTCAGCATGCTTGTCTGACAGAAGCCGGCCAAACAGCTGGCTTCTGTTGAACAGACCGACTAAACACACAAGCCGAATTTCGGCCGTTTTTTTTTTAACCAGCCGACGTCTCCTGACATTTGGCCCGTTTGTACCCATCTTAACAGAGCCCAAGGTTGCAGTGAAAACCTGATATGAGTTATAATTCTTCCCCACTCTATACAAAACAACAAAAACATTTTTTTGGCCTTGGCATATGAAGAAGTGAGGCCCGGAACAGAAAAGACAAAAGTGGAGTAGTACAGGGCCGGGCATGACAGTGTGTTTAGGGGATACAACACATAGGGTTAACAGGAAATACTCAGGGGGGAGGTGACTGAGAAGAAAGTCTGAGGGGAAGGGGCATTATTTAAGAGAGAGGCGGAACCAGGCAGGGGAACAGTAAGCTGGGGAAGAGAAAGGAGGAGGCAGTTTTCTATCACTGCTCCTCTAACATGGCCAAGGTAGATGTCATTTTGGCTCGTTTGCGAGCAGTGGCGGCGGCTAGCAGAGGACCGGAGTGGCTGCACAGCCAGGTTGCAGCTTTAATAGAGGACCAGGCACGTGGATCGGATCTAGGAGGTGAGGTGAACCCACACGTGCGGAGGTTTCGGCCTCCGGCGCGTTTTCCCCAGAGACTGCATCTAGGGCTGGGCGCCATTCCAGGAGCCCTATGGGGGAACGATCTGCTCCCCCGGTGAAACAAATCCAGCAGTCTGCCAGAGCAGGGCCCAGGTGGACTCCACGCCACCGGCCTAGCTCGGTGGGCGGGGCCAGGCATCATGGCGCAGCTTCCCCGCCCGCGTGTCGTGGGTCTATTGCTGCAATGCCCCCCCCTCTGCCTAGGGGAGGCTCGGCGGGGGAGAAGCACCAGCACGGCCGTCGGGCCTTTGAGAAACAGGGCTGGCAGCTACGTGGGTGGGCGTGGCTTACCTGGGCGGCGGGACACGAGACAAGATGGCGGAGGTCAGGTGGAAGATGGCAGCCACAGCTCTACACAGGACAGCCTGCGCGGAACTGCGGCAGGGGGTGGAGCTTCGGGGGCGAGACGGCCCCCACTGCAGAGGGACTCCACGGCCTCCAGGGCCTCTTTGCCTGGGGGGCTAACATCGTTACCGGTCCTGGTCCAGGACGACAGGTCGGAGGGTGAGCTGTCAGTATCGGGGAGGAGCTACAGGAACGCGAACCGGTGAAGGAGGTCCACGCAGCGGCTGTTGGGGTGCTCCCGGTCAGCCTGGTAAGTCCACTAACATTTCTACTGTTTCTTTGTCAGATGCTTTGTGTCATTTGTTAGGGGTTGGAAAGGGGGGTGCATCTGGGGCAGCTGTTCCGACGCCGCGTACAGTGGTGGTGGATGCTGGCACACAGGTGGCGGGCAGTAGGCCCGCCAGTTCAAGGTGCAGATGAGGACTTTACAGTCGTTGCTGGGTAAGTGCAATTTGCTTGTAGAATCATCCCAATGGGTAGGGTTTTTGCCGACGGCTGTCGGCTGCTTCAGCAGGGGTTAAGACCCCGACCCATTTTATTCAGCTTACTAAGGAACACAGGGAGGACTTGAAGGTATGGTATGAGTTTTTGGCCTCATACAATGGCAGATCGGTTTGGATGTCCGGCCTATGGGGCGTTCTTTCGGGGGTGATGGAGTATAGAACCCTGGCCTTAGTCTTGGGTGGAAGCAGGGTTCCTTCGCAGCCTGGTGCTACTGGAACTTTTTCCAGTGGTACTGGCTATGGAGTTGTGGGGGGAGTCATCCAGCAACCTGAAACTACGGCTGAATTGTGACAACATGGGTGTGGTTCAAGTGGTTAACCGCATGTCCGCGTCGTCACAACAATCGACAACGCTGTCTGACTCAGGGCTGGTGCAAGAATTTTTGACACCCTAGGCGAAACCTGATTTTTTCGCCCCCCTTGGCTCCAACCCTGACTCCACCCCCTTTGCCCTGCCCATGTACACCCCACCTTTTTAATGACCGCTACTATTTTGGATGCAACACTTTGCTAGACCAGCTAATTGTGGAAATTTTACAGTTTTGCCCCCAAACCAGCTTTTGGATCAAATAATTCAAAACCATAAACCATAAAATAGTGGATTTTATTTGTAAACATTTTCTCATTTGCAAAACATAACATAGCAGCATTGCACATGTATAAACTGGCAACAAGACTCACAAAAATAAGATAGATAAATAACATGACAACGTTATAGAAACATACTATTATAAAATAAACACTATGAGACAGGAGAGATATTATAACATTGTAATATCTCTAACATCTCTCAATAAATTTTGTACAATAAAAAAATGAACTAAAGTACAAAAGAGCAAATTATAAATTAAATTATATTGCAAAAGAACTTATAACATTGCAAATCTAAAAACAATCAATAATGAAAGTGCCAATCTTTGAACTCTGTGCTGTTCAAGCATCTTTTAACTTATGCCGCGTACACACGGTCAGACTTTTCGTCTACAAAAGTCCGACGGATGCAGACGGACTAAAGCTGGCTGAAAATCCGATCGTGTGTGGGCTTCCCCGGACTTTCAGCGGACTTTTGCAGCCTCAAATCTGACGGACTTTAGATTTGAAACATGCTTCAAATCTTTACGTCGTAACTACGCCGGACCCAGAAATCCGCTCGTCTGTTTGCTAGTCCGACGGACAAAAAAACGACGCATGCTCATAAGCAAAAACTAAACGGAAGCACTCGGTCTAGTAAAACTAGTGTTCGTATTGTAGGTAGCACATTCCTCACGCTGCAAAATCTGTGATCGTTGAATGCAGCGCATTAATGTCTTCTTTAATAATGCTATAAGAACAAAGATGTTTTGCTGTTCATATTCAAACAGAGTTCTCCCAAACTGATTTCTGGATTCTTTTTCTCTTTGATCTCATGAATGATATAGTATTATTTTTAAAAACAATGTCTCCATACTAATAATAATTTTTACACTTGTTTTTTTTTTGGTGGTCATCTTTTATTTTAGATTTTCTCCAGATGTTTATTTTATGAATATTGTCGAACTTATTTTATCTTTATCTAGCTTTTTATTTTTTTTATTTTTTTGTGTTTGTAAAGTTACCACAAAGAACCATTTTTTTTATTTTTTTTTATTTTTTGTGTTTGTAAAGTTACTACAAAGAACCATTTTTTTTTCTTTTTTGTGTTTGTAAAGTTACCACAAAGAACCATTTTTTTTTGTGTGTTTGTAAAGTTACCACAAAGAACCATTTTTTAAAATTTTTTTATTTTATTTTTGTGTTTGTAAAGTTATCACAAAGAACCATTTTTTTTGGGGGGGGGGGGGGGGGGGGTTGTAAAGTTACCACAAAGAACCATTTTATTTTTTTAATTATTTTTTTTAGTTTTTTATTTCATAAATTGAACACAAATACATTTTGATTTAATTTTTGTTTGTTTTTAATGTTGTTTGTTTTAACTTACCACAAAGAACCATTTTTTTGTTTATTGTGATTTTTTCTTTTTTGTATACAAAGTTAACACAAAGAACCATTTTTGGTTATGTATCAATTTTTTTTTTAAAGTTACCACTAGAACATTATTAATGTATTTTTTGTGTGTTTTTGCAACCTCAAGGAGATTGTTGTCCCTTGTTAATTTGACATTGTGTCTAAATCAATGATTTAAAATAAAACACATAAAGTATTTTCATAAACTCAAATATCCATTTATTCATGGTCTAAATAAAATAAAGAGGAAGTCAACGCTGGAAAAAGTCTGTGGACAAGAAAATTGGGATCTTGAGGAGTCCATATAAGAGGGAGCACAATCTGGTCCAGGAATCCCAGAGATCAACAGCAGCAGCAGATGATATAGATGTCCCCAGACTGTGGTACTACAACAGCCTGCGTCTTCTGTCAGACCAGACTGAACCCAGGTCATCACTTTCTTTTCTTCCCTGCAGCCTTTCCTCCACGCTGCCCTGCACCCTTCCCTGCACCCTTCCCTGCAGCCTTCTTTGGAGGCTGTGGCTCTGGTGTTTGAGTTGTGGTAGGAGGAGAAGGAGGAGGAGGAGGAGGGGGGGCTGCCTCATGTAGTTGTGTGTTTCTGGTTAGCGTGCCCTGCAGCCCCTTCTGTATTGTTTCCCCAAACAGTCTCTCACAAATGAGGCGTTGGCCCCACTCCATTTTAAGCAGCCTGCTTGTTTACAGTGACAATGGAGCTTATTTAGTCAAGGCAAATACACTTTGCACTACAAGTGCTCTACCATAACCTAGGAGAAAGCCAAAAAGAAAGGCAAGCAATAAATATAATTCAATATTTCATCAAGATTTTTTTATTTTGATAATTTAGATATCCTGGCCCATTGCAATGGCCCCCCTACCCATAAAATAATTTACATATTGCTCTCGAACTTGACTGGCACTTTGGGGGGCCAAGCCAGTACGGACAGTATCCAGGCCCATAAGATTGTCACTGATAAGTCCGGCCTCATGCCCAACTGGCACAATATAATTTGTGGAATGTTTGTGCAAAAAGTTGTGCAGGATGCAGCATGATAAAATGATAAAATTAAGTTTGTATTCCGCCAAGTTAATGGATGTTTGAAACAGGCGGAACCGGCTGGCCAGAATCCCAAACGCATTCTCAACAACTCTTCTAGCTCTGGCCAGCCGGAAATTAAAAACCCTTCTCTCCGGGGTGAGGGTTCTTTGGGGGAATGGCCTCATGAGGTGCTTGCTCAGAGCGAAGGCTTCATCTGCTATGAAGACAAAGGGGAGTCCTTCCACGTTATCCGCATCAGGTGGCAATCCCAGGCCACCACTCTGGAGACGCTGGCAGAACTCCGTCTGGGCAAATACTCCTCCATCCGGCCATTCTTCCCCACGTCCACATAGAGAAATTCATAGTGTGCCGACACCACCGCCATTAAAACAATACTATGGAACCCCTTATAATTAAAATAGTATGACCCCGAATGGGGTGGTGGCACGATGTGGACATGTTTCCCATCTATAGCCCCTCCACAATTGGGAAAGTCCCAACGGGTGGCAAAATGGGATGCCACAGTCTGCCATTCCTGTGGCGTTGAAGGAAACTGGGGAATCAAACAAGAAAACAAAACTCAGTAATTTATAAAAGAACATTGCAACAACATTATAACTTAAAACATTATTGCCCAGCATCAGTATAACATTAAATAATTGAAATCTTCTTGAATAAATAATATGGAAAGGCACACTTATCAGATTGCTCACCCCCTCTGATGGCACATTGTTACATTTTAGGGGGTGGTGAAATTAGAAATTAATTAAAAGTTTAAGGACACGCAGGGTTTTATTGACTAAAGGCTACAAGACTGTGAAGTTGTCGCACTCTGCAAGTGCAGTTGCTCCACAGCTTAGTAAATGAGGTAAGGTAAAAAGGCTTTCATGTTGCAAGGAGTACCCAATCACATGCAAGGGCAATTCATCCAAACACTTTGTGGCTTGCACATGATTGGATGATGGAAATCAGCAGAGTTTCTGCTCATTTACTAAAGCACTGGAGCAAATGCACTTGCAGAGTGCAAATGCATTTTGCAAAGTGCAACATATATTTGCTTTGTAAAAATCAACACCACAGAACATTATAGCAAATTATTAGGGGGGGGGGGGGGGTTGGAAATCAAGTTAATTACATGCACACTACAGGGGGTCCCCGGGTTACAAACAAGTTAGGGACTGTAGGTTGAATCTGTTTGTAAGTCGGAATAGGTACATTTTTTAAGTGTAGCTCCAGCCAAAAAAACTATTTTTAAGCTTTTTGGATAGCATAGGGGAGGGTTAACACCCCTGTAACATTTGTTTTGCTGTGTGTGCCCCTGTTCAGAAGATTTCACCTCACTTTCTGTCCCAATGACAATTGTATTTTGAAAATTCTGGGTTGTTGTGGAAACAATCCAATGTGATAAAGCATCAGTGGAGGTACATTTTCCCCATAATAGCTCTTACAGGAGTGAATTTCCCTTCCTAGGGGTAGATTTCCTCTCACTTCCTGTTGTCTCCCTCCGTTTGTAAGTAGGAGTCGTTTGTAAGTCGGATGTTTGTAACTAGGGGACCCCCTGTATTTGGATTGAGTTTAGGTGGGGGGAGGGGTTTGGAAATCAAGTTAATTACATGCACACTATTTGGATTGAGTTTAGGTGGGGGGAGGGGTTTGGAAATCAAGTTAATTACATGCACACTATTTGGATTGAGTTTAGGTGGGGGGAGGGGTTTGGAAATCAAGTTAATTACATGCACACTATTTGGATTAAGTTTAGGTGGGGGGAGGGGTTTGGAAATCAAGTTAATTACATGCACACTATTTGGATTGAGTTTAGGTGGGGGGAGGGGTTTGGAAATCAAGTTAATTACATGCACACTATTTGGATTGAGTTTAGAGGGGGGGTTTGGAAATCTAGTTTAGGACACGCACACTATTTGGATTGAGTTTAGGGGGGGGTTGGAAATCTAGTTTAGGACACGCACACTATTTGGATTGAGTGGGGGGGGGGTTGGAAATCTAGTTTATGACATGCACACTATTTGGATGGAGTTTAGGGGAAACAAAATACAATGCAGCTGACTAAATACATTCAAACTGAGTAGACTAGGTGGATATGTGCCCAGCATTGTATGCTGGGGAGGTTAGTGAAGGCAAATATGCATGCATGACAAAAGAGAACATGAAAAAATTCCAGCATGCGTGAGGAGAAAAAGGGGACATTCACACTATATTGCAATGATGGTAACTAGTGTTTGAGTTAAGAAATACATTACATTATCAAAGATTAAATAAAAGAACATGTGATGCTAATGAAAGAAAAAATTCTTACCTTAATATAGTCCTTCTGCAGGACCTGGATGATGGCAGAACAGGTCTCTGGGATAATGATCCCCAGAGCCTGGGGGGAGATGCCTGTCGAGAACTTCAAGTCCTGCAAGCTTCTCCCTGTCGCCAAGTACCGCAACGTGGCAACTAGCCTCTGCTCCGGAGTAATGGCTTGCCTCATGCAGGTATCCTGCCTGCTGATATAGGGGGTCAGCAAAGCCAACAAACGGTCAAAAACGGGGTCCGTCATCTGGAGAAAGTTCCTGAAATCCTCAGGATTATTCTCACGGATCTCACGGAGCAATGGCATGTGACAGAACTGGTCACGCTGGAGCAACCAATTCTTGGTTCATTAACTCCTCCTCGCCCTGTTCATGGACTGGTCTTGGACTGAAGAATGAACTACAGCATCAAGCACATACAATGCACGAGCTCGATGACGAGTATGTGCAGGTAACATGGCTTCAAAACGGTCGGCTGGTCACAGAACGCACTTAACAGAACACACTGAAGAACAGCAAGGCCTGTGAAGAGCGACCTGAAAATCAGGAACGAGCGGACAATAAAACAAAGATTTCTCAATGCCAACTGACCAAACGCACTGAAAAGCAGATACAAACCTCACAAGCACAGACTGAACAACAGTTAAAACGAACTGAAAAATACGAGTCTCACAAGTGCGAATCGTCTCTCACCAAACTTCTACTAACACGAGATAAACACGAGATTAGCAGAAGGAGCCCAAAGGGTGTCGTACGGGCTATTGAACTTCCGTTTTATAGTCTCGTCGGACTTGGTGTACATCACCGCGTACTAGGCTGTCGAACTTTTGTGTGATCGTGTGTAGGCAAGTCCGTTCGTTAGAAAGTCTGCCGCAAGTCCGCTGCAAGTCCGCTGCAAGTCCGCCGAAAGTCTGTCGGACGGGCTGTCGGACTTTTGTAGGCGAAAAGTCCGACCGTGTGTACGCGGCATTAGACTATTGGGTCTACAAAAAATTGACCTTTCTTGCTTTAGCATTAGCAAACTCCTTCAACAATATTTCAAAGTCAATCTCTTGAGTAATGGCATTCTCAATAGACAGAGTGGCAAGACCCACCAGCCTTTCTTGTGACATTGAAGAACGCAGGTCATTTTTAATGATTTTTGTGATGGGGAGTGTCAACAGTATGCGAACTGCTATAGCTACATTTGGAGCAAAACCATTCTTGACTGTGTAGCCCAGAACGTCAATTGGTTTCATGCTTGCTGATACAACAGGAGCCAAGACATGACTATTGGATAACAGATGTCTATTAACCATTGCCAAAACCCTTATACTTCTACTCCAAATAAATCAGACCACACCAGCTTCTGGAGTAACAAAAACAAAGGCCGTAGCAGCCTACTTTATTTTACCATATCTACTATTAATATAAAAATATATAAATTCTGTCATCGGAAAAAACGATAAAAAAAAAGAACATCTGTTATGCAACCTGTTAAATCAAAAAAGAGCGTTGGTCTGAGCAATAGCTTTAGCAAATCAATCTGATGGCCATAACAACTATAGCACTGCAGCCCTAAACCAAAAACTCTCCAATAGGCCTCAAGCCGACAAGCTGGCTCAGAGACTGCCGTGACTGCAGTGCCCCATATCACTTCCCGGCTAACCTCCGCTAACCGGGAACCAAAAAACCTCCGGACCCATATCAACGTTGGATCCCCACTCTTACTTTTTAGCCATCTTCCTTCCCTTGCCCAGACCAACGCCCGCCGCTGCCACAACATCTTCTCTTCTTTCACCTGTTGACAGAAGAAAAAAACACAATCCCTTCGACAATACCATATTCTATTCCTAGGGAGGGTGGGCGGGAACTTTCCTGGATCTTCTGTTGTCCCTCCCAGAGTGGGAACCCCTTTTAACTAACCCCTCCCCTCATCCTCCCTCCCCCTCGGCTCCACTGTAGCACTTTTACCTTAACCCTTTCCCTGTTACCACTGTCATGGGCGCCCTTTGCATACATCATTGCATGCTGTTGCTACAGGCTTTTCTTGACTATTGGATAACAGATGTCTATTAACCATTACCAAAACCCTTATACTTCTACTCCAAATAAATCAGATCACACCAGCTTCTGGAGTAACAAAAACAAAGGCCGTAGCAGCCTACTTTATTTTACCATATCTATTATTAATATAAAAATATATAAATTCTGTCATCGGAAAAAACGATAAACAAAAAGAACATCTGTTATGCAACCTGTTAAATCAAAAAAGAGCGTTGGTCTGAGCAATAGCTTTAGCAAATCAATCTGATGGCCATAACAACTATAGCACTGCAGCCCTAAACCAAAAACTCTCCAATAGGCCTCAAGCCGACAAGCTGGCTCAGAGACTGCCGTGACTGCAGTGCCCCATATCACTTCCCGGCTAACCTCCGCTAACCGGGAACCAAAAAACCTCCAGGCCCATATCAACGTTGGATCCCCACTCTTACTTTTTAGCCATCTTCCTTCCCTTGCCCAGACCAACGCCCGCCACAGCATCCCAATAGTAATACCTTACTCTTGGGTGCTCCTCCACACCCGAATAGCTCGCTGTATACCATCTTGTAAGCCTAAAGCCCACAAATCCGTACCCACCTCATTAAGATGTACGCCATCACGTCTTAAATACCTCCATGTCTCAAATTCCAGTTCACTATGCCTAATTGCCAACCCCCCATAACTAACCACAAATTTACTCACTTCCCTATTGATCTTCCTCCTTGCTCTATTCACCCCCTCCACTGACCTGGCCATTCTCCAACACATCCGGGCAACCATGTCCGACCAGACAATGATCATTTTCGGAAATTCTTTCATTAAGCGCCAAACGTCAAATTTAATGTCTCACGTGATGTCTATCATCGAGCGAATGCCAAGATCATTGCCGCCCACATGTATTACCAGAACATCTGGAGGGCCCTCCCTGTTTGCATAACGTTGTACCTCCTGAACCAACCTGCCCCACAACATCCCTGGTATACCAAACCATTTTATATACACTTCCCGTCTATCAAAACTTAACTGCCTACCCTCAGGTCGAGCGTCTCCCCTCCGTGCCCCCCAACATACATAAGAATGGCCCATAATCCAGACCATACTTGGCGCTGCACCTGAAATTAGAAGAAGACAAACACCATGCTCAACATTGACTAATGCACTACTATCCCACCGGCCATAAACGCTGCCTCCCATATCCAATAGCCACAAAAACAACCCTGTCCCCCTACAATTTCACCGCCAGTTGCGGTCGCACGTAAGATTGGAATCTGTTAGATTCCCACCGCCCAATCCGTTTTATTAGCTCCACATCCATACCCAATCTGGCTGCTTCTGTCGCGGCTCCTATCCGAAATGAATGTGATGAAAAATCCTGCTCCTCCAGTCCCAGCCCATGCAAACATTTTCTAAAAACAGCTACAAACTGAAAACGTGATAACATATTTCCATTTGAATGCACTAAAAAAGCGCCCTGAAATTCCGGCCTAACTTTCAAGAATTCCCTGACTGCGCCCACTGGGCACTGGGGGGAACCCTGGAGGGAATAAATTCGCACCATCCTACCTCTTCCCCCTTGATCCGTCTTAGACTTCCTTAAGAATATCGATACCCCGTCCTCCACAAGTGTAACCTCCTTTAACCCAACTCCCCCTTGCACTTTTTTGGAAGGGCTAACCAACTCCCCTATCCTAAATGCACCAAAAAATGCTAACACAAAAGCTACCTTAAACAAAATAACTTCGTATGCAGATGAACAAACCCCCACCAGTTGTTCCACAATACCCCCCAATATCTCAAAAGTTACCGTTCTCCTTGAATCGCGCTTGACCACCGCCCTCCGATAACCCTTCAACGCTTGTCTCACCCAAAAATCCTTGGTGACGTCGGACTGCCCTTGTAGCTTAAAAAGGAAAGCCAAACCAGCTAGCTGTGTATTGATCACTGACACCGACGCACCCTCATTCAATTTCCTTGCCACATAATACAGTAACAGCGAAAGTACTCCCTGCCCTATAGGCTCCTCCCCCAACACTTGTACGAAG
Source organism: Lithobates septentrionalis (assembly GCA_037952835.1). Classification (NCBI taxonomy): domain Eukaryota; kingdom Metazoa; phylum Chordata; class Amphibia; order Anura; family Ranidae; genus Lithobates; species Lithobates septentrionalis. The sequence continues at coordinate 1,065,610 of JBBDGP010000775.1, forward strand.
GACATCCACTCCTGCCATACCTTAGTGTATGCTGCCCAAGTAGCCCCACTTACCGACCGCTTAATCCATCCCTCGACAACGCCAGTGCAATCTCCCACAGCCAGTCTGGACAAGGCACCCCCTGTTGCTCCACTTCCGGCGCCAACTCTCGGAACCTGTCCTACTGGAAGCGAGACAACGCATCAGCAATCACGTTCTCCACCCCCGGTAAGTGAACAGCATGAATGAAAACATTCAGTTGTAAGCATCTTAACACTAAGTGTTGCAGCAGCCTGATCACCGGCAGAGATGACGCCGTGACCCTGTTTATCACTTGCACCACCCCCAGATTGTCCCCATGAAAGCGCACCTTCAGATCCCTGAACGATGCACCCCATAATTCCACCGCCAGCACCACTGGAAACAGTTCCAGCAAAACCAGATTCTTCGTGAAGCCTTCTTGTACCCAAGATTGTGGCCATGGACCTGCGCTCCATTGCCCTTGAAAAAACGCCCCAAAACCTGTTGATTCTGCGGCATCGGTAAACAGTTCCAAGTCAAAATTGCTGACTGGTCCTGACATCCACATTGCCCTACCATTAAAGGATTCCAGAAAGGTATGCCATACCCTTAGATCCTCCCTATGCGTTTGTACTAAACGTACAAAATGTTTTGGGGATTTGATCCCACTCGTGCTAGCCGCCAGCCGGCGACTAAACACTCTCCCCATCGGTAGTATGCGGCAAGCAAAATTCAGCTTGCCCAACACCGATTGTAACCTTCGCAGTTGTACCTTTTTTAGTCCTATCAAACCTGCGACTTCTTTTTTCAAATCCTCCAATTTCTCCTCCGGTAATCTGCATTCCATCACCTCCGAATCTAATACAATTCATAAGAACGTGATGACCGAGCAGGGTCCCTCCGTCTTTTCATCTGCCAATGGAATGCCAAATCTTCCTGCTATATGCTGCAATGACGCTAGTAGCACTGCACAAACTCTAGAAGCGGCCGGGCCTATGCATAAGAAATCATCCAAGTAGTGAATTATCGAATTCACTCCGGATACATCCCTTACTACCCATTCCACGAAGGAGCTGAATTGTTCGAATATCGCACACGATACCGAACAACCCATTGGTAGGCATTGATCTACATAGAATCCACCATTCCAATGGCACCCTAGCAACCGAAAACTATCCGGGTGAACTGGCAGCAGTCGAAAAGCTGATTCCACATCTGCCTTTGCCATCAATGCCCCTTTTCCATAGTGGCGCACCCACCTTACAGCGGCATCAAATGACGTATACGTCACTGAGCACGCTTCCTGGTCTATGGCATCATTCACGGATCCCCCTTTTGGGAAGGATAAGTGATGAATGAGCCTGAATTTGTTGGGCTCTTTTTTCGACACCACGCCCAGAGGTGATACCACCAAATCTGCCATTGGCGCTACTGGAAAGGGGCCACTCATTCTACCCAATGCAACCTCCTTCTGTAGTTTCTCCGAAACCACTTCCGAATGTTGCAAGGCTGACTTTAAATTTTTGGGCACTGGGGGGGGTGGCCGATAAAGTGCATGGAATCCTAAATCCCACCGCAAAACCCTCTTCTAATAGCAGTGCCGCTTTTCTGTCGGGGTACTTACCGAGAAACGGTCACATCCTTTCCACTATCACCGGAGTCCTCCCTTTTGTTCCCAGCCTCTCCATGCCGACCTTTTCCTTGCTTAAAACATCTGGACGATGGATGTGTTCCCCCGCAGCCGGAGCACTCGTGCTTAAACTTACATGTTCCTCCGAACTTACAGGCCCCCGTGTTATACTGCCAACAAACCCCTTTTTTGTTTCCAGCCGAATGTCCCTGGGCTGAAGGTCCACCGGCTCCCCCCTGAAAAAACTGATTCGGCGCCCTCGCCGTCGTTATCAAACGCATCCACAGGCTGATGTCCTTATGGTCCCAACGTAGCTCCGGGCGTACTGCTCTCCGCTGCCTAAACTGTTCATCGTACCTCAACCATGCCGTACCACCATATACTCTATACGCTTCCCCTATCGCGTCCTGATAGCAGAAAAGCGCCGAACAGTGCTCCGGTTGCTTCTCTCCTATAACACTCGCCATAATTGCAAATGCTTGCAACCAATTCGTAAATGTCCTGGGTATCAGCCTATACCTCCTCTTCTCCTCATCCTCCTTCTTGGAATCATCTGGCTTGACTCTATCAAGGTTGAACTTTTCCAAGGGCAGTAATGAAAATATTTCTACATACTCACCCTTCCATAATTTGTCCCGAACCTCCTGTTTCAGGTGAGCTCCTAACGGCCCTTCGTAGCACACATACACTTCGCAGCGAGCTGCGTCCGCCAACCTAATGATGTCTTTCCTCCCCGCAGCCTCCCTTGACGGCACTGCTTTGTCCTTCCCTTGCGCAGCTACACTCGCCAAGGCCTCCTGAGTAGGCAACGCGACCTCGGCTGGAACCGTTGGTGTGGCGGCCCCCCGCCCTGTGTTATCCGATTCCTTCCCTGTCTGCTGCACCCAAGCGGCTATCGGGCCCCCCACCGGCTTCTCTGCAGCCTCCAACCTCTGCACTAGCTCCTTTATTCCTGTTAAAAAACCCAAAAAACCCGGAGCTCCTCCCCCCATATCAGTTCCTACCCTACTTTCTCCTGACCCTCCAGCCCCAGCTCCTGCCATCGCTTCATTATTTAAGCTAGCATTTGAAATAACCTGTGATAACTCACCGGGCTGCATAGGTGTCGCCCCATCAGCCGACCGTCTGCTCTCTCCTGGCCCCATCCTCCTGGGCAGCGGGGCCGTCTCCTCCTCCGATCCGGACATCTCTTCTCTCCCGCTCCGACCTGATTCTTCTCCCGCATCAGATGAAGGCCCGCCCGGGATATTGACCCCGGCTGCCGCACTATTCGCCATCCTTCCTTTCCTCCGCGCAGCGAAACCTCCTGTGGACTTCTGGACAGCCTTCCCAGGACCGGTGTGGGCTACCGCAGTCCTGCCGGCCTCCGCTCTTGTGGGTGTTATGCCCGTCCTGTTTTTTCCTCTATTCTGCCTGTCCCCTGCCGAGGAACTAGAAGGCCCAGGGACCCCTCCAGGCATTGCAATGGCAGCGATGGCGGAGCTCCCCGCCGTCATCCTGGGGGCGGGGCTTGTGCTCTCTGCGTGTCTCCTGCTAGTAGGCCTCTCTCCTGACTGTTCCCCTGCCTGGCTCTGCTCCTGTCCTGCCGGGGCCGCCCGCCCGCTGACCCGCTCTCTTCCCGCCGCTCGTTATGCTGGTGGGCCCCCCGGGAGTCTGGCAGACAGACTACCCGGGTGCCGCTGTGAAGACGTCATGCGGTCCGGGGAGAACCGCTCAGGCGGTCGGGAGCGGCGCGCTCTGGTGCTGCTTCTCTTTCCCCCACTAGCCTGCAGTGTGGAACCGTGAAGCACGGCTGCGATCGTCTCCTGCAGCCATTCAGCACCCCGCACCGTCGCTTCATCCCTTAACTGGGCCATAAGCCCCTCTAGCTCAGCCATGGTACAGCACTAACCTTCCAACTTTCCTGGATCTTCTGTTGTCCCTCCCAGAGCGGGAACCCCTTTTAACTAACCCCTCCCCTCATCCTCCCTCCCCCTCGGCTCCACTGTAGCACTTTTACCTTAACCCTTTCCCTGTTACCACTGTCATGGGTGCCCTTTGCATACATCATTGCATGCTGTTGCTCCAGGCTTTTCTATTAGCTCTTCAGACAGCTGCATTCCATCAATATCTTCATCCTTGGTCTTTACATCAGTTAACACCTCTTGTAACTCCATACAGCTCTTCAAGAGTTGCTCCCTATTCATGTCTTTAAGTTTCCTGATTTCATACAAAAACTGAAAATAGTTGCTATGACCTTTAAGCTGTTCAAATCTTTCCTCAACAGATTTTATTATGACATCCAAGATAGTGTACAAACACTCAACTTTAAACCGTTTTTGGGGAATCTTGGATGGGATCATCTTGTCCCTCATAGGAAAAAAGTCTCTTCTTTTTTCTCTGCACTGTAGAAGGGAACACAGGTTCAATTTCCATTTCCAGTGCCATTATTCATGCTTCTGTGAGTAACCCCTCAAATCCATTATCAGACCGATAAGTTTATAAGTAGGTTTTGCTGGATTCCAAAAACTCCACAACATCTTGGCAAGTAAATTTTTGACTTTGAAGAAGTTTGCTTACTTCATTAATGCTACTTAGAATGTTAAACCACATTACTGTCAAACACAAAAATGTAAAGCTGTTCAGCTCTTTTGCCAATGAAGCAGCCTCGCTTCTTGCAAGAATAGCAAGTGCTGGATTTTCTTCAATTGCCATCAGTGTGTCATATATTTCAGCTATTTGAAATCTGAAAGGATGAATGGCATCAATTCTACTTGACCATCTTGTAGTTGATAGTGGCTTCACCGTCAGCCTACTGATGTGCTTCTTTAAGATGTCCCACCGATTTGTTGAGCCAGATAAAAAAACATATATTTTCTGCAAAGTACCAAAAAATGAACTGGCTTTCCTACAACACATAGCAGCATCATTTACAACAAGGTTTAAAGAATGAGCACTGCAAGGAATATAGAATGCCCGTGAATTCAAATCCTTGACTCTCTTCTGAACACCAGAGTGCTTCCCTTTCATGTTGGACCCATTGTCATACGCTTGGCCTCTCATATCACACAAAGTGGGGTTCCACCCAAAAAAACAAAAAATACCTCAAAAATTCTAAAAAAAACCCCCAAAAAAACATTTGGATATTTTTTTTTCACTTACCTCTAAATGCCTGTTGCTAGGTGGTCCCTCGTAGTCTGCCTCTTCCTTTGCCTGGGCTGGTGACATCACTTCCCCCTCGGCACAGGAAGGGCTCTGCTCTGCTCCCTCCCTCCTGTCAATCATCTGGGACCCATTACAGGTCCCAGGTGATTGAGCGGCCAATCACCGCGCGCGGCACCGCTCGCGCATGCGCAGTGGGTGCCAGGCTGTGAAGCCACAGCCCGGCGCCCACAGTTGAAATGCCGGTGCCGACGAGCGCCGGGGGGGGACGAGCCGGGCTTCGATCCCCCGCATCGCTGGACCCAGGGACAGGTAAGTGTCCAATTAAAAGTCAGCAGCTGCAGTATTTGTAGCTGCTGACTTTTAATTTTTTATTTTTTTTGACGGCCCCCCTGGGTGGAACTCCTCTTTAATGGTATGTTCAGTTTCTCAAGCTCTGCCAGAATCGATTCAGTCAACTGTTCTCAAGTTGAACTATGAACTGGGATGAATCCAAGAAACCTTTCTTCTCGATTTTCACTTCAGGTCTTGCTGTTATTGAGTCCCCTTGTATGATTGACACAAACCTAACAACGATGGTCATCTGTTCCACAAGAGCAACATCTGGGGTGCAGTCAAGAATGATGGAATAGTACTTGGCATTTTTTAATAGTAGAAGAATCCATCTGTTTATTTCTTTAGCAATAAGGCCAATTAATTCATTTTGTATATTCTTTCCCAGATAGTGACAATGAATTTCCGAATTTGTTATTTTTTGAATGTGGTTCTGCATCACTGTATCAAATGTGGCCAGCATTTCCACAAGTTGCAAATAATTACCATTGTTTGCACTGTAAAGTGTGTCATTGCTTCCTCTGAAACTCAAGCACTGCTTACTAAGATATTGGACAATGGCTACAAGGCGCTGGAGAACACTTTGCCAGTGCTGAATTTTGGTTGTCAATAACCTCTGGTAAGCCCGGTCAATAGTTTTTCCTGATCCAAGCCTTATCAATAACTCATTCCACCTTCCCACAGAGGCAAGATGATATGCAGACTGTTCGTGTACTGTAAAAATATTCAATATATTTTTCCAGTCATCGACACCTCCAGCAATCAGACTTATTTCTTTGTTTGCAAACAGTTTGCAACAAAAGCAAAACACTTTGTTTAGCTTGGTAGAGTAGCTTAGCCAATGTCTCTTCTGCACTTCTCCATTTTCAAGGCGGCGTTTGTAAAACGTCTATTAGAGGCATCCCTGGGAAATGCAAAGTGTTCATTTGGTTTTGCTGGGCCTTTCATTACGATGTTATCCCGACATGACGTAGTGATGACATCTGGCCAATCCGCTGGATCAGAGAAATCCAGTGGTAATGAAGTGATCTCTAGTAGTTTTGGTGATATTGGAGAGTTCACTACTTCAGTATCTGTGTCAGTTTTCTCTTCAACAGATTGCTCACTAATAATTGTCGATGCTGAAGCACCCACTGTCATGGTTGTTGAAGGTCCTTCACCGCTTTCCATATGCACAGGATTGTCTTCAACTTCACAATATGGTTCATCATCCTGAGCTTGTGTGGATTTCTGCTCCTGGTCAGTACTGAAGAATTTTTTTCATGATCCAGCCATTTTTTGGGCCTCCTCTTCTCAAAGGTTTCTTTTCCTTTTGAAACCCGCACCTCGCAACTTCTTACATGGAGGTCCAGACATTGTATAACGTGAATCAAAAAATATGAAAAAATGGGAATCCCGTCAGGATAGAAATTTAATAGTACTCACCACATATATTAAAGAGGGTGTGATCAAAAAACTATATATGAAGAAAAAATAAAAAATAAAAAACTAAATGACCAAGGCACACCGAACAGAGTAAACTACAAAAAGGTTTTATTAGCTATACAAAGCTGAACACAGAAAAATGTGTACACAACCACTCCTAAAAGACAGATATGGTGGGAATACCGGTAAAGGGAATCCCACCAATCTGTCTAAACCCTCCCTGTAAACAGTATATGATCCCTCATAGAAAAGCGAGGAAGCCCGCAGGCGGGGGAGGTTCCTCCCTATCCCAATAAGTAGCACACCCCTATAGCACCTATAAAACCCCCTACTACCTGAGATTACAGGCTAAACCATACAGTTCCTGAGGGGACAGCGTGATAATGCAAATGCACTAAGTGTTCACGCTGTTCCAAGACACAAACGGCTCAATGGCTAGCCATGGTATCAGCAGTCCGTCAGTCAGTCAAAAGGAGAGATGGGTGGTAAAGAATAGGAACAAATTGGACAGAAACAAAAAAACAATGGAAGGACAAAAAAATGTATGATAAATGCTGTAATATAGGAGAAAACAGAGGGGCCTGATTCTGTCTGGTAGAAATTTGTATCCTAAGATGTAAATCAATCCAAAGTTCTCTTCCTGTGTTATTTTAGACAAGGATATAACAGATGTCCAGCATAGTGTTTGCCGCTGGATATGAAAACAATGTGTAACCACACAAATGGGAACATGTGAGTAAATAGATATGCACTATACCCATATGCTGAGGAGTCTATTATAAGACAATATGACTTCACAGCTGAATGGATGCTAGATGAGGACACAATTCCAATAAACAATTGATAGCTGTATGTCCTCCTTATATTGTAGCTAGCATAAGTGCAGACAAGGGTATATGCAAAAAGCCAGGGTTACTCACTGATGGTAGATTAACATGGATGTCCCTCCGAGATAAATGACCTTGATGCAGATCTGTATGGTATGTATATCCAAATGATGTTCCAATATGTCCATATTTAAAAGCAAAGCATAGGTGCCTCTTCACCTGAGCTGCTTAGCTGATCAGCAGGGCTATGTTCCATTCCGTGACACCTGCTGCTGGTCTGATCCATGGCAATTAGTTTGAGAAAAAGATAGATTTGTGTCCAAATAGATAAGTCAGGTAGCGGTTCAGTACCCCGAGGCTTGTCCAATCCTCTATGCAATCTTGGACAGCCAGATTGAGGGAACCGTATTGGAGGGTGGAAGTTAATGTGGAACTTTATTCAGAAAATGAAGTCCTGCTCGATCACTTCGGGCTGGCCCCTTTTGCGGGTATAGCTATGTAAAACATTAGAAATACATGTCTATACTGTGTACAATCCAGTAATATACTGTCTACCCCGCTCTGCACATGCTCAGTTGCTCAAAATTTTAGGCACCTTTAGGCACTGCTGTGTTTGTAGAGGCTGCTGACAGGCTTGAAACAGAATAAACCCTCCTATATTTTAAAGCCAAGGAAGCTGCTTCTGTTCAATCTTCAACTGCCATGGTGCTGCACATGTGATCAGTTATGACACCAGCCATATGATGCTTTGACAGTTTGGTTGAGGAATTAAGTAAATGTGACAGTTATGCAGCGTACACACAAGAAAACTTTACGGCAGACTTTGTCCGGCGGACTTTTCGATGGACTTTACGACGGACTTTCCGAATGAACGGACTTGCCTACACACGATCAATCAAAGTCCGATGGATTCGTACATGATGAAGTACGACCGGACTAAAACAAGGAAGTTCATAGCCAGTAGCCAATAGCTGCCCTAGCGTTGGTTTTTGCCCGTCGGACTAGCATACAGACGAGCAGACTTTTTGACCGGACTCGAGTCCTTCGGATAGATTTGAAACATGTTTCAAATCTAAGTCCGTCCAACTTTTGGGGAAAAAAAGTCCGCTTGAGCCCACACACGATTGAATTGTCCGACGGACTCCGGTCCGCCGGACCAAGTATGCCGTAAAGTCCAGTCGTGTGTACGCGGCATTAGCAATCCCAACATTCCAGGAATATAGCTTTTTTTAAACCATGAAATCAATGGGTTTAGTTCCACTTTATGATTTACTTCTGCTCAGGGTTCTGGGCTTCAACAAAATGTCAGCCTCTGGCAAGAAGAAACAGGTACAATGCCGGATGCAATTTGCAGCAAACACTGATTTTGGTAGCATAATTACTAATGTGAAATATATGTTCATTGCTAAAGAACAGTTTAAACGCTTTAATGTGGAAACAGTATGGAAGGGAGTTAATGAAGGGAAGGAACCGGGGGGAGTTATTCATGGAGGGGACCAGACGAGACCAGAGTTTTTTGTGTGTGTGTAAGGGATGCATTGTGTGTTTCGGTGTCTGTGTGTGACCATCAAATGCAGCCTCACCTCTGCCCATCAAATACAGTCTTAGCTCTGCCCATCAAATACAGTCTCACCTGTGCCCATCAAATACAGCCTCACCAGCACCCATCAAGGCCGCTTCACCAGTGCCAATCAATGCATCCTCACCTGTGCCCATCAAATGCAGCCTCACCTCTGCCCATCAAATTCCATCTCACCTGTGCCCATCAAATACAGCCTCACCAGCACCCATCAAATACAGATTTACTAGCGCCCATCAAATACAGATTTACCAGCGCCCATCAAATACAGACTCACCAGCGCCCATCAATGCCACTTCACCAGCGCCCATCAAATACAGACTCACTAGCGCCCATCAATGCCGCTTCACCAGCGCCCCTCAAATACAGACTCACCAGCACCCATCAAATACAGACTCAACAGCACCCATCAAATACAGACTCACCAGCACCCATGAATGTCGCTTCACCAGCGCCCATCAAATACAGACTTACCAGCGCCCATCAATGCCACTTCACCAGCGCCCATCAAATACAGACTCACCAGCGCCCATCAACGCCACTTCACCAGCGCCAATCAAATACAGACTCACCTGTGCCCATCAAATACAGACTCACCAGCGCCCATCAATGCCGCTTCACCAGTGCCAATCAAATACAGACTCACCTGTGCCCATCAAATACAGACTCACCAGCTCCCATCAAATACAGACTCACCAGCGCCCATCAAATACAGACTCACCAACGCCCATCAATGCCACTTCACCAGCGCCCATCAATGCTGCTTCACCAGCGCCCATCAAATACAGACTCACCAGCGCCCATCAATGTCGCTTCACCAGCGCCAATCAAATACAGACTCACCTGTGCCCATCAAATACAGCCTCACCACCGCCCATCAAATACAGACTCACCAGTGCCCATCAATGCCACTTCACCAGTGCCAATCAAATACAGACTCACCTGTGCCCACATCAAATACAGTCTCACCAGCGCCCATCAAATACAGACTTACCAGCGCCCATCAATGCTGCTTCACCAGCGCCAATCAAATACAGACTCACCTGTGCCCATCAAATACAGACTCACCAGCGCCCATCAAATACAGACTCACCAACGCCCATCAATGCCGCTTCACCAGCGCCCATCAATGCTACTTCACCAGCATCCACCAAATACAGACTCACCAGCACCCATCAAATACAGGCTCACCAGTGCCCATCAATGCTGCTTCACCAGCGCCCATCAAATACAGACTCGGGGGGGGGGGGGTGAATTGGGCAGATCAGTCAATATAATACATATACACTTACACACATTTTAAAATTACATTTCATTGTTATCACATATACAATCTCATTAACTCGGAGAGAGAGCAACAGTTTTTACTTACCACACCAGTAAAGCCTGTTCCTCGCTGGCACCAACTCTGCTGTACTGCCTGTGTACCTAGCAAAGAACACAAAAAAAAGATGTCCTTTAACTAAGTGCACTGTGTTCGAGCGCCGGACACAGTGCACTATGGGAAACGCCACGTCGATGCAATCACAAGATTGCAGACATGGAGCTTCATTTGCGGGCTTTTACCACTTGACCACTGGGCACTTAAACCCCCTTAATAACCAGACCAATTTTCAGCTTTCAGTGCTCTCACATTTTGAACGACAATTACTCAGTCATGCAACACTGTACCTATATGAAATTTTTGTCCTTTTTTCACACACAGAGCTTTCTTTTGGTGGTATTTAATCACCGCTGGGTTTTTTATTTTTTGCGCTATAAAAAAAAAAACCTGAAAATTCGGTAAAAAAATGAATTTTTCTTTGTTTTTGTTATAAAATTTAGCAAATTAGTAATTTTTCTTCATAAATTGTGTCCACAATTTATACTGCTACATATCTTTGGTAAAAATAAGTACAAATTGGTGTATATTATTTGGTCTTTGTGAAAGTTATAGAGTCCAAAAGCTATGGTGCCAATATCTGAAAATTGATCACACCTGAATTACTGACGGCCTATCTAATTTCTTGAGACCCTAACATGCCAGAAAAGTACAAATACCCCCCAAATTACCCTTTTTTGGAAATTTCAAGGTATTTAGAAAGATGCATGGTAAGTTTTTTGAAGTTGTCATTTTTTCCCACAATTCCTTGCAAAATAAATTTTTTTTTTCTTTTCACAAAATTGTCATATTAGCAGGTTATTTCTCACACACCGCATATGCATAGCACAAATTACACCCCAAAACACATTCTGCTATTACTCCCAAGTATGGCGATACCACATGTGTGAGACTTTTAGCTCGGGTTCACACTATACCGGGCTGCGGATCGCACAGGAGCGCTGTGCGTCCCCGTTTCAGGGACGAATCAGGGCTGATTCTATGCCTGAATTCGGCCCTGAAACGGAGCCAAAGACGCACAGCGTTTTTTGTGCAGTGCGCTCCGCAGCCCCCCCGGAGATATGTGAACCGGCTCCATAGGGAGCCAGTCACATTCTCCTACTATGCGAATTAGATGTGGGGAAATGCACATCTAATTCACATAGGTGTGAACCCGGGCTTACACAGCGTGGCCACATACAGAGGCCCAACATGCAGGGGAGCACCTTCAGGTGTTCTGGAGCAACCAGGCCAATTCTGACATTTCTCTCCTACTATAGAAGGGACGGACTGTACCTAAATGAAGGGGGTGCAGATCAGCTGGGAATGAAGATGGCCAAAAAGTTAGAGGGGTTTTTAAACTAGGCAATGGGGGGGAGGGTCCAGAGACAGTGATAGCCAGCGCGGAAGATATTCCAGAGGGTAGTATTGGGGGCATTAGTGGTATTTTAACCAAAGCACAAAAACACAAGGTGAGTATAGTAGCAAGTCCTAGTTGCAATCTTGAAACACCCAATACGAGGACAATATGCGACCGGTCTAAACTATGTGGCATGTTCACCAATGCCAGGAGCATGGCGGACAAGATGGGTGAACTAGAGATACTGTTGTACAAGGAGGATTTGGATTTTGTGTTAATTTCAGAGACCTGGTTCAACAGCTCTCATGATTGGCTGGCAAACATTCAAGGGTATACCCTATACCGCAAGGATAGAGAGAGTAAAAAGGGGGAGGGGTATGCCTATATATCAAGAATAATGTACAAGCGAATGTGAGAGATGACATCACTGAGGGAGCTAGAGAGGAGGTGGAATCCTTATGGGTAGAGCTCCAAAGGGATGAAGCTAAGGGGAAAATAATACTGGGAGTATGCTATAGGCCCCCTAACGTGAGGGAGGAAGTGGAGACGGATCTCCTATCACAAATTGGATTAGCAGCAAGGATGGGAAGTGTTATCATAATGGGGGATTTTAATTATCCAGACATAGACTGGGCGGAGGGAACCGCGCATTCATTTAAGGCTCGCCAGTTCCTTAATGTCTTGCAGGACAATTTTATGGGTTAGATGGTAGACGCACCAACTAGAAATAAAACATTACTGGATCTACTGATTACCAACAATACAGACCTGATCACAGATGTGGAAATACGGGGCAATTTAGGTAACAGCGATCACAGGTCAATTAGTTTCAGTATAAATCACACAAATAGGAAACATGAAGGGAACACAAAGACACTGAATTTCAAAAGAGCCAACTTCCCTAAACTACAAACCTTGCTAAAAGGCATAAATTGGGATAAAATATTAGGAACAAAGAATACGGAGGAGAGATGGGTTTGCTTAAAGAGCATATTAAATAAGGGCATTAGCCAATGGATGGATTAACTCCAATGTAAAAATGCATATAAAAGCAAAGGAGAAGGCCTTCAAAAAATACAAGGTTGAGGGATCATCCTCAGCATTCAGACTTTATAAAGAATGCAATAAGAAATGTAAGGGTGCAATTAGGACGGCTAAGATAGAACATGAAAGACACATAGCGGAGGAGAGCAAAAAAAATCCCAAGAAATTCTTTAAGTATGTAAACAGTAAAAAAGGGAGGACAGACCATATTGGCCCCATAAAGAATGAGGAAGGACATCTGGTTACAAAGGATGGGGAGATGGCAAAGGTATTGAATCTATTCTTCTCCTCAGTCTTCACGAGTGAATCGGCAGGCTTCAGTAACCAAAACTGCAGTGTTTATCCTCATGACACAACACCTCCATGTTTTTTTTTTTTTTTTTATATTAAATACTTTTTATTAAGAAATTTCATTTGTTTTCCACACTCTTAGTCACATTACATAACCGTATACAAAAGAAAAGAGCGGTTAGCATGAGCAACATAAAAGAAGACATAAGGGCACAATAACAACAAATGATAATTCCAGAAAAACAAACCCCATTTCTCCTTTTATCAACCTTACCCCCTCCCATCCCTCCCCCATCCCCTTCCCTACTATCCACTCCAACCATTCTCGCCTACTACATTCACACACATTCACATTCACCTATTTAATTGATTCCGAATCTAACCACTGTTTCCATATTTTAAGGAACTGCTTATGGTTCTTTCTTTTCCTATATATATATTCCTCCTTATCGATCGTTCCATTCACCACTTTCTCCCATTCCCTTACTGTTGGGGTTTTTTTTTCCTGCCATTTACGAGCAATTAGCAACCTTCCCTGAAACAGGCATCTAGTCACTGCGGTCTGGACATGGCCCCGTACCCCTTCCTCCTCTATTAACCCCAAGAGGCATAACCTGGCCCCCGCATCTAGCGACATCCCAAATTCCCCATTGATCTTCCTAATTATACCTTGCCAATATCTATGCAATTTGGGGCATCGCCAGGTCATGTGCACCAGGTCACCCCTCCCATCTCCACATCTTGGGCATTCTGCATTCGGTCTTTTCCCAAACAAAAACAGCCTTGCAGGTGTGTAATAGGATCTATGCAGCAGGTATAGGTGTGATATGGTCTGAGATGGTGATAACGAGACCTTGGGGCTCAGAGCCAAGACCCTACTCCATTCATCCTCTCTCATTGGCCCCACATCCCTTTCCCACTTAGTCCTGCTACTACGCTCCACCTCACCTTTCTGTGCTGCCCCCCTTATCTTCTCATACATTCCTGATATTAACCCTTTATATGAACTTGCCTTAACCAACCTCTCAAGGGACGGCATTTTACTTGGTTCTGGGATTTTCCCTTTAAATTGCATATTCAACGCATGTCTGACCTGTAAATAGTTATAAAATAATCGGTTCGAGATTCCAAATTCTGCACTGATTTCCTGAAATGATTTCAGTCTACCTTCCCTATATAACTGTGCCAGGAAGCCAATACCCTTCCTGGCCCATTTATCCACCTTCCCCAGTGTCTTAAGTTCTTCCAAGTTTTTATTATCCCAGAGAGGGGAAAATTCAGAGAACCCGCCATAGCCCAATATGGTCTTAGCAGTATTCCAAACTTTTACCATTAGTTGTGTTGTTAAACATCTGGTTTCAAATGAGTCTGCCTCTACAGCTTCCACTACTGTGCTATGTTTTGTATCGTTTAGTAATAAGTCATTCCCTCCCTCCTTCCTCATAGGTGAATTGCTCCCTCTCATATATTGTAGTTGTGCTGCCAAAAAATAAAATTCCGGGATCGGCAACGCAAACCCTCCCATATCTTTCGGGCGCTGTAGTGCCTGCAAGCGGATTCTTGCTGGGCCATTCCTCCAAATCAATTCCCTAAATACCCCTTCTAGTTTCCTAAACCAATACTTTGGGATCCATACTGGGGAGTTGTGTACTATGTATAATATTTGTGGCATCCACACCATTTTGATTAAATTAATCCTGCCCGCCACCGACAGTGGCAGACGGCCCCATACCTTACTTTTCTGTTTCAGTTTGGCCATAAGCGGAATCATGTTCCTTGCTATAAATTGTCCCGGGTCTTTTGTTAAATTAACGCCCAAGTATCTTATTTGATTTGCTATCTTTATCTGGGTTGCCTGCTGTGGGAGTGGCTCTACAAGGGGGTCTATGGGCATAAGCACTGACTTCTCCCATCCTATTTCCAGTCCAGAGAAGCGTCCGAAGTCCTGTACCAGCCTTAAAACCTCTTCCAAGGACGATTATGTATCCCCCAAAAATAACAGAACATCGTCCGCGTACATAGCTACTTTTTCTTCTCCTATTTCTCTTTTAAAACCCTGTATTCCCTGGGAGGTTCTCAAGGCAATAGCCAGGGGCTCTATAGCGAGAGCGAAGAGAATGGGAGACAAGGGACACCCCTGCCTAGTCCCCCTCTCCAGCTGGAACCACTCCGAGCACTCCCCATTTATTCTGACCTTTGCCCTAGGGCCCTCATACAGTAATTTTATCCAGCGGACAAATTGGGGACCAAAACGGAATTCAGCCAATACTCTCCACATGTAATGCCATTCAACGCTGTCAAAAGCTTTGACTGCGTCTAATGATAAAATGGCTCTATTCCCTCCACCCATGGCTGGGATTTGTGTGTTCAAGTAGGCTCGTCTTATATTTAAACTTGTGGACCTATCCGGGATAAACCCGGTTTGGTCCGGGTGTACTACCTTGCTAATTATTTTATTCAATCTAGCGGCCAGGGTCTTAGCTAAAATTTTAACATCCGTACACAAGAGGGATATTGGCCTATAGGAAGATGTTTCTAAACTATTTTTCCCCTCTTTTGCTAGAACTATTATGGTTGCTTCTACCATAGAGGTCGGCAGCTTCCCTTCCTCCATGGCTTCATTGAATACCTGAAGAAGTTTAGGCAATAAAATATCTCCATATTTTTTATAAATTTCGATTGGCAGGCCGTCTGGTCCCGGGGCTTTCTGGCCTGCCATATCTGCCATAGCTTTGCGTTGCTCCTCAAGGGTCAATGGAGCCTCTAACCCATCTCTGTCCTCCTCTGATAGTTGAGGGATCTTTAGTTTTCGAAAGAAGCCCCCCATCTCCCTTTCCACATTCCTCTGTGAGGTACTATATAAATTTTTGTAATATTCCTTAAATTCATACGCTATTTCAGAGGTGGTCCTTCTAATCTCCCCTCCTTTACCTTGTATTGCTGATATGGTATTTGAGGGGCTGTTTGCTTTAGATATTAGAGCTAGGATTCTCCCCACCTGTTCACCCTCTCCAAAGAAGGTCCGCCTCTGAAACAGTTTTTTATTTTCTACTTTCTCCCAAACTGCTTTTTTATATTCATCCTGCTTCATTAACCATCTGTCGTGGTCCTCAGGAGAGGATGACTCCACATAGCATGATTCTGCCCTTTCCACCTCTTTCCTCAGCTCAGTTTCTTTAGCCTGTGATTGTCTTTTAACATACGTTATTTTTTGTATCAGCTCCCCCCGTAGATATGCTTTAAGTGTGTCCCATATTATACCCAGTGATGCAGTCCCAGTATTCACCTTTATAATTTCTCTCAAGTTGGTGGCAATCCCTTCCGTATCCTTGATTATCTCCAGCCAAAATGGGTTTACCTTCCAATCTCCTCTACCATAGCTTGCCCCTGTCTTTATTGAAAAGACTATTTGTGAGTGGTCCGAGATCCCTCTAGGTTTATATTCTACCTCCTC
The DNA here is from genome assembly GCA_037952835.1 of Lithobates septentrionalis. Taxonomy (NCBI): domain Eukaryota; kingdom Metazoa; phylum Chordata; class Amphibia; order Anura; family Ranidae; genus Lithobates; species Lithobates septentrionalis. The sequence continues at coordinate 1,082,054 of JBBDGP010000775.1, forward strand.
TACCACCTTCAGGGCCTCTTCGTTACATAGTATGAGGTCAATCCTAGACAAGATAGAATATGATCTAGAATGGCAAGAGTACTGCTTTACCCCGGGGTTCCATCTTCTCCATATATCCACAAACCCTGTCTCTTCACAGAATCGAAACAATGGGCCTCCAGGTGCACTTTTTACAGGAGTCCTCTGTGTGAACCGATCCAAACTTTTATCCATTGTCATGTTAAAGTCACCTGCTATTATAACCGTTACTCCTGGTTTATCAGCAACAAACCTCATCAAATCACATAAAACATCCAATTTGAACGGTGGAGGAATGTATACGTTTGCTATCACGCATTCACACTCCTCAATCATACAATAGAGGAAAATATACCTTCCATTTTCATCCGTTACATTCTGCCTGCAGGAGAAAACCACCCCAGATTCTATCAGTATACTCACCCCTCTTGAATAAGAGGTGTGTGTTGAATGGTATTGTATCCTATATTTTTTATGTTCCAAAATCTTGACAGACTCTCTCTCTAGGTGTGTCTCCTGCAGGCACAATATTTTGGAGTCATCAAGTTTGATTTCTGCAAAAATTGCCTGTCTCTTGGCAGGATCCTTAACCCCCCGTACGTTCCAAGAGCAAATCCTAACATTCCTGCCTTTCTTGGTCCGACCTGAGGCCACCTCCCTCCTATCCCCAAACCTCGCCATTCCTCCTCCAAATCTTCCTATCACTACAGAATAATTCCTTACTTCTATTATACTCTTTTCCCATGAAAAAAACTCTTATCCTCGTGCACTGTGTAATTTGTGGTTTCTCCACCAATGTATACTCGAACCCTATCCCATATATATTGCTGTATCCCATCCACACCACTCAACTCACAATCTCCCCATTTCTTACTCCAAATTCACCCCACCTACCCCCACACATTCTCCCATTCTTCTTCCCCAGCTCCTGCCCTCCCCGAACACCCTCCCTACCCCACCCAGCTCCCCCCCTCCACCCCCTTCCCCCCCCCTCCCTCTTATCTGCCCTCCTTTGGGCCTATGTTGGGGGCTTCTAAATTGACTGCATTTCTTCCCCAAAGTGAGATTCCCTAGCTTCCCAACAAATAAATGAAAAGCAAACCGTGCGCTATACACCAGAAAAAAAAACAACAAAAAAGAAAAAATTGTCCCAAAAGCCCCAAATAGCTCAGCTGTGTCCATTATAAAAGGATAACACACAAAACTACTTCAAGGTTCCCCCTCCTAGAGGGGGATAATTCCATCTTCTCACACTTTCTTTTTTACCTTCAAACCTCCCTTCCCTTACCACCCCCACCCCCATGTTTGTGCATATAAATGTGCAAATAGCTACAAAAGGAAAAAAAAATAGAAAAAGAAGTTCGGACGTATATATAAAAAATAAAAGGGAAGATGGGCCCAAGTCTGTCCACTGAATCATAGCTCTTCACCCTGACGTAACTTCCCTTCATTTATTTCCAACCAGGTTGTTGCTTCTACGGGTGTGTTAAAAAATTTGGTTTCTCCAAGGGCTGTCACTTTTAGGCGGGCAGGGTACAGTAGCGCATAATTGATTTTAAGCTGTTGCATTTTGCGTTTACAGTCAATGAATTTTGCTCTTTGTTTCTGCAGTTCAGGGGAGAAGTCTGGGTATACAGAGATTTTTGCCCCTTTATACTGAATATTCCTCATTGCTCTTGCCCTTTGGAGTACTGTGTTTTTATCCTTAAAATACAATAACTTAACGATCATGGGCCTGGGCAGGTTTCCTGAAGGCAATGGTCTAGATGGCACCCTGTGTGCGCGCTCGATAGCAAAAAAATTTGAAAAAAATTCTCTACCAAATGTTTCCCTAAACCATGCCTCCATGAATTCTGCGTGAAGGTCCCCTTCACTTTTTTCTGGGAGGCCTAGTACCCTTACATTCTTCCTGCGTGCTCTGTTTTCCATCTCATCCATTTTATGGATGCACATATTCAACTGTTTCTGCATTACTTGCATGTCCTGCTTGATCGGGCTTACATTGTCTTCTAACTGGCTAAGTCTCTCCTCCAGTGCTGTTGTTCGCCCAGATACCTCCTGTATCTCGCGTTTAATTAGTAACACATCTTCCCCAATTTATTTAAGCTGTGCAAATACTTCATTTAAAGATGACTTACAGAGAGGATCTCTTTTAATGATGGTTCCTCGCCTACCGTCAAAGTGGTCGGGGGTGTAGCTTCCGCCCCTCCTTGTTTCTCCTCCGGGCCCGGGGGTATCGCTACCGCTGGTACCCCCGCCGATACCGCTACTGCAACTGTAGATTTTGTTACCTTTGATGCTGCTTTCAATTGTGTATCCACCAAAGAGCCCTGGCTTTTCCTCCCTGTGGATTGGGCCGCCAAAGGTAGCTGGTGTTGCTGCTCCCCTCCTTTCCTTGGTGTCTGATTTGGCGTGTGCGCAAACCGTTCCAGCTTTGTTGCAGCCAGTGCAGCCTGACTTGTTTTTTCCCCCTTAGAACCGCGTAGGGTCTGGGCGCTTCCCGCTGCACCCCCTCCTTCCTGTGTGGCCACCTTATCCCCCCCTCGCCTCCTAGTCATAGCCATGCCAGGGAGCTGGTTCGTTCATACACAACGGGACTCACGGGACTCACCGGCGGCTGCTCGATCCCGCATTCACTTCCGCACCCCCCCTCGCTCTCACCGGGGGAGTGTGTGTTGTTCTGTTGTCCTTGCGGGAGAGCCACAGGAGGGTCCGCTACGCGTCCTGATTACAGGTGTTCGGGTACCGGCTGCCAACTCTTCCTCCACCTCCATGGTTAACAGAGGACAGAATTAAAATTAGACTTGAGAAACCTAACATTATTAAATCACCGGGACCAGATGGCTTGCATCCGAGGGTACTTAGGGAACTCAGTCAAGTGATTGCCAGACCGTTGTTCCTAATTTTTACAGACAGTCTATTAACTGGAATGGTACCAGCTGATTGGAGAAAAGCCAATGTAGCACCAATATTTAAAAAGGGCCCGAAATACATCCCTGGGAATTACAGACCAGTTAGCCTAACATCAATAGTATGTAAACTCTTGGAGGGGATGATAAGGGACTATATACAAGATTTTAGTAATAAGAACAATATCATTAGCAGTAATCAGCATGGATTCATGAAGAATCGTTCTTGCCAAACTAATCTATTAACCTTCTATGAGGAGGTGAGTTGCCATCTAGATAAAGGAAGGCCCGTAGATGTGGTGTATCTGGATTTTGCAAAAGCATTTGACACAGTTCCCCATAAACGTTTACTGTACAAAATAAGGTCCGTTGGCATGGACCATAGGGTGAGTACATGGATTGAAAACTGGCTACAAGGGCGAGTTCAGAGGGTGGTGATAAATGGGGAGTACTCAGAATGGTCAGGGGTGGGTAGTGGGGTTCCCCAGGGTTCTGTGCTGGGACCAATCCTATTTAATTTGTTTATAAACGACCTGGAGGATGGGATAAACAGTTCAATCTCTGTATTTGCAGACGATACTAAGCTAAGCAGGGCAATAACTTCTCCGCAGGATGTGGAAGCCTTGCAAAAAGACCTGAACAAATTAATGGGGTGGGCGACTACATGGCAAATGAGGTTCAATGTAGAAAAATGTAAAATAATGCATTTGGGTGGCAAAAATATGAATGCAATCTATACACTGGGGGGAGAACCTCTGGGGGAATCTAGGATGGAAAAGGACCTGGGGGTCCTAGTAGATGATAGGCTCAGCAATGGCATGCAATGCCAAGCTGCTGCTAATAAAGCAAACAGAATATTGGCATGCATTAAAAGGGGGAGCAACTCCAGAGATAAAACGATAATTCTCCCGCTCTACAAGACTCTGGTCCGGCCGCACCTGGAGTATGCTGTCCAGTTCTGGGCACCAGTCCTCAGGAAGGATGTACTGGAAATGGAGCGAGTACAAAGAAGGGCAACAAAGCTAATAACGGGTCTGGAGGATCTTAGTTATGAGGAAAGGTTGCGAGCGCTGAATTTATTCTCTCTGGAGAAGAGACGCTTGAGAGGGGATATGATTTCAGTTTACAAATACTGTACTGGTGACCCCACAATAGGGATAAAACTTTTTCGCAGAAGAGAGTTTAATAAGACTCGTGGCCACTCATTACAATTAGAAGAAAAGAGGTTTAACCTTAAACTACGTAGAGGGTTCTTTACTGTAAGAGCGGCAAGGATGTGGAATTCCCTTCCACAGGCGGTGGTCTCAGCAGGGAGCATTGATAGCTTCAAGAAACTATTAGATAATCACCTAAATGACCGCAACATACAGGGATATGTAATGTAATACTGACACATAATCATACAAATAGGTTGGACTTGATGGACTTGTGTATTTTTTCAACCTCACCTACTATGTAACTATGTAAAAATCATAATTTATTTGCTAGAAAATTACATAAAACCCCAAAATATTATATATGTTTTTTTAGCAAAGACCCTAGAGAATACAATGGCGGTCGTTGCAATTTTTTATCTCGCATGGTATTTGCGCAGCAATTTTTCGAATGCATTTTTTTTGAAAAAAAAGTTTTGTGCTTTGAAAAAAAACAAAAGAGTAAAGTTAGCTCAATGTTTTTGCATAATGTGAAAGATGAAGTTACACCGAGTAAATAGATACCTAACATGTCAATCTTCAAAATTGCACACGCTCGTGGAATGGGGTCAAACTTTGCTACTTAAAAATCCCCATAGGCGACGCTTTAAAATTTTTTACTGGTTACATGTTTTGAGTTACAGAGGAGGTCTAGGGCCAAAATTATTGCTCTCGCTCTATCGTTCGCAGGGATACCTCACATGTGTGTTTGAACACCGTTTTCATATGTGGGCGGGACTTAAGCATGCGTTCGCTTCTGCATGCGAGCACACGGGGACAGGGGAGTTTTAAAATTTTTAATTTTTTTTTTATTGTTCATTTCACTTTATTTATTTTGGTTTGACACTTTTTTCCAAAAAATAAACTTTTTGATCACTTTTATTCCTATTACAAGTAATGTAAACATCCCTTGTAATAGGAATATGGCATGACAGGTCCTCTTTACAGTAAGATATGGGGTCAATAAGATATCTGAAAGATGCCTGTAGCTGCACCCATCATTCAGATATCCCCGCACAAAGTCAAGGACATCATATGATGGTGGGTGAGAAGTGGTTAAAACGCTTTTTTTTTTGTTTTAACACAAAGTTGTCCATTTATACAATATTTCTAACACATAGCATTTCTAACACATAGCATGTACATACCAAAAATGACACCCCAAAATTGATTCTCCTACTTCTCCTGAGTACAGCGATACCATATGTGTGAGACTTCCACAGCCGAGTATGGCTGAGTATAGCCGAGTATGGCTGGGTATGGTTGAGTATGGCAGGGTATTGCAGGGTATCGCTGAGTATGACTGGGTATGGCAGAGTATGGTTAGGTATCACCGAGTATGGCAGAGTATGGCTGGGTATGGCAGAGTATTGTGGGGTATTGCGGGGTATTGATGAGTGTTGCAGGGTATTGCAGAGTATTGCAGAGTATTGCAGGTTATTGCAGGGTATTGCGGAGTATTGCAGAGTATTGCATGGTATTGCGGGGTATTGCAGAGTATTGCGGGGTATTGCAGAGCATTGTATAGTATTGCAGGGTATTGCAGAGTATTGCAGGGTATTGCAGAGTATTAATAATAATAATACAAGTAAAGGTGCAAAAATCTGGAGAATAAAGATAAAACCACCATAGGAACACCACTAGTATATGGAGGATATAATATATTAACAACAATGTGTATGGGGAGACGGAGGAGAGGGGGGAGGGGAAAGTCCATGATCAGTAAAAGTCTATATTGAACCAAAGAATGGGGGGGGGGGTGTTGGTAGAGGATCCACAGACAGGGCTGCCTTCAGCGGAGAACTGAAACCAAGTTCACAGAAAACCTGAAAAAGAGCACAAGGAGAGAGGCGCCTCTGGGTGTAGAAGTTTAAAATACAGGTTTATTAAAACACATGTACAGGCAACTCACAAGTGTGAAGTCATCAAAGGCATGTAGTGACAGTATCCATCATGGGGGTAATCATCAGATCAGTCATGTGCGTCCTCCTGCTTGCCGCGCGTGAGGCTGTGTATGCTCCGGACACTGCTGAGATGTTGAAGCCGGCCGCGGTGGCGACAAACTCAAAGTGAGGCCTGGAACGCAGATGGATGGCAGGCGAGGGGGAATGATGTCACTGGCTTACCAGTGACGTCATTAAACAGGGGCCTTAGGCACTGGTGCTGCTGCCACAACACTGCAACCCCTCACAGATACTCTAGTTGGAGCGCAGGAACGAGCCCTGCTGCAAAGAATTGCATCAAAAATTGTAATTACACGCCCCTGTTAAACAGGGGGCTGAAAAATTGGGCTTTAGGCACTGGTGCTGGTGCCACAACACTGCAACACTGCAACCTCTCACAGATACTCTAGTTGAAACGCAGGAATGAGCCCTGCTGCATTTGTTTTGCTGTCTGTGCTCCTCTTCAGAAGATTTCACCTCGCTTTTTGTCCCAATGACAAATGTTTTTTTGAAAATTTGGGTTTTTTTGTGAAACAAGGATTGGTAATAAAGCATCAGTGGAAAGGAGAAATGTTTTTCCCATATTAACTCTTACAGGAGAGAATTTACCTTCCTAGGGGTAGATTTCATCTCACTTCCTGTTGTCTCCTTCCGTTTGCAAGTAGGATTCGTTTGTAAGTTGGATGTTTGAAAGTAGGGGCCTGCCCTATATACTCAGCATACATTTGGGCCTTAGGTGTTGTTATGGCCACAACACTGTAAGCCCTCACAGGGCCCTGCTGTGAAATATTAGATCAAGAATTGTAATTACATGCCCCTGTTGAACAGGGGCAGACAAATTGGGCCTTTGGTGGTGGTGGTGCTGGTGCCACAAGACTAAGTCCTCACTCACTCCTGGTGGGCACAGAAACGGGCCCTGCTGTGAAATATTAGATCAAGAATTGTAATTACATGCCCTTGTTGAACAGGGGCTGAAAAATTGGGCCTTAGGCACTGGTGCTGGTGCCACAACACTGCAACCCCTCACAGATACTCTAGTTGGAGCACAGGAACGAGCCCTGCTGCAAAGAATTGCATCAACAATTGTAATTACACGCCCCTGTTAAACAGGGGCTGAGCAATTGGGCCTTAGCCACTGGTGGCTGCGCCCAGAAACAAAAATATTCTTATAAGCCATAAGCATGATCATTGAGGAGGAAGAGGATAGTCACTCAGCATAACAGGATAGTTACTCAGCATCAGCATAGGCAGTCTTGAAAGGATCTGACATTTCAAAAAAATTCGGTTACATCAGCATCAGGTGCTTGGTATCTGGTGGTGATCAAAGACTGATTCATTTTTATGAAGGTCAGTCGATCGACCGAGTCGGTGGACAGGCGCACCCTGTGATTGGTTACAAAGCCTCCAGCAGCACTGAATGTGCGTTCCGAAAGAACCCTGGATGCAGGACAGGCCAGTTGCTCAATTGCATACTGTGCAAGCTTTGGCCAATGATCCATCCTCAAGACCCAGTAACCCAGAGGATTTTCGATGGGAAAGGTGTCCAAGTCAGATCTTGCCCCTAGGTATTCCTGCACCGTGTAAAACAGACGCTGGTGATGGTTGCTGGAACTGATCATACCTTGGGGCTGCGGACTAAAAAATTGTCTGAACGCATCGGTCAGACGGCCACCTTCTCCACCGCTCCTTCTTTGACTGACCGAAGCCTCGGCAACATGTTGTCCAGGAACAGGAGTTTGTAACGTTGCACAGACCTTTCTGCAAGGCCTCCCGAAGATGTTTCATCCTCTGCTCCCTCTGCGACGGCAAGATAAGGTCTGCAACCTTACCCTTGTAACGTGGATCAAGGAGGGTTGCAGCCAGTAAGATCCCTCTCCTTGATACTCCGAATACGAGGACCCTTCTGCAGGCTTTGCAGTATCAGGGAGGCCATGCAGCGTAGGTTTGCTGAGGCATTCGGTCCGGATTCCTCTGGGTCACTAAGGACGACATGATCCACAGGCACCTCCTCCCAGCCACGTACAAGTCCATGGGTTTCTTGGGACTGTAAATGATCCCTTGAAGACTGCTGCTGATGCTGAGTGCCAGGCTTCACCTCCATGCTGACACAATCCTCCTCCTCGTCCTCCTCCTCGTCCTCTTCCTGTGTGATCGGCGGGCACGCAGGAACACTGTCTGGATAAAGGGGGCCTTGAGAGGTAAGGAAGTCCTCATCTTCCCCCCTCTGTTCTGCCTCAAGTGCCCTGTCCATTATTCCACGCAGCGTGTGCTCCAACAGGTGGACAAGGGGGACAGTGACACTGATGCATGCACTGTCACTGCTCACCATCCTCATGGCCTCCTCAAATGGTGACAGGACAGTGCATGCATCCCTGATCATGGCCCACTGGCATGGGGAAAAAAACCAAGCTCCCCTGACCCTGTTCTGGTGCCATAGTCGCACAGGTACTCATTGATGGCCCTCTGCTGCGTGTGCAGCCGCTGCAGCATGGCCAACGTTGAGTTCCACCTGGTGGGCATGTCACAGATTAGGTGGTTCTTGGGCAGGTTAAATTCCTTTTGGAGGTCTGCCAGCCGAGCACTGGCACTATATGACCGGCGGAAATGCACACAGACTTTCCTGGCCTGCCTCAGGACATCCTGTAAGCCCGGGTACCTGCCCAAGAACCGCTGCACCACCAAGTTAAAGACGTAAGCCAAACAGGGCACATGGGTCAGTTGTCCCTGTCTGAGGGCGAAGAGGAGGTTGGTGCCATTGTCGCAAACCACCATTCCTGGCTTAAGTTGGTGTGGCGTCAACCACCTCTGAACCTGCCCCTGCAGAGCTGACATAATCTCTGCCCCAGTGTGGCTCCTGTCCCCCAAGCACACCAGCTCAAGCACCGCATGGCATCTTTTGGCCTGCGTACTTGCATAGCCCCTTGAACGCCTACGGAGCTACTGGTTCCAAGGACAAAGCACAGGAAGAGGCCATGGAGGAAGAATAAGCGGAGGGGGTGGAGGAGAGAGGTGTGTCAGAATCACCAGTAGTGGCATTTTGGAGGCGTGTTGGCGGAACAACCTCCAACACTACTGCACCCTGTCCTGCATCCTTCCCAGCTGCCAGCAGAGTCACCCAATGCGCCGTGAAACTTAGGTAACGTCCCTGTCCATGCCTGCTGGACCATGAGTCAGCGGTAATATGCACCTTACCGCTGACCGCCCTGTCCAGTGAGGCCAAGACACGTGAGAAAAAGTGGCGTTTGGGAACCTACCACTGAGGAACCGCACATTCCACAAACTCACAGAAGGGGGCAGAGTCTACCAACTGAAAAGGTAGCAGTTGAAGTGCTAGCAATTTTGCCAAGCTAGCATTCAACCGCTGGGCATGTGCATGGCTGGGAGCGAACTTCTTTCTGTGGTGCAGAAGCTCAGGCAGGGAAATTTGCCTGGTACAATCTGATGTCGGTGTACCGATAGCATGTTGCCTGCAAGTACTTGGCTGTGACACACCTAATTCTACACCTTCATTCCTCTCAGTGCAGGTCTCAGAGAGGACTCAAGGTATAGTGGAGTTGGAGATCCCAGCCAATGAGGAGCAAGGAGAGGTCTTGTTTGTTCTTTGGTGTGGGTCTTCTAGGTACACTTGCCAACGAACTGCATGGCAGGTCAACATATGTCTGGTCAAGCATGTGGTGCCCAAGCGGGAGATGTTTTGACCACGCGAGATACGCTTGAGACATATGTTGCAAATAGCAGCGGTGCGATCTGGTGCACTCGTCTCAAAAAAGGCCCACACCAAAGAACTTTTGGAATAACGTGCAGAGACAGCAGCGCCCTGCACATGCGGAGCTTTGGGGTGTGATGCAGTCAGTGTGCTGCCAGTAGGCTGGCCCCTGGAGGGCATCCTGCCTCGTTGGTGATGTGCCTCCTCCTCCTCCCCTCTCCTATCAGGCACCCACGTGGAGTCAGTGACGTCATCATCCCCTCCCTCCTCATCACTGGAGCAAACCTGTCAGTATGCTGCAGCAGGGGGAACATAACTGCCAGATTGCTGTCCTTCTTGGGCACCCCCTCTGTCTGGGCTCACGTTACTGCCTTCCTCTAGCTGAGTACCATCATCGGAGCCTTCAAAACGCGGGGCATCCTCCTGAAGCAAGTACCCAACACTGTGGTCAAACAGTTCGAGGGACTCCTCAGGAGGACATGGTGGGGATAGGGAAGGAGTCACTGATGCCATTGAGCCAAGGGAAGAGGCCGCGTTGGCCGCTGCTTTGCCAGACATATTACCCTGGGCCTGGGTGAGAGAGGATGAGGAGGATGAGGACGGCTTGGTCATCCACTCGACCAAGTCTTCCGCATGTTGCGGCTCAACGCGGCCAGCTGCCGAAAAAAAAGGCCAAGCGTGTTCCATGGCCACGTGCTGATGAGGATGCACCGTCTCCATGACCAGCACTGTTGCCTCTAGACACAGAGCCTGCTTGCCCTCTTTTATTGGCTTGTGACTGTCTGCCTCTACTTGTTGGCCTTCCAGACATACTATTGGCCTGCAGTGAGATGTAGCTGCACAAAACTGGGATGTATATATATTATATAACGATTATACTGCAGCTAGCAGAATCAACTGCCTGCCTGTAGTATTATTAGTATGAGAACACCTGCACTTGTCTTCAGGTAGCTATACTGTAGGTGCAACTGTGCAGGGTACACAGTACAGTAACTGGAAATACGTCAAGAGCTACACAAGCACCTGGCTTTAGGTAGCTATACTGTAGGTGCAATTGTGCAGGGTACACAGTACAGTAACTGAAAATAATTCAAAGAACCTACACAAGCACCTGGCTTCAGGTAGCTATACTGTAGGTGCAACTGTGCAGGGTACACAGTACAGTAACTGAAAATACGTCAAGAGCCTAGACAAGCACCTGGCTTCAGGTAGCTATACTGTAGGTGCAAATGTGCAGGGTACACAGTACAGTACCTGGAAATACTTCAAAGAGCATACACAAGCACCTGGCTTTAGGTAGCTATACTGTAGCTGCATCTGTGCAGGGTACACAGTACAGTAACTGGAAATACTTCAAAGAGCCTACACAAGCACCTGGCTGCAGGTAGCTATACTGTAGGTGCAACTGTGCAGGGTACACAGTACAGCAACTGGAAATACATCAAGAGCCTACACAAGCACCTGGCTGCAGGTAGCTATACTGTAGGTGCAACTGTGCAGGGTACACAGTACAGTAACTGGAAATACGTCAAGAGCCTACACAAGCACATGGCTGCAGGTAGCTATTCTGTAGGTGCATCTGTGCAGGGTACACAGTACAGTAACTGGAAATACTTCAAAGAGCCTACACAAGCACCTGGCTGCAGGTAGCTATACTGTAGGTGCAACTGTGCAGGGTACACAGTACAGTAACTGGAAATACGTCAAGAGCCTACACAAGCACCTGGCTGCAGGTAGCTATACTGTAGGTGCAACTGTGCAGGGTACACAGTACAGTAACTGGAAATACTGTAAAAACACCTGCCTGCCTGTCAGTATATTAGGAAGAGAAGAACAGGATCTAGCTAAACTGAATACAGTGTATGTATGTATGTATATATATATATATATATATATATATATATATATATATATACACACAACACCTAGGATGCATATATATATATATATATATACACACAATACACTGTAAGTGCAGCTAACTGACTTGACCTGCCTACTCTATCTAACTTAAATCTAATGACACTTTCTCTCTCTCTCTCTGTCTATCTCTCTCTCTCAAGCCGGAACACACTACACAGGGCCGATGTGCAGGCGGCCTTATATAGTGTGGGGCGTATACTAAACCCCCTGAGCCATAATTGGCCAAAGCCTCCTTGGCTTTGGCCAATTACGGCTCTCTGTACACACAGTGCTGTGATTGGCCAAGCATGCGGGTCATAGTGCATGCTTGGCCAATCATCAGCCAGCAATGCACTGCGATGCTGCAGTGGATTATGGGCCGTGACGAGCCACTCGAATTTGGCGCGATCGGCCCATATCGTTTGTAATTCGGCGAACGACCGAACACACGATGTTCGAGTCGAAAATGCGTTCGACTCAAACACGAAGCTCATCCCTAGTAACAGTGTGGAATATTTCTGAGTTTACAGAATCACACTGTTCCCTTCAGGAATTATCCAGCCTTGTTCCTCGCCCCAGGTGGCTTGGGATATTGTTAGGTGCTTATAGGGGGTGTTTCATATTGGGGAAGGGAGGGATATACTCACTGCATTTATCCCTTTCAATACCTTTAGAGATATTTCTTAATCACCCATTTATCTTTGGGGAATTGGTTGTATTATTAGGAGTGTACCCCCTTTTAGGGACTCTTTAGGGATATATGGATTTTAGTATTGGTGTTGTTTGTATTTTGATCTTTCTTAGCGAATAAAACATTTTTGTAGCACAACTCTTTAGGGTGTGTGTTTTTATCACTCTGTTTTTTATTTTTTTGTGTTCCTTGCTAGCTATTTTTGATTACATACCCCCCGCTATTTATGCGGTGAGTGCTACAATTTTTGAATATAGGCAGGATTCCCATATATCTACATTTTGCTGCCTGTGTACCTGCCAGGCTGCCTGCTGCTTTTGTTCTGTGTCGGTGCAGTGCCTCTTCCCGTTCCAGCCAGCCCAGGCTCCACCTGTCCCCAAGCCTGGAGAGCCGCCGCCATGCTGTATCCCCTGATGCATGCATCCTCCATGATCCATACTCTGCTCCAGGAGAGCGTGGGGGGGGGGGGTTTGTGTTGCTGGACTGACATGGACACACACACTGTAGAGCGGAGAGCAGCCTCAGCGAGTCGGCGGGATATGACATGTCACAGACTGACAGTCGGAGAGTGGAGAGCGGAGGGGGGGTGGCTGCTGCTGCTGCTGCCTGACACTGACAAACAGAGTGCGCCCTGGGGGTTGCTGGACTGGACACATGTTACTGGCTCACTGCATGATAGCAGAGCAGAGAGGGGGGATTGCTGTCTGTGTGGACTGTAAACAAATCAGCGGAGAGGCGGAGCGGGGGGATGGCATGGCAGGGTAGTTGCAAGGACAGTGCAGGAGTAAAATAGCCAGTGGCCCGGGCGCCCTAGGCGGCAGTACGCCCTAGGTGGTTGCCTAGTCCACCTAGTGGTAGCACCGGCCCTGGTCTGACTCCTTGTCTCGATGTTAGTGGGACAAGTTCCGAGAGCTGGCTCCAGCAATGGAGGCGGAAGGCGTTCCTTGCTCCGGCTTGATTTGGGAGCTGGCCTTGGAGTCGCCGCAGGATGGATACGGCAGTCAGTAAGTGAGTACACGTGAGCAGCTTACACGAAGGTATGGAGGGAATGGTTGGTTTTGGTGCAGGAGTCGAGTTGGAAGAGACGGGGCGGAGGTGAGGTTCTTGATTTCGTATTTTGTTTCCAGGAACATGGAAAGTGGGGTGTCAGTGTCGGCCATTGAGAGGAAGCTGGCTGGTCTGTCATTTCCTTTAAACTGCTGAGGGGAGAAGATTGTATGAAAGATTACCGTAAAGTTCACAAGAAAATAGATGCACGGAGGCCAGTCACTTTTTCTAATCTTCTGTCCATCTGTGTGACCTTGGGGAGGGGGGGTGTACTTCGAGTTTCGAGGGTCTGCTCTTTACAGTGGCTTTTTCTTTGGTGTTTTATTAGGCGTTTCGCATTGGGGAATTGGTGAGCCCATCGAGGCGTCTGGCTGGTGGGTTTTTGTAACAGGACATGTGGGTGGAGGAGGACAGGGTGTGTTTGGGGCTGCGCAGGTCCAAGACGGACCAGAGGGGTAGAGTTGTGGATGGGTTGCTGTTTGCATTACCGGGGTCAAGGGTATGCCCAGTGGAAGTGGTGAGGGAATTTCTAAGGGTTAGACCTGCTGGGGGGGGGGGGGGGGGTCTGCTTCTGTGGCATGAGGATGGGTCCTATTTGTCAAGGTTCCAATTTGTACCAGTGTTTTTGGAAATGTCTCAGGGGGGCAGGGTTGGATTGTGACAATTACGTCACACCCCCTTCCGCATCGGGGTGGCTACTAAAGCTGCCAGATGTAGGTTGGATGATTGGATGAGGCAGTGGTGAGGAGGATTGGTAGGGGGGAGTCGCCGAGATTCCGTTCTTACATACAGTCACAGCTGGTGGTTGATTAAGCTGTACACAATTTAAAAAAAATGTAAAACATGCATGCGTGGGTTGGCTGGACACACATGCTGTGCTGTTTGTGAGTTGGGGAATGTTATGTTATTTCAAGTTGGTGCTATTTTGTTTGCTTGTCTTTAAGTTTCAGATGGAGGGTCTATACGCCTCGTCTGGATTCTTGGCCACTCGTATGTCTGTTGGGAGACCAGGAGAGCAGATGAGAGACCGGATGGCAGACAGTTGGGTATATCAAGGAGGGAGGCGTTTATTCATTGGCTAGGGGTACCCAGGATGATGTGGGGCAGGGTTGTAGCGGAAGTGGAACGTTACGCACGGCTGGATAAACCACCGGATGTTTTGATTCTACATGCGGGGGGTAACGATTTGGGGGTCCGTATGATCAGGGATCTGATATCAGATGTCAAGTCTGATATTGTAAAACTTTGCACGGCCTTTCCTGACACTCTGCTGCTATGGTCCGACATTGTGGCACGGACGACGTGGCGCATGGCAAGGTCCATGGCGAGACTTAACAAGGCCCGCATACGTGTTAATAAGGTGGTGGGGAGGTTTGTGGCTCAACAAGGGGGCATGGTAATCAGGCACGTGGAATTAGAATCTAATTTGGGGGCCTATATTTGTGGAGTGATGGAGTACATCTCTCAGCGGTGGGGATTGATCTCTGGCTGCTGGGTCTGCAAGACGGGATCCAGCGGGCCCTGCGGGTGTGGAGGGGCCCTTAAGGGTAAGGTGTCATACTTACGGGCTGCGGCGGTGCTCTTGTTGGTCTTTGACGGTGGCAGTAAACAAATGTGATGGAAAGGGGTGGGGGGCTCATCAGTAGTATGTGCCCCTCCGGTGTATTCCAGCTGAAAGGTGGATGGAATACTGTAATGGTTGCACTGCGGGACGGGGGTTGTCTCCGATCTGATTCTACGGCTGGAGGCCTATCATGCTATAAAGGCCCGCAGTGTATTGGTGGTATATGTGTGTTGGAGTGCCATCAAAGACCAACAGACTAGGGTTAAACAAGTTGTTTACAGATGTTATATTTTGTTATGTTTTATATTGGAGTATTTATTTATAGTGTGTTAATAAATAGGCTGTTATGGCCATTTTACTCCAAAATTAAGGTGTGGTCTCATCATTTTAGGAAGGTAAGAAATGGGGGTGTTGGAGTATAAGTGGTATTACAGTAAGAGGTAGGTTGGGTACCTCTGGACTACACTGGTCATGTGACAGTTTAAAGTGGTTGTAAACCCTTTACAACAACTTTTTGCTACAGGTAAGCTTATAATAAGGCTTACCTGTAGCTACCCTGGATATCCCCTGTATTTGCATGTGCTGCCGACGTCATCGGCACATGCGCACTGAAGAAAACTGAAGCAACGGCACGTACTTGCCATTGCTTCAGTTAGCCTGTGCCGTTACCGGCGGCTCCCGCGCGCATGGAGTGATGTCATCGCGGTTCCGGCCAATCACAGCGCCGGAGCCCGCGATACCCGGAAGTAACTCCGGGAGTGATGTTGGCCGACGCAGCGGTGAACGAGGAGCGCTGCGGGGGCTTCGGTCTCAGGTAAGTAATTCATAATGAGCTAGTATGTTTTTTAGTATAGTTTTTTTTTTTTTTTTTTTTTTTTTTTAGGGTTTACAACCACTTTAATTCCTGGAATGTCTGTGACGTAGCACTATGGAGGTGAGTCACACAACCATGGGTCGCAGACCAGTTGACTCAGTCTTTAGAGAGACAGACAATGTAAAAAATATTAAATAAAGCAAATAAAATCATGATAAGTAGGCCTGCAAAGTTATAACACTTGAAGACTGAAATAGAGATGTGCACGGTGACAACATTTGTTTCATTTAGATTTGGATTTATTTGTTAAAGTGTTATTAAACCCACAACAGTAAAATCAGTCTGTATATGCAGTACAGAAGTGGTTCTCAACCTTAATCCTCAAGTACCCCCAACGGGCCATGTTTTGGGAACTTCCCTTAGATAAAATATCTCTTATCAATACGATGTCATTGATATTGATTTAACCTCCCTGGCGATGATGGTATGATGGTGTCAGATTTTTGCATTTCAAAGCGGCACATTGCTTCGCATTGAAATTCTGCGTTTTGTATTGTAGGCCTGTAATTCTTAGGAATAACTCACTTAAATCTGTCTAGTGGACATCCCAGGTATGATAAAGTTTGAAACACGAAATCATAAATGATAATATAATAAACAACTGTAAATAATTATAAAAAATAATAATATAATAATAATCAAATGTATTCAAATCAATCAAATCAAAAACACTGAAATTTGCTCAGTCGCAGAATTGTCGCTGGCGTTACTTTTCAGTGTTTGATGGCGGATTTCCCCACAATTCACTATCGCTCAATTCTGCAAGGGCTGTAATTTACTATCGCTGTTTTCTAGCTGGTCTAAAACCACTTTTGATGTAAAGAGACACTTTTTGGTTGCTATGGACAACTTCAAGTTTCCAGGCAGAAAGAACAGTATATATAATATAAAACTGCATGCAGGGCACTGAACAAAGCACTGGGGATAAAAGGGGATGTGAAATGATTTGATATAGTAATGTAATCTGTAAGACCCCTTTCACACCGAGGGCGTTTTGCAGGCGCTATAACGTTAAAAATAGTGCCTGCAATCCGCCCTCAAACAGCTGCAGCATTGTCTCCAGTGTGAAAGCCCGAGGGCTTTCACACCGGAGTGCTGCGCTGGCAGGACTTTTCCTGGCGTCCTGCCAGCGCAGCTTCTTTGGAGCGATGAAGGAGCGGTGTGTTTACCGCTCCTCCACCGCTGCTCCCCATTGAAATCAATGAGGCAGCGCTGGGATACCGCCGGCAAAACGCCGCTATTGCGGCGCATTGCGGGCGGTTTTAATTTGCAGCGCATTTCGGCCACTAG
Organism: Lithobates septentrionalis; assembly: GCA_037952835.1. NCBI lineage: Eukaryota > Metazoa > Chordata > Amphibia > Anura > Ranidae > Lithobates > Lithobates septentrionalis. The sequence goes on from JBBDGP010000775.1 coordinate 1,099,191, forward strand.
CGGGGCGCTTTTACCCCCCCACTAGCGGCCGAGAAAGGGTTAAAACCGCCCCGCTAGTGGCCGAAATGCGCTGCAAATCTGACGGTAAGACGCCGCTAAAAATAGCGGCGTTTTACCGCCGACGCTATAGGCGGTTCGGTGTGAAAGGGGTCTTATGCCGCGTACACACGGTCGGACTTTTCGTCTACAAAAGTCCAACGGACGCTGACGGACTAAAGCTGGCTGGTAATCCGATCGTGTGTGGGCTTCTCCGGACTTTCAACATACTTTTTTAGCCTCAAATCCGACGTACTTTAGATTTGAAACATGCTTCAAATCTTTACTTCGTAACTACGACGGACCCCGAAATCCGCTCGTCTGTGTGCTAGTCCGACGGACAAAAAGCCACGCTAGGGCACCTATTGGCTACTGGCTATGAACTTCCTTATTTTAGTCCGGTGTACGTCATCACGTAAGAATTCGATGGACTTTTGTGTGATCGTGTGTAGGCAAGTCTGTTCGTTAGAAAGTCCGCCGCAAGTCCGTCGAAAGTCCGCCGAAAGTCTGCCGGAAGTCTGTCGGACAGGCTGTCTGACTTTTGTAGACGAAAAGTCCGACCGTGTGTACGCGGCATTAGAATACAGTACTGTATGTGTTTTGTTTTTTGCACTTTTTGAATTTGCCACCGGGCTCTGTCCCTGTGCATCGCGAAGCTCGCAGGGAATGGAGCCCTGGAAAAGTGATGAATCGAGCGGAGTACACGGCCCACAGATACAGTGGGAGGATATCGCAGGATCCTGGGGACAAGGTAAGTAACTTTCCCAGGATCCTGCGATGCGATCCCGTGTGTGGCTCGGGGTTACCGCTTTTGGTAATGAAGATTCCCCCCGAGCCACACTCGGGATTACCGCCAGGGAGATTAAAGCAGCTGTGCAAAGTAAAGCAAAACCTGAAAACATGGCCCGTTGGGGGTACTTGAGGACTGAGGTTGAGGACCACTGCAGTACAGCATGCTTGTTATACTCACTGTGGAACTTAAGGCTGTTTGATCCTGTCTTCTCCGATCCTCCTCTTCCTCCACTGTGACCAATCCATCTCCTGGAGGCACTCTGCACATGCTCAGTTTGGTGTGTATTGCTAGGGATTTTTTTTTTCTCTTGGGAGGGTGCATGTGATCAGCACAGGGCCAATCAGCACTGTCCAGACAGAGGGTCAGGGGTCCTGCAGCCTCATAGGACAGTCAGAGAAGAATGAAAACTCCTCCTACAAACTTTAATCAGTGCTTGGCTGGACACTGATAAAAGTCACAAGACTATTATAAACTGTTGATGAGAAAAGGTATTTAGCAGTTTATATTTCCTAAAATAATTGCATTTCCATGTTCTGTGTACTGTGGGAGATCGGATATAGTGAATGCAGGGTCCTGGGTTTAGTAACACTTTGGGGTTGATTTACTAAAGGAAAATAGACTGTGCACTTTGGAAAGTGCAGTTGCACTCTGCAAGAGCAGTTGCTTCAGAGCTTAGTAAATGGGCTGAAGCTCTGCTGACTTCCATCATCCAATCATGTGCAAGCAAAAATGCATTTTTTTAAATATTCCTTGCAGGTGATTGGGTATTCTTTGTAAAGTGAAGCTTTAGCTCATTTACTAAGCTCTGGAGTAACTGCACTTGCAGCGTGCAACTGCCCTTTGTAAAGTGCGGAGAGCCGGCAAAACTGTAATCCTTGAAGTGTTGTTTATTGGTACAACAGAGTGACAATAAAACAATAAAGCTGACGCGTTTCGGCAATAGCCTTAGTCGTAGCTAGTTTGAAACAGATATGGCAAAATATATATATATATACTCACATACACACATGCAAAATCAATCTCTACAAAATTGGCCTATGAGGTTAGTGTCACAGAAAATGAACATAATTGATTGATACCACCAATTATTCAAGTGGTTAGTGACTACACCTGTTTTTAGCCAGCATGAGAAGAGGGAGAGGGAAGAAAGGCAAAATAAAAATTTTTTGTTGAGCCAAAAAGAAGTGTGTAGAAAAAATGTTACATGAGATATTAGGACCTTATTACTCCAAGAAAGAAATATATTCCTTAAAAGAAGGGAAAATGTTCAAAATGTTCAAATAGATTTATGGCAGGATCAAAAAAGAGGGGATTGAATCTATGGCAGGATCAAAAAAGTTACAATTAATGAAAAAAAAGGGGTGGAATTTATGGCAGGATCAAAGAAGAGGGATGCAATTTATGACAGGATCAAAAAAGAGGGGGATTCAATTTATGGCAGAATCGCAAAAGAGGGGGATTGAATTTATGGCAGGATCAAAAAATAGAGATACAAATCATGAAAAAAGAGGGATGCAATAATGGCAGGATCAAAAAAAAAAAAATTTAAAAGGGGGGGATGAAATTTGTGACAAAATCAGAAAAGAGGAATACAATTTATAACAGGATCAAAAAAGAGGGATTCAGATTATAGCAGGAACAAAGAAAAAAGATACAATTGATGAAAAAAGAGGGATGCAATTTGTGGCAGGATCAAAAAAAAAATTGTTTTCTTTTTTCCTTTTTTTCCCTTCCTGCCATAAATTCCACCCCTCCTTTTTCATTAATTGTATCTTTTTTGATCCTGCCATAGATTCAATCCCCTTTTTTGCGATCCTGCCATAAATTTAATCCCCCTCCTTTTTGATCCTGCCATAAAGTGCATCCTTCTTTTTTGATCCCGCCATAGATTGAATCCCCCTCTTTTCTTTTTTCTTTTGATTCTGCCATTAATCTTGACTTTAGATTTTGTTGCTACCACAAAGTATTCTATTTGAACATTTTGAACATTTTCCCTTCTTTTAACCACTTCAGCCCCGAAAGGATTTACCCCCTTCCTGACCAGAGGACTTTTTACAATTTGGCACTGCATCGCTTTAACTGCTAATTGCGCGGTCATGCAATGCTGTACCCAAACAAAATTTGCGTCCTTTTCTTCCCACAAATAGAGCTTTCTTTTGATGGTATTTGATCACCTCTGCGGTTTTTATTTTTTGCGGTATAAATGGAAAAAGACCGTAAATTTTGAAAAAAAATGATATTTTCTAATTTTTGTTATAAAAAAAAATCCAATAAACTCAATTTTAGTCATACATTTAGGCCAAAATGTATTCGGCCACATGTCTTTGGTAAAAAAAAAATCAATAAGTGTATATTTATTGGTTTGCGCAAAAGTTATAGCGTCTACAAACTAGGGTACATTTTCTGGAATTTACACAGCCTTTAATTTATGACTGCCTATGTCATTTCTTGAGGTGCTAAAATGGCAGGGCGGTCCAAAACCCCCCAAATCACCCCATTTTGGAAAGTAGACACCCCAAGGAAATTGCTGAGAGGCATGTTGAGCCCATTGAATATTAATTTTTTTGTCCCAAGTGATTGAATAATGACAAAAAAGATAAAATTACAAAAAGTTGTCACTAAATGATATATTGCTCACACAGGCCATGGGCATATGTGGAATTGCACCCCAAAATATATTCAGCTGCTTCTCCTGAGTACGGGGATACCACATGTGTGGAATTTTTTGGGAGCCTAGCCGCGTACGGGGCCCCGAAAACCAATCACCGCCTTCAGGATTTCTAAGGGCGTAAATTTTTGATTTCACTCCTCACTACCTATCACAGTTTTGAAGGCCATAAAATGCCCAGATGGCATAAAACCCCTCAAAATGACCCCATTTTGGAAAGTAGACACCCCAAGCTATTTGCTTTGAGGCATGTTGAGTCCATGGAATATTTTATATTTTGACACAAGTTGCGGGAAAGTGACACATTTTTTTTTTTTGCACAAAGTTGTCACTAAATGATATATTGCTCACACAGGCCATGGGCATATGTGGAATCGCACCCCAAAATACATTTAGCTGCTTCTCCTGAGTATGGGGATACCACATGTGTGGGACTTTTTGGGAGCCTAGCCACGTACGGGGCCCCAAAAACCAATCACCGCCTTCAGGATTTCTAAGGGTGTAAATTTGTGATTTCACTCTTCACTACCTGTCACAGTTTCGGAGGCCATGGAATGCCCAGGTGGCACAAACCCCCCAAATGACCCCATTTTGGAAAGTAGATACCCCACGCTATTTGCTGAGAGGCATGGTGATTATTTTGCAGCTCTCATTTGTTTTTGAAAATGAAGAAAGACAAGAAAACATTTTTTTTTCTTTTTTCAATTTTCAAAACTTTGTGACAAAAAGTGAGGTCTGCATAACACTCACTATACCTCTCAGCAAATCGCTTGGGGTGTCTACTTTCCAAAATTGAGTAATTTGTGGGGGGTTTTGTGCCACCTGGGCATTCCATGGCCTCGGAAACTGTGATAGGCAGTGAAGAGTGAAATCAAAAATTTACGCCCTTAGAAAGCCTGAAGGCGGTGCTTGGTTTTCGGGATCCCGTACGAGGCTAGGCTCCGAAAAAGTCTCACACGTGGTATCCCCCTAAAAAGATTTGTCTCTTTCCCGCAACTTGTGTCACAATATAAAATATTTCATAGACTCGACATGCCTCTCAGCAAATAGCTTGGGGTGTCTACTTTCCAAAATGGGGTCATTTGGGGGGGGTTTTAAACTGTCCTGGCATTTTATGCACAACATTTGGAAGCTTATGTCACACATCACCCACTCTTCTAACCACTTGAAGACAAAGCCCTTTCTGACACTTTTTGTTTACATGAAAAAAAATTTTTTTTTTGCAAGAAAATTACTTTGAACCCCCAAACATTATATATTTTTTTAAAGGAATAGCCCTACAGATAAAAATTGTGGGTGTTTCATTTTTTTTTTTCACACAGTATTTGCGCAGCGATTTTTCAAACGCATTTTTTGGGGAAAAAACACACTTTTTTAAATTTTAATGCACTAAAACACACTATATTGCCCAAATGTTTGATGGAATAAAAAAGATGATCTTAGGCCGAGTACATGGATACCAAACATGACATGCTTTACAATTGCGCACAAACGTGCAATGGCAACAAAATAAATACATTTTTAAAAGCCTTTAAAAGCCTTTACAGGTTACCACTTTAGATTTACAGAGGAGGTCTACTGCTAAAATTACTGCCCTCGATCTGACCTTCGCGGTGATACCTCACATGCATGGTGCAATTGCTGTTTACATTTGACGCCAGACCGACGCTTGCGTTCGCCTTAGCGCAAGAGCAGGGGGGGACAGGGATGCTTTTTTTTTTTTCTTTATTATTTTTTTGCTTTTTTATCTTATTTTTAAACTGTTCCTTTCATTTTTTTAAAAATCATTTTTATTGTTATCTCAGGGAATGTAAATATCCCCTATGATAGCAATAGGTAGTGACAGGTACTCTTTTTTGAAAAAAATGGGGTCTATTAGACCCTAGATCTCTCCTCTGCCCTCAAAGCATCTGACCACACCAAGATCGGTGTGATAAAATGCTTACCCAATTTCCCAATGGCGCTGTTTACATCCGGCGAAATCTAAGTCATAAAATGCTCATAGCTTCCGGTTTCTTAGGCCATAGAGATGTTTGGAGCCACTCTGGTCTCTTATCAGCTCTATGGTCAGCTGGCTGAATCACCGGCTGCATTCTCAGGTTCCCTGTTGAGACAGGAGAGCCAGACAAAAACACGGAAGACTGTGGGGGGGGGGGCATTCCCTCCCACTGCTTGTAAAAGCAGTCTAGAGGCTAATTAGCCGCTAGGAATGCTTTTACATGAAAGCCGACCGCTGACTGAAAAGAATGATACCAAGATGATACCTAAACCTGCAGGCATCATTCTGGTATTACCACTCAAAGTCGTGAATGGCGTACCTGAAGACAAAAAAATGGTTAACAATAAAACACAGTAAACAGTAAAGTATAAAAAATTGCATACCTGAAAAGCAAAACATAATAACAATAAAACGTTGCAGAATAGAATACAGTAAAAAAGAGCAGAACAATAGAGAGAGAATAGAGAGAGAGAGAGAACAATAAAACGACAACTATTTATTTTTATTTTATATATTTTTTTGTGTTTTTTTTTTTTTTTACACTTTTTTTTTGTAACTGTTACTTTTATAACTGTAACCGGTTCCAGGTTCGGGTCTCTCAAAATGCGATGGCATCTTGGGAGACCCTGTGAAAGTGTACCTAGTCTGTGCAATGCTGTACCCTACGCTAATACTCAACTAGTGCATGGTAGCGTTCAAAACATTCACCAATGCAAAGACCAGGATTGTCAGGACAGGAGGGACAATAATAGCGGGTGTCACGCCTATATCCGCGCTTGCTGCAGACACAACATCTTTTTTGGGAGGGTTCGTTGGGTAGGGGTACTCGGGAGGACATAAAGAAAATGCCTCTCATGCAGCCGACTGCATTTGGTTGGGGATGTGAATGGGGGAATTACAGGCGCTGCAGAAGTGGTGGGTTCCCAATTATTAGGATTGGCGAATGCAGCAGGAAGGGCACTATGGGCACGACAGGCCTGTTTGTCTTCTTGGTGGCAGCGGGACACTACTTGTGCTTGCCACCTCACCAGCAGGAACTGCACTTATGGGACTCGCCACGTCACCAAGTGTTACTGCAGTGCTGGTTTGACTACGACCGGGGTGTACTAGGCCGCTGGCGCTTGCCAGTTCACCAAAACGCTATCAAAAAAACTGTTAGCGATCGCAGGGATCAGGTCTGACACTGCGAACGCTGCAGTTATGCATTTAGTGTTTTGTAAGTGTCAGTGATCGATCGATAATGCACTTGGGTGGGCTAGGCTGGGCCGGGCGGAGGGGCAAAACGCAGGTGCTAGTAGGTATCTGGGCTGATCCCGCTAACACTGCGTTTTTGGGAACCCTAAACTGCTGGGAACGCTAATATAGATCTGATCAGATCATATATTGATCCGTTCAGATACTATACCACTAAGGGAGGTGTACGGTGCGTGCGTGGATGTTAGCGGTACTGGCGCTAACCTGACGCTGCCTGGGGCTGGTGCTTGCCAGTTCACCAAAACGCTACCAAAAAAACTGTTAGTGATCGCATGGATCAGGCCTGACTCTGCGAACGCTGCAGTTATGCGTTTAGTGTTTTGTAAGTGACAGTGATGGATCGATACTGCACTTAGGGATGAGCCGAACGCCCCCCGGTTCGGTTCGCGCCAGAACCTGCGAACGGACCGAAAGTTCGCACGAACGTTAGAACCCCATTGACGTCTATGGGACTCGAACGTTCGAAATCAAAAGTGCTCATTTTAAAGGCTAATTTGCATGGTATTGTCCTAAAAAGGGTTTGGGGACCCGGGTCCTACCCCAGGGGACATGTATCAATGCAAAAAAAACTTTTAAAAACGGCTGTTTTTTCGGGAGCAGTGATTTTAATGATGCTTAAAGTAAAAAAAAAAAAAAAGTGAAATATTCCTTTAAATATCGTACCTGGGGGGTGTCTATAGTATGCCTGTAAAGTGACGCATGTTTCCCGTGTTTAGAACAGTCCCTGCACCAAATGTCATTTTCAAAGGAAAAAATCTCATTTAAAACTGCTTGCGGGTTTAATGTAATGTCGGGTCATGGCAATATGGATGAAAATCAGTGAGACAAACGGCATGGGTACCCGCCAGTCCATTACCAGGCCCTTTGGGTCTTGTATGGATATTAAGGGGAACCCCGCACCCAAATTAAAATAAGGAAAGGTGTGGGGCCACCAGGCCCTATATACTCTGAACAGCAGTATACAGGCGGTGCAAACAAGACAGGGACTGTAGGTTTGTTGTTAAGTAGAATCTCTTTGTAATTTTGAACGGGTACATTTTTAACGTGTTTAGCTCCAGCCAAAAAAACTTTTTTAAGCTTTTTGGAAAACATAGGGAAGGGTTATCACCCCTGTGACATTTGTTTTGCTGTCTTTCCTCCTCTTCAGAAGATTTCACCTCACTTTTTGTCCCAATGAAATATGTTTTTTGAAAATTTGGATTTTTTTGTGGAACAAGGATTGGAAAGCATCAGTGGAAAGGAGAAATTTTTTTCCCATATTAACTCTTACAGGAGAGAATTTCCCTTCCTAGGGGTAGATTTCATCTCACTTCCTGTTGTCTCCTTCCGTTTGCAAGTAGGAGTCGTTTGTAAGTTAGATGTTTGAAAGTAGGGTCCTGCCCTATATACTCAGCAGAAATTTGGGCCTAAGGTGTTGCTGTGGCCACAACACTGTAAGCCCTCACAGGGCCCTGCTGTGAAATATTAGATCAAGAATTGTAATTACATGCCCCTGTTGAACAGGAGCTGAAAAATTAGGCCTTAGGCACTGGTGCTGGTGCCACAACACTGCAACCCCTCACAGACACTCTATTTGGAACGCAGGAACGAGCCCTGCTGCAAAGTATTGCATCAAAAATTGTAATTACACGCCCCTGTTAAACAAGGGCTGAAAAATTGGGCCTTAGGCACTGGTGCTGGTGCCACAACACTGCAACCCCTCACAGACACTCTAGGTGGAACGCAGGAACGAGCCCTGCTGCAAAGTATTGCATCAAAAATTGTAATTACATGCCCCTGTTAGACAGGGGCAGAAAAATTGGGCCTTAGGCACTGGTGCTGGTGCCACAACACTGCAACCCCTCACAGACACTCTAGTTGGAATGCAGGAACGAGCCCTGGTGCAAAGTATTACATCAAAAATTGTAATTACACGCCCCTGTTAAACAGGGGCTGAAAAATTGTGCCTTAGGCACTGGTGGTGGCGCCCAGAACCAAAAATGTTCTTACAAGCTATCAACGTGATGATTGAGGAGGAAGAGGATAATTACTCAGGGATAGTCACTCAGCATCAGCATAGGCAGTCTTTGAAGGGATCTGAGATTTCAAAAAAAATTATTCGGTTACATCAGCATCAGGTGCTTGGTAGCTGGTGGTGATCCAAGACTGATTCATTTTTATGAAGGTCAGTCGATCGACCGAGTCGGTGGACAGACGCACCCTGTGATCGGTTGCCACGCCTCCAGCAGCACTGAATGTGCGTTCCGAAAGAACGCTGGATGCAGGACAGGCCAGTAGCTCAATTGCATACTGTGCAAGCTCTGGCCAGTGATCCATCCTCAAGACCCAGTAACCCAGAGGATTTTCGGTGGGAAAGGTGTCCAAGTCTGATCTTGCCCCTAGGTATTCCTGCACCATGTAAAACAGACGCTGGCGATGGTTGCTGGAAACGATCATACCTTGGGGCTGCGGACCAAAAAATTGTCTGAACGCATCGGTCAGACGGCCACCTTCTCCACCGCTCCTTCTTTGACTGACCGACCTCAGCAACACGTTGTCCAGAAACAGGAGTTTGTAACCTCCCAGTCTCTGGGAACGCGTTGCACAGACCTTTCTGCAAGGCCTCCCGAAGATGTTTCATCCTCTGCTCCCTCTGTGATGGCAAGATAAGGTCCGCAACCTTACCCTTGTAATGTGGATCAAGGAGGGTTGCCAGCCAGTATTGGTCCTTCTCCTTGATACCACGAATACGAGGATCCTTACGCAGGCTTTGCAGGATCAGGGAGGCCATGCAGCGTAGGTTTGCTGAGGCATTCGGTCCGGAGTCCTCTGGGTCACTAAGGACGACAACGTCCGCAGCCACCTCCTCCCAGCCACGTACAAGTCCATGTGTTTCTTGGGACTGATCCCTTAAAGACTGCTGCTGATGCTGAATGCCAGGCTCCACCTCCATACTGACACAATCTTCCTCCTCCTCCTCCTCCTCCTCGTCCTCTTCCTGTGTGATCGGCGGGCACGCAGGAACACTGTCTGGATAAAGGGGGCCTTGAGAGCTAAGGAAGTCCTCCTCTTCCTGCCTCTGTTCTGCCTCAAGTGCCCTGTCCATTATTCCACGCAGCGTGTGCTCCAACAGGTGGACAAGGGGGACAGTGTCACTGATGCATGCACTGTCACTGCTCACCATCCTTGTGGCCTCCTCGAATGGTGACAGGACAGTGCATGCATCCCTGATCATGGCCCACTGGCGTGGGGAAAAAAAACCAAGCTCCCCTGACCCTGTCCTGGTGCCATAGTCGCACAGGTACTCATTGATGGCCCTCTGCTGCGTGTGCAGCCGCTGCAGCATGGCCAACGTTGAGTTCCAGCTGGTGGGCATGTCACAGATTAGGCGGTTCTTGGGCAGGTTAAACTCCTTTTGGAGGTCCGTCAGCCGAGCACTGGCATTATATGACCGGCAGAAATGCACACAGACTTTCCTGGCCTGCCTCAGGACATCCTGTAAGCCCGGGTACCTGCCCAAGAACCGCTGCACCACCAAGTTAAGGACGTGAGCCAAACAGGGCACATGGGTCATTTGTCCCTGTCGGAGGGCAGAGAGGAGGTTGGTGCCATTGTCGCAAACCACCATTCCTGCCTTAAGTTGGCGTGGCGTCAACCACCTCTGAACCTGCCCCTGCAGAGCTGACAGAACCTCTGCCCCAGTGTGGCTCCTGTCCCCCAAGCACACCAGCTCAAGCACCGCATGGCATCTTTTGGTCTGCGTACTTGCGTAGCCCCTTGAACAACTACGGAGCACCGCTGGTTCCGAGGAAGAGGCCATGGAGGAAGAAGAAGAGGAGGGGGTGGAGGAGAGAGGTGTGTCACAATCATTAGCATTTTGGAGGCGTGGTGGCGGAACAACCTCCAACACTACTGCACCTTGTCCTGCATCCTTCCCAGCTGCCAGCAGAGTCACCCAATGCGCCGTGAAACTTAGGTAACGTCCCTGTCCATGCCTGCTGGACCATGAGTCAGCAGTAATATGCACCTTACCGCTGACCGCCCTGTCCAGCGAGGCATGGACATTGCCTTCCACATGCCGGAAGAATCGCCTTCCGTGAGAAAAAGTGGCGTTTGAGTACCTGCCACTGAGGAACCGCACATTCCACAAACTCACGGAAGGGGGCAGAGTCTACCAACTGAAAAGACAGCAGTTGAAGTGCTAGCAATTTTGCCAAGCTAGCATTCAACCGCTGGGCATGTGAATGGCTGGGAGCAAACTTTTTTCGGCGGTGCAGCAGCTGGGGCAGGGAAATTTGCCTGGTACAATCTGACGTCGGTGTACCAAAAGCAGATTGCCCACAAGTACTTGGCTGTGACACACCTAATTCTACACCTTCATTACTCTCAGTGCAGGTCTCAGAGAGGACTGGAGGTCTAGTGGGGTTGGAAATCTCAGCTGATGAGGAGCAAGGAGAGGTCCTCTTTGTTCTTTGGTGTGGGTCTTTTAGATACGCTTGCCAACGAACTGCATGGCAGGTCAACATATGTCAACATATGTCTGGTCAAGCATGTGGTACCCAAGCGGGAGATGTTTTGGCCACGTGAGATACGCTTGAGACATATGTTGCAAATAGCAGCGGTGCGATCTGATGCACTCGTCTCAAAAAAGGCCCACACCAAAGAACTTTTTGAATAACGCGCAGAGACTGCAGCGCCCTGCACATGTGGAGCTTTGGGGTGTGATGCAGTCAATGTGCTGCCCTTAGGCTGGCCCCTGGAGAGCATCCTGCCTCGTTGGTGATGTGCCGCCTCCTCCTCCTCCTCCTCTCTCCTATCAGGCACCCACGTTGAGTCAGTGACCTCATCATCCCCTCCCTCCTCATCACTGGAGCAAACCTGAGAGTATGCTGCAGCAGGGGGAGCATGACTGCCAGATTGCTGTCCTTCTTGGGCACCCCCTCTGTCCGTGCTCATGTTACTGCCTTCATCGAGCTCAGTATCATCATCAGAGCCTTCCAAACGCTGGGCATCCTCCTGGAGCATGTACCCAACACTGTGGTCAAACAGTTCGAGGGACTCCTCAGGAGGACATGGTGGAGCTAGGGAAGGAGTCACTGATGACATTGAGCCGAGGGAAGAGGCCACTGCTTTGCCAGACAAAGCACCCTGGGCATGGGTGAGAGAGGATGAGGAGGATGAGGACGGCTTGGTCATCCACTCGACCAAGTCTTCCGCATGTTGCGGCTCAACACGGCCAGCTGCCGAAAAAAAGGCCAAGCGTGTCCCATGGCCACGTGCTGATGAGGATGCACCGTCTCCACGACCAGCACTAGACACAGAGCCTGCTTGCTCTCTCTTATTGGCTTGTGACTGTCTGCCTCTCCTTCTTGGCCTTCCAGACATACTAATGGCCTGTAGCTGCACTAAGCTGGGATATATATATATATATATATATATATATATATATATATATATATATATATATATATATATATGTACTGATACTGCAGCTAGCAAAATCTGCCTGCCTGTAGTATGAGAACACCACCAACCTTCTACAGGTAGCTTTAGCTGAACACTGTGAGGTGGACGCACCCCACTAACTTGTAGGTTTAGCTGAACACTGTGAGCAGGACGCACTGCACTAACTGTAAATAGTCTAGCTGCCTGACCGTGGTACTAATAGGATCAAAAGAACACCAGTAATTTTCTTCAGGTAGCTTTATATACTGTAACAAGACAAGCCTGCCTGTCAGTAGGAAGATAACAGGAACGGATCTAGCTGAACACTGTGGGCAGGACGCACTGCACTAAATGTAAATAGTCTAGCTTCCTGACCGTGGTACTAATAGGATCAAAAGAACACCAGTAATTTTCTTCAGGTAGCTTTACATACTGTAACAAGACAAGCCTGCCTGTCAGTAGGAAGATAACAGGAACGGATCTAGCTGAACACTGTGAGCAGGACGCACTGTACTAAATGTAAATAGTCTAGCTGCCTGACCGTGGTACTAATAGGATCAAAAGAACACCAGTAATTTTCTTCAGGTAGCTTTATATACTGTAACAAGACAAGCCTGCCTGTCAGTAGGAAGATAACAGGAACGGATCTAGCTGAACACTGTGAGCAGGACGCACTGCACTAAATGTAAATAGTCTAGCTGCCTGACCGTGGTACTAATAGGATCAAAAGAACACCAGTAATTTTCTTCAGGTAGCTTTATATACTGTAACAAGACAAGCCTGCCTGTCAGTAGGAAGATAACAGGAACGGATCTAGCTGAACACTGTGAGCAGGACGCACTGTACTAAATGTAAATATTCTAGCTGCCTGACCGTGGTACTAATAGGATCAAAAGAACACCAGTAATTTTCTTCAGGTAGCTTTATATACTGTAACAAGACAAGCCTGCCTGTCAGTAGGAAGATAACAGGAACGGATCTAGCTGAACACTGTGAGCAGGACGCACTGCACTAAATGTAAATAGTCTAGCTGCCTGACCGTGGTACTAATAGGATCAAAAGATCACCAGTAATTTTCTTTAGGTAGCTGTAAATACTGTAACAAGACAAGCCTGCCTGTCAGTAGGAAGATAACAGGAACGGATCTAGCTGAACACTGTGAGCAGGACGCACTGCACTAAATGTAAATAGTCTAGAAGATAACAGGAACGGATCTAGCTAAACTGAATACAGTGTATATATATATATGCAACACCTGGGATGCATATATATACACAATACACTTTAAGTGCAGCTAACTGACTGACTGTCCTGCCTAATCTAGCTAACTCAAATGAAATGACACTGTCTCTCTCTCTCTCTAAGCACACCGGAACACACTGCACAGGGCCGCCGTGTAGGCGGCCTTATATAGTGTGGGGCGTGTACTAAATCCCCTGAGCCATAATTGGCCAAAGCCTCCTTGGCTTTGGCCAATTACGGCTCTCTGTTCAGGCGGCGCTGTGATTGGCCAAGCATGCGGGTCATAGTGCATGCTTGGCCAATCATCAGCAAGCAATGCACTGCGATGCCGCAGTGAATTATGGGCCGTGACGCGCCACACGAATTTGGCGCGAACGGCCCATATCGTTCGCAATTCGGCGAACGACCGAACAGCCGATGTTCGAGTCGAACATGGGTTTGACTCGAACACGAAGCTCATCCCTAGTCAGAGACTGCAGACATGATACAAGAGATGGTCAGAGACTGCAGACATGATACAGATGGTCAGAGACTGCAGTACCTATGGACGTTAGTAGATAATGGCCGATTGGCCCTCTCACCTGACCCAGTGATACAGCAATGGTTCCACTGATCAGGAGTCAGCTCACTCTGAATTGCCCGTGGCGACTCCGCTGGGTAGCACCCAGATCTGTATTCTGGCAATGACTCCATTCCTTTCTCCACCAGGGATGGCACTAGGCTGTGTGGCTTTCCCTCTGGTGGCGCAGGGCAGAGGGGTTCTCTCTCTGATGGTGTTCTCTCAGCACTGCCCACCCCCCTCCATTAGTACAGACCCCCACCAGGACAAACACCCCTTCATTAGTAAAGATCCCCCCAGGACAACCCCCCCTCCATTAGTACAGATCCCATCAGGACAAACCCCCCTCCATTAGTACAGACACCCCCAGGACAAACCTCCCTCCATTAGTACAGACACCCCCAGGACAAACCCCCCTCCATTAGTACAGACCCCCAGGACAAACCCCCCTCTTCATTAGTACAGACCCCCAAAGACAAACCCCCCTCCATTAGTACACACACCCCCAGGACAAACCCCCTCAATTAGTACAGACCCTCCAGGACAAACCCTCCTCCATTACTACACACCCCCCCAGGACAAACCCCTCCTCCATTAGTACAGACCCCCCCAGGATAAACCCCCCTCCATTAGTACAGACCCCCCCATGACAAACTCCCCTCCATTAGTACAGACCCCCCCATGACAAACCCCCCTCCATTAGTACAGACCCCCCCAGAACAAACCCCCCTCCATTAGTACAGACCCCCAAAGACAAACCCCCCCTCCATTAGTACACACACCCCCAGGACAAACCCCCTCAATTAGTACAGACCCTCCAGGACAAACCCTCCTCCATTACTACAGACCTCCCAGGACAAACCCCCTACATTAGTACACACACCCCCAGGACAAACCCCTCCTCCATTAGTACAGACCCCCCCAGGATAAACCCCCTTCATATGTACAGACCCCCCCCCAGGACAAACCCCCCTCCATTACTACAGACCCCCCCAGGACAAACCCCCTCCATTAATACAGACCCCCCAGGACAAACCCCCCTCCATTAGTACAGACCCCCCCAGGACAACCCCCCTCCATTAGTACAGACCCCCCAGGACAACCCCCCCTCTCCATTAGTACAGAGCCCCCAGGACAAACCCCCCTCCATTAGTACAGACCCCCAAGACAAACCCCCCCCTCCATTAGTACACATCCCCCCAGGACAAACCCCCTCTATTAGTACAGACCCCTGCAGGATAAAAGGTTTTGCATAGACTGCATTAAGGTGAAAAACCTTGAGGCTTTACAACCACTTTAAATGCACAAAAAACTCTGGAGTGGCAAACGAATGAAACAAATGCATACAAAAGAATTTAATATTCTTGTTATAATTTATTTTGGATTCTTTGAAACTCGTTACAGTTGTGTCTCAGAGATTCAGATACATCTGACTCTCCGAGTTACAAAAATTTGTTCTGAATTTTGATTTCTAATGAAGCCAATCGCACATGTCTACTGAATATTCAGAATTTTACATAAGCTTGATTTTGGCACTTTAAAACCACCTCCAGACTGCCCACTGTGTGTGTGTGTGTATATATATATATATATATATATATATATATATATATATATATATATATATATATATATATATATATATATATATATATATATATATATAGTCATTACTTTGACGTTAAATACCGTTGTTATGGCAGCAGATAGTTAGTCACTCCCATACCAACAAAGGCCTCAGACCCCACCAATCTTAACAACCTAAGACCCATCTCTTTACTCCCTTTTGCCTCCAAACTCCTTGAACGTTTAGTCTACAACTGACTGAGCGACCACCTCATTGAGAATAACCTTCTTGATCCCCTTCAGCCTGGATTTCGCCCACAGCACTCCACAGAGACTGCCCTCCTAAAACTCACAAACCGCTTACTAACAGCCAAAAACAACGGTCATTATTCCATATTTTTACTCTTGGACCTTTCTGCTGCCTTTGATACAGTTGACCACCCCTCCTCCTCAAAAAACTCAATTTGCTTGGTCTCCATGGCTGCACTCTCTGTTGGTTCTAATCTTACCTATCTCTTTGCACCCTCAGTGTCACTTACAACTCCACTTTAGGGATGAGCTTTGTGTTCGAGTCGAACCCATCTTCGACTCAAACATCGTCTGTTCGCCCGTTCGCCGAATTGTGAACGATATGGGCCGTTCGCACCAAATTCGTGTGGCGCGTCACGGCCCATAATTCACTGCGGCATCGCAGTGCATTGCTGGCTGATGATTGGCCAAGCATGCACTATGACCCGCATGCTTGGCCAATCACAGCGCCGTCTGAACAGAGAGCCGTAATTGGCCAAAGCCAAGGAGGCTTTGGCCAATTATGGCTCAGGGGATTTAGTCCACGCCCCACACTATATAAGGCCAACTGCACGGCGGCCCTGTGTAGTGTGTGTTCCAGCGTTGAAAGAGATAGACAGAGAGACAGTGTCATTTGATTTAAGTTAGATAGATTAGGCAGGACAGTCAGTGAGTTAGCTGCACAGTGTATTGTGTATATATATGCATCCCAGGTGTTGTGTGTGTATATATATATATATATATATATATATATATATATATATATATATATATATATATATATATATATATACACTGTATTCTGTTTAACTGGATCCGTTAATGTTATCTTCCTACTGACAGGCAGGCTTGTCTTGTTACAGTATTTACAGCTACCTGAATAAAATTGCTGGTGTTCTTTTGATCCTATTAGTACCACAGTCAGGCAGCTAGACTATTTACAGTTAGTGTAGTGCGTCCTCCTCACAGTGTTCAGCTAAAGCTACAAGTTAGTTTAGTGTGACCTCTGCACAGTGTTCAGCTAAAGCTACAAGTTAGGGTAGTGCGTCCTCCTCACAGTGTTCAGCTAAAGCTACAAGTTAGTGTAGTGCGTCCTCCTCACAGTGTTTAGCTAAAACTACAAGTTAGTGTAGTGCGACCTCTGCACAGTGTTCAGCTAAAGCTACAAGTTAGTGTAGTGCGTCCTCCTCACAGTGTTCAGCTAAAACTACAAGTTAGTGTAGTGCGAGCTCTGCACAGTGTTCAGCTAAAGCTACCTGTAGAAGGTTGGTGGTGCTTTCCTGATCCTATCACTACTGCAGGCAGCTAAATAAGCTACAAGTTAGTTTTTTTCGAACTCTGCACAGTGTTCACCTAAAGCTACCTGTAGAAGGTTGGTGGTGTTTTCCTGATCCTATCACTACCGCAGGCAGCTAAATAAGCTACAAGTTAGTGTAGTGCGTCGTCCTCACAGTGTTCAGCTAAAACTACAAGTTAGTGTAGTGCACAGTGTTCAGCTAAAGCTACAAGTTAGGGTAGTGCGTCCTCCTCACAGTGTTCAGCTAAAGCTACAAGTTAGTGTAGTGTGTCCTCTGAACAGTGTTCAGCTAAAACTACAAGTTAGTGTAGTGTGACCTCTGCACAGTATTCAGCTAAAGCTACAAGATAGTGTAGTGCGTCCTCTGAACAGTGTTCAGCTAAAACTACAAGTTAGTGTAGTGCGACCTCTGCACAGTGTTCAGCTAAAGCTACAAGTTAGTGTAGTGCGTCCTCCTCACAGTGTTCAGCTAAAACTACAAGTTAGTGTAGTGCGACCTCTGCACAGTGTTCAGCTAAAGCTACAAGTTAGTGTAGTGTGTCCTCCTCAGTGTTCAGCTAAAACTACAAGATAGTGTAGTGCGACCTCTGCACAGTGTTCAGCTAAAGCTACAAGTTAGTGTAGTGCGTCCTCCTCACAGTGTTCAGCTAAAACTACAAGTTAGTGTAGTGCGACCTCTGCACAGTGTTCAGCTAAAGCTACAAGTTAGTGTAGTGCGTCCTCCTCACAGTGTTCAGCTAAAACTACAAGTTAGTGTAGTGCGACCTCTGCACAGTGTTCAGCTAAAGCTACAAGTTAGTGTAGTGCGTCCTCTGAACAGTGTTCAGCTAAAACTACAAGTTAGTGTAGTGCGACCTCTGCACAGTGTTCAGCTAAAGCTACAAGTTAGTGTAGTGCTTCCTCTGAACAGTGTTCAGCTAAAACTACAAGTTAGTGTAGTGCGACCTCTGCACAGTGTTCAGCTAAAGCTACAAGTTAGTGTAGTGCGACCTCTGCACAGTGTTCAGCTAAAGCTACAAGTTAGTGTAGTGCGAGCTCTGCACAATGTTCAGCTAAAGCTACAAGTTAGCGTATTGCAAGCTCTGCACAGTGTTCAGCTAAAGCTACCTGTAGAAGGTTGGTGGTGTTTTCCTGATCCTATCACTACCGCAGGCAGCTAAATAAGCTACAAGTTAGTTTTTTGCAAGCTCTGCACAGTGTTCAGCTAAAGCTACCTGTAAAAGGTTGGTGGTGTTTTCCTGATCGTATCACTACCGCAGGCAGCTAAATAAGCTACAAGTTAGTTTTTTGCGAGCTCTGCACAGTGTTCACCTAAAGCTACCTGTAGAAGGTTGGTGGTGTTTTCCTGATCCTATCACTACCACAGGCAGCTGAATAAGTTACAAGTTAGTTTTTTGCGAGCTCTGCACAGTGTTCACCTAAAGCTACCTGTAGAAGGTTGGTGGTGTTTAGTTTGACCTCTGCACAGTGTTCAGCTAAAGCTACAAGTTAGGGTAGTGCGTCCTCCTCACAGTGTTCAGCTAAAGCTACAAGTTAGTGTAGTGCGTCCTCCTCACAGTGTTTAGCTAAAACTACAAGTTAGTGTAGTGCGACCTCTGCACAGTGTTCAGCTAAAGCTACAAGTTAGTGTAGTGCGTCCTCCTCACAGTGTTCAGCTAAAACTACAAGTTAGTGTAGTGCGAGCTCTGCACAGTGTTCAGCTAAAGCTACCTGTAGAAGGTTGGTGGTGCTTTCCTGATCCTATCACTACTGCAGGCAGCTAAATAAGCTACAAGTTAGTTTTTTTCGAACTCTGCACAGTGTTCACCTAAAGCTACCTGTAGAAGGTTGGTGGTGTTTTCCTGATCCTATCACTACCGCAGGCAGCTAAATAAGCTACAAGTTAGTGTAGTGCGTCGTCCTCACAGTGTTCAGCTAAAACTACAAGTTAGTGTAGTGCACAGTGTTCAGCTAAAGCTACAAGTTAGGGTAGTGCGTCCTCCTCACAGTGTTCAGCTAAAGCTACAAGTTAGTGTAGTGTGTCCTCTGAACAGTGTTCAGCTAAAACTACAAGTTAGTGTAGTGCGACCTCTGCACAGTATTCAGCTAAAGCTACAAGATAGTGTAGTGCGTCCTCTGAACAGTGTTCAGCTAAAACTACAAGTTAGTGTAGTGCGACCTCTGCACAGTGTTCAGCTAAAGCTACAAGTTAGTGTAGTGCGTCCTCCTCACAGTGTTCAGCTAAAACTACAAGTTAGTGTAGTGCGACCTCTGCACAGTGTTCAGCTAAAGCTACAAGTTAGTGTAGTGTGTCCTCCTCAGTGTTCAGCTAAAACTACAAGATAGTGTAGTGCGACCTCTGCACAGTGTTCAGCTAAAGCTACAAGTTAGTGTAGTGCGTCCTCCTCACAGTGTTCAGCTAAAACTACAAGTTAGTGTAGTGCGACCTCTGCACAGTGTTCAGCTAAAGCTACAAGTTAGTGTAGTGCGTCCTCCTCACAGTGTTCAGCTAAAACTACAAGTTAGTGTAGTGCGACCTCTGCACAGTGTTCAGCTAAAGCTACAAGTTAGTGTAGTGCGTCCTCTGAACAGTGTTCAGCTAAAACTACAAGTTAGTGTAGTGCGACATCTGCACAGTGTTCAGCTAAAGCTACAAGTTAGTGTAGTGCTTCCTCTGAACAGTGTTCAGCTAAAACTACAAGTTAGTGTAGTGCGACCTCTGCACAGTGTTCAGCTAAAGCTACAAGTTAGTGTAGTGCGACCTCTGCACAGTGTTCAGCTAAAGCTACAAGTTAGTGTAGTGCGAGCTCTGCACAATGTTCAGCTAAAGCTACAAGTTAGCGTATTGCAAGCTCTGCACAGTGTTCAGCTAAAGCTACCTGTAGAAGGTTGGTGGTGTTTTCCTGATCCTATCACTACCGCAGGCAGCTAAATAAGCTACAAGTTAGTTTTTTGCGAGCTCTGCACAGTGTTCAGCTAAAGCTACCTGTAAAAGGTTGGTGGTGTTTTCCTGATCGTATGACTACCGCAGGCCGCTAAATAAGCTACAAGTTAGTTTTTTGCGAGCTCTGCACAGTGTTCACCTAAAGCTACCTGTAGAAGGTTGGTGGTGTTTTCCTGATCCTATCACTACCACAGGCAGCTGAATAAGTTACAAGTTAGTTTTTTGCGAGCTCTGCACAGTGTTCACCTAAAGCTACCTGTAGAAGGTTGGTGGTGTTTTCCTGATCCTATCACTACCACAGTAAGCTGAATAAGCTACAAGTTCGTTTTTTGCAAGCTCTGCACAGTGTTCACCTAAAGCTACCTGTAGAAGGTTGGTGGTGTTTTCCTGATCCTACCACTACCGCAGGCAGCTAAATAAGCTACAAGTTAGTTTTTTGCGAGCTCTGCACAGTGTTCAGCTAAAGCTACCTATAGAAGGTTGGTGGTGCTCTCATACTACAGGCAGGCAGTTGATTTTGCTAGCTGCAGTATCAGTATATATTATATATATATATATATATATATATATATATATATATATATATCCCAGCTACAGGCCATTAGTATGTCTGGAAGGCCAACAAGGAGAGGCAGACAGTCACAAGCCAATAAAAGAGGGCAAGCAGGCTCTGTGTCTAGAGGCAACAGTGCTGGTCATGGAGACGGTGCATCCTCATCAGCACGTGGCCGTGGGACATGCCTGGCTTTTTTTTCGGTAGCTGGCTGCGTTGAGCCTCAACACGCGGAAGACTTGGTCGAGTGGATGACCAAGCCGTCCTCATCCTCCTCATCCTCCTTATCCTCTCTCACCCATGCTCAGGGTACTTTATCTGGCCTCTTCCCTCAGCTCAATGGCATCAGTGACTCCTTCCCTAGCCCCACCATGTCCTCCTGAGTAGTCCCTCGAACTGTTTGACCACAGTGTTGGGTACATGCTCCAGGAGGATGCCCAGCGTTTAGAAGGCTCTGATGATGATACTGAGCTAGATGAAGGCAGTAACGTGAGCACGGACAGAGGGGGTGCCCAAGAAGGACAGCAATCTGGCAGTCATACTCCCCCTGCTGTAGCATACTGCCAGGTTTGCTCCAGTGATGAGGAGGGAGGGGATGATGAGGTCACTGCCTCAACGTTGGTGCCTGATAGGAGAGAGGAGGAGGAGGAGGAGGCACATCACCAACGAGGCAGGATGCCCTCCAGGGACCAGCCTAAGGGCAGCACACTGACTGCATCACACCCCAAAGCTCCGCATGTGCAGGGCGCTGCTGTCTCTGCACGTTATTCCAAAAGTTCTTTGGTGTGGGCCTTTTTTGAGACGAGTGCACCAGATCGCACCGCTGCTATTTGCAACATATGTCTCACGCGTATCTCGCATGGCCAAAACATCTCCCGCTTGGGCACCACATGCTTGACCAGACATATGTTGACCTGCCATGCAGTTCGTTGGCAAGCGTATCTAAAAGACCCACACCAAAGAACAAAGAGGACCTCTCCTTGCTCCTCATCAGCTGAGATCTCCAACCCCACTATACCTTCAGTCCTCTCTGAGACCTGCACTGACAGGAATGAAGGTGTAGAATTAGGTGTGTCACAGCCAAGTACTTGTGGGCAATCTGCTTTCGGTACACCAATGTCAGATTGTACCAGGCAAATTTCCCTGCCCCAGCTGCTGCACCGCCGAAAGAAGTTCGCTCCCAGCCATCCACATGCCCAGCGGTTGAATGCTAGCTTATCAAAATTGCTAGCACTTCAACTGCTGCCTTTTCAGTTGGTAGACTCTGCCCCCTTCCGTGAGTTTCTGGAATGTGCGGTTCCTCAGTGGCAGGTACCCAAATGCCACTTTTTCTCATGGAAGGCGATTCCGGTTCTCTACCGGCATGTGGAAGGCAATGTCCATGCCTCGCTGGACAGGGCGGTCAGCGGTAAGGTGCATATTATCGCTGACTCATGGTCCAGCAGGCATGGACAGGGACATTATCTAAGTTTCACCCTGCATTGGGTGACTCTGCTGGCAGCTGGGAAGGATGCAGGACAAGGTGCAGTAGTGTTGGAGGTTGTTTCTCCACCACGCCTCCAAAATGCCACTACTAATGATTGTGACACACCTCTCTCCTCCACCCCCTCCTCTTCTTCTTCCTCCATGGCCTCTTCCTGTGCTTTGTCCTCGGAACCAGCAGTGCTCCGTAGCCGTTCAAGGGGCTACGCAAGTATGCAGGCCAAAAGATGGCATGCGGTGCTTGAGCTGGTGTGCTTGGGGGACAGGAGCCACACTGGGGCAGAGGTTCTGTCAGCTCTACAGGGGCAGGTTCAGAGGTTGGTTGACGCCACACGAAATTAAGGCAGGAATGGTGGTTTGCGACAATAGCACCAACCTCCTCTCTGCCCTCCGACAGGGACAAATGACCCATGTGCCCTGTTTGGCTCACGTCCTTAACTTGGTGGTGCAGCGGTTCTTGGGCAGGTACCCGGGCTTACAGGATATCCTGAGGCAGGCCAGGAAAGTCTGTGTGCATTTCCGCCGGTCATATAATGCCAGTGCTCGGCTAGCAGACCTCCAAAAGGAGTTTAACCTGCCCAAGAACCGCCTAATCTGTGACATGACCTCCAGGTGGAACTCAACGTTGGCCATGCTGCAGCGGCTGCACATGCAGCAGAGGGCCATCAATGAGTACCTGTGCGACTATGGCACCAGGACAGGGTCAGGGGAGCTTGTTTTTTTTCCCCACACTAGTGGGCCATGATCAGGGATACATGCACTGTCCTGTCACCATTTGAGGAAGCCATGAGGATGGTGAGCAGTGACAGTGCATGCATCAGTGACACTGACCCCCTTGTCCACCCGTTGGAGCACACGCTGCGTGGAATAATGGACAGGGCACTTGAGGCAGAACAGAGGCAGGAAGAGGAGGACTTCCTTAGCTCTCAAGGCCCCCTTTATCCAGACAGTCTACCTGCGTGCCCGCTGATCACACAGGAGGAGGATGAGGAGGAGGAGGAGGATTGTGTCAGTATGGAGGTGAAGCCTGGCACTCAGCATCAGCAGCAGTCTTTAAGGGATCAGTCCCAAGAAACACATGGACTTGTACGTGGCTGGGAGGAGGTGGCTGCGGACATGTCGTCCTTAGTTACCCAGAGGACTCCGGACCGAATCACTCAGCATACCTACGCTGCATGGCCTCCCTTATCCTGCAAAAGCCTGTCCGGAGTCCTCGTATTCATGAAATCAAGGTGAAGGACCAATACTGGCTGGCAACCCTTCTTGATCCACGTTACAAGGGTAAGGTTGCGGACCTTATCTTGCCATCGCAGAGGGAGCAGAGGATGAAACATCTTCGGGAGGCCTTGCAGAAAGGTGTGTGCAACGCGTTCCCAGAGACTGGCAGGTTACAAACTCCTGTTTCTGGACAATGTGTTGCTGAGGCTTCGGTCAGTCAAAGAAGGAGCGGTGGAGAAGGTGGCCGTCTGACGGATGCGTTCAGACAATTTTTTGGCCCGCAGCCCCAAGGTATGATCGGTTCCAGCAACCATCACCAGCGTCTGTTTTACATGGTGCAGGAATACCTAGGGGCAAGATCTGACTTGGACACCTTTCCCACTGAAAATCCTCTGGGTTACTGGGTCTTGAGGATGGATCACTGGCCAGAGCTTGCACAGTATGCAATTTAGCTACTGGCCTGTCCTGCATCCAGCGTTCTTTCGGAACGCACATTCAGTGCTGCTGGAGGCTTTGTAACAGATCACAGGGTGCGTCTGTCCACCGACTCGGTCGATCGACTGACCTTCAAAAAAATGAATCAGTCTTGGATCACCACAAGCTACCAAGCACCTGATGCTGATGTAACCGAATAATTTTTTTTGAAATCTCAGATCCCTTCAAAGACTGCCTATGCTGATGCTGAGTGACTATCCTGAGTAATTATCCTCTTCCTCCTCAATGATCACGCTGATAGCTTGTAAGAACATTTTTGGTTCTGGGCACTGCCACCAGTGCCTAAGGCCCAATTTTTAAGCCCCTGTTCAACAGGGGCATGTAATTACAATTCTTGATCTAATATTTCACAGCAGGGCCCGTTTCTGCGCCCACCAAGAGCGAGTGAGGACTTAGTGTTGTGGCACCAGCACCACCACCACCACCACCAAAGGCCCAATTTTTCTGCCCCTGTTCAACAGGAGCATGTAATTACAATTCTTGATCTAATATTTCACAGCAGGGCCCTGTGAGGGCTTACAGTGTTGTGGCCACAACAACACCTAAGGCCCAAATTTCTGCTGAGTATATAGGGCAGGCCCCTACTTTCAAACATCCAACTTACAAACGACTCCTACTTGCAAACGGAAGGAGACAGCAGGAAGTGAGATGAAATCTACCCCTAGGAAGGTAAATTCTCTCCTGTAAGAGTTAATATGGGAAAAACATTTCTCCTTTCCACTGATGCTTTCCAATCCTTGTTCCACAAAAAACCCCAAATTCTCAAAAAACATTTGTTATTGGGACAAAAAGCGAGGTGAAATCTTCTGAAGAGGAGCACAGACAGCAAAACAAATGTCACAGGGGTGATAACCCTTCCCTATGTTTTCCAAAAAGCTTAAAATAGATTTTTTGGCTGGAGCTAAACACGTTAAAAATGTACCAGTTCAAAATTACAAACAGATTTTACTTAACAACAAACCTACAGTCCCTGTCTTGTTTGCACCGCCTGTATACTGCTGTTCAGAGTATATAGGGCCTGGGGGCCCCACACCTTTCCTTTTTTAATTTGGGTGCGGGGTTCCCCTTAATATCCATACAAGACCCAAAGGGCCTGGTAATGGACTGGGGGGTATCCATGCCGTTTGTCTCACTGATTTTCATCCATATTGCCAGGACCCGACATTACATTAAAGCCGCAAGCAGTTTTAAATGACTTTTTTTCCTTTAAAAATTACATTTTTTGCAGGGACTGTTCTAAGCACGGGAAACACGCACCACGTTACAGGCATACTATAGATACCCCCCAGGTACGATATTTAAAGGAATATTTCACTTTTTTTTTTTACTTTAAGCATCATTAAAATCACTGCTCCCGAAAAAACGGACGTTTTTGAAAGGTTTTTTTTGCATTGATACATGTCCCCTGGGGCAGGACCCGGGTCCCCAAACCCTTTTTAGGACAATACCATGCAAATTAGCCTTTAAAATGAGCACTTTTGATTTTGAACGTTCGAGTCCCATAGACGTCAATGGGGTTCTAAAGTTCGTGTGAATTTTCGGTCCGTTCGCAGGTTCTGGTGCGAACCGGGGGGTGTTCGGCTCATCCCTACTCCACTTCCTCTTCTCCAACTCCTCTTACCGTTGGGGTCCCCCAAGGTTCTGTCCTTGGACCTCTACTATTCTCGATCTACACGTCCTCCCTGGGTCAGCTGATAGCCTCCCATGGCTTTCACTACCATTTATATGCTGATGACACCTAAATCTATCTCTCTGCCCCTCAGCTCACCCCATCAATCTCCTCACGCATCACTGATCTACTAACAGACATATCAGCCTGGATGTCATAGCACTTCCTCAAACTGAATCTATCTAAAACCAAGCTCTTAATTTTTCCTCCCCCAGGTGGCCCTTCCCCTGACTTCTCTGTCAAGATCAATGGCACATCTATCAGTCCGTCCCCACATGCCAGGGTGCTAGGGGTAACCTTAGACTCTGAGCTGTCCTCTCAGTCCCGCATACAATCCCTGTCCAAATCATGCCACCTTAGCCTTCGCAACATTTCCAGAATATGCCCCTTTTTTAATTAATGACACCACCAAGCTTCTAATTCACTTCCTAGTTATCTCTCGCCTTGAGTACTTCAACTCCCTCCTCATTGGATTACCTTTACATAGACTATCCCCCCTTCAGCCCATAATGAATGCCGCTGCAAGACTCATCCACCTTACCAACCATTCAGTGTCCTCTGCCAATCCCTCCACTGGCTTCCACTTACTCAACGAATAAAATTCAAAGTACTAACAATAATTTACAAAGCCATCCTTAACTCTGCCCCCAGCTACATCACTAACCTAGTCCCAAAATACCAACCAAGCCGCTCTCTTCAGTCATCCCAAGACCTCCTGCTCTCTAGCTCCCTCGTCACCTCCTCCAATGCTCGCCTCCAGGATTTCTCCAGAGCTTCTCCCATCCTTTGGAACTCCCTACCCCAATCTGTCCGACTGTCCCCTAATCTATCCATCTTTATGTGATCCCTGAAAACCCTTCTCTTCAAAGAAGCTTATCCAGCTTCTAACTAAAACTGTTTTACTTCCTCCATCAGCTCATCCCCCCACAGCTATTACCTTTTTGTATCAATTGACCCTTCCTTTTTAGATTGTAAGCTCTAATGAGCAGGGCCCTCTGATTCCTCTTGTACCAAATTGTTATGTAACTGTAATGTCTGCCTTCATTTTGTTAAGCGCTGAGCAAACTGTTGGCGCCATATAAATCCTGTATAATAATAATAATATAGGATATGTTTGTTTAGCTGATTGGTTCCTATTAGTCACATGAGGACAGTAGTTAAAAAAATATATTTTTAAGAACAAAAATTGACGCAAGTTCTGTGCAATATTATTATTATTTATTCATTAGGAAACATAGA
Organism: Lithobates septentrionalis; assembly: GCA_037952835.1. NCBI lineage: Eukaryota > Metazoa > Chordata > Amphibia > Anura > Ranidae > Lithobates > Lithobates septentrionalis. Next base: position 1,125,896 of record JBBDGP010000775.1, read on the forward strand.
AACCAGTGCTTATTACAAAACATACAGCAACAAGAGAAAATTATACACAGCTTATACATTTATTTAAAGTAGAAGGCAATAAGAAATTTTGGATAGAGAAAGGGAGCATTATAACAGCTCAGTTTTTGTTTTTTTGCCATCTGTGTCCCATTGGGGAGATCTACCTTCACTTCCTTTCCTACAATCAAAACAGGAAGTGGGGAAATCCCTGCAAATTAAGAGAATGCCTTGGGGACCCCCAGGTCACCAGAACTAGTGTCCCCATTGGAAGATTTCCCCTCTATTACTTTTCTGCAGGCAACCCAAAATTTGAGATTTTCTTTTACTTTCACTTTCAATGATAATGGTAACCATCACAAATAGTGAATCTCACTAACAGGGGCACAGACAGCAATGAAAACTGACAAGGGATTTAATCTATCTCTACTCTTTCCAAAAACATTTTTTTTTTTTTAAAAGTTAGGTATCTATTTACTCGGCGTAACATCATCTTTCACATTTTACCACAAAATGGGATATATATATGTTGTGTTTTTTTTTTTTATTAAAAAAATTGCATTTGAAAAACTGCTGCGCAAATACCGTGTGGCATAAAAAATTGGAACGATCGCCATTTTATTCCTTAGGGTCTCTACTAAAAAAATGTATAATGTTTGGGGGTTTTAGGTTATTTTCTTGCAAAAAAAAAGTGCCAGAAAAAGCCTGGTCAGCAAGTGGTAATGCTCCTAGAGGACTTCTCCTGGAAACAGCATTTTGGTTAAAAAAAAAAAAAAATGCCTAAAGCTTGTAAAAGTGTGTAATGCGGATAATGGCGTCAAGCGTCTGGGCAATTAATGCATTTCATTGTATAATGAAATAAATAAATAATGTATTCTGGCCATTGAAATATATTAACACTCAAGCGCTAAACGCGTCTAGCGTTAAAGTGCGTTTACACTAAAAGCTGCTAAAAGTTTATGTGTGCGTGGACACCTAGGTTAACATGCAGGGGAGTTTAACCACTTGCCGACCTGTCGCATTATACTGTGGCAGGTTGGCTCGTTCCCGCAAATCGCTGTAGCTGTACGTTGGCCCTCTCTCTACCCTCTGTCAGGAGTGTAGAGAGAGAAATCTGCTGTTCCTAGTGATTAGGAACAGCGACCTCTCTCCTCCTCCAGTCAGTATACTGCCCCCATACAGTTAGAAACACCTCCCAGGGGACACATTTAACCCCTTGATCGCCCCCTAGTGTTAACCCCTTCCCTGCCAGTGACATTTATACAGTAATCAGTGCATTTTTATAGCACTGATCGCTGTATAAATGTCAATGGACCCAAAAAAGTGTCAAAAGTGTCCGATCTGTCCACCGCAATCCTGCTAAAAAAAACGCTGATCACTGCCATTACTAGTTAAAAAAAAAATAATAATAATAAAAATGCCATAAATCTATCCTCTATTTTGTAGATGCTGTAACTTTTGCGCAAACCAATCCATATACGCTTATTGCAATTTTTTTTAATCAAAAATATGTAGAAGAATAGATATTGGCCTAAAATGATGAAGAAATTAGTTTTTTTACATTTTTTGGGGAGGATATTTATTATAGCAAAAAGTAGAAAATATTGTTCAAAATAAAAATATTTTTTAAAAAACATAAAAAACATCAGACGTCCCTAGGAGCAAAAAATTTAAAAATGTCCTGTGTGCAGGAGACCTTAAGGAATTTTTTTTTTTTTTAATATTAGTAGTATGTTAAGCACCAACAAATAAACATTCAAAACATATTTTATTATTTTTGTCATATACATATGAATTCTTACAGATGAATTTTTCACATTGACCGCATACAGTAAGAAAGTGGTGTGTTCCAAACAAGAGCGACATTTAATTTTATAGCCATGTATAACAGACCTGAATGTCAGGGAGATCAGATTACACAGACGTCAAGGTGTGTCTCACAGGATGGTCGCACTCTCTTCCTTTCTACAAGCAGGGATAGGGCCAGCTGGATTGGTTAGTTTAAGGCTCCATTCACTTGTATGACTCCAAAGTTGCGCCAACTTTGGAGTGCGACGTACGACTTTGGTTTTGACCATTGATAACGGACAACTGTTGAATTGTACAACATTCAGGTACGACTTTCATGCAGCTTTTGAAAATTAACATTGAAGTCTATGGCCCTCAAGTTCCATGAACTGCTTTGAAGTCACTGCAACTTTAAGTCACTCATACGCTGTATTGCTAAAAGTATTGGGATGCCTGCCCTCACACGCACATCTTTAATGGCATCCCAGTCTTAGTCTATAGGGTTCGCTCATTCATCCATGTCTTTATGGACCTTGCTTTGTGTACTGGTGTGCACTCATGTTGGAACAGGAAGGGGCCATCCCCAAACTGTTCCCACAAGGTTGAGAGCATGAAATGGTCCAAAATGTCTTGGTATGCTGACGCCTTAAAGCGGAGATCCGCCCACCACTGCAAAAATTAAAAGCCAGCAACTGCACATACTGCAGCTGCTGACTTTTAATAATCAGACACTTACCTGTCCTGGAGTACAGCGATGTCAGCACCGCAGTTGATGTTTCCATCAGCTGTCGGGTGCATGCCGCCTCCATTGCCAGTAAGGGAACCCAACAGTGTCGCCTTTTGGCTTCACGTCAGGAACCCTACTGCGCATGTGCGAGGCTCTGCTCCTCTCTCCTACTGGGGAGGAGGAGGGATAAGGAGGGAGTCCCAGCCTTGGCGTCAATACCTTTGGCTGAGGCTCCGAGGAAGTGGGAAAAGCATACCTGTGAAAGAAAGGTATGCTGTCCCCCCTCCAGAAAGTTGCCAAATGTATCACTGGAGGGAGGGAGGAGTACAATGAGCGGAAGTTCCACTTTTGGGTGGAACTCCGCTTTAAGAGTTTCCTTCACTTGAACTAAGGGGCCAAGCCCAACCCCTGAAAAACAAGCCCACACCATAAACCCCCCCTCCACCAAATGATTTAGACCAGTGCACAAAGCAAGGTCCATAAAGACATGGATGAGTGGGGTTGGGTGGGGGAACTTGACTGGTCCTAACCTCAACCCGATAGAAAACCTTTGGGATGAATTAGAGTGGAGACTGCAAGCCAGGCCTTCTCGTCCAACATCAATGCCTGACCTCACAAATGCACTTCTGGGAGAATGATCAAACATTCCCATAGACACACTCCTAAACCTTGTGGACAGCCTTCCCAGAAGAGTTGAAGCTGTTATAGTTGCAAAGGGTGGGCCAACTCAATGTTGAACCCTATGGACTAACACTGGGATGCCATTAAAGTCAATGTGAGTGTAAAGGCAGGGGTCCTAATACTTTTGACAATATAGTGTATATGAATGGTTATCATTGGAAAACATGGGGAACGACTTCTCAAGTGAACTTGATGTCCAAAGTTACATGACAAGTCCCACAAGCGTGAATGGAGCCTTACAGAAAGTGCTTTTATGCATGAAGGCAGTGCTGGTTTTGAGCCTAAGTATGCTTTACAAAGTGAACATTATGGACGCAATGAGTACAATTTTTTTTTTAAAGATTATAAACACATATAAAAGTACATAAAACATCAGCATTTAAGCTTAGTAAAGGAAGTAAATTCCAGGTAAACTTTTGATCATTTCACTGTGATGTATGATGGATAGTTGCTTTTTTGATGCTGAATTGGACCAGGACCACATTTTACAGTCTCCTGATAAGTAATTTGTAGCTTACAGTTACTGTGTGTTTTCACATGTATGCATCTGAGATCTCTATTTTATTTAACTGTTATGCCGCGTACACACGAGCGGACTTTACGGCGGACTTTGCCCGACGGACTGGATTTCGTCGGACAATTCGATGTGTGTGGGCTCCAGCGGACTTTGTTTTCTCAAAAGTTGGAAGGACTTAGATTTGAAACTTGTTTAAAATTTATCCGTTGAAATCGAGTCCGGTCGAAAAGTCCGCCGTCTGTATGCTAGTTCGACGGACAAAAAGCCACGCTAGGGCAGCTATTGGCTACTGGCTATGAACTTCCTTGTTTTAGTCCGGTCGTACGTCATCACGTACGAATTCGACGGACTTTGGTGGATTGTGTGTAGGCAAGTCCGTTCATTCAGAAAGTCCGTCGGAAAGTACGTCGAAAAGTCCGCCGGGCAAAGTCCGCCGTAAAGTCCGCTCGTGTGTACGCGGCATTAGAGACAGGTTATAAATAACAGTGCTGCATAAAAAAATGAAGATTCATTTGTTTGTAAGATGCATTTGCATGTGATTGCTTAACTGGAAGTAACCTTAGCGCGTTTTGATGTGTTAATGTTATTTGAAACCCAAATCCACCTAAAACCTTTTTTTATGGGATAGAGTGGAAACATCTTTTGTGATGCTGGTTCTGTCCCTGCTAGGGAGATTTCTCTTAATTTCCTGTTGTGTCTGACACCCATCATCTTGATAGGAAGTGAAGTGAAATCTCCCCAATGGGGACACAAAATAAAATAAAAACATGAAGAGGTTCTCACTCTTCCCTTTTTTAAAGCCCAACTGAACTGAGTTTAAATCAGCCAAATTTATCCAATGTGCATCAAAACAACAAGCTTTAACTCAGCAGGGGAACTGTTGGTCCAATACCAGGCAACACAGTGGTTAACACATCCACTGGGCAGCATTGGAGGCGTCAGTTCAAATCCCAATCAGGACACTACCTGCCTGGAGTTTTCATGTTCTCCCTGTGCCTGCGTGGGTTTCCTCTGGGTACTCCAGTTTCCTCCCACACTCCAAAGACATGCTGGGAGGGTAATTGGCCCTAGTACTGTATATGTAAGTATGAATATGAGTTAGGGCGTTTAGATTGTAAGCTCCTTGAAGGCAGGGTGTGTGTGTGTGTGAATGTAAAAAATATATGCAAAGCATTGTATAAATTGTCAGTGCTATATAAGTACCTGTATAAATAAGTAAACTAAAAAAACCCAGCATTAGTGCCAGTGGACAGAGTAATAACCCCCAGCATTAGTGCCGGTAGACAAAATAATAACCCCCAGCATTAGTGCCGGTAGACAAAATAATAACCCCCAGCATTAGTGCCAGTGGACAGAATAATAACCCCCAGCATTAGTGCCGGTAGACAGAATAATAACCCCCAGCATTAGTGCCCGTGGACAGAATAATAACCCCCAGCATTAGTGCCAGTGGTCAGAATAATAACCCCCAGCATTAGTGCCGGTAGACAGAATAATAGCCCCCAGTATTAGTACCGGTAGACAGAATAATAACCCCCAGCATTAGTGCCAGTGGACAGAATAATAACCCCCAGCATTAGTGCTGGTGGACAGAATGGACAGAATAATAACCCCCAGCATTAGTGCCAGTGGACAGAATAATAACCCCCAGCATTAGTGCCGGTAGACAGAATAATAACCCGCAGCATTAGTGCCAGTGGACAGAATAATAACCCCCAGCATTAGTGCCGGTAGACAAAATAATAACCCCCAGCATTAGTGCCAGTGGACAGAATAATAACCCCCAGCATTAGTGCCGGTAGACAGAATAATAACCCCCAGCATTAGTGCCAGTGGACAGAATAATAACCCCCAGCATTAGTGCCGGTAGACAAAATAATAACCCCCAGCATTAGTGCCAGTGGACAGAATAATAACCCCAAGCATTAGTGCCGGTAGACAGAATAATAACCCCCAGCATTAGTGCCAGTGGACAGAATAATAACCCCCAGCATTAGTGCCAGTGGTCAGAATAATAACCCCCAGCATTAGTGCCGGTAGACAGAATAATAGCCCCCAGTATTAGTACCGGTAGACAGAATAATAACCCCCAGCATTAGTGCCAGTGGACAGAATAATAACCCCCAGCATTAATGTCAATAGATGCAATAATAATCTCCAGCACTGGTATGATTGTCCACAACATACACCCCCAGCACTGATGTCAGTAAAAACTAAAATAAAATCTTCCTGTGGCAGTAACATCAACCCCATATCTGGAGGTTAATGACAGTCATATTTACCCCCTTTGATTGGCGTCAGTGGAAGGAATATCAACCCCCCCCCCCTTTAACTGGTGGCCAGTGGCACTGACATTAAATCCCCCTTCAATAGTGGTCAGTGTGACCTACATAAATTCCCCTGATCGGCAATGCCAGTTAATTTAAACCCCTCCTTTCAGTGGTGTTCACTGTTGCTTACAAGGTCCTGGCTTCTTCTCTCTCCAATGACCCCAGGCCAGGACTATACTAACATCACTGGGCAGAGATCAGAACAGTTTTAGATTTTAGTGCCGGGTCTTGGAATGCCGAGAGCCTTCTAGCATCCAGCAAGTTCAATAACACATGGCAACTATGAAAGACGTGCCTTCAAAATAGTTTAAACCTGAATATGAAAAAAAAAAAAAAAAACTAACACCATGGTAAAAAAAAAAGAAATATTAAATATGTAAGAATATAAGTATCAGGTTGAATTAAAAATTAAATCTAAATTACTACCCCAAATCAGTAATGAGAAAAAAAATTATTGTTTCAATGCTATATCATAATTGGCCACAAGAGGGCAGTGAAACGGCAGTCTTCAATTTCAGTGTCAAAGCTGTAAATGTAATATCTGAACAATTCTTGCTTAGTGCAAATTTTCAGACAGCAAATACAACTTTTTCACTACCCTAGGGTGTATTTGGGCTTTTTAGAACAGTCAATGTTTGTTCAGTTTTTGCTTTGCTTTTATTCCCCTAAAAAAGTCAATAAGAATGCATGGTAAACACATTGTAAATGCGTGGCAAATGCATGTTAGGAGCCAATGTACACTGGTACTTAAAGCAAATCTTGCACCTCAGTGACACGGTCTGCTCTCTCCTGGATGAAAGTGCTAAAAAAAGTTACATAGGGAAGAGGGGGGCCACACCGAACGCCTAAAGTCTAAAGCCTACTTTACGATTGTCACAAGTCAAAGGGAGCAGTAACAGGTCTGAGTCCCCCCTTCCATTGACAGCTATGATATGGCCACACAGTTGAAGAAGTCAAGGTCTCTGTTACATTGTAGCATGGGATGCTTCCCAGACTCACACAAGAGGATTTGGATTTTCGTGGAAGCACATTTGGGAGGATCATTGATTTGAAGCTTGAACTATGGATTATTCAAAAATTAGACTTATGTCTAGACTTGTGTAGTGTTGGTGGGAAAAAGAAAAAGAAACAGAAGGGATGAAAAATTTTCTTTCCCTGGAGAATAATGTTGCTCCAGGCTCCTTCTGAGGCTGGTGGCATGGCCAAAACCCTTTGCAGTTTGTCACATGACCTTTGGTGCTGTCAGAGTTCAAATGGGCCAATCCTCCCCTGTGGCAGAGATCACATAACCAAGCACCTAGGCATTTGCAGCTATGATCAGCACTGGAAGGAGCATGGAACAGCAATTCCTCCAGAAGAGGTATTTACACCCTTCACATACCAGATAAGTACCCCACGAAATTGTAATTGTAATTGCTCAGTAGAGGTCCACTCTTCGCAGCTATGATCACCACTGGAAGGAGCATGGAACTGCATTTCCTCCAGGAAAGGTATTTACACTCTTCAGATTCCAGATAAGTACCCAATGAAAATGCAATTGGAATTGCTCAGTAGAGGTCCACTATTCGCCCCTATGACCAGCACTGGAAAGGAGCATGGAACAGCATTTCTTCCAAGAAACGTATTTACACCTTTCAGATACCACGCAAGTACCCAACGAAATCTGCAATTGTAATTGCTCAGTAGAGGTACTGTATATTCTTCCCACCTATGACCAATTGACCAGCACTAGAAGGAGCATAGACCGGCAATTCCTCCAGGAAAGGTAGGTACATCTTTTAGATACCACGTAACTACCCAACAAAATTGCAATTGTAATTGCTCAGTAGAGGTCCACTCTTCGCACCTTTGACCAGCACTGGAAAGAAGCATGGATCAGCACTTCCTCCAAAAAAGGTATTTGCACCCTTTAGATACCACATAAGTACCTAACGAAAATGCAATTGTAATTTCTCAGTAGAGGTCCACTCTTCACACCTACGACCAGCAATAGAAGTAGCATGGATCAGAATTTCCTGCAGGAAAGGTATTCACACCCTTCAATACCAGATAAATACCCAACAAAATTGCAATTGTAATTACTCAGTAGAGGTCCATTCCTCTCACCTATGACCAGCACTAGAAGGAGCATGGATCAGAATTTCCACCAAGAAAGGTATTTACACCCTTCAGATAACAGATAAGTACCCAACGAAAATGCAATAGTAATTTCTCAGTAGAGCTCTACTCTTCGCACCCACTGACCAGCACTAGATCAGCATTTAATGGCTCAGTAGAGGTTCACTCTAAAATGTCGACAGGTTTGCTAAGTAAGACTGACTTTATTTGAAAACTTTTGGAAAGGTTGAGGAAACAAAAAACCCCTCTCAAGGCTAGACTCAAGGCATTGTCATGGCAGCCTTTTGGGATACAAAAAGCATTTAGAAGAGCCTTCCTAAAGAGTCTTTATGAGTACAGGAGAGGGCCTTTACAATATCTGATGGGGTCTCATAGCGAAACCAGCCTCAGTCACTTTAATCCCCATCTCAAAAGTAACTTCTCATAATGATCGTATAGAGTTTCCAAAACGTCATTTAATTCCAATGTATTTGCCTAGTGCTGTTGCAGCTACCTGTATAAGGCCCCTTTCACACTGGGGCGGTAGGGGGCGTCGGCGGTAAAACAGCGCTATTTTTTGCGCTGTTTTACAGCGGTATTCGGCCGCTAGCAGTGCGGTTTTAACCCCCCGCTGGCGGCCGAAAAAGGGTTAAAACCCCTCGTATAGCGCGGCTATAGCTGCGGTATTACCGCGGTATAGCCGCGCTGTCCCACTGATTTCAACGGGCAGGAGCGGTTTAGGAGCGGTGAATACACCGCTCCTTCACCGCTTCAAAGATGCGGCTCGCAGGACTTTTTTTACTGTCCTGCCAGCGCACCGCTTCAGTGTGAGAGCCCTCGGGCTTTCACACTGAACAAACAGCGGAGGCTGTTTAGGGGCGGTTTGCAGGCGGTATTTTTAGCGCAATAACGCCTGCAAACCGCCCCAGTGTGAAAGGGGCCTTAGTCACTGTGTAAGCAGACAGCTCTGGCAGTTACATGGTTTGCTTTGCTATAGCTACACCCTTGACACAGGATAACAAATGTAAAAAAAAATGTGCTTGCTATGCAAGCCCATCAGGTGACATCTGCTTAAAAAAAAATCAGAGTATAGTTTTACAATAACATTACTCAATGAACTGTGTGTTAAAGACCAATTCTAATCAACAGATTTCTTAGATTTGTCTGGTATAGGATGGGTTTCGATTTCCTCACTGAACATATACAAATAACTACAGCTGCTATTGACATACCACATCCATAAATTGTACAAAAACAAAACCCAGGTAATGATTGGAATCTACCGGTGCAGAGAGGAAGAACACATAAGTTAATAAAAAGTTTACATAAAGTTTATTACACATTTTAAAACATCACAGATTCAAATATTCAAAATGGTGGACCCCTGTGAACCACATACAGTGCCTTGAAAAAGTATTCATATTCTAGGCTATGTTTGGGCAAAATAACAATAGTTGAAAAGCATACAGTGCGTTGAAAAAGTATTCATATCCCTTGACATTTTCCACATTTTGTCATGTTTAAACCAAAAACGTAAATGTATTTTATGTGACAGACCAACACAAAGTGGCACATAATTGTGAAGTGGAAGGAAAATGATAAATGGTTTTCAACATTTTTAACAAATAAATATGTGAAAAGTGTGGCGTGCATTTGTATTCAGCAACCCTGAGTCAATACTTTGTAGAACCACCTTTCACTGCAATTACAGCTGCAAGTCTTTTTGGCAGTGATGGGAGTAAGTCACACATGTGCAAGTCACAAGCAAGTCTCAAGTCTTAACCTTCAAGTTACAAGCAAGTCCCAAGTTACTGTGGCGAAAAGCAAGCAAGTCAAGTCGAGTCCCTGCTAGAAGTCAAGCAAGTCAAGTCAAGTCATTTATTTTGGTCAAGTCACAAATTAAGTCAAAATACTAATCTACCCCGAAGCCGGGACTTGGGGGGAGCTTTTTTTTGTGGGGGGGGGGGGGGGGGCGGCTTTTGCCTAGGCCAAGACACAGCACTGGTGGTGCCAAGTCATTGCAAGTCAAATAGCCCAAGTCAAAGTCAAGTCGAGTCATTTATTTAATTTTGTCAAGCAAGTCGCAAGTCCTCAAACAGGTGACTCGAGTCTGACTCAAGTCAAGTCATGTGACTCGAGTCCCCCACCTCTGCTTTTTGGGGATGTCTCTACCAGCTTTGCACATCTAGAGAGGGACATTTTTGCGTATTCTTCTTTGCAAAATAGCTCAAGCTCTGTCAGATTGGATGGAGAGCGTCTGTGAACAGCAATTTTCAAGTCTTGCCACAGGTTCTCAATTGGATTTAGGTCTGGACTTTTCTAACACATGAATATGCTTTGATCTAAATCATTTTATTGTAGCTCTGGCTGTATGTTTAGGGTCGTTGTCCTGTTGGAAGGTGAACCTCCGCCCCAGTCTCAAGTCTTTTGCAGACAGTTTTTCTTCTAAGATTGCCCTGTATTTGGCTCCATCCTTCTTCCCATCAACTCTAACCAGCTTCCCTGTCCCTGCTGAAGAAAAGCATCCCTACAACATGATGCTGCCACCACCATGTTTCACGGTGGGGCTGGTGTGTTCAGGGTGATGTGAAGTGTTTGCTTTCTACCACACATAGCGCTTGCTTTTAGGCCAAAAAAATAAATTTTGTCTTAATCTGACCAGAGCACTTTCTTCCACATGTTTGCTGTGTCCCCACATGGCTTCTCACAAACTGCAAATGGGACTTCTTATGGCTTTCTTTCAACAATGGCTTTCTTCTTGCCACTCTTCCATAAAGGCCAGATTTGTGGAGAGCAGGACTAATAGTTGTCCTGTGGACAGATTCTCCCATCTGAGTTGTGGATCTCTGCAGCTCCGCCAGAGTTACCATGGGCCTCTTGGCTGCTTCTCTGATTAATGCTCTCCTTGCCTGGCCTGTCAGTTTAGGTAGACGGCCATGTCTAGGTAGGTTTGCAGTTGTGCCATACTCTATCCATTTTCGGGTGATGGATTGAAAAGTGCTCCGTGAGATGGCCAAAGCTTGGGATATTTTTTTTTATAACCTAACCCTGCATATCCACAACTTTATCCCTGACCTGTCTGGTGTGTTCTTGGCCTTCATGATGCTGTTTGCTCACTAAGGTTCTCTAACAAACCTCTGAGGGCTTCACAGAACAGCTAAATTTATACTGAGATTAAATTACACACAGGTGGACTCTATTTACTAATTAGGTGACTTCTGAAGGCAGTTAATTCCAGCAGATTTTAGTTAGGGGTATCAGAGTAAACGGGGCTGAATACAAATGCATGCCACACTTTTCAGATATTTATTTTTAAAAAATTTTGAAAACCATTTATCATTTCCCTTCCACTTCACAATTATGTGCCACTTTGTGTTGGTCTATCACATAAAATCCCAATAAAATACATTTACGTTTTTGGTTGACAAACTGTGGAAAATGTCAAGGGGTGTGAATACTTTTTCAATGCACTGTATGCTATTCAACTATTGTTATTTTGCCCAAACATAGCCCAAGAGGTTGACGCGTTTCACATTATTTGCTTCTTCCGGACTTTGTATTCTTGGAAGCAAAAAGGAATATCCTAATTTCAAAAACGAAGATATAATCAATACATATATTTATGGAAAAATATTTTTTTAAGGCAGCAAAATCAATGTATATGTAAAAAACTCATTGTAATTGCACCGCATCAGTGAGAACCTAGCCTTAATGTACCAATAAACATGTAGCACTAGTAGTAGGTACATAAGACCTTTCTCCAAGTTATTTTCTCACTGGTGGTGAAACAAAACACAGTTCCCTGGCTCGACCGATCCTGGTTGCTAGGGGCAACAGCTGGCAGGTTAACTGTGACAGGTGATCCCAGACGATGCCCCCAAATGTAGCCATGTCCCCGTAGGGGTTGCTGAAAGTTGTGGTTCACCCGTCACTCTGCCCTTCCCGACGTCCATCTTACAGTCATTCAGTAACACAGACCAGTCCATAGCTTGCTTTGTTTTGTTTTATTGAGGGGATTAATCTTGGATGGGTATTAGGGAATTATGGAATGCCCAGGATTTTAGAACAAGCAATTGTGAATTGTAGCTCAATCAATTGTGGATTGTAGAACAATCAATAGGGACTACTATGTACACTCCCTGTACATACACCTTAATCTTCTCTCCAGCACTTCCCTTGCTGCACACTGTTCCTCCTCCAGAACTTCACTTGCTGCAGACTATCACTCCACCAGACCAGCTAGCGCCACATGGGTAGGCCTGACACTGCCCCAGCCAGGCCTCAATGAACTGCCTTTTGCAGGCAGGGGCCACGGGCCCCTGTGGTGTAAAATAGTTCAGGTGCTAGCTGTCCTCTAAGCTCTTACCTAAAACCAGGTAGGTTGACTAGGACTGGCTTTAAGGGTAGGCATTGCCGTAGACATTCACCAAATAGAACAAGAATCTATTGCATTATCTTTCAAAACAATAGGTCTGTCTATGGACAGCTTATATTATCAAGGGCTCAAGGTTTCACACTACCCTTGATCCTAAGGTCAAAGTGAATGAGTTGTCTGTAAATCGTTGAACTGTCCACCTATTTAGATGGAAACATTTCACAGTTTCCCTGCAAAACATTTCAAGTACGGAACAGCTGGAAACATCTCTGTAGGTTCCTCAACATTGTTCATCTTGTGCATTGTGTAAGGCTTCCCAGTAGAGGACTATTTCCTGTGGCTTGAGTTCATGAGATGTCACAAGGTTCTGATAAGTGCACAAAGAGAATGATAGCTTAGAAGCAAAAAATATAGGCTTAGTGTGTAGCTCCTGTAATGAGATCTTCAACCTCTCCAGACACATGCCTATGTACACATCCTCAAGTTTAAAAAACGGAATGGAGGATGAGATGTTGAAAATCCTTTGGGCAACATCTACTGAGAGCACGTAGCCTGTACCCGAACAAAAGGGGGGGTATTTCTCACCATCATACTCCTTTCTACTTATGTACCACTTGCTAAAGGCATTACGTATAGGAGCGTCTTCTGGCTTTAGGAACCCTGTGAAGAAGTTTGAAGTCTGATTTTTACGCAGCAGAAGTGCTACAAGGTAATACGTATTGACAAACATGTCTGCATCCGTTTTCATTACATAGTGGGTCTGAGGGCAATGATTCGCAATCCAGTCTAAACCCATTAAAGTTTTTATGGTCAAGTTGTAATACGTGTCTACAAAATCTTTTTGAATGATGTCTTTGTAGGTGTTCAACTCTTCGGATAAACTGTCGAGTTTACTGGGGTTCGTGCCAAGAAGAAAGAAGGTCACCACTCGCTTTCCCTGGATGAGTTGCTCTTTCCCCCACGTTTTGCGGATTGCCATTCGCGCCTCTATCTGGTCGTGTGCTGTAGTCACCAGGAGCACCAGAAACGGAGGGCTTTGTTTGCATTTTGATTCAGGCACCTTCATGAAGTGGTTCTTTTTATAGTCAGTTTTAATGGAAAAACTGTTTTCAGGTTTGTGGAAGCAATAAAGGCACATGTCAGACTCATAGTTCGTGATGAAGAACCAAAACATACCCAAACAAGGAAAAAACAGGAGTGCCACAAAAACCACCCTTTTCCGAGGCATCTGGGGAAAAAATTGAGAAGTGGTGTCAATAACATTATTAATTATACAACTATATATAACTTATCATTAATATAGTGCATAGGAAAAAAAATGGAATCCAATACACTTAAAGTGTATTTCAGTTTTTCTTTTTTAATAAATCTGCAAAAATATCAACAATTCTGTGTTTTTCTGTCAATATGGGGTGCTGTGTGTACATTAATGAAGAAAAAAATGAACTTAAATGATTTTAGCAAATGGCTGCAATATAACAAAGAGTGAAAAATTTAAGGGGGTCTGAATACTTTCCGTCCCCACTGTAGATATATATATATCTATCTATATAGATATATATATCTACATAGATATTTATATCTATATAGATAGATATAGATAGATATATATAGATATATATATATATATAGATATATATATTGCAGCTTTCCAGTCTTTAGACATGGTGACTGCATTCATTTTTAAGCATTTTATCCTTTAATCTTACCTGTCATCCTGCCACACTTCTAGCCCTTGTATTTTTTTTGGGAGGGCGCATGTGAGCGGCACAAGGCCAATCAGCACTGTCCAGATGAAAAGTCAGCGCCCATGCAACCTCATAGGACAGTTAGAGGAGAATGAAAACTCCTGGACACTGATAGAAGTCACAAGACTGCTATATACTGCTGATGAGAAAAGGTATTTAGCAGTTTATATTTACTAAAATAATTGCATGTCCGTGTTCTATGTACTTGTCAGGATCACTTAAGTGCTCCTGCTCCTCATTCCAGTATTCGGGTTTTGTCTGTTGCATTCTCCCTGTCTGTGTCCACCTGCAAGGTGATTGATGGGGTCAGTCACCTGTTATAAGCAAGCCAAACGCTTAGTCCCTTGCTTGTGATACCTGTGTTGTTCCTGATCAAGCTACCTGTCTGTCTGCCCTGCTTTGCTAGTTTGGATTTCACCGAGTACGACTTTGGACCGGATTATTGGACTATTCTATGAACTCAGCCTGCCATTTTACCTGGACTGTCATAGAACCACACTATCTGTCTGCTAACTGCAAGTATCTCTTTGCTTTGCTCAGTTTGCATCTGCCCTGATGTGGTAGCCAGGCACTATAGTATTGTGTATAAGTCCTGGGGGTAACCAAGTACCGGTAGGTCTGCTTGCCTTAAGAGAAAGGGGGCTGCTATAGCTGAAGCACACAGTAGCTAGATATAGTGTCTGACCACCTGTGTTGGGGTAGACGTGACATTATCACAAGCCTTTAACAAAAAAAAGTTCAGTGACATGCCAAGTCCAGGAACTTTCCATGCGTGTAAACAGACCTCCAGCTGTAACGCAGGAGCCAGAGCCCAAAGTTAACCGGACTGATCGTTTTTCTGGTTACCCCCATGTGTTTTCCAACTTTAAAAATAGTTGTATGCTATACTTTAAGCTTAAGCCACACTCCTCTGGTTCTGAAGCACAGCGGATCAGCCTGATTATTACAGGGTTGCAGGGGGACCCCCAGTCTTGGGCATTTAGCCTCCCCACATATGACCCAGTCAGGGGGTCAGTTGAAGCTTTTTTCAAGGCCTTAGGTTTACTGTATGATGATCCTGACCGTGCCCATTCAGCTGAAGCTAACTTTAGGTTATTACGTCAGGCTAAACGCACCGCTGAATTGCTCTGATTTCCGCCGCTGGGCACCCGACTCAGGGTGGAATGACCCAGCTCTAAGAAGCCAGTTCAGGTTAGGCTTATCAGACTCCATCAAAGACTCCTTAGTACACTACCCTAAGCCAAAGTCAGTGAATGAAGCCATGCAAGTAGCCATCCTTATAGACAGGCGTTTACGGGAAAGGCTCAACGAGAGGTTTGTTTCTTTGCCCCCTAGTACGCTGTCCACCTCTTCTTCATTTCCTGAGCCCTCTCAACTTCTCCAGGAGGATGAGCCCATGCAAATTGGAGCTACCCATTTATCCTCTAAGGAAAAGGCTAGAAGGAGATCTCGGGGACTCTGCTTATACTGTGGCAACCACGGCCACTTTGTCGTCAGCTGCCCTAATAAGCCGAGAAACGCCAAGAGTCTAGTGCGGGTGGGGTCTGCTTCTATAGACTGTACTGTGTCAGTTTCCCTCAGAGATAAACTATTTGTTACTGCACAACTTCTGCCAAGTTGTGGCATAGACTTTGGTGCTTTCATAGACTCTGGTGCTGCTAGCAACTTCATTGATAGGGACTTAGCACACCATCTACAGATTTCTGTGACAAAGGTGCACAGACCCTTTTCAGTCTTAGCTGTTGAAAACTCTCCCTTGTCCATGGGCCTGGTCACCTTGTGCACTGTACCTATTACTCTGACCATTGGGGATTTTCATAGGCAGACAATCATCTCCTGCTTATCCCCTTATCTTAGGGTATCCCTGGCTTAAACTTCACAACCCACACATAGACTGGGCTGCAGAGGAGATTGGGTCCTGGTCCCAGAACTGCAATAAAACTGCTGACCAGTTGCCCATTTATACCTCTTGTGTGGCTAATATCAGTCATATGCCTTTATTACAATCTATTTTGGATCCTGATCATGACAATGTTTCCAAGTGTGTCTCCAGTTTGCATAATCATGTACCCTTATATGACTGTTATAGCAAAAGATGCTGACAAGTCTATTGAATTCTCTACAAGCCACCTCTCCTGCCAATTGTCACAACCTGAATCTTCTCCTCCTAGAAACCAAATGTATCCGCTGTCTTGCAGCCTTGAGCCCTGTTTGGAAACTTCCTCTAAGTCCTCAGAAGTCAAACCCCCTGGAATACCCCTACCTTTGCCTGTCACTAAACTCCCTTGGACGCACAGCCAGGCTAACTTTCCGCAAGTTCCACAGTCGCTACATCTGGCAATGCAATTCAGGCAGTCGCTACACCTGGCGATGCGGCCCAGGCGGCACTGCACCAGGTATGCCAGTCTAGCCCATACCCATTAAGCCTCCTGCTTTTTTTTATTCAGGACCTTCTGTAACCTGTCCTCACCCTACTTCTACTACATTCAAACCTGTCTAAGAGGTTCAATCCAACCTTTGGATAGACTACTTCATTCGTGGTCGGCAACTTTGTTAAGGGAAACTCAGCCTGGCTTGACCAGGATCCTGTAGCTTATCAGACCCTGAGCCTATTGGTAGGGATGCCACATCCCCCTACAGGAAAGTTCCAGGGGAAGTTCCCGTTAGTTAGGATCAAAGCAATGTCCACGCCGGCACATTTTGTTTACATTGCTTTACTGAACAGTTAAAATAAACAAGGTTCTGTACATTCAGACACTCCTCAGATGGTGGCACAATAGCTCAGTAAAGTATCGCAAGCAAAATTGCAACAAAGTCTTTAGAGAGAGAAGGTCTACTGACAGCCTGAAGTGTCCTGGCCTCCGGGGGTAAAGTCCCAGCATCTGCAAGAATGGGGTATGCCCTTTGTCTTTACACCATGCAGGGAGAAGTCCCCAGGCTTCCCCCAGGAGAAGAAACATCCATTTATCACTGTAGGTTGCATCTCTTCTGTCTGCAGCCTAGCTCTTCCCACAGACTGGGCTGGCCATGCTACACCCAGGCCTTAGGTTTACTGTATGACCACGACACTACCTGCCTGGAGTTTACATGTTGTACCCTGTGCCTGCGTAGGTTTCCTTCCACACTCCACAAACATGTTGGTAGGGTAATTGGCTCCTGTGTACTGTAAATTGGCACTAGTATGTGTATGTATGAATGTGAGTTAGGGATCTTAGCTTGAAAGCTCCTTGAGAGCAGGGACTGATGTGAATGTACAATGAATATGTAAAGCACTCCTTAAATTGACAGTGCTATATACTGTAAGTGCTTGAAATAATGAAGTTAATGTATGTGTTCCTAACTTAAACTTTTCTATAAACTAGAAAAATTGAGTTGGCTTCACTTGAACTTATAGTCTATAAACTGGAAAACTGAGTTGGCTTCACTTAAACCTATGGTCTATAAACTGGAAAAATTTAGTTGGCTTTACTTAAACCTATGGTCTATTAACTAGAAAAATTTAGTTGGCTTTACTTAAACCTATGGTCTATAAACTGGAAAAAATTAGTTGGCTTTACTTAAACCTATGGTCTATAAACTGGAAAAGTTTAGTTGGCTTTACTTAAACCTATGGTCTATTAACTGGAAAAATTGAGTTGGCTTTACTTAAACCTATGGTCTATAAACAGGAAAAATTTAGTTGGCTTTACTTAAAACTATAGTTCCAGACAAGTTAAGGTATGTGTTCCTAACTTAAAACACTATGGTCTATAAACTGAAAAAAATTGAGCTGGCTTTACTTAACCGCTTGCCGACCAACCGCCGCAGTTTTACTGCGGCAGGATGGCACGGCTGGGCGAAACGACGTTATCCTACATCGCTTCAGCTTTTGGCCACTGGGGGAGTGGAGTTGATGCGAGTGCCCGGCAAGCGCGATGACCACCGGACTCCCACGATCAATCGTGACAGAGCGAGAACCTGGGATCTGTGTGTGTGCAAACACACAGATTCCGGTTCTTTCAGGGGGAGAGAAGACAGCTCGTGTGTTCATACTATGTATGAACACCGATCTCTCTCCACCTAGACAGTCCCATCACCCCCACAGTTAGAAACACACATAGGGAACACAGTTAATCCCTTGATCGCCCCCTAGTGTTAACCCCTTCCCTGCCTATGACTTTTTATACAGTATTTACTGCCTTTTTATAGCACTGATCGCTGTATAATTGTCAATGGTTTCAAAAATGTGTCAAAAGTGTCCGATGTGTCCGCCATAATGTTGCAGTCCCGATAAAAATTGCAGATCGCCGCCATTACTAGTAAAAAAAAAAAATTATAATAAAAATGCCATAAATCTATCCCCTATTTTGTAGACACTATAACTTTTGCGCAAACCAATCAGTATACGCTTATTGCAATTTTTTTTACCAAAAATATGTAGAAGAATACATATCGGCCTAAACTAGGGAAAAAAATAGATTTTTTGATTAAAAATGTGGGATATTTATTATAGCAAAAAGTAAAAGATATTGTGTTTTTTTCAAAATTGTCACTCTTCTTTTGTTTATAGCGCAAAAAATAAAAACCACAGAAGTGATCAAATTCCACCAAAACAAAGCTCTATTTGTGGGGAAAAAAGGACATAAATTTTGTTTGGGTACAGCGTCGCATGACTGCGCAATTGTCAGTTAAAGTGACACAGTGCCGAATCGCAAAAAATGGCCTTGTCATTGAGCATGACAATATTTTTTTATAGTGCATAGACTGGACTGGCATGCTACACCCAGGGGTGCATTTTCAAATTTTTAGAGGATGCAGGGAGAGGTCCCCAGGCCTCCCCCAGAAGGGGAAACATCAATTTATCACTGTAGGTTGCATCTCTTCTGTCTGCAGGCTAACTCTTCCCATAGACTGGACTGGCCATGCTATACCCAGAGGCACATTTTTGCATGTTCAGAGGATGCAGAGAGAAGTTCCAAGGCTTCCCCCAGGAGAGGAAACATGCATTTATCACTGTAGGTCACATATCTTCTGTCTGAAGCCTAGCTCTTCTCATAGACTGGACTGGCTATGCTACACCCTCCTAACCTTTTATGTGTCTCCTGCAGAAATAAAGTGGAAGCTGAAAGGGACCAGAGGTTCATTTTCACATGTTCAGAGTTCAGAGAATCTTCTGTGCATGAAAACAAATGCCACCTGGTGGATGGGCAATATAGCGTCCAGCAGCACTTATATAGCTGTGATGTAGCAATCCCAGGATGCAATAGGTCTGACCTAGGTTGGTCACCAAAAAGTGCTGCCTTGCAGCGCAAAAAGCAACTAAATGGTAAAAATGTAAGTACATTTTGTTCGAATTTGTGTATAATCAATAATAAGCCAATATTCAATATTTGTTCGAGTTAGTTTAGCTCCACTTTAATGAAGCAGAGAGAATGCCAAGCACCCTGGGGGTGGAATGAACTAATAAAGGGCTGCTACCTCAACAATAGAGGTGTCACACACTATTAGACTATTAAACCAAAAAGGTGTTGCACTGTTCCATAAACAATTACAATAATAAAATATAATAAACCATGCAAATCATTATTGATGTAGCAATCAAATATTAACAATTCCAAATAAAAAGTCCACCAAGAAGTGAATATGTTGGGGTTGATTTATCAAAACTGGAGTGTGCAAAATCTGGTGTAGCTCTGCATAGAAACCAATCAGCTTCCAGGTTTTATTGTCAAAGCTTAACTGAACAAGCTGAAGTTAGAAGCTGATTGGTTTCTATGCACAGCTGCACCAGATTTTGCACTCTCCACTTTTAGTAAATCAACCCCATTATATCTTTGTGAATCAGGCCCGGTTCACACAGGGGCGACTTGTCAGGCGACTTAGCCGCCTGACAAGTCGCGTCCCGTTCTGTACTATGGAACCATTCTAATAGGAGTGACGTAAGTCGCTCCGACTTAGAAAAAGGTTCCTGTAGTATTTTGGGGGCGACTTCAGGCGACTTGCATTGACTTCTATACAGAAGTCGTTGTGCAGGTCGCCTCGGTGAGGCGACCTGCAAGTCATGCCGCCCCTGTGAGAACCGGCACTAAACGCCTCTCTTGTGCACCAGCTACCATTAATAAACAAAGCTGCTTACCAGAGATGCAGACCTCAAAAATGCAAGTGTGACAGAGCATGAGGGACAAAACCCAGATCCCAAATGGAAGAATGGCTTCAGTATTCAATCATCAGTTGCATTTATTGCATAGTACACAATAACTTCTAGGAAGCTCTGCTTGGGTCTCCAGTGAAGGATGTCTCCAGTGAAGGATGTCTCCAGTGAAGGATGTCTCCAGTGAAGGATGTCTCTCACTCTCACACCACACAATTCTTCCCACACATAGAGCAAGGAGAATCCACATAATGAAGTACATCCCAAATTAAATGTATTAAGAAATCAGCATAAACTCACAAGCAGAGAAAAGTACAAGCGTGTGTAGCGATGGTGGACTACAGTTATAATATTGTGCAATTTCCCTTCATTCTTCATCTATAGTTATATCCCTCTAGTGCTGGGCGTCAGTGACTGTCATCATATCTGTGAACCCAACCAAAAGGATTATGGGACTAGTAGTCTTTAAGACTGGCGATTCCGTTGCGTGACATTACATCTGGACTACAAATCCAAGGGATCCTTGCTACAACCTGAGGAGACTTCTGGGAGGAACTATAAAAGAGTCAGGAGATCCGCCCCTGCTCTCTTCTTCCTGGGCATTGCCAAGTGCACTTCTCTCTGTGGCGGAGAGAGAGAGGCTGCGGCCTACCACGCGGTGATCGAGTGATTCCATCCCAGCCCCGGAGGGCCTAACTCTGCTTGCTGTTCGTCAGACATCTACGCAGCACCAATCCAGCAGATCGACACTAGGAACGTCTGCACTCAGCAGCCGTGGGT
The DNA here is from genome assembly GCA_037952835.1 of Lithobates septentrionalis. Taxonomy (NCBI): domain Eukaryota; kingdom Metazoa; phylum Chordata; class Amphibia; order Anura; family Ranidae; genus Lithobates; species Lithobates septentrionalis. Next base: position 1,147,066 of record JBBDGP010000775.1, read on the forward strand.
CATCGCTGGTCGCTTTACTGAAGTATGTCTCTTCCCAGGTCGCTGTCTGCAAGGCGCCTTGCCAGCCCGGTTGTTGGTGAGAGGGCAATTGCCCATCTTTTGCAATCGTTCCCTGTTTACTTTATTTGAACACTGTGTACAGACACCTTTACCTTGGGAACACTTTACTGCGCTTCTATTTGAACACTGTACATAGACACCTTTACCTAAAACCACTTCAAGGAATACCACTAGCCTGTTTAAGCCATTCAGCTTGCTATTAAATCACTGTGCCTTATTAGATATAATCAACTGCCGGTGAAGACCTGCATCTTGGACATTGCTGTTGTTACTATTTAAATGTCCCTATCCTATCCCTATTCTGTCTGATCTCTCATTAGGATATAAAGGTTGAATAGCCTGGCCTGGGGTTCCCCTTTAATGTGTGACTACCTTCATTAAATAGCTAACCCTTTACTGTCTTTACAGGTCATGCACCAGGTGGTGTTTCATTGTACATATATGTATATTGTACTCTTGTGCCGTTGAACTGTTCCTAAGCTGTTTTGTTGGGGAATTCTTCTCCCGAGTTTGGGCTGTTTTCCGGAGCTCGGTTGACCAATTACCCTCCTTTGTATATAAATACCACATTGTTTACTGTAGTAAAAGCTGAGATAATATAAACATATTTGACTTGTGTGACATGTCATTTAAAGGTGCTGTAAAAGATGTCTGAACCCAGAGTGTCAGGTGGGTTCTAATGTTCACAGGGTCATGGAAATGCAGATGAACAGGTAAATCCAAGCAGTCCCCAAGGGGGGCCGGGCTACACGTGGAACAAAGAAACCTCCAGTGCTATGGGTGGGTGTGCACCCGAGGCTTGGTGATATATCCATTCCACGCCTGTACTTGTCTCTGCTTGTGAGTTTATGATGACGTTTTAACCACTCCTCCAAACCATCAACGCTCACTGGATACCATCTTGTAATCCCAACGCCCACATGTCAATCCCCACCGCATTGAGGTGCACCCCATCCCCCCCGAAGGAAAATGCTAGGTATCAACCTTCAGCTCCAAATGTCTGATAGCCAGACCCCCATTTCTGACCACAAACTTGCTGACATCCCTGTTAACCTTTTTCCTGGCCTTATTGAGCCAATCTACCAATCTAGTCAATCTCCACGTAGTCCGAGCAATTATGTAGAACCACACAATTAGCATCCCTGATCCCTGAAAGGCCATGCGGACCCGCAGGAAATCAAACTTAATATCCCACGTAATATCCAACATGGATGTCAGGCCTAAATCACTGCCACCCAAATGTAGCACTAAATGTCGGAAGGCCTATCCAACCATGCAAAACGATGCACTTCCGGAACAGTCCTGCTCCATCTGAAAGAAAAGAAAAACAACCCAAATAACAGCAAATAAGCACACCAAAACATACATTCCCCATGTCAACATCCTTCTTTAGATCCTGCTACACCACCCACAGGTGGGGACGAATATATGACCTGAAGCGCATCGACTCCGACCTACCAATGCGTTTCATCGCCCCCTCATCCAACCCCCATCTAACCACTTCCGTAGCCGCCCCGATACAAAATGAATGAGAGGAAAATTTTGGGTCCCCTAAACCCAAAGCTGTCAAACTTTTCCGGAAAACCGAAATGAATTGAAATCTTGACAATGATACACCCTCCTCATGCACTAAAAAGGATCCTGCCACATCCGGGCGAATCGCAAGGAAACCCTTAACCGCCACCACCGGGCATAAGGGCGAACCCAGTATCGCAAAAACCTGTACATTTTTAGCCCGTCCTCCTGATTAGTTCTAGACCTGCACACCAGCATGGATAACCTATCTTCCCCACAGCTGACCTCCGTAGCCCCTATCCCCCCTTTTACCTTCTTAGAAGGGCTGACCAACTCGCCAATTCGAAATGCCCCAAAAAAAGCCAAGGCAAACGCCGTTCTGAACAACACCACCTCATATCCCGATGTACAGATATCAACCAACTAAGCAAAGAGCCTGCCCAGTAGCTCAAACGACACCGGGCGCCTGGCGTCCCTGCTGAGCTGAGAGCGCCGGTACCCCTTCATCGCTTGCCGAACCCAAAAATCCTTTGTGAAGTGCTGGTGACTGTGCAATTTGAACTAAAATGCTAGCCCCGCCAATTTTTTCACCAATCCCGACACCGACACCCAGTCCTCCAGATTGCGGGGTACAAAGTACAAAACCAGCAACCTAAGATCCTGCCCCCCATATGCACACCCCACCTGTTCCAACAGCAAACCCCATTCGCTCCATACCCTGCTATAGGCAGACCACGTCGCAGCGCTCACTGATCCAGCCGGAGACATTCCCAAGGCAATCCTCCACAGCCCCACGGGACAAGGGACCCCCGTGCATGTCCGCCGTCGGTGCCAACTCCCATAACTTGTCCCACTGAAAGCGAGACAAAGCGTCAGCAATGACGTTCTCCACTCGCGGAAGGTGCACAGCATATACAAAAACATTCAACTGCATATAGCGCAACACCAAGGGGGTTAATTACGAAAGGCAAATACACTTTGCACTACAAGTGCAAACTACAAGTGCAAAGTACACTTGAAATTGCACTGAAAGTGCACTTGGAAGTGCAGTCGCCGTAGATCCGAGGGGGACATGTAGGGAAAATAAAAAACAACATTTTATCTTGCACATGACTGGATGATAAAATCAGCAGAGCTTCCCCTCATTTCAGATCTACCCCTCAGATTTACAGCGACTGCACTTCCAAGTACACTTTCAGTGCAAATTCAAGTGCACTTTGCACTTGTAGTTTGCACTTGTAGTGCAAAGTGGATTTGCCTTTCGTAAATAACCCCCCAAGTGTCTTAGCAACCGCACCACCGGTGGGGATGACACCGACACCTTGTTGATGACCTGTACCACCCCCATATTATCCCCATGAAAGCGCACTTTCAGGTTCCTGAAGGATTCCCCCCATAACTCTACTGCCAGCACCACCAGAAACAATTCCAGCAATACCATGTTCTTCAAAAGACCCGCTGCTTTCCACGAATCCGGATACAGCCCTGCACTCCACTTACCCTGAAAGAAGGCACCAAAGCCCATTGCGCTGGCCGCATCCGTGTAAAGCTCCAAGTCAAGTTACTAACAGGCCCAGACATCCACAACGCCCTCCCGTTAAAACCTGCCAGGAACGTGTACATATCCTCCCTGTGTTCCTCTACCAGATACACAAAATGATTGGGGGACCCGCGCCATACTTGCAGCCAGCCCCTGCAGAATACCCTGCCCATTGGTATAATGCGATACGCAAAGTTCAACTTCCCTAACAACGACTGGAGAGTACGAATTTGCACCTTGTGCAATCCAATTAGCCCCCGAATCTCCGCCTGAAGCGCTCCCAGTTTTTCCTCGGACAGGCGACACTCCATGGCATCGGAATCCAAGATGATGCCCAGGAAGCTAATCACTGTAGTCTGCCCCTCCGTTTTTTCTGGGGCCAAGGGAATGCCGAATCGAGCCGCAATGTGTTCCAACGTCGACAAGAGCACCGCTCAGATGTCGGACGAGGTCGGTCCCACACAAAGAAAATCATCCAAGTAGTGGATGATAGAATTCACTCCCGCAATGTCACGTACTACCCATTCCATGAAAGAAATGTGATAGAACAGCCCATGGGCAGGCAGCGATCCACATAGAATTCCTCTTGCCAATGACAACCTAGTAAATGGAAACTTTCCGGATGAACGGGAAGCAGCCTGAATGCCGACTCAATATCGGATTTGGCCATCCTAGCCCCTTGTCCATATCGCAGTACCCAGAAAACTACCGAATTGAAGGAAGTGTATGAAACCGCGCACATCCCTGGGTCAATCGCATTATTGACCGACCCCCCCCTTCGGGAAGGAAAGGTGGTGAATCAGCCTAAATTTATTGGGCTCTTTTTTGGGCACAACCCCCAAGGAGAAGACCCCCAAATCTGCTATGGGCAAAGAAGGGAAGTGGCTCCCCATGCGTCCCAACACCACTTCCTTCCGTAGTTTCTCCAAAACTACTTCCGGATGTCGCAAAGCCGATCACAAGTTCCGGGACACAGGGGGGGCAGTAACTAGGTTGGACGGGATCCGAAACCCCTCCAAAAATACCTTGTCCTAACAACCACGCTGAATCCCTATCCGGGTACCTATCTAGGAAATGCTGCATCCTTTCCACCTTCACCGGCATTGTCCCTCTTGTTAGCAGGCTTGCCAACACGACCTTTTCCTTGTTTAAAACAACGGGACAAGGGGTGAGCCCCCCCCCACAGCCGGAGCATTCGTGCTTGTATCGGCAAGACTCCCCAAATCTGCAGGAACCTTCACTGTACTGCCAACAAACCCCCTTTTTCCTTGTGGCCGATTGTCCGAGGGTGGATAAGCCACCGGTCCCCCTGGAAAAAACTGACTCGGTGCCCTCGCCGACGTCATCAGGCGCATCCACAGGCTACCAACCTTTTGTATACCAATTAGTTGCCAAAGTTTTGTGAAAAGCTTTCCAATCTTTTAGAGGATGTCCCTATGGGTGCTTGGCCCCTGTTTGATGACATAGGAGAATGTTTAGTATAGTATACAAGATGATCTCTCACATATGCAAGTGGTACATTATCCCTGAAGAAGATAGATGAATGTAAAAAATTCAAAACGCCTTGTATTTTTCAGCACATGGACTAATGCCCCGTACACATGGTCGGATTTTCCGATTGAAAATGTCCGATCGGAGCGTGTTGTCGGAAATTCCGACCGTGTGTGGGCTCCATCGCACATTTTCCATCGGATTTTCCGACACACAAAGTTGGAGAGCAGGAGATAAAATTTTCCGACAACAAAATCCGTTGTCGGAAATTCATGTGTACACAAATCCGACGGACAAAGTGCCACGCATGCTCAGAATAAATAAAGAGATGAAAGCTATTGGCCACTGCCCCGTTTATAGTCCCGACGTACGTGTTTTACGTCACCGCGTTTAGAACGATCAGATTTTCCAACAACTTTGTGCGACCGTGTGTAGACAAAACAAGTTTGAGCCAACATCCATCGGAAAAAATCCTAGGATTTTGTTGTCGGAATGTCCGAACAGAGTCCGACCGTGTGTACGCCCTATTACAGTTACTCAGAAAGTGTACGGTTGTACAGTAGAAACCAGTCCTGGGTGAACTTTTCAGGAAGTGAAAGACAGCTTAGCTAATTCAGAAAAAGCCAGATGGCGTTGTTGGTGAAGAATAGGGATGAGCTTCGTGTTCGAGTCTGTTCGCCCGTTCGCCGATTTGCGAACGATATGGGGCGTTCGCGCAAAATTCGTGTGGCGCGTCACGGCCCATAATTCACTGCGGCATTGCAGTGCATTGCTGGCTGATGATTGGCCAAGCATGCACTATGACCCGCATGCTTGGCCAATCACAGCGCCGCCTGAACAGAGAGCCGTAATTGGCCAAAGCCAAGGAGGCTTTGGCCAATTATGGCTCAGGGGATTTAGTACACGCCCCACACTATATAAGGCCGCCTGCACGGCGGCCCTGTGTAGTGTGTGTTCCGGCGTTCATTGAGAGAGAGAGAGACAGACAGTGACATTTGATTTGAGTTAGATAGATTAGGCAGAACAGTCAGTCAGAGCTGCACTTACAGTGTATTGTGTATATATATATGCATCCCAGGTGTTGCATATATATATATATACACTGTATTCAGTTTAGCTAGATCTGTTCCTGTTATCTTCCTACTGACAGGCAGGCTTGTCTTGTTACAGTATTTACAGCTACCTGAAGAAAATTACTGGTGTTCTTTTGATCTTATTAGTACCACAGTCAGGCAGCTAGACTATTTAAAGTTAGTGCAGTGCGTCCTGCTCACAGTGTTCAGCTAGATCCGTTCCTGTTATCTTCCTACTGACAGGCAGGCTTGTCTTGTAACAGTATTTACAGCTACCTGAAGAAAATTACTGGTGTTCTTTTGATCCTATTAGTACCACAGTTAGGCAGCTAGACTATTTAAAGTTAGTGCAGTGCGTCCTGCTCACAGTGTTCAGCTAGATCCGTTCCTGTTATCTTCCTACTGACAGGCAGGCTTGTCTTGTAACAGTATATACAGCTACCTGAAGAAAATTACTGGTGTTCTTTTGATCCTATTAGTACCACAGTCAGGCAGCTAGACTATTTACAGTTAGTGCAGTGCGTCCTACTCACAGTGTTCAGCTAGATCCATTCCTGTTATCTTCCTACTGACAGGCAGGCTTGTCTTGTAACAGTATTTACAGCTACCTGAAGAAAATTACTGGTGTTCTTTTGATCCTTTTAGTACCACAGTCAGGCAGCTAGACTATTTACAGTTAGTGCAGTGCGTCCTGCTCACAGTGTTCAGCTAAACCTACAAGTTAGTGGGGTGCGTCCTGCTCACAGTGTTCTGCTAAACCTACAAGCTAGTGGAGTGCGTCCTGCTCACAGTGTTCAGCTAGATCCGTTCCTGTTATCTTCTTACTGACAGGCAGGCTTGTCTTGTTACAGTATATACAGCTACCTTAAGAAAATTGCTGGTGTTCTTTTGATCCTATTAGTACCACAGTCAGGCAGCTAGACTATTTACAGTTAGTGCAGTGCGTCCTGCTCACAGTGTTCAGCTAGATCCGTTCCTGTTATCTTCTTACTGACAGGCAGGCTTGTCTTGTTACAGTATATACAGCTACCTGAAGAAAATTGCTGGTGTACTTTTGATCCTATTAGTACCACAGTCAGGCAGCTGGACTATTTACAGTTAGTGCAGTGTGTCCTGCTCACAGTGTTCAGCTAGATCCGTTCCTGTTATCTTCTTACTGACAGGCAGGCTTGTCTTGTTACAGTATTTACAGCTACCTGAAGAAAATTACTGGTGTTCTTTTGATCCTATTAGTACCACAGTCAGGCAGCTAGACTATTTACAGTTAGTGCAGTGCGTCCTGCTCACAGTGTTCAGCTAGATCCGTTCCTGTTATCTTCTTACTGACAGGCAGGCTTGTCTTGTTACAGTATTTACAGCTACCTGAAGAAAATTACTGGTGTTCTTTTGATCCTATTAGTACCACAGTCAGGCAGCTAGACTATTTAAAGTTAGTGCAGTGCGTCCTGCTCACAGTGTTCAGCTAGATCCGTTCCTGTTATCTTCCTACTGACAGGCAGGCTTGTCTTGTAACAGTATTTACAGCTACCTGAAGAAAATTACTGGTGTTCTTTTGATCCTATTAGTACCACAGTTAGGCAGCTAGACTATTTAAAGTTAGTGCAGTGCGTCCTGCTCACAGTGTTCAGCTAGATCCGTTCCTGTTATCTTCCTACTGACAGGCAGGCTTGTCTTGTAACAGTATATACAGCTACCTGAAGAAAATTACTGGTGTTCTTTTGATCCTATTAGTACCACAGTCAGGCAGCTAGACTATTTACAGTTAGTGCAGTGCGTCCTACTCACAGTGTTCAGCTAGATCCATTCCTGTTATCTTCCTACTGACAGGCAGGCTTGTCTTGTAACAGTATTTACAGCTACCTGAAGAAAATTACTGGTGTTCTTTTGATCCTTTTAGTACCACAGTCAGGCAGCTAGACTATTTACAGTTAGTGCAGTGCGTCCTGCTCACAGTGTTCAGCTAAACCTACAAGTTAGTGGGGTGCGTCCTGCTCACAGTGTTCTGCTAAACCTACAAGCTAGTGGAGTGCATCCTGCTCACAGTGTTCAGCTAGATCCATTCCTGTTATCTTCTTACTGACAGGCAGGCTTGTCTTGTTACAGTATATACAGCTACCTGAAGAAAATTGCTGGTGTTCTTTTGATCCTATTAGTACCACAGTCAGGCAGCTAGACTATTTACAGTTAGTGCAGTGCGTCCTGCTCACAGTGTTCAGCTAGATCCGTTCCTGTTATCTTCTTACTGACAGGCAGGCTTGTCTTGTTACAGTATATACAGCTACCTGAAGAAAATTGCTGGTGTACTTTTGATCCTATTAGTACCACAGTCAGGCAGCTAGACTATTTACAGTTAGTGCAGTGTGTCCTGCTCACAGTGTTCAGCTAGATCCGTTCCTGTTATCTTCTTACTGACAGGCAGGCTTGTCTTGTTACAGTATTTACAGCTACCTGAAGAAAATTACTGGTGTTCTTTTGATCCTATTAGTACCACAGTCAGGCAGCTAGACTATTTACAGTTAGTGCAGTGTGTCCTGCTCACAGTGTTCAGCTAGATCCGTTCCTGTTATCTTCTTACTGACAGGCAGGCTTGTCTTGTTACAGTATTTACAGCTACCTGAAGAAAATTACTGGTGTTCTTTTGATCCTATTAGTATCACAGTCAGGTAGCTAGACTATTTACAGTTAGTGCAGTGTGTCCTGCTCACAGTGTTCAGCTAGATCCGTTCCTGTTATCTTCTTACTGACAGGCAGGCTTGTCTTGTTACAGTATTTACAGCTACCTGAAGAAAATTACTGGTGTTCTTTTGATCCTATTAGTACCACAGTCAGGCAGCTAGACTATTTAGAGTTAGTGCAGTGCGTCCTGCTCACAGTGTTCAGCTAAACCTACAAGTTAGTGGGGTGCGTCCTGCTCACAGTGTTCAGCTAGATCCGTTCCTGTTATCTTCTTACTGACAGGCAGGCTTGTCTTGTTACAGTATATACAGCTACCAGAAGAAAATTACTGGTGTTCTTTTGATCCTATTACTACCACAGTCAGGCAGCTAGACTATTTACAGTTAGTGCAGTTCGTCCTGCTCATAGTGTTCTGCTAAATCTACAAGTTAGTGGGGTGCGTCCTGCTCACAGTGTTCTGCTAACCCTACAAGCTAGTGGGGTGCGCCCTGCTCACAGTGTTCAGCTAGATCCGTTCCTGTTATCTTCTTACTGACAGGCAGGCTTGTCTTGTTACAGTATATACAGCTACCTGAAGAAAATTACTCGTGTTCTTTTGATCCTATTAGTACCACAGTCAGGCAGCTAGACTATTTACAGTTAGTGCAGTGCGTCCTGCTCACAGTGTTCTGCTAAACCTACAAGTTAGTGGGGTGCGTCCTGCTCACAGTGTTCAGCTAAAGCTACCTGTAGAAGGTTGGTGGTGTTCTCATACTACAGGCAGGCAGTTGATTTTGCTAGCTGCAGTATCAGTACATATATATATATATATATATATATATCCCAGCTTAGTGCAGCTACAGGCCATTAGTATGTCTGGAAGGCCAAGAAGGAGAGTGTCTAGTGCTGGTCGTGGAGACACGTTTGGCCTTTTTTTTTGGCAGCTGGCCGCGTTGAGCCGCAACATGCGGAAGACTTGGTCGAGTGGATGACCAAGCCATCCTCATCCTCCTCATCCTCTCTCACCCATGCCCAGGGTACTTTGTCTGGCAAAGCAGCGGCCTCTTCCCTCGGCTCAATGTCATCAGTGACTCCTTCCCTAGCCCCACCATGTCCTCCTGAGGGGTCCCTCAAACTGTTTGACCACAGTGTTGGGTACATGCTCCAGGAGGATGCCCAGCGTTTGGAAGGCTCTGATGATGATACTGAGCTCGATGAAGGCAGTAACATGAGCACGGACAGAGGGGGTGCCCAAGAAGGACAGCAATCTGGCAGTCATGCTCCCCCTGCTGCAGCATACTGCCAGGTTTGCTCCAGTGATGAGGAGGGAGGGGATGATGAGGTCACTGACTCAACGTGGGTGCCTGATAGGAGAGAGGAGGAGGAGGAGGATGCCCTCCAGGGGCCAGCCTAAGGGCAGCACATTGACTGCATCACACCCCAAAGCTCCACATGTGCAGGGCGCTGCAGTCTCTGCGCGTTATTCAAAAAGTTCTTTGGTGTGGGCCTTTTTTGAGACGAGTGCATCAGATCGCACCACTGCTATTTGCAACATATGTCTCAAGTGTGTCTCGCGTGGCCAAAACATCTCCCGCTTGGGTACCACATGCTTGACCATACATATGTTGACCTGCCATGCAGTTCATTGGCAAGCGTATCTAAAAGACCCACACCAAAGAACAAAGAGGACCTCTCCTTGCTCCTCATCAGCTGAGATTTCCAAAGCCACTAGACCTTCAGTCCTCTCTGAGACCTGCACTGAGAGGAATGAAGGTGTAGAATTAGGTGTGTCACAGCCAAGTACTTGTGGGCAATCTGCTTTTGGTACACCGACGTCAGATTGTACCAGGCAAATTTCCCTGCCCCAGCTGCTGCACCGCCGAAAGAAGTTTGCTCCCAGCCATCCACATGCCCAGCGGTTGAATGCTAGCTTGGCAAAATTGCTAGCACTTCAACTGCTGCCTTTTCAGTTGGTAGACTCTGCCCCCTTCCGTGAGTTTGTGGAATGTGCGGTTACTCAGTGGCAGGTACCCAAACGCCACTTTTTCTCACGGAAGGCAATTCCGGCTCTCTACCGGCATGTGGAAGGCAATGCCCATACCTCGCTGGACAGGGCGGTCAGCGGTAAGGTGCATATTACCGCTGACTCATGGTCCAGCAGGCATGGACAGGGACGTTACCTAAGTTTCACGGCGCATTGGGTGACTCTGCTGGCAGCTGGGAAGGATGCAGTACAAGGTGCAGTAGTGTTGGAGGTTGTTCCGCCACCACGCCTCCAAAATGCTAATGATTGTGACACACCTCTCTCCTCCACCCCCTCCTCTTCTTCTTCCTCCATTGCCTCTTCCTGTGCTTTGTCCTCGGAACCAGCGGTGCTCCGTAGTCGTTCAAGGGGCTACGCAAGTACGCAGGCCAAAAGATGCCATGCGGTGCTTGAGCTGGTGTGCTTGGGGAACAGGAGCCACACTGGGGCAGAGGTTCTGTCAGCTCTGCAGGGGCAGGTTCAGAGGTGGTTGACGCCAGGCCAACTTAAGGCAGGAATGGTGGTTTGCGACAATGGCACCAACCTCCTCTCTGCCCTCCGACAGGGACAAACAGTGCCCTGTTTGGCTCACGTCCTTAACTTGGTGGTGCAGCGGTTCTTGGGCAGGTACCCGGGCTTACAGGATGTCCTGAGGCAGGCCAGGAAAGTCTGTGTGCATTTCCGCCGGTCATATAATGCCAGTGCTCGGCTGACGGACATCCAAAAGGAGTTTAACCTGCCCAAGAACCGCCTAATCTGTGACATGCCCACCAGGTGGAACTCAACGTTGGCCATGCTGCAGCGGCTGCAAACGCAGCAGAGGGCCATCAATGAGTACTTGTGCGACTATGGCACCAGGACAGGGTCAGGGGAGCTTGGGTTTTTTTCCCCAAGCCAGTGGGCCATGATCAGGGATACATGCACTGTCCTGTCACCATTTGAGGAGGCCACGAGGATGGTGAGCAGTGACAGTGCATGCATCAGTGACACTGTCCCCCTTGTCCACCTGTTGGAGCACACGCTGCGTGGAATAATGGACAGGGCACTTGAGGCAGAAAAAAGGCAGGAAGAGGAGGATTTCCTTAGCTCTCAAGGCCCCCTTTATCCAGACAGTGTTCCTGCGTGCCCGCCGATCACACAGGAAGAGGACGAGGAGGAGGAGGAGGAGGAGGAGGAAGATTGTGTCAGTATGGAGGTAGAGCCTGGCACTCAGCATCAGCAGCAGTCTTTAAGGGATCAGTCCCAAGAAACACATGGACTTGTACGTGGCTGGGAGGAGGTGGCTGCGGACCATGTCGTCCTTAGTGACCCAGAGGACTCCGGACCGAATGCCTCAGCAAACCTACGCTGCATGGCCTCCCTGATCCTGCAAAGCCTGCGTAAGGATCCTCGTATTCGTGGTATCAAGGAGAAGGACCAATACTGGCTGGCAACCCTCCTTGATCCACATTACAAGGGTAAGGTTGCGGACCTTATCTTGCCATCGCAGAGGGAGCAGAGGATGAAACATCTTCGGGAGGCCTTGCAGAAAGGTCTGTGCAACGCGTTCCCAGAGATTGGGAGGTTACAAACTCCTGTTTCTGGACAACGTGTTGCTGAGGCTTCGGTCAGTCAAAGAAGGAGCGGTGGAGAAGGTGGCCGTCTGACCGATGCGTTCAGACAATTTTTTGGTCCGCAGCCCCAAGGTATGATCGGTTCCAGCAACCATCGCCAGCGTCTGTTTTACATGGTGCAGGAATACCTAGGGGCAAGATCAGATTTGGACACCTTTCCCACCGAAAATCCTCTGGGTTACTGGGTCTTGAGGGTGGATCACTGGCCAGAGCTTGCACAGTATGCAATTGAGCTACTGGCCTGTCCTGCATCCAGCGTTTTTTCGGAACGCACATTCAGTGCTGCTGGAGGCGTGGTAACCGATCACAGGGTGCGTCTGTCCACCGACTCGGTCGATCGACTGACCTTCATAAAAATGAATCAGTCTTGGATCACCACCAGCTACCAAGCACCCGATGCTGATGTAACCGAATAATTTTTTTTGAAATCTCAGATCCCTTCAAAGACTGCCTATGCTGATGCTGAGTGACTATCCCTGAGTAATTATCCTCTTCCTCCTCAATGATCACGCTGATAGCTTGTAAGAACATTTTTGGTTCTGGGCGCCACCACCAGTGCCTAAGGCCCAATTTTTCAGCCCCTGTTTAACAGGGGCGTGTAATTACAATTTTTGATGCAATACTTTGCAGCAGGGCTCATTCCTGCGTTCCAACTAGAGTGTCTGTGAGGGGTTGCAGTGTTGTGGCACCAGCACCAGTGCCTAAGGCCCAATTTTTCTGCCCCTGTTTACCAGGGGCGTGTAATTACAATTTTTGATGCAATACTTTGCAGCAGGGCTCGTTCCTGTGTTCCAACTAGAGTGTCTGTGAGGGGTTTCAGTGTTGTGGCACCAGCACCAGTGCCTAAGGCCCAATTTTTCTGCCCCTGTTTAACAGGGGCGTGTAATTACAATTTTTGATGCAATACTTTGCAGCAGGGCTCGTTCCTGCGTTTCAACTAGAGTGTCTGTGAGGGGTTGCAGTGTTGTGGCACCAGCACCAGTGCCTAAGGCCTAATTTTTCAGCTCCTGTTCAACAGGGGCATGTAATTACAATTCTTGATCTAATATTTCACAGCAGGGCCCATTTCTGCACCCACCAACAGCGAGTGAGGATTTACAGTGTTGTGGCACCAGCACCACCACCACCACCACCACCACCAAAGGCCCAATTTTTCTGCCCTTGTTCAACAGGGGCATGTAATTACAATTCTTGATCTAATATTTCACAGCAGGGCCCATTTCTGCACCCACCAAGAGCAAGTGAGGACTTACAGTGTTGTGGCACAAGCACCACCACCACCACCACCAAAGGCCCAGTTTTTCTGCCCCTGTTCAACAGGGGCATGTAATTACAATTCTTGATCTAATATTTCATAGCAGGGCCCTGTGAGGGCTTACAGTGTTGTGGCCACAACAACACCTAAGGCCCAAATTTCTGCTGAGTATATAGGGCAGGCCCCTACTTTCAAACATCTAACTTACAAACGACTCCTACTTGCAAACGGAAGGAGACAACAGGAAGTGAGATGAAATCTACCCCTAGGAAGGGAAATTCTCTCCTGTAAGAGTTAATATGGGAAAAACATTTCTCCTTTCCACTGATGCTTTCCAATCCTTGTTCCACAAAAAAACCCAAATTTTCAAAAAACATTTGTCATTGGGACAAAAAGTGAGGTGAAATCTTCTGAAGAGGAGGAAAGACAGCAAAACAAATGTCACAGGGGTGATAACCCTTCCCTATGTTTTCCAGAAAGCTTAAAAAAGATTTTTTGGCTGGTGCTAAACACGTTAAAAATGTACCCGTTCAAAATTACAAACAGATTCTACTTAACAACAAACCTACAGTCCCTGTCTTGTTTGCAGCGCCTGTATACTGCTGTTCAGAGTATATAGGGCCTGGTGGCCCCACACCTTTCCTTATTTTAATTTGGGTGCGGGGTTCCCCTTAATATCCATACAAGACCCAAAGGGCCTGGTAATGGACTGGGGGGTACCCATGCCGTTTGTCTCACTGATTTTCATCCATATTGCCAGGACCCGACATGCAAGCAGTTTTAAATGAGATTTTTTCCTTTAAAAATGACATTTGGTGCAGGGACTGTTCTAAACACGGGAAACACGCGCCACTTTACAGGCATACTATAGACACCTCCCAGGTACGATATTTAAAGGAATATTTCACTTTTTTTTTTTTTTTACTTTAAGCATCATTAAAATCACTGCTCCCGACAAAACGGCCGTTTTTAAAAGTTTTTTTTGCATTGATACATGTCCCCTGGGGTAGGACCCGGGTCCCCAAACCCTTTTTAGGACAATACCATGCAAATTAGCCTTTAAAATGAGCACTTTTGATTTTGAACGTTCGAGTCCCATAGACGTTAATGGGGTTCTAACGTACGTGCAAACTTTCGGTCCGTTCGCAGGTTCTGGTGCGAACCGAACCGGGGGGTGTTCGGCTCATCCCTAGTGAAGAACAGGAAGAAGCTAAATGTCTGGCTTCGATGAGACTTTCTAAGCTACACAATCAGCTAGCCAGAAAATGAATAATATCCAGCCGATTAAAAAAGCGGGCAAAAGCTAGTAGTATTGATCCAACCCACCCAGGTTACAGTGTGTTTGTCCCATTGCCATCAGGGAAAAGCTATAGGACACATAAAACGCACACAAATCGCTTAAAGTAGAGTTTTTTTCCCTAGGGCTGTATTGTCCCTAACCCCATTATAGGCTTACCTGTAAAAGTGGTAGTACAGGGTTTACAACCACTTTAAGTATTGTAATAAAATTACAAATATATACAGTATATAAAATAAAATAATATTTTAAAATAAAAACTCATAAAAAAGTCTTCTGGCTGCCCTTAAAGTCCCATTAGAGGAATATTGAGGTTGATTTACTAAAGGTAAATAGACTGTGCACTTTGCAGTTGCTCCAGAGTATAGCCACTTGCCGACCAGCCACCACAGTTGTACTGCTGCAGAATGGGCACGGCTGGGCAAAACGACATTATGTAACGTTGCTTCGCCCTGTGGCCACTAGGGGGCGCGCATGAAGCCGATGCGAGTGCCCGGCGGTCTCGATCACCGCCGGCCTCCCGCGATCTCCGCTTAGACAAGGAGAACCCGGAACTGTGTGTGTAAACACACAGTTTCTGGTTCTCTGAGGGGGGAAGTGACAGTTCGTCTGTTCATACAGAGTATGAACAGTGATCTGTCATCAACCCTGCACAGTCCCCTCCCCCCTTCAGTTAGAACACACACTAGGACACACTTAACCCCTTCACTGCCCCCTAGTTTTAACCCCTTCACTGCCAGTGACATTTTTACAGTAATCAATGCATTTTTAATCGCACTGATCGCTGTATTAATGCCAATGGTCCCAAAAATGTGTCAGAATTGCTTATCGCCGCCATTACTAGTAAAATAAAAATGAATAATAAAAATGCTATAAATCTATTCCCTATTTTGTAGACGCTGTAACTTTTGCACAAACCAATCAATATACGCTTATTGTGATTTTTTTTTTTACCAAAAATATGTAGACGAATACATATCAGCCTAAACTGAGGAAATTTTTTATATATATATATATATATTTTTTTTTTTTTGGGGGGGATATTTATTATAGCAAAAAGTAAAAAAATTGCGTTTTTTTCAAAATTGTTGCTCTTTTTTTGTTTATACTGTAGCGCAAAAAATAAAAACTGCAGAGGTGTTCAAATACCACCAAAAGAAAGCTCTATTTGTGGAAAAAAAAAGGATGTCAATTTTGTTTTGGTGCAACGTCACACGACCGCGCAATTGTCAGTTAAAGCGACGCAGTGCCGAAGCGCAAAAAGTACTCTGGTCAGGAAGGGGATAAAATCTTCCGGGGCTGAAGCGGATAGTAAATGAGGTACTTCACTTTGCAAAGAATACCCAATCACGTGCAGGGAAAATAAAATAAACAGCATGGAAGTTCATTTACTAAGCTCTGGAGCAACTGCTCTTGCAGAGTGCAACTACAATTTACAAAGTGCACAGTCTTTTTGCCGTTAGTAAATCAACGCCATAGTATTGGTTTATCTTGTAATAGTAATAGTTACCTAAGAAAGATAGGGGGCGCTAAATACCATAATAATCAAGTGCACTGAATATATATATCTCCTGCGTTACCAAAAAAATGAAAAATCCTAATAATGTCAAATCATATTAAATTACACATTGAAGTGCCCACAATAGTGAAAAAAACAATAGTGATTGATTGTCCACATAAAAAAGTGATTGAAGTGGTTGAAGTGATATCTTGCAATATTATCCCAATCTTGTTGCTGTTAGCAAAAGGTTTTCCATCACCAAAAGAAAATAAGAAAAGGAAAAACACCTCGAAGCGGTAGATATCTGCTTACCAGATACCAATGACTCCTTTAGTTAAAAAGAGAGTCAATAGCGCTTGCGCAGGATTGTGCCTGCTCACATGGATGGCCGGACTGTGGTTGGTATTATAGGCATGGATCGTTCCCGTCACACTCATTCAAGATAGGATAAGGATACATAGGAAACAAAAACAGTCTCCATAGCGTAAAACCATTTATTAAAAAAGGTAAACAATAAAAAAGCCAAATGGCCGCTTACATTGGTGGGTGCCTACCCGGCACTGGCGCTGCTTGCATGTCAGGGTGACTTCGCAGTCAGAAAAAACCTTTCATGTCTCCTCCACGCTGGCGTGTGTTCCAGCTTACACAGGGGGGCAGCCAAAGGATCCGGATGTTGTAAGGCAATAGGACATGTGACCACGTACCGCTCCGACGTACGTTTCGTTATGAACGTCTTCAGGGACGCTTTGGTAACGCAGGAGATATATATATTCAGTGCACTTGATTATTATGGTATTTAGCGCCCCCTATCTTTCTTACGTTCCATTTTTTGATTATCTATTTTTTTTGATTATTCAAAAATTGGGGGAGCAGCTTATACTGGTTGTACAATACTTATTTTTTTATTTTATTTTATTTTATTTTTCACTGTTGGGAATGTTCTTTTACTAGTTCTTTTACTAGTTTATGTGACTCATATATATTATCTGGGATTGACACCACTGGCGCAAAGGTTATTACTATTTTCTACAATAGTAATAGTTAATTCGGTATTTGGCACAGTGTAATAGCTTCTTTTCATGAGATCTGGGGTGCAGCACATTCCCTGGGATCTCTCCAGAAATTATAGCAATGGGACCCTCACTTGGGCACCACAGATAGAAGCCAGGGTAAAGAAGGTGTATTAACACTTTGCCAACAGCAACTTATTGCCTAGACTTTCATTTTTATATTTTGCTGCAGCAATTTGGGATGGGGGGGTGAAACAAAAAAGGTCTGCTTGAACCACTTGCCGACCGCCCCATAGTAGGTTTGCTGCTCCAGGGTGGCCGCGCTGTGCAAGATCACATTTATATATACCTGATCCTGCATATCCAGATATCGGACGTGCATACGCGCTGCCGGAGGCTCGCTCCTGCTGTGCTTGTGCACAGTGGGAGCCAATCAGCGAGTCCTGCGGACTCAATGTCCGCCAGCACCCCGCGATCATTCGTTACACAGGCAGAACAGCATAGCTTCCAACAGTCCCTGATCTCGAGGGACTGTCCCTGATTTGGAGCAATGTCCCTCTGTCCCTCATTCCTCCCTCATTTTGGCCTGATCAATACAGATGTGTATTAAATGCACTTTTTATCTATCAAAAAGTGTTTTCCAGCGCTAAACCTTTCATCCAATTTCTAAATTGCTGCATTTGTAAATTCCAAAAGCCAAAATAAAGGAATAGTAGTGGTAAAAAAAAACACTTGTGGGTTTAACCAATCTTCTTTTTTTTTTACAATTCTCCTTTAAGGGGGCATGGCCAGGGGTGTGTCCTGTGCCTGCATACTTTTGGTGATGGGTGTAAACAAGGCAGATTTACATTCTGTCAGTGTGGAAGGCATTGCAAAGCAGGAACATGGATCATTGCCTTCCATGAGTAAAATCACCTACCCCACAGTAGTAAAACACTTGTCAGGCACACAGTTTACCCTCTGATCGCCCCTGATGTTAACCCCTTCCTAGCCAGTGACTTAACCCCTTCCTAGTACAGTGACAGTGCTTTTTTTTTTTAGCACTGATCGCTGTATTGGTGCCATTGGTTCCAAAAAAAGTGTCAGAAGTGTCACTAATGCCTCATACACACGTTCCGAATATCGTACGACCGATCGTACGACTGTTCTCGCTTAATAGTCGCAAGTAGAAATTGAATAGCTAAATAAAGTCACGAAAATTCTCGTACGATAAAAAAAATCGGAAGTGATGTCACGTGTTGTTGTAATGTATTTGTATTGTATTTTCGGACGACAACTATACTGACTAAACGAAAATCGTACGATCTGTTATCGTATGAGGAAAATTTTCGTGTATGTCCGATCTAATAATATCGGATTAATGGTCGTGACCGGCTGTCGAAAGTAGTGTACGCACAATCTGAATATTGTACGATCCTTCCTCGGGCGACTGTTTTCGTACGATATTCGGATCGTGTGTACGGGCCATTAGTGTCCGATTTGTCAGCCGCAATATCACAGTCCCTGCCATTACTAGTAAAAAATATAAAATACATAAAAATTCCATAAATCTACCCCATAGTTTGTAGATGCCATAACTTTTTGCGACAAAAAAAAAAACAATCAATATACGCTTATTGGGATTTTTTTTTTTTACCAAAAATATGTAGCAGAATACATATAAGTTTAAATTGATGAAGAAATTAGATTTTTTTTAGATTTTTTTTACTGGATGTGTTTTATAGCAGAAAGTAAAAAAACTTTTTTTTTTTTTAAATTGTCGTTTTTGTTCGTTTATAACACAAGAAACCGCAGAGGTGATCAAATACCACCAAAAGAAAGCTCTATTTGTGGGAACAAAACATATACATTTTATTTGGGTACAGCGTCGCACGACCGCGCAGTTGTCAGTTAAAGTAACGAAGTGCCGTATCACAAAAAATGGTCTGGTCATGAAGGGGGGTAAATCTTCCGGAGCTGAATTTGTTTTAAAAAATGTAATAATTGCAAACAAAATCAAGAGCACTGCATGCAAATATTAAGCCTTCTATAATCACCTACAGACAGACTCACAGGACGGTGATCCAATTTTTACTAATAAATAATTGTTCAGCAAATTAGATGTTTGTCATTCAGAGCCCTTGGCTTCTAATCATAGTGTGACCAGCTATGTAGATTCTAAGCCAACCATAGCAAACACAAAAGAGATTTGTTTTCCTTTTTTGTTTGCTCTCCTCGTTATCGCTGTTAGCTGTACCCTTCGTACGATCGTCATTAATGGACTTTGGCAAGGAACAGAGGGGCAGCCTGTTAAAAAATGAATTTATTGTCAGTCCAAGCGCCCCCCCCTGTTCCTCTACGGTTCACTTTCTGAATGCCATCAACTTCATTTACATGCAGATCATTCCCATGAAAGATCGCTGCGGACAATGGTGCGCCAACAGTGAGGTCCATCCTTAGGGCCATAATAGAGTTAGAAACCCGCTTACACACATACATGACTATTTTGTATTTAACCACTTCAGCCTCGGAAGGATTTGCCCCCTTCCCGACCAGGCCATTTTTTTGCGCTACGGCACTGCGTCGCTTTAACTGACAATTGCGCGATCGTGCGGCGTTGTACCCAAACGAAATTTATGTCCTTTTTTCCCCACACATAGAGCTTTCTTTTGGTGGTATTTGATCACCTCTGCGGTTTTTATTTTTTGCGCTTTAAACAAAAAAAGAGCGTCATTTTACAAAATATTGTATTTTTTGCAAGTTTTTGCTACAATAAACATCCCATTTAAAAAAAAAAAAAATTTTTTTTCCTCAGTTTAGGCCGATATGTATTATTCTACATATTTTTGGTAAAAAAAAATCACTATAAGCGTATATTGATTGGTTTGAGCAAAAGTTATCGCGTCTACAAAATAGGAAATAGTTTTATGGCATTTTTATTATTTCTTTTTTACTAGTAATGGCGGTGATCTGTGATTTTTATCAGGACTGTGACATTGCAGCGGACAGATCGGACACTTTTGACACTATTTTGGGACCATTGACATTTATACAGCGATCATAGCTAAAAATAGCCACTGATTACTGTATAAATGACACTGGCAGGGAAGGGGTTAACACTAGGGGGCGATTAAGGGGTTAAGTGCGTTCCCTCACTGTGTTCTAACTGTGGGGGGGATGGGACTGACTAGGGAAGGAGAGAGATCGATGTTCATACTTAGTATGAACACACGATCTGTCTACTCTTCCCCGAGAGGACCGGGATTTGTGTGTTAACACACAGATCCTGGTTCTCGCACTGTCACGAGCGATGGCGCGTGCCCGGGGGGTCATCGGGCCTCCTGGCTCCGGGGACACGGGGCGGGCACGTCAGCGTTCCAGCTACGGCGATTTGCCCAGCCGAGCCAACCTGCCGCAGTATAACTGCAGTGGCTGGTTGGCTAGTTGTTAACCACTTCAGCTCTGGAAGATTTACCCCCCCCCCCCCCCTCCTGACCAGGCCATTTTTTGCGATACGGCACTGCGTTACTTTAACTAAAAAATGCGCGGTCATGCAACGCTGTCCCCAAATACAACTTATGTCCTTTTTTTCCCACAAATAGAGCTTTCTTTTGGTGGTATTTTATTAGCTCTGCGGTTTTTATTTTTTGCGCTATAAAGAAAAAAAATGCCAACAATTTTGAAAAAAAACCAATATTTTTTACAATCTGCTATAAAACATATCATATTTTAAAAAAAATTAACAAAAATCTAATTTCTACATAAATTTAGGTCAATATGAATTTTTCTACAAATTTTTGGTCCAAAAAATCCCAATAAGCGTATATTGATTGGTTTGTGCAAAAGTTATAGGGGTTGATTTACTAAAGGCAAATAGACTGTGCACTTTGCAAAGTGCAGTTGCTCCAGAACTTAGTAAATGAGCAGAAGTTCTGCTGACTTCCATCATCCAATCACAAGCAAGCAAATATTCGTTTTTTTTTTTTATTTTCCTTGCTTGTGATTGGATATTCTTTGGTGGGCTATGCTTTGATTCAGCTCAAAGCGGAATAGTCCACAATACTTACTTTACTCCAATTCTCCGATGCCCACCCCGGTACCTTCTCCCTGGATTCTTCCAGGTACTGGTCTTTGGTCATCTTGATTGGCCGGCACTGGGATGATGTAAAAGAGATCGGTCATCCCGGCACACAGGCACCACACCGGAATATATACTGAGCTGCGCATGTGCAGATCAGTGTACATTTTAAAGAAGACTACAAATAGGCAGGTAGGGTTATTTTATTGCAGAAGAGACATTGGGGTTGATTTACTTATTTTCCCTTGCATGTGATTGGGTATTTTTTGTAAAGTGAAGTTTTACCTCATTTACTAAGTTCTGGAGCAACTGCACTTGCAAAGTGTACAGTTTATTTGCCTTTAGTAAATTGTCAGTAATGGAATGGGGTTGATTTTCTAAAGGCAGTAGACTGTAAACTTTGCAAGTGCAGTTGCTCCAGAGCTTAGTAAATGAGCAGAAGCTCTGCTGACTTCCATCATCCAATCATACACAAGCAAAAATGCTGTTTTTTTCTTTTGCACTGGATTGGATGATAAAAGTCAGCAGAGCTTCCCCTCATTTACTAAGCTCTGAAGCAACTGTACTTGCTAAGTTCACAGTCTATTTGCGTTTAGTGAATCTTAGTCAATGTCTCTTCTACAATAAACAGCCTGCCTGCTCGCAATTTCATAAGGAACTCTAGTTCCGCTTTAATCACTTGCCGACCGTATAACTTACATATACGGTGGCAAGGTGGTACTGCTGAGCCAGATCACGTACCTAGTATGTGATATGACACTTTCGGGTAGGGGGCGTACATGCACGCCACCCGTGGCCCGCTCTCTCTGTGATTATACACAGCAGGAACTGATCTGGACTCGACCAAGGACTCGATGTCCACCAGCACCAGCCAATCATTTGGTACGGAGGCAGAACGGCAGTCTGCCTATGTAAACAATAGGGATGGTGCTGATGTTTGAATCGAACGTAAGCTGGACTCGAACATCGGTTGTTCGTTTGTCCGCAAACAAACTGAACATATGGGGCTTTCGTGGCAAATTCGAGCACCGCGGAGCGCCCTATTATGCACTGCGAGGTCACAGTGCATTGACGGCTGCTGAATGGCCAAAGCAGGCACCTGACGTACATGATGCTTTGGCTAATCACAGCCTGATCTGTTGGGAGAGCCATGATTGGCCAAAAGCAGGGTGCCTTTGGCCAATCATGGCTCAGGGGGCTAAGTCCACGCCCCACACTATATAAGGCTGCTTACACGGCGGCTGTATGTAGTGTGATAAGGTGGAGAGATTGAGAGAACTTGAGTTAGATTAGGCAGGTTAGTTAGTGGTGTGCAGGCAGTTTAGTATATATATATATATATATATATATATATATATATATATATATATATATATATATTAGGGCTGCAACTAACGATTATTTTCATAATCGATTAGTTGCCCGATTATTGTTTCGATTAATCGATTAATCGGTTAATAACCTTTAAAAAAAAAGTGTGGTGTATAATTTAGTTAATATGTAAAGTTTTAAAAAAAAGGCAATATATTCTTAAATATCTCTATGCAGTGGTAAATAAAAACAGCCAACTATATGGTTAGGGAGCAAAATATCTAATCCACTCTGAGAATGACACAGAAGAGATATACTGTATATACTATAAGAGGAAATATACTGTATATACTATTAGAGGAGAGATAAGACCGTTCGTTCGATTTTCTAATCGTTAGTGGGGTCAAATCGACGTTCATTTTCAACCACAGTAATGGGAAAATTTGGAAATAATAAAAAAACTTCTTGGTGAAAGGAATTATCAGACAGTATGTATGTGGTTTTCGTTCAGAAATTACAATTATTTTAAAAACAGAATGTTAAAAACAAGTGAATTTCAAACATTCTTTCATACATTGAATGTACAAAGATTTTTCGTCTGAATATTCTCATCTGAAAATTGATCGGTGTGGCCAGCATAAGGCTCGGTGCACACCTATGCAGTTTGCTTTTGATCTATTTCTGTAGTGCTCTTTCCTGTGCGTTTTGATTTTTGCGCACGTGATTTTGCTGCGATTTGCATTTTTGTATTTTTTTTGGCGAATTTGGGCAGATTAAAAAACACAAATTGCTGCAAAAATGCATTACATGCTTTTCTGCAGCTTCTCCACTGAAGTATGTTGCGTTAAAAAAAAGTCACTGACGCTTTCCAAATACGCAGCGGCTGAAAAAGCATAGATGTGAACATGTCCCATAGGAAACCATGTAAATGAACTGTAGTCTGTTTCTGCAAAAAGCACCAAAAAACACATAGATGTGAACCAGGTGTAAGACGTTTAGTAACATAATGGGGTTAAAAAAACGATTAATAGCCCTTTATAGTACAAATAAAGCAAATAATCAGTACTGTAAGGGGTTCATTTCTTTTACTGTAGAACTGTGAAAGAAATAGTTACAGTAGCGATTATTTGCTCTTTTTGTACTATAAAGGGCTCATTTTAGTTTTTTTTATTTAGTTTTTTTTAACCACATTATGTTACTGGCCGATTAATCGATTATGAAAATAGTAATCGATTAATTTCATAATCGATTAGTTGTCGATTAATCGATTAGTTGTTTCAGCCCTAATATATATATATATATATATATATATATAGTGCAGTCAGTGTAGAATACAGTGCTTTCAATGTAGACTATATACAGTGCAGGCAGTCTAGTAAATATATATATATACAGTGCAGTCAGTGCAGAGTATATAATACAGTGCATTGCATTGGTTAAGGGTGAAAGGAAATAGTAGGTATTCTGGAGGACCACCCGGTGACATAAACGGATGACTCTGCCCCCTCTGACGCCTCCGGGAAGCCATTGTGTGTCAGAGGGGGGGGGGGGTCACCTGGTTATGTCACCGGCCCCGCTCTCAGTTATATAAGAGTTGTCACAGCGAAGACGTGTCAGACGGCGGGAGCCTCCCATGGAGGCGGGTCGGTTGCGGTTTTTTTTTCTCTTTTTCGGTCTTTCAGGCAGCGTGAACTTACACCGTGGGACATTTTTATTTTTTTATTTTTTAATAAAGGGCTTGTCCCAAGCTGTGTCTTGACTTTTTTACGATTTTGACACTTTTTTTGTGAAATGGTAGGGGTACATTTGTACCCTGTTACCAATTCACACAGGGGGGTGGGATCTGGGGGTCCCCTTGTTAAAGGGGGCTTCCAGATTCCGATAAGCCCCCGCCCGCAGACCCCCACAACCACTGGCCAAGGGTTGTGGGGATGAGGCCCTTGTCCCCATCAATATGGGGACAAGGTGCTGTAGGGGGCTACCCCACAGCACCCTCCCCATGTTGAGGGCATGTGGCCTGGTACAGTTCAGAAGGGGGGGGCGCTCTTTCGCCCACTTTTTCCTGCGGCCTGCCAGGTTGCGTGCTCGGATAAGGGTCTGGTATGGATTTTGGGGGGGACCCCTACGCCATTTTTCTCTTAAATTTTGGTTCAGGGTTCCCCTTAATATTCATACCAGACCCAAAGGGCCTGGTAATGGACTGAGGGGGGATCCCATGCTTTTTTTTTCAATGAGTTTTATCTGAATTGCCGAGACCCGACAATTCATTACAGCTGCGATCAGTTTTAAATTCACAGGAAAAATGCGCCACTTTACAGGCATACTATAGACACCCCCCAGGCACGATATGTAAAGGAATATTTCATTTTTATTGTTTCACTTTAAGCATTAAAAAAAACACTGCTCCGGAAAAAAACGTCCATTTTTCAAAACACTTTTTGCATTGATACATGTCCCCTGGGGCAGGACCCGGGTCCCCAAACACTTTTTATGACAATAACTTGCATAAAAGGCCTTTTAAAATGAGCACTTTTGGTTATTCATGTTGGTGTCCCTTAGACTTTAACGGTGTTCGTGTGTTCTGTTGAATTTTTTGCCTGTTCGCATGTTCTGCTGCGAACCGAACAGGAGGGTGTTTGGCTCATCCCTGCATCGGCAATTGCAATTAAAACAGTCCTTAAAGTCAGACTCTAACTGAAATAATCAAAATACCCTATACATAAATTGAAATGCTACCTTTAAAAATTTGTATCTGATCAGATTCCTCAAAAAAAAGTGGTCTCTGCGGCGGATTCACTGCTAGATCACTTTTATCTGAGGTGGGAGAGGGGCCCCCCTCCTGCTGCGATCCAGGGCCCTCCGCCGCTTACCGGAGCCGTCGGCAGCAGCGGAGGCGATCGCGTCTGTCCCCTGGGCTGACATGGAGACGAGTGAGGAAAAGATGGCCCCCACCTGTCTCCATGACACTGCAGGGCGGAAGCGACGTCATAAGGTCACCTCAGCCCATAGCTCTTAAAGGGGCATTTTATTTATTTTTATTTTTTTAAATGACAATTTTTTTTTTTTTAATTGCATTTTAGTGTAAATATGAGATCTGAGGTCTTTTTGACCCCAGATCTCATATTTAAGAGGTCCTGTCATGCTTTTTTTCTATTCCAAGGGATGTTTACATTCCTTGTAAAAGGAATAAAAGTGACAGATTTTTTTTTTTAAAACAGTATAAAAATAAAAAGTAAAAGGTAAAATGAATAAGAAAAAGAAAATAGATTTTAAACGCGCCCCGTCCCGACGAGCTCGCGTGCAGAAGCGAACGCATACGTGAGTAGCGCCCGCATATGAAAACGGTGTTCAAACCACACATGTGAGGTATCGATGCGATCGGTAGAGCGAGAGCAATAATTCCAACCCTAGACCTCCTCTATAGTGCAAAACATGCAACCGGTAGAATTTTTTAAATTTTCGCCTTTGGAATATTTTTAAGGGTAAAAGTTTGTCGCCATTCCACAAGCGGGCGCAATTTTGAAGCGTGACATGTTGAGTATCAATTTACTCGGTGTAACATTATCTTTCACAATATAAAAAAAAATTGGGCTAACTTTACTGTTGTCTTATTTTTTAATTCAAAAAAGTGTATTTTTTTTTTAAAAAAGTGCGCAAATACGGTGTGACAGAAAGTATTGCAACGACCGCCATTTTATTCTCTTGGTTGTTAGAAAATAAAATGTATAATGTTTGGGGGGTTCTACGTAATTTTCTAGCTAAAAAAATGTTTTTAACTTGTAAACACCACATCTAAAAAAGAGGCCCGGTCTTAGAGTGGTTAACATTCACTCCCCAACTCAGCAAGTCTCTCGGACTCGCTGAATATGTAATGCAAAAGCGGTGGCGAAGGAATGGTCGGCGGTTTGATCCCCTTTATTCACCTGAAGCAACACAGTGCAAGCGGATATGTATATTGCGCTAAATAATACTTTGGGATAGGAGGAATCGCTCAAATAGTAACTTGTCCTTGTCCAAATCCGTGATTCAATCCTCTTAAAGCACCACACACAGATGAATACCCTACTCTGTCCCTCTCACCTGCCCACTTTAGCAACGCTCTCCGTCTTGGCAGGATCATAGGACACATATCAACTACCTAACAATTCATTTGCATTCAGAAGAAAAAACAACTTATACTCTAAATTGGAATTCCAAGACAAGACGAAAATTCACATACACATAAAATTAAGCATTTCTCTCAATTAACAACAACTTTCCCTTACCTAATAACCAGTAATTCACCAGTAGTTCACGAGCTTCAAAAAATGCTACCAGTGATACCACTCGTGTGTTCCCTGCACACATACGCACTCCAAAGCTCTGCTATACAGTACTTCTTATATTTAAGCTATGTTCGGGTTAACCTCTTAACACTTACCTTTCTCCAACCTTTATTATTGAATTATCAGAACACAAATGGCAATGTTATATGTGTTAAAACACTTGGTCTGTATTTGGCTAATCATTTAAAACAAGTAACAATTGCTGAATGGCAAGTTCCCCTTTTTTCTTTTTCTTTTTTTTTTTTTAATATTAATACATGGGCTTACACATATCTCGAAATTACTCAATATCTACTGCTTAAATTTTTTAACAGGCTGCAAAAAAATGAACTTCCTCATATTAAACTAGCTATCAGTCTAGACAGTCTTGACAATTTCATGTAAGTCCTGACCATCCTTTGGTTCAAATATTTTTCATAATCAATAAATACATGAAAATGAATTTTCCCGCGATGCTTCAGCAAACATGGACACTTTGCCAGGATTGGTAGGCTTCGCCAGTAATATTCTACACTGTCCCTTTAACCGCTTGCTGACTAGCCGAGCCACACGGCAACATGGCTCGGCTGCGCGAATCGCCGTTATGTTACGTCATTACCTTTGGAGGCCACTAGCCCCCGGAGCCGATGTGAGTGCCCGGCAGTCTCGTTGACCGCCAGGCTCCCGTGATCGCTCGTAACACAGAGGTCCCGGTTCTCTGAGGGGAGAAGGGACAGATCGTCTGTTCATACAAAGTATGAACAGCGATCTGTCATCTTCCCTAGTCAGTCCCCTCCCCCCTTAACTTGCTTTACCCTCTACAGTCTATTTTGTTCTCTTAAAGCGGGGTTTCACTGTCTCCACATATTTTTTTTTTGGGGCAAAATGACAATGTTTAATATATATAAATATCGAACTTACTCGTTCCGGTTTTAGAGCTTACTGCTCTCAGTTTTCTCCAATAAAAAAAAGTTATAAAATTTCCTGCTGCCGGTTTTCATTTTGCCTGTGGGCATGTGAAGCCCACAGGCATCCTCTTCCGGGATACGGTGCTGCTGATCGACCAGCATGCACCGCCCGTTCTATCCCCGGTCTCGAGCATGCGCAGTAAACAGAAATCGTAGCGCCATCAACGTCTGTTGAAATCACGCAAGATTTCACGGCGGGTCTCCGCACTGACTCCTGGGATGAATGACACGAGATCCCAGGAGACAGTGCGGCGATCATAGGAAATGACGCGAATACCCGCAAAATCCCCGTCCACAGCCGCAGGGACCGAAGACAGGCTGGGCCACTTATCCTAAGGTAGGAAAAAAAAAACTGATGTCCATATAGCACTCGGTGCTATATTTAGAAGCCACGGAGCGAAAGTTTATAAAATGAGTGAAGATCCGCTTTAAGATATTTGTTGACACTCAGCAAAAATATAAATATCCGTTCCAAATTGAAATCGCATAGCCAAACCCCCCTTTTTTCCATATGCACCACAGCAACAACATTTCTTAATTTCTTTTTAACACCTTAACCACTTCAATACGGCATGCCGTCATATGACGTCCTTGATTTGTGCGGGGATATCTGAATGATGCCTGCAGCTACAGGCATCATTCAGATATCATTATTTGCAGGCGGTGATTCTGTGCACGATAAGAATGATCAAATCGGCAGTTCCGCTGCTTCTCCCCCCCCCTCCCGCCACCATCCGGTGCTTCTCCGGGCTCTCCCATGCCATTGGGGGCCTGGAGAAAGAATCGGATGCCGCCGGATGACGACCATAGAGATTTCCAGTGACCAGATGCTCACCAGTCATCTCTATGACCGTCGGAGGCCCGGGCGCGATGTTATGATGTCACACCTGGACCTCGCATGAAAACAAAGCCTGCGATCGTGGCTGTCAGCATGAGATCGGTGAATTTTTTTTTTCCGATCTCATGCTTTACAGCCTGGAGGAGAGATGTGGGGTCTTATGAACCCACATCTCTCCATAAAGAGGACCTGTCACAATAGATTTCTATTACAAGGGATGTTTACAGTTAAAAGTGATCAAAAAAAATTAAATGTAAAAAAAGTGTAAAAATAAAAAAAATAAAAAATAAGAAAAAATAAAAAATTTTAAATTCCCCTGTCCCCGGTAGCTCGCGATCAGAAGCGAACACACATGTAAGTCCCGCCCACATATGTAAACGCCGTTCAAACCACACATGTGAGGTATCGCCCCATGCGTTAGACCAAGAGCAACAATTCTAGTACTAGACCTCCTCTGTAACTCTAAACTGGTAACCTGTAAAAAATTTTAAAGCGTCGCCTATGGAGATTTTTAAGTACCGAAGTTTGGCGCCATTCCATGAGTGTGCGCAATTTTAAAGTGTGACATGTTGAGTATTTACTCGGCATAACATTATCTTTCACATTATACAAAAAAATTGGGCTAACTTTACTGTTTTGTTATTTTTTAATTCATGAAACAGTTTTTTTTCCAAAAAAAAAGGCGTTTGAAAAATGATTGTGCAAATACCGTGCTAGATAAAAAGTTGCAATGACCGCCATTTTATTCCCTAGGGTGTCTGCTAAATAAAAACATATATAATGTTTGGGGGTTCTGAGTAATTTTCTAGCAAAAAAAATTTAGATTTTTACATGTAGGAGAAGAGTGCCAGAATAGGCCCGGTATTGTAATGACATACACACATTTGAATTTTCCCCATACCTTCTTTCATTCTTTAAAGAAAATTTAGCAGATTATATGAATCATACATACAAAAGCACTCACCACTCTCATGATATTTGGATATAAGCAAGGGAAATTTCTAATTTACTTTGTCCATATTTCTGACTAAAATTCCTACCTACCTGATCGATCACCTTTATTCCCACGAGCACCAAGCTTCCAATGGGCGTGTACACTTTTCCACAGCGTTCCCAAAACGCTTAAAGCCAACCTGGGCATAACATTATAGAAACCCCAAGCGGCTACAACAAAAAAATATCAGCAATCACAAGTTATCTTATTACTTCTATGCAACAGAAAGAGAAGCAAAGATTTAGCGGGCACTGTTGGTTACCTAAATACCCTTCCCAAAAGGATACTGAACAGAGTCCTAAATAAAGACTCGGGTCTCCCAGAGACCCTCCAATGTTACACTCCTGTGAGTGTGTCTATTAAGGTGTGGCCCGTCCTTCCTTTCTCTTTAAATTTAAAAGGCTAATGCCGCGTACACACGAGTGGACTTTATGGCAGACTTTGCCCGGCGGACGGGATTTCGTCGGACAATTCGATCGCGTGTGGGCTCCAGCGGACTTTGTTTGCTCAAAAGTTGGATGGACTTAGATTTGAAACATGTTTTAAATCTTTCCGTCAAACTCGAGTCGAAAAGTCCGCTCGTCTGTATGCTAGTTAGACGGACAAAAACCCACACTAGGGCAGCTATTTGGCTACTGGCTATGAACTTCCTTGTTTTAGTCCGGTCGTACGTCATCACGTACGAATTCGACGGACTTTGGTGGATTGTGTGTAGGCAAGTCAGTTCATTCATAAAGTCCGCCGGGCAAAGTCTGCCGTAAAGTTCGCTCGTGTGTACGCAGCATAAGACTTTATTAGAGCCAGGGTAAGGAAGAATTTGTCAAAATAGACAAAGGTCTAACCAACATGGATGATTGTCTTACCCGGAAACGAGCCCCCATCTAAAAGGAGATAGTAGGTATTCTGGATGACCACCAAAAGCACCCTCAGATATCTGGAGACACCATAAAACGAGAAGCAAGTTGTGCATTCGTAAAATGTCTGCCTTTATTTAGGTGCGTTGCAGCTTATGTATGGATCAACATACCAATAGAAAGAGGGGAGGGGGAGTGGTTAGTAAATGATTTATTTGTAAAGAAATATATAGTTATATGGTTATACAAGTCAGTAACCCCTTAACCACTTACCGACCGCCTCCTGTACATATACGTCAGCACTTTGAAGATGGTTATCTCGGTAACGGCAGCAGCTGCTGCCACAACCGAGGTATCCATCTTTTCAGGAGCCAGTCGTGTTTACGATAATGGTGGTCTCTACTGCGGATTTGCCGCAAGATCACCGTTGTCAGCGGCAGGAGAGGTGCCACCCGCCGCTCTCCCACGCCCTCCGCCGCTTACCGGAGCCGACGGTAGCGGCGGAGGCGATCAGGACCTGTCATGTCTGTAGTATGGAGACGAGTGAGGGGAAGATGGCCCCCACCCGTCTCCATACCATAGGAGGGCAGAAGCTACGTCATAACGTCAGCTCTGCCCATACGCCTTAAAGGGCCATTTTTTGTTGTCATTTTTTCAAATGACAAGATTTTTTTTTTTTTTTTTTTTGCATTTAAGTCCAAATATGAGATCTGAGGACTTTTTGACCCCAGATCTCATATTTAAAAGGACCTGTCATGCTTTTTTCTATTACAAGGGATGTTTACATTCCTTGTAATAGGAATAAAAGTGATCCAATTATTTTTTTTAAAAAAAAACAGTGAAGAAATAAATAAAATAAAGTAAAATAAATAAGAAAAAAAATGTTTTTTAAAGCGCCCCGTCCCGACGATCTCGCGCACAGAAGGGAACGCATACGTGAGTAGCTCCCGCATATGAAAACGGTGGTCAAACCACACATGTGAGGTATCACCGCGATTGGTGCGGTGAGCAACAATTCTAGCCCTAGACCTCCTCTGTACCTCAAAACATGCAACCTGTAGAATTTTTTAAACGTCGCCTGTGGAGATTTTTAAGGGTAAAAGTTTGACGCCATTCCACGAGCGGGCGCAATTTTGAAGTGTGACATGTTGGGTATCAATTTACTTGGAGGAACATTATCTTTCACAATATAAAAAAAACTGGGCTAACTTTACTGTTGTCTTATTTTTTAATTAAAAAAGTGTGTTTTTTTCAAATATAATAATTATTATGAGTTAACACAGGTCAACAGGCCATCTGGTTGAGCCATAAATCATGCATCCTGTCCCAGACAAACCAACCCACAATGATATATATCAGTGCTTGTGCAAATCATGTTTCTAAACATTGTTTTATAGTTGCAGATTTAAGCTATCTTGTATACTGGAATGCATAGGATATCAAAGCATATCAGTCACAATGGTTAGGGCATATTACAACACAGCAGTGCGGCAGATGTGTAGAGGGGTGCAGAAGAGAAAGGAGGTAGATCGGTGGAACACATGAACAGGGGGTTACAGTGGTGGGGCAGAAGAGCAGGGGGAATAGAGGTGGGACAGATGTGCAGGAGGTACAGTCGTGGGGCAGATGAGAAAGGGGCTTACAGTGGTGGGGAAAACGAGCAGATAAGTTCAGTGTTAGGACAGATGAGAAGATGGTTCATTGGTGGAGCAGATGTGCATGGAGGTACAGTGGTGGGGCAGATCAGAAAGGGGGAACATTGGTGGGCAGATGAGCAGGGGGTTACAGTGGTGGGGCAGATGCGCAGGTGTGTACAGAGGTGGGGCAGATGTGCGGGGTAGTACAGTGGGGGGGGCAGATGTGCAGGGGGTTACAGTGGTGGGGCAGAAGTGCAGGGGGTTACAGTGGTGGGGCAGATGCGCAGGTGTGTACAGAGGTGGGGCAGATGTGCGGGGTAGTACAGTGGGGGGGGCAGATGTGCAGGGGGTTACAGTGGTGGGGCAGAAGTGCAGGGGGTTACAGTGGTGGGGCAGATGAGAAAGAGGGGACATTGGCGGGGCAGATGAGAAAGGGGGTAATTTGGTTGGGCAGATGAGCAGGGTTGTACAGTGGTGGGGCAGATGTATAGGGGGTTACAGTGGTGGGGCAGATGAGCAGGGGGGTACAGTGAGTGGTGGGGCTGATCTGAGGTATGAAGGTGCATGAATTGGGGCTGATCTGAGGCGTGGGAGTGCAGGATGTTAATTTCTCACTACTAAAGTAGTTTACAGCATTTACTTTATAAAAAAATCCTTTTCGTGATTGAGAGTGTGAAGTTGACATTTTTTTGTTATCAAATCGGCACGCTCAATTTCTTTGAAAAAAGAATACGGCTCACTGTGCTCAAAAGGTTGCCTACCCCTGATCTATCATCCTGTAAGTGTTTTTTTGAAATCTTATCCTATTAAAGTCATCATTTTAATACTACACTTAGGTCGGCGCCTCTCCCTCCCTGTTTTTTCCTTACATGTCTTGCAGAGTTTTGGACACACTCTGAAGGATGGCTGCCTTCCTTTTTAACCCTTAATACCCCAGATTCCGATAAGACCCAGACAACCAATGGCCAGGGTTGTCGGGATGAGGTCCTTGTGCCCATTTACATGGGGACAAGGTGCTTTGGGGGGACCCCAAAGCACCCTCTCCATGTTGAGGGCATGTGGCCTGGAATGGTTCAAGGAGGGGGCTCTCGCTCGCCCCCCCCCCGCATCCTGTCCTCCAGGCTGCATGCTTGGATAAGGGTCTGGTATGGATTTTGGGGGGAACCCACGCCAATTTTTTAAAAAATTTTGAAGTGGAGTTCCCCTAAAGACTGGGGGGGGGGGCACTATGATTTTTTTTCCTTTTTTTCCCATCTATATTGCCGTCAGCCGGCAATACATGACAGCCGCGAGCAAGTTTAAATGACATTTTTTCCCTTAGAAATTTCATTTTGCTGCAGCACTGTTCTACACATCACACAGATGTGCCACTTTACAGGCAGACTAAGGGGACACCCCAGGGAAGATATTTAAAGGAATATTGAATTTGTATTGTTTCACTTTAAGTATTATTAAAATCACTGCTCCTGAAAAAACTGTCATTTTAAAAGCTTTTTTTGCATTGATACATGCCCCCCGGTCCCCATACACTTTTTATGGCAATAACTTGCACATAAACCTTAAAATGAGCACTTTGATTTTTCATGTTCTTGTCCCATAGACCTTGATAGGGTTCGCATGTTCGCTCAAACTTTTTGCCTGTTCGCATGTTCTGGTGCAAACCAAAACTCCCCCAGCCAGCGAAACAACCACCCCCTAATTGCTCGATTGCCACTTCGCTCGCCCCCATCGTTCGCCAGGCCCCCCGCAGCCCCACACTTACCCAATCCAGGTAGTGGTTTGAGCGGCCTCCGACCTGCATCTCCTCCCGAGTCCCGGTGGTTGCTTCTCCTCCCGGCCAATCAGGACTTAGGACTTGCGGTCAATCGGGTCTCAGGACCCGCTTCCTGATTGACCGGGAGAGACATTAGCGAATATTAATTTTTTTTAAGCCAATTAGAGCCTCAGGCTCTAATCATATGATTCACAAAAAAAAAACATTGAAATCCATGCGTCTGGCACCCTGCATGTAGATTAGGGGCCAGGCGCATGGATTAGGGGGACGGCGCCCCTGCACCCTGCATGAGCGTCCGCCACTGCTAGGCACACAGTTAACCCTTTGATCGGCACTGATGTTAACCCCTTACCAGCCAGTATCATTAGTACAGTGACAGTGCATATTTGTAGCACTGATCACTGTATTAGTGTCACTGGTCCCCAAAAGAGTGTCAGTTAGCCTCCTGACGGTCCGCCGCAATATCACAGTTCCGATAGAAGTCACTAATCGCCGCCATTACTAATAATAAATACAAATTCCATAAATCTATCCTATAGTTTGTAGATGTTATGGGGCTGATTTACTAAAGGCAAATAAACTGTTCACTTTACAAAGTGCATTCTATTTGTCTTTAGTAAATCAACCCCAATGTCACAATTAGGGATGAGCCGAAAACCTCCCGGTTTGGTTCGCAGCAGAACATGTGAACAGGCAAAAAATTTATTCGGACATGCGAAAAGTGCTAATTTTAAAGGCTTATATGCAAGTTATTGCCATAAAAAGTGTTTGGGGACCTGGGTCCTGCCCCTGGGGACATGTATCAATGCAAAAAAAAAGTTTTAAAAGCTGCCATTTTTTTCGGGTGCAGTGATTTTAATAATGCCTAAAGTGAAACAATAAAAATTAAATATTCCAAAATAAATAAATAAATAAAATATTCCTTTAAAGATGGTGCCTGGGGGTGTCCTTAGTATGCATGTAAAGTAGCGCATTTTTCCCATGTTTATAACAGTGCCACAGCAAAATGACATTTCTAAAGGAAAAAATGTCATTTAAAAATGCTCGCGGCTATAATGTATTGTTGGATCCCGGCATAAAAATACCAAATAAAAAATGTCATGGATGTCAATCCCCAAAATCCATACCAGAGCCCTTCAGTTCTGGTATGGAAATTAAGGGGCACCCCAACCCAAATTTTTTAAAAAATGACGTGGGGGTCCCCCAGGCACTATATACTCTGAACAGCAGTATATATATACTATATGGCCTGCCCTATATATAGTCTGCAGAAAATTGGGCCTTAGGTGTTGGTGGTACCAGAACACTGTAAGTCCTCAAAGTTACGCTTGTTGGGCGATGGAACGAGCCCTGCTGTGAAATATTATATCAAAAGTTGTAATTACATGCCCCTGTTAAACAGGGACAGAAAGATTGGGCCTTGGGTGGTGGTGGTGCCACAACACTGTAACCCCTCACAGATACTCTTGTTGGGGGCAGGAACGGGCCCTGCTGTGAAACATGACTGTCCTTTCTTGTCCTTCTGTGGCACCCCCTCTCTCTAGGCTCATGTTACTCCCTTCCTCAACCTGGGAACCAACATCCACCGTGCTGCAGTTCAGTTTCAGGGTCTTAGCAATCTTCTTATAGCCTAGGCCATCTTTATGTAGAGCAACAATTCTTTTTTTTAGATCCTCAGAGAGTTCTTTGCCATGAGGTGCCATGTTGAACTTCCACTGACCAGTATGAGAGAGTGAGAGCGATAACACCAAATTTACCACACCTGCTCCCCAGTCACACCTAAGACCTTGTAACACTGACGAGTCACATGCCACCAGGGAAGGAAAATTGATAATTGGGCCCAATTTGGACATTTTCCCCTAGGGGTATACTCACTTTTGTTGCCAGCGCTTTAGACATTAATGGCTGTGTTTTGAGTTATTTTGAAGGGATAGAAAATTGACACTGTTATACAAGCTGTACACTCACTACTTTACATTGTAGCAAAGTGTAATTTCTTCAGTGTTGTCACATGAAAAGAATAAAATATTTACAACAATGTGTTTACTCACTTTTGTGAGATACTGTATATATATATATATATATACATAGGCGTGCGCAGCCTATTGCATTAGGGTGTGCACCCTTAAGCTCAAACGCACATGCGTGTGCGGGTGTCTGCATATATATGACCCCGGTACATTGATCTCCCTGCCGGCACAGTGAAAGAGAAGAGCATAAACACTTCTCTTATGGCAGAGCCGGTAAGAGGGAGATCTTTCCCCTGTTTCTGCTGGTACACAGAGCGATAACACTAATGTGCACGGGGTGATTAGGGTGTGCCTGGGCACACCCGGCACACCCTGTGCGTACGCCTATGTATATATATATATATATATATATATATATATATATATATATATATATGAATGAATGAATGAATGAATGATTTGTAAAGCGCAGCAAATGCGAACTGAATCGCCTCAATATATATATATATATATATATATATATATTAATACACCGCTTGAAGTGCATTAGAAACAGTACACCACAGAATGTACTGTAGATATAGGCAGCACTGGATGCAGAGTATATATATATATATATATATATATATATATATATATATATATATATATATATATTAGACTGACTGTATATATATATATATATATATATATATATATATATATATCTCAAATACACTGCCACCAACTGAATAACCTGCCTGCTTAATCTAACTCAAGCTATCTCTCTGTCCACGCCAACAACACTACACACGTCCGCTCTGTAAGCAGCCTTATATAGTGTGGGGCGTGGACTTAGTCTCCCTGAGCCATGATTGACCAAAGGCACCCTGCCATTGGCCAATTATGGCTCTCTCAGCAGAGCGTTCTGTGATTGTGAGGTGCATGCTTTGGCCAATCATCATACAGCAATGCACTGCGATCTCGCAGTGCATCATGGGGCGTTCCGGAGCGCTCACATTTTCTGCAAACGCCCCATATGTTCGTTTCATTTTAGAACAAACGAACACCGATGTTCGACTCGAACCGTGGGCTCATCCCTAGTCACAAATAACAGTGCCAGCTGCTATAACGTGAGTTAGCCAGGGGTTCAATTTAAAATTTTGCTATGTGGCCCCATAAATTCCTAGTTACCCCCTCAGTCTTACTTTTCTCTCCCAATTATAGCTTGCGAACATGTAAAATTTAATTGGTGTAAGCTTCTTATTGCTGTTTGTGTCTATGTGCACATATTCCCTCACGTCCTGTGAAGTGAAACCAATGCCATGATGACAGGAAGTGAGGGGAAATCTCCCTTGAGAGCATCAACAACCCAACAGAGGTGTTCATCTTTCCCCATTCTGTTCAAAAACTATAAAAACCATTTAGCTGGACTTACACCTTAACAGTGTCTCTGATCCTCTGTGGATGAAAGATCAGTATAAAGCATTTACTGTATTATGAAATTGTTACCGGGTATGACTGGAAGTTTATTGATAGTGAAAAAGGCTCCTGAGAGTTTGTACGCAAAGTTGATTTCAGGTACGGAGACCTGTCACCTAGGAGTTCTAGATTAATGGTATCAAGAGGACGACCATAGGGACCAAAAACCAGAGATGGCGTCTTAGCGTCTACTATGTCAGCCAGAAACTGCCAGTGATAGACTGAGGAGCTCAGCTCTGGAAATGAGGGAATCCATGCGAGATCTGTCCTGGATTCAGTCAGGTTTGCTCCACCGTTGGTAAGGCTTATGATCCCTTAAAGGATAATTAACAATTTAAATTTAACAAAAAAATATATATATACATACATATTAGCATATCGGGTATGGTGGCTGCATTTGTTTTATTTTTTTCAGGCATTTTTAGCTTAGAAACACAGAATAAACATTAGAATAACAACGACAAAAAACGACCAAGTGGTCAATCAAATCTGCCCCTTTTCTCCTTATTTTAAAAAAACTTTTTTTATCTGAGTATAGATCTATGTTTTTCTTAAGCATGGTAAAATCTGGCTGGTTTAGTAAAATCTTAAAACACAGTAATGGCCATTTTCTAGGCTTATAGGTATGGGATTGTCAAACAAATGGCACGGGGGGCTAGGCACTGCCCCGGGGAACATGTACCAAAAGCAATGTACCTCCTACCTAGGGCTGTCTTAAAGGGGTTGTAAACCCTCAAGGTTTTGCACCTTAATGCATTCTATGCATTAAGGTGAAAAACCTCCTGTGATGCAACACGCCCCCAGAGCCCCCCTTTTACTTACCTGAACCCGACCTTTCCAGCGACGGAGACAAGCACACCAGCTCCAGCCGGTGACTCGGTCCTGATTGGATAGATTGATAGCAGCATAGCCAATGGCTCCCGTTGCTGTCAATCAAATCCAACGACACGGGAAACGGGTGCGGGGACGAGTCCTGCTGTCTGTGTCAATGGAAGCAGCAGCAGGACATGAGGGTGCTTCTGCATGGTTGCCCCGAGTGAGGGTGGCTCTCCAGCAGGGCACTTGAAAAAAGGAGGAGCCAGGAGCACCACTGAGGGACCCCAGAAGAGGAGGATTGGGGCCAATCTGTGCAAAACCAACTGCACAGAGGTGGTAAGTATGAATTATTTTTTTTTTTAAAACAAACCTTTACATATCCTTTAATGAATAGGCACACCTGGGCACTGCCTAGGGGCCCCAGGTACATGAGGGGTCCATGATTAGGACCAGGAAAAGGGGGGGCTGGGGGGAGGAACACTGGCGATTTGGCCGCTTGTGCTGCTCTTCTTTCACAGGAGTAACTGCAGTGTCACTCCTGTCAGAAGGAGCAGCGGCTAGCTTCTGCTAGAGAAAGGATTCACCTTTCTCCCTTTCCTGCAGGGGGCGGAAGAGAGCTGACAACGAGACTTAGAACTTACCTCAGTCTCAGCACAGGGGAGGAAGGAGGAGCTGCCTTCATTGCAAGTGGGAACAGTATTTGTGGCCTGTAAGTACAAGGGGGAGGACGAGGGGGGCACAACTCTGGTGTAAAAGTGCACTGTGAAGGGGGGACCTGATGTATGGGGACACCTGCTGTATGGGGGCACAGTGATAGGGGACACCTGACGTATGGGGACACTTTGATGAAGGAAGCTGATGTATGGGGACACAGTGATGGAGGAACCTGATGTATAGGGACACTATGATGGGGACACTTGATGTATGTAGACACTCTGATGGAGGACCCTAATGTATGGGGACACTATGATGGAGCCACCTGATGTATGGGGACACTGTGATGGGGAACCTGATGTATGGGGATAGTGTGATGGAGGAACCTGATGTATGGGGACACTGTTATAGGGACACTGTGATGGAGACACCTAATGTATGGGGACACTATGATGGGGACACATGATGTATGGGGACACTGTGATGGGGACACCTGATGTATGGGGGCACTGTGATGGAAGAACCTCATGCATAGGGACACTCTTATAGGGACACTGTGATTGAGGAACCTGATGTAAGGGGACACTGTGATGGGGACACCTGATGTATGGGAACACTGTGATGGAGGAACCTGATGTATGGGGGCACTGTGATGGAGGAACCTGATGCATAGGGACACTCTTATAGGGACACTGTGATTGAGGAACCTGATGTAAGGGGACACTGTGATGGGGACACCTGATGTATGGGAACACTGTGATGGAGGAACCTGATGTATGGGGACACTGTGATGGAGACACCGGATGTATGGGACACTTGGTGTATGAGGACACTGTGATGGAGGAACTTGATGTATGGGGACACTGTTATAGGGACACTGTGGTGGAGACACCTGATGTATGGGGACACTGTGATGGAGGAACCTGATGTATAGGGACACTGTAATGGGGACACTGTGATGGGAACACCTGATTTATGGGGACACTGTGATTGGGATACCTGATGTATGGGAACACTGTGATGAAGGAACCTGATGTATAGGGACACTGTAATGGGGAAACTGTGATGGGGACACTGTGATTGGGATACCTGATGTATGGGGACACTGTGATGAAAACACCTGATGTATGGGGACACTGTTACATAGTTACATAGTAGGTGAAAAAAGACAGTCCATCAAGTCCAACCTATGTATGTGATTATATGTCAGTATTACATTGTATATCCCTGTATGTTGTGGTCGTTCAGGTGCTTATCTAATAGTTTTTTTTTAAATTATTGATGCTCCTTGCTGAAACCACTGCCTGTGGAAGAGAATTCCACATCTTTACCGCTCTTACAGTTAAGAAACCTCTACACCAGTGGTTCTTAACTCCTGTCCTCAGGACCCACAAACAGGCCAGGTTTGCAAGATAACTGAAATACATCACAGGTGATATAATTTGCTGCTCAGTGATTGTAGTATTCTAGTCTGCATTTCCCTAAGATAATACTTAAAATCTGGCCTGTTAGTGGGTCCCAAGGACAGGAGTTGAGAACCTCTGCTCTACACAGTTTAAGGTTAAAACGCTTCTCTTCTAATTTTAGTGACTGGCCGGGTGTCTTTTTAAATTCGCAGAAAAGTTTTATCCCTATTGTGGGGTTACCAGTACAGTATTTGTACTTTGAAATCATATCCCCTCTCAAGCGTCCCTTCTCCAGACAGAATAAGTTCAGTGCTCATAACCTTTCCTCATAACTCATGTCCTCCTGACCCTTTATTAGCTACGTTGCCCTTCTATGGACCCTCTCCAGTTCCAGCACATCCTTCGGGAGGACTGGTGCCCAGAACTAGATGGCATACTCCAGGTGCAGCCGGACCAGAGTCTTGTAGAGTGGGGGAATCGCTTCATCCCTGGAGTTAATCGCTATTTTAATGCATGACAATATTCTGTTTGCTTTGCTTGCAGCTTGCATGCCATTGCTGAGCCTATCATCTACTAGGACCCCCAGGTCCTTCTCCATCCTAGATTCCCCCAGAGGTTCTCCCCCTAGTGAGTAGATTGCATTCATATTTTTGTCACCCAAATGCATTATTTTACATTTTTCTACATTAAACCTCATTTGCCATGTAGTTGCCCACCCCAATAATTAGTGGGAATGCTTTAGCAGTCCCACTATTGTTATTCGATTTTATTTATTAGTGGGAATGCTTTAGCAGTCCCACTATTGTTATTCGTTTTTTTATTATTTTTCTTATTCCGTACGTTTTTCGGTAATGCGTAACTTCTGCATACTTTCAGCTATTAAAACCATTCAACTATCAAAATGTTCGTCTCTTTTAGCTGAGGTGTGCTCTTTTTCAACTTTTTTTCTACCATTTATACTTTTTAAAATATTAAGCTTTTTATCACTTTTTTTTAACATTGAAGTCAATGGGAGCATGCTTGAAATCCTTAAATTTTTCTTCCGCTCCCAAAAGTTTCAGCTCCTTCATACTTTCACCTAGAGACACCAAACAAACTTTAAAATGTTCACAAAATATTCAGCTATCTGGCTATAGCTTTTCAATTTGATATCTTTTACAGTTTTTGAGAAAAAGCTTTTTGTTTAGAGGTCATTTCAAGAAATTTTAGCCATTAATCAGAGTGTACTGTGTGTGTTTTGTTGCCATGGTTACCAAAGCTTCTGTTATACACAGGGGGGGAGGTGGCTGGAGCATCTCAGCTCTGATTAGAGCCCAGGGGAGGGGACAAAAGCTGAAAAATCAGAACATGATTTCTAAACTGCCGCCACTCCCTCATTTTCAAGCCCACCTACATAAATCTTATATCAAAACATTCAGCTATCCCTGCTGCCACTAAACATGTCCACGGCTAAGCCATAGTCCTGATAGTTTTCACAATATGACCATTTGTTTGCAACTCACGCCGTCCATTGACATTCATTGAAACTACACTCTAGCCCCTTCAAATTTGAAGGGCAATTTCTAAACTGCGACCGTGCCTTCAATTTTAATATTTCAGAGACATACTATGTATCAAAATCTAGGTCTGGGTCTTGTGATTCTCACAATATAAAGATCTTCGCTGTAGGATGTATAGTTTTTAAAATACGGCCATTTGTTTAGAGGTCATTTCAGGAAATTTTAGCCATTAATCAGAGTGTACTGTTTGTTTTGTTGCCATGGTTACCAAAGCTTCTGTTATACACAGGGGGGAGGTGGCTGGAGCATCTCAGCTTTGATTACAGAGCCCGGGGGAGGGGACAGACACACCATGTACTGATTTATAATAGAGGAATATGATGGGGCAGTTTTGATAGGGCAATTCTGATGGGGCAGTTTTGATGGTGGCAATATGATGGTGCAGTTTTGATGGGGCAATTCTGATGGGGCAGTTTTGATGGTGGCAATATGATGGGACAGTTTTGATGGCAATTTGCTGGGGGCCGTTTTAGCAATTCAGCATTCCCACGCATTTTCCCCAGGAAATGCATTTTCTAGTTAGTGGGAATGCTTTAGCAGTCCCACTATTGTTATTCGTTTTTTTATTTATTATTTTTAATAATTTTAATTTTATTCCGTACGTTTTTCGGTAATGCGTAACTTCTGCATACTTTCAGCTATTAAAACCATTCGACTATCAAAATGTTCGTCTCTTTTAGCTGAGGTGTGCTCTTTTTCAACTTTTTTTCTACCATTTATACTTTTTAAAATATTAAGCTTTTTATCACTTTTTTTTAACATTGAAGTCAATGGGAGCATGCTTGAAATCCTTACATTTT
This sequence comes from Lithobates septentrionalis, assembly GCA_037952835.1. Taxonomy (NCBI): domain Eukaryota; kingdom Metazoa; phylum Chordata; class Amphibia; order Anura; family Ranidae; genus Lithobates; species Lithobates septentrionalis. The sequence continues at coordinate 1,189,502 of JBBDGP010000775.1, forward strand.
TCTTCCGCTCCCAAAAGTTTCAGCTCCTTCATACTTTCACCTAGAGACACCAAACAAACTTTAAAATGTTCACAAAATATTCAGCTATCTGGCTATATCTTTTCAGTTTGATATCTTTTACAGTTTTTAAGAAAAAGCTTTTTGTTTAGAGGTCATTTCAGGAAATTTTAGCCATTAATCAGAGTGTACTGTGTGTGTTTTGTTGCCATGGTTACCAAAGCTTCTGTTATACACAGGGGGGGGAGGTGGCTGGAGCATCTCAGCTTTAATTACAGAGCCCGGGGGGAGGGGACAGACACACCATGTACTGATTATAATAGAGGAATATGATGGGGCAGTTTTGATGGTGGCAATTCTGATGGGGCAGTTTTGATGGCGGTCATTTTAGCAATTTAGCTATTCAGCAATTATTTTTGAAAAAAAATATATATTTTTGAAAAAAAAAAATATTTCTGAAAAAAAAAAAATTATTTTTGAAAAAAAAAAAATTATTTTTGAAAAAAAAAAATTATTTTTGAAAAAAAAAATTATTTTTGAAAAAAAAAAATATTTAAAAAAAAAAAAAATCATTTTTTAAAAAAAAAAATTTTTGAAAAAAAAAATTTTTGAAAAAAAAAAATTATTTTTGAAAAAAAAAATATTTTTGAAAAAAAAAATATTTTTTGATGGGGCAGTTTTGATGGTGGCAATATGATGGTGCAGTTTTGATGAGGCAATTCTGATGGGGCAGTTTTGATGGTGGCAATATGATGGGACAGTTTTGATGCATTTTCTAGTTAGTGGGAATGCTTTAGCAGTCCCACTATTGTTATTCGTTTTTTTATTTATTATTTTTAATAATTTTAATTTTATTCCGTACGTTTTTCGGTAATGCGTAACTTCTGCATACTTTCAGCTATTAAAACCATTCAACTATCAAAATGTTCGTCTCTTTTAGCTGAGGTGTGCTCTTTTTCAACTTTTTTTCTACCATTTATACTTTTTAAAATATTAAGCTTTTTATCACTTTTTTTTAACATTGAAGTCAATGGGAGCATGCTTGAAATCCTTACATTTTTCTTCCGCTCCCAAAAGTTTCAGCTCCTTCATACTTTCACCTAGAGACACCAAACAAACTTTAAAATGTTCACAAAATATTCAGCTATCTGGCTATATCTTTTCAGTTTGATATCTTTTACAGTTTTTAAGAAAAAGCTTTTTGTTTAGAGGTCATTTCAGGAAATTTTAGCCATTAATCAGAGTGTACTGTGTGTGTTTTGTTGCCATGGTTACCAAAGCTTCTGTTATACACAGGGGGGGGAGGTGGCTGGAGCATCTCAGCTTTAATTACAGAGCCCGGGGGGAGGGGACAGACACACCATGTACTGATTATAATAGAGGAATATGATGGGGCAGTTTTGATGGTGGCAATTCTGATGGGGCAGTTTTGATGGCGGTCATTTTAGCAATTTAGCTATTCAGCAATTATTTTTGAAAAAAAATATATATTTTTGAAAAAAAAAAATATTTCTGAAAAAAAAAAAATTATTTTTGAAAAAAAAAAAAATTATTTTTGAAAAAAAAAAATTATTTTTGAAAAAAAAAATTATTTTTGAAAAAAAAAAATATTTAAAAAAAAAAAAAATCATTTTTTAAAAAAAAAAATTTTTGAAAAAAAAATTTTTTGAAAAAAAAAAAATTATTTTTGAAAAAAAAAATATTTTTGAAAAAAAAAATATTTTTTGATGGGGCAGTTTTGATGGTGGCAATATGATGGTGCAGTTTTGATGAGGCAATTCTGATGGGGCAGTTTTGATGGTGGCAATATGATGGGACAGTTTTGATGGCAATATGATGGGGGCAATTTTGCTGGGGGCCGTTTTAGCAATTCAGCATTCCCACGCATTTTCCCCAGGAAATGCATTTTCTAGTTATTTTTAATAATCTTAATTCCATAAAAAATCCATATCAGACCGTAATCCAAGCATACAATCTAGCAGTCTAGGAATGGTGGTGGTGGTGGTGATGGGGGGGGCATATTATGCCAGTTTCTGAACTGTGTCAGGCCACATGACTAACATGAGGAGGAGAGGAGGAGAACACCTTGCCAGGAGGAATCCCATGTCCGCATTTTGATGCAGACAAGGGCATCTTCCCCACAACCCAGGCTTGGTGGTTGTGGGGGTCTGCAAGTGGAGGGATTATTTGATTCTGAACCCCTCTTTAACAATAAGGAGTTCCTCAGATACCAACTTCCCAATGGCGACCCTAGGGGGGGGGGCAGAGGGGGCCCTGACCCCCCCAACATTATGCTGTGCCCCACCATGTGACCCCCCCCCCCAATAATTTTTTTTTTTTTTTTACAAAAAATCAAAGTCTAAGAGGGAGAGAGTCCCCAGTTAGCTCCTGCAGGTGATTCCTCCCCCCTCTCTCTGCTTGCTGACACTGCATAATGCGAGCGCTCACACAACCACGGCCGCTCGATCTGCTCCTTCCCCTGCATCCTCATTGGCAGGGAGAAGAGCGAGTTGCAGGAAGGACTCCACCAGGACTCTCAGTTACTGAAAAAAGAGACTGATTTCTCCCGTCCTTAGGACAGGGGAACCAGCCTGTAAATTCCAAGAGATGCCAGACCAACGCTGTCAATAGCAGGGGCAGGACAGCAAGAGGAGGCTTGGGGAACCCCACAGTGGCAGAACACCAGGGCCCAGAGGCAAGACAACCTTTGCAACCCTGATAGTTCTCCCACTGCTTTGGATCCTTATATTTTCTAGGTATGCTGGTGACATATATCTCTTGTTTTCTGTCACCCTGGGGGGGGGGGGGGGGGTTTGGGCAATACAGTAGGAAGGGAGCTCATTGCAGAACATGTGAAAGGGCCGTTGTGGGGTCGTAGTAAAGGGCCCCGGTATATATTTATATATATATATATATATACACTACCGTTCAAAAGTTTGGGGTCACATTGAAATGTCCTTATTTTTGAAGGAAAAGCACTGTACTTTTAAATGAAGCTAACTTTAAACTAGTCCTAACTTTAAACAAATATACTCTATACATTGCTAATGTGGTAAATGACTATTCTAACTGCAAATGTCTAGTTTTTGGTGCAATATCTACATAGGTGTATAGAGGCCCATTTCCAGCAACTATCACTCCAGTGTTCTAATGGTACAATGTGTTTGCTCATTGGCTCAGAAGGCTAATTGATGATTAGCAAACCCTTGTGCAATCATGTTCACACATCTAAAAACAGTCTAGCTCCTTCCAGAAGCTACAAAACTGACCTTCCTGTGAGCAGATTGAGTTTCTGGAGCATCACATTTGTGGGGTCAATTAAACGCTCAAAATGGCCAGAAAAAGAGAACTTTCATCTGAAACTCGACGGTCTATTCTTGTTCTTAGAAATGAAGGCTATTCCATGCGAGAAATTGCAAAGAAATTGAAGATTTCCTACAACGGTGTGTACTACTCCCTTCAGAGGACAGCACAAACAGGCTCTAACCAGAGTAGAAAAAGAAGTGGGAGGCCGCGTTGCACAACTAAGCAAGAAGATAAGCACATTAGAGTCTCTAGTTTGAGAAACAGACGCCTCACAGGTCCCCAACTGGCATCTTCATTAAATAGTACCCGCAAAACACCAGTGTCAACATCTACAGTGAAGAGGCGGCTGCGGGATTTTGGGCTTCAGGGCAGAGTGGCAAAGAAAAAGCCATATCTGAGACTGGCCAATAAAAGAAAAAGATTAAGATGGGCAAAAGAACACAGACATTGGACAGAGGAAGACTGGAAAAAAGTGTTGTGGACGGATGAATCCAAGTTTGAGGTGTTTGGATCACAAAGAAGAACGTTTGTGAGACGCAGAACAAATGAAAAGATGCTGGAAGAATGCCTGACGCCATCTGTTAAGCATGGTGGAGGTAATGTGATGGTCTGGGGTTGCTTTGGTGCTGGTAAGGTGGGAGCTTTGTACAGGGTAAAAGCTAAGGAAGGCTATCACTCCATTTTGCAACGCCATGCCATACCCAGTGGACAGCGCTTGATTGGAGCCAATTTCATCCTACAACCGGACAATGACCCTAAACACACCTCCAAATTGTGCAAGAACTATTTACAGCAGAAGCAGGCAGCTGGTATTCTATCGGTAATGGAGTGGCCAGCACAGTCACCAGATCTGAACCCCATTGAGCTGTTGTGGGAGCAGCTTGACCGTATGGTACGCCAGAAGTGCCCATCCAACCATTCCAACTTGTGGGAGCTGCTTCTAGAAGCGTGGGGTGCAATTTCTCCAGCTTACCTCAATAAATTAACAGCTAGAATGCCAAAGGTGTGCAATGCTGTAATTGCTGCAAAAGGAGGATTCTTTGATGAAAGCAAAGTTTGATGTAAAAACAATGTTATTTCAAATACAAATCATTATTTCTAACCTTGTCAATGTCTTGACTCTATTTTCTATTCATTTCACAACGTATGGTGGTGAATAAGTGTGACTTTTCATGGAAAACACAAAATTGTTTGGGTGACCCCAAACTTTTGAACGGTAGTGTATATATAAAATTGCATTTTATAGTTGCCCCCCTACTTTTGTCCCTGTCCCCCCATGTGCCCCCCCTAAATATGAAAGCTGGAGACGCCCCTGCAACTTCCCTCCCATGTGAATGAGGAAAGGGTACAAAACACACCCCTAAAAAGTTACACAATTCGAATCTACCATCAATTATGTTGTCCAGTGATGCAGGTCCACGTCAATCATGATAAACTTTTCCTGCCAACCCCTCCACAAGAAAAAAACCTGATGACCACCAACAAAATCCATTCCCATTGCTTCACTCGAATGACATCTCCCAGTCACCAAAGCTGGGGTGAACAAAGAGGTGCAATCGATCAGGTGATGTCATTGACCAAATATGGACAAATTTAGTTCAGTTATTTGTAGAACCTCAGAACACACAAAATTCAGTCCCTCCTGTGCGGGAAGTCTATGTCAATCAAGCACCAACTCCTCTTTCGGTAAATTAATACTTTCTAAGGTTAGTTCCTTCTGTAAGTGTGAGGTCACTGTGTTCTTGAGCTCAGCTTCATATTGAAAGTACTGACCTCCTGAACCTTAATCAGACCCTTCATGTAAAGTTTCAATCATGTTCCTGCTTTCCTCAAGACTGTACATATTAGGTACCTGGACTCAGCGAGTACAGAGACCTGTTGATCTTCCTAGAAACACCGTGTCCTTGTCATTTCTGTGTGCTGAACTAAAAGCAGGAACAATCTTATCTTTCTTCTGCAATCCACTTATCTCCCCACTCCCGCTGTAATGGAGAAGAACAAAGGCGGACATGTTTGAAGTGCAAATATAAGTAATAACCAGCACTCCCTAAACACTGTTGGGTGTACATATATGAAAGAAAAAAAAATCATGTAGCTCTGTTTTTAATACTTAGGTGTGTATTTGTAAAAGCAGTTGCATAGGTGTTTATTGAACGAGGATGGAAATTTGTTCTGTGCCAATGAGGGAAAATCAAATTTCAAGGCAAATAGCTCTCGGGCTATATTCTTTGCAGATCGATTGTGTGAATGCAGAAAATACTGCATTATGGCCACTAGATGGTGCTGATTATCAGAGGAAATAAGTATACTCCTGAGCTCCATCTAGTGGCCATGATGTTGTATTTTCAACTTTCACACATTTAAACTAAAAAGAATATAGCCTGGGAACATTCCGTTTTGCCCATTCTCACAGGACAAATATTCATGCAGTTTTGATGAATGGACAGCTTTGCAAATTTGTTATAAATACAACCCTAAGTATTAAAAACAGTGGTGTAATTATCATCTAAGTGAAAGCCACACTGTCTCATCAAAGGCCCCTGTGTATGCCGTGGTCCCTGCTCTAAGCTAACAGAGCCTTCATCCTGGGGCATAAATAGCATTAAACAGATTAACCACTTGCCTACTGGGCACTTTTACCCCCTTCCTGCCCAGGCCAATTTTCAGCACTGTCACACAATTGTTGACAACTGTGCGGTCATGCAACACTGTACCCATATGACATTTTTTATCATCTTTTTCACACAAATAGAGCTTTCTTTTGGTGGTATTTAATCATTTATTTATTTATTTTTTTGCTAAACAAATGAAAAAAAGACCGAACATTTTAAAGAAAAACAAAAACATTTTTCATAGTTTGTTATAAAATTTTGTAAACAGGCAACTTTTTTTCTTCGCTGATGTGTGCTGATGAGGCTGCACTGATGGGCACTAATAGGTGGCACCGATGGGCACTGTTAGGCTGCACTGATAAGGTAGCACTGATGGGCACTGATAGGTGGAACTGATGGGCACTGATAGGTGGAACTGATGGGCACTGATGAGACAGCACTGGTGGGCACTGATGAGGAGGCACTGATAGGCGGCACAAAAAAGGCACTGAGTGGTGGCACTCATAGGCGGAACTGATAGGCACTGGTAGGCAGCACTGTTGGGCACTAATAGGTGGCACTGATAGGCACTGGTAGGCAGCACTGATGGGCACTGATAGGTGGTACTGATGGGCCGCACTGATGGGCACTGATAGGAACTGGTAGGTAGCACTGATGGGCATTGATAGGTGGAACTGATGGGCACTGATAGGTGGAACTGATGGGCACTAATGAGGCAGCACTGGTGGGCACTGATGAGGAGGCACTGATAGGCGGCACAAAAAAGCCACTGAGAGGTGGCACTGATAGGGGGCACTGGTAGGCAGCACTGATGGGCAATGATAGGTGGCACTGATAGGCACTGGTAGGCAGCACGGATGGGCACTGATAGGCAGCACTGATAGGTGACACTGATGAAGAGGCTCTGATGGCCACTGATTGGCAGCACTGGTGGGACTGCACAGATAATCAGGACACCAATAATTACTGATAATCAGTGCATCAGAACTGGACCACGGAGCAATGGAAGAAGGAGGCCTTGTCTGGTGAATTCAAGAATGGTTTTAGGAATGAGTTTGGTGTTGAGTTGGTCTCCAAATTCTCCAGACCTCAATCCAGTTGAGCATCTGTGGGATGTGCTGGAATAACAAGAGCTCCAGTCATTTTCGTGTTAATTAGAAGTCACCAACTACAAAAAGTGTAGATGCTGACTTTTAATAAACACGCACTCACCTGTCCCAGGATCCAGCGATGTACTCACCTGAACCGTCGCTTGTCTCCCTCTCCTCTCCCCGGCATTTCAACAGTGGGCACCTGGCTGTGACAGCTTGTGGAAATGGAAGCAGGTACCTGTCAAAACTCTGTGTCCATTCCCCCTTCTCCCCCCCAAAAAATGACATTCCAAATGTGGCAAGGGAGAAGGGAAGGGATACTTAAAGCGGAACTTCCCCTTTTGGGTGGAGCTCCGCTTTAACCACTTGCTAACTAAGCCTTTTCTGGAACATTTTGTTTACAGGTTGAAATCAGTATTTTTTACTAGAAAATTACTTAGAACCCTCAAACATTATACATTTTTTTTAGCAGAGACCCTAGAGAACAAAAATGAAGATCATTGCGCTATTTTATGTCACACTGTATTTGCGCAGCGGTCTTTCAAAAACAATTTTGGGGGAAAAAATACACTTTCATGAATTTAAAAAAAAGCCCATTTTTTTTATGTATGTCATGAACGATGTTACACCGAGTAAATAGATACCTAACATGTCATGCTTTAAAATTGCACATGGTCGTGGAATGGAGACAAACTGCGGTACTTAAAAATCATAGGCGACACTTTAAACATTTTTACAGGTTACATGTTTACAGCTACAGAGGAGATCTAGTGCTAGAATTATTTTCTAACGATCGTGGCGATACCTCACATGTGTGGTTTGAACACCATTTACCATTGGTGTCCAATGGTAATTTTTGGGGGGGGGGGGGGGCGGCAAACAGTGCCACCACCATCCTCCCTTGGTCGGTCAGTCGGGTCCGGAGCATTTACCCCATCTATTGGCGGGCAGAGCTACTCCTGGGCTTCACCGGCGGCTTCCCCTGCTCTCCGTGGGCATCACGGTGGTGGCGGCGGCTTCCCCTTCCCCTGCTCTCCACGGCTTCCGTTTCCTCCCTCCTCCTCCTCGGCGGCCAATCGGGACACTTCTCTTTTTGGCCAATCGTTGAACAAGTCTCATACCCGCTTATTGATTGGCTGGGAGGAGGATCAAATATTAATTTGCTTTTCTAACACACCTGGGTGGGCTCGTAGCGCAATGTTCTGCGCCCCGAGCCCACCCTATTTTGAAGCCTATAAGAGCCTATGGCCCCGCCGCTGTAATTCATGCATCCGGCATCCTGAAAGGGACCAGATGCATGAATAGATGGGGCAGTTGTGGATAGGGGGGCGGCGCCCGGGCGCTCCTAATGGATGGGCCACCACTGACGTTTACATATGTGGGCACGACTTAAGCATGAGTTCACTTCTGATGGCGAACTCGGAGGGATAGGGCGCTTTAAAAAAAAAATGTATTATTTATTTTACATTTTATTTTTTATTTTTACACTGTCCCTTTATTTTTTATGTTTTTTTTAATCACTTTTATTCCTATTACAAGGAATGTAAACATCCCTTTGTAATAGAAATAAGGTTGGCAGGTCCTCTTTATTGAGAGATCTGGGGTCAAAAATACCCCAGATCTCTCATAAAAAAAAAGAAAAAAAATCTTTTCTTCATGCCTGAGAACTGGTGGGCACTAATGAGGCAGCACTGGTGGGCACTGATGAGGAGGCACTGATAGGCGGCACAAAAAAGCCACTGAGAGGTGGCACTGATAGGGGGCACTGGTAGGCAGCACTGATGGGCAATGATAGGTGGCACTGATAGGCACTGGTAGGCAGCACGGATGGGCACTGATAGGCAGCACTGATAGGTGACACTGATGAAGAGGCTCTGATGGCCACTGATTGGCAGCACTGGTGGGACTGCACAGATAATCAGGACACCAATAATTACTGATAATCAGTGCATCAGAACTGGACCACGGAGCAATGGAAGAAGGAGGCCTTGTCTGGTGAATTCAAGAATGGTTTTAGGAATGAGTTTGGTGTTGAGTTGGTCTCCAAATTCTCCAGACCTCAATCCAGTTGAGCATCTGTGGGATGTGCTGGAATAACAAGAGCTCCAGTCATTTTCGTGTTAATTAGAAGTCACCAACTACAAAAAGTGTAGATGCTGACTTTTAATAAACACGCACTCACCTGTCCCAGGATCCAGCGATGTACTCACCTGAACCGTCGCTTGTCTCCCTCTCCTCTCCCCGGCATTTCAACAGTGGGCACCTGGCTGTGACAGCTTGTGGAAATGGAAGCAGGTACCTGTCAAAACTCTGTGTCCATTCCCCCTTCTCCCCCCCAAAAAATGACATTCCAAATGTGGCAAGGGAGGAGGGAAGGGATACTTAAAGCGGAACTTCCCCTTTTGGGTGGAGCTCCGCTTTAACCACTTGCTAACTAAGCCTTTTCTGGAACATTTTGTTTACAGGTTGAAATCAGTATTTTTTACTAGAAAATTACTTAGAACCCTCAAACATTATACATTTTTTTTAGCAGAGACCCTAGAGAACAAAAATGAAGATCATTGCGCTATTTTATGTCACACTGTATTTGCGCAGCGGTCTTTCAAAAACAATTTTGGGGGAAAAAATACACTTTCATGAATTTAAAAAAAAGCCCATTTTTTTTATGTATGTCATGAACGATGTTACACCGAGTAAATAGATACCTAACATGTCATGCTTTAAAATTGCACATGGTCGTGGAATGGAGACAAACTGCGGTACTTAAAAATCATAGGCGACACTTTAAACATTTTTACAGGTTACATGTTTACAGCTACAGAGGAGATCTAGTGCTAGAATTATTTTCTAACGATCGTGGCGATACCTCACATGTGTGGTTTGAACACCATTTACCATTGGTGTCCAATGGTAATTTTTTGGGGGGGGGGGGCGGCAAACAGTGCCACCACCATCCTCCCTTGGTCGGTCAGTCGGGTCCGGAGCATTTACCCCATCTATTGGCGGGCAGAGCTACTCCTGGGCTTCACCGGCGGCTTCCCCTGCTCTCCGTGGGCATCACGGTGGTGGCGGCGGCTTCCCCTTCCCCTGCTCTCCACGGCTTCCGTTTCCTCCCTCCTCCTCCTCGGCGGCCAATCGGGACACTTCTCTTTTTGGCCAATCGTTGAACAAGTCTCATACCCGCTTATTGATTGGCTGGGAGGAGGATCAAATATTAATTTGCTTTTCTAACACACCTGGGTGGGCTCGTAGCGCAATGTTCTGCGCCCCGAGCCCACCCTATTTTGAAGCCTATAAGAGCCTATGGCCCCGCCGCTGTAATTCATGCATCCGGCATCCTGAAAGGGACCAGATGCATGAATAGATGGGGCAGTTGTGGATAGGGGGGGCGGCGCCCGGGCGCTCCTAATGGATGGGCCACCACTGACGTTTACATATGTGGGCACGACTTAAGCATGAGTTCACTTCTGATGGCGAACTCGGAGGGATAGGG